>CM038669.1:306393477-306993477 GCA_021605145.1 Aegilops bicornis
GCATTTGCAATGTTCCTTTAGCCAAAGCTCACAAGAAATACTCGGGCAGTGCACGGTAATGTTATCCGTGATGGGATCAGAATTATTTTTTTTTCGCACTCATAAACTTTCTATATGTGTGTAGAGTCGCTCACCTCGGGATGGTGTTTGCAGCTCTACCGGGTTGTATTGGACATGATGGAAGAGTTAAAGCAGATGTGAAGTTGAGGATCTCATGGGCGGGTAATAAAGTTGAGGAGGATTTGTACTCGCCTGCTTACTAATGACCGGAGACACCATTGCTGGTGGTCGCAGCTGGCCGGGTTGATGCAAAGAGGTCCGGTTGGGAGCCTTGCTCTGCCGCAGGTGCCAGGTGGACGCCAGCCTGCCAGGTGCTAGTGGACGTGGTGGTAATCTCAAAGTGTTGTGACGTATGTTCCTCGGTGGATTGGTTTGAAAATTTTGGCGCAAGGGCACATCATCATAGACATAATCATCATCTCGCCGCGACACATCGTGTCTCAATCAAGGCCACATACATTCTGATCTGCCGACATGTCATTCAAACGAGAGAACTCTCGTGGTTATACTCCGGGTTGAGAACTTGCTATCTGGCTCATCTTCATCGCTATCGCCTTTCATCATTGCGTTGGTGAGTGCTCTTCCTGCATTTAATGTGACATCATCGCCATCTTCAACTTCACATCTTCTTCCCCGGAAAAATCTTCAGTGGAGGAGTAATCACACCGCTTGTCGTCAGAAGGAATCCATGAGGAATCCTCAGGGTAACCCAGTCAAGATCTCCGTCGTAAGAATATCCACTCTTTCCGGAAAGTTGTTGTTCTCGCGTCATTAACTGCGCGCTGCATTTTGCATTCGCTTTAACGCCATCTCCTCGCACACAAAATGACCGAGCTGCATTGTCGTGTTAAGATGAACTGAATCATGCGCAACCGCAATAAATGTTCAGAATCGGTATCGCTTAAGTTAAATGCACGGTGATCGTGATCACCCCTCAAGGTGAATCAAGCAATCGCGATCGTGATCAAGAGTACGTAATGAACTCTATATGTTACCATCGCATTTTCCCCACAACGAATCAAGCAACCAGATCAGATAAGTTTTGTATCAGAGCATAATCACGCTGATGGTACCGCTTTGTACCGACGGTTTGTCTATGATAACTACACCGAGATGGTTTAGGAAGTGTACCGCGCACCTCGTGATGCAAAGTTGATTTCTTGCGCTTATTGAGGAGAGTTCCCTTCGCCCTCCCCCCGCACAATCTCTTTCACGCTTCACCTGCGGCAGTCCACTCTGCCCTTCGTGGTTCATGGGCGGTCCGGACGCTGCTTAACATGTGAACGGGAAGGAGGATTTTCTCCAAGTTAGTTGATGCGCATTTTATTCCAAGAAGTTACAGTGCGATGAAGCAACCTTTGGCGCATAATTCTCCCTGGCTCGAATTGGTTCGATGTCGAGGCAGCACCAATCCACATCCTGGCGAATTACAGCCAATGCACCGGCAGGCCCCCGAGGAGTGCCCGTGCAGGCGGCGCCACCGAATATGCCGGCCAGGAAGAAGGCCGATAGGCTCGGTGTGTTGCTCGGTGCCTCGTCATGAAGAAAGCCGAGAGGCGACGGGCGGCGCTGCTGTCTGCCGCTTTACGCCGCCAAGGAAGGTTGGCCGGGAGGGGAGGGCGGCTACACATCACACACGCTGCCATGGAAGAAGGCTCCGGAGGGGAGGGCGCAAGGCTGCCCCAAAGCCGCCGCCAAGGAGAAAGCGGGGAGGGGAGGGCTTGCATCTCTCCTGTGCCAACGCCATGGTTAGTTGGCTGGGAGGGGAGGGCGGGCGGTTAGCCCAAAGGCCGCCATGGGCGTAGAAGGCTCGGGAGGGGAGGGCGCGGGCTGATCTCATGGTGGTGTGCGCATTAAGGTCTTAAGGTGTTATCACTAATAGACCCATCTTATATATATATATATATATATATATATATATATATATATATATCGCTTAGGGCTTCAAGTGCGCATTTGTTAGTTATTAAAACCTATGTATAAATCTTTTTCAGACACTAAATACGACTAGTAAGTAGTACAAAGTTAAAGCAAAGACTAGTATACATCGGTCAAATTATTTTCATCATGTCCACACATTGAATCGACGAGACAACAAGCGCTGTGGAGGTGACATAAGAATCTTAGCTGTGTTCGGGTATTCTCGACTTCAGATTTGATTACCACTCTATCTCTGTCAAAATCTTTTCATCATTCACTTAAAACAAAATGATTGATCATACATTGAGTACCATATATAACTGGAATTACCGATGCAAGTCGAAGAAGCGATTGGCTTGCCGGTACGCTACTGGCGCTGCCAAGTTTGATCTCATCACTTCGGATCGTGAGCTTCATCGAGCAGTACCTTTGAGGCCAACTGTCATCGACATCATATCACCAGGGCGATGATTACTGGTGCTATGCAACTCTCCATTTGGCGAGGGGGGGTTGTGTTTACACATCATACCATGGGGTTTTATGCGAATCACCATATCTAAAGATTCGCCGGACTACAGCCTTGTGCTGCCAGATAATCTTCAAGGTGTGAAAGTGTATCAAGCTTCCATGCTGATGGATGGCTTTTGGGTAAACCCGATACATGCGGCGATGTGGTTCATGCCAACAAGAATATGCACAACTCTGGATTCGTATTGAGTATCTAGATCTGGAAAGCCATGTATTCTCGCCGTCAGAGTTAACTACACCTCTTTTGTTGGATATTATGTAGTGTTGTTAAGTTTGAAGCACTTCTAGTTTGAAGGATAGATACTCTTCGACTCGATCAAGTGTATCCTAACTCACTCATGTAGAGATGTATCTGATAATGATGATGGAGACATTGTGTGTATATATATATATATATATATATATATATATATATATATATATATATATATATATATATATATATATATACAGATATATATATTGCATTTGGCCTATATTCTACATGGCATTATTAGCGTGTATCAACTATTCTCAAGATACCGCCTGCGGTCAAGACCGCACGCTTGAATTTAAAGTGCATCAAGATCTTGTTTACGCGTTGAGCATCGCAATGTTTCTACCGGAGAACTCTGCTTCATTTTCCTGCGTTTCTCCGCTCCATGCTTCTATGTGGAATTCCAAGGTCATGGGATGATTCAATGAAGTTCTGTCAGATCCGTGATTCATTTTTTAGCTTTTATTCTTTCTCGATGACAGAAAATATACTTAGAGTGCTGGTAAATCGATGGATTTGGCGACGAAAGCTTCGTCTCGCTCGCCTGTGGTTCAAGGCCGATGCGATTTTTTGCAGGTGCTCGGATGTTGTTATTTAGCAGGGAATTCTCCACCGACAGTGCTCGCTTTTAATCACCGGTCCGCTTCACTCTATAACTCGGGTTAATTTTAGGAAGTTAGTTTTTCACCCTGATATGTTGGTTAAAGTGCAAAGGCTAAGTGAGCTTCGGTCCGCCTCCGTTTCTTGTTGATTTTTTTGATTTTCGCCTCGGCCCACGCGTGTTTTCTGAATATTGTAATTATCGCTAAGGTCAGAGGATTGAAAATTCATTGTATTGTCGGTATAATTCGTCATTTTTTTGAATCACGCTTTTAAAATGAAAGGTGATATTGTTCGGGCTGTTGCCATATCGGCCCTATGTAAATTTTTGCGGGTGTATTTTTTCGATGGTTTAGTGGTCAGAGAATTTTTAGGCTGAAAGTTATGCGGAAGTGCGAGTGAAATTGAAAACCTCTATCACCCATCACATTGTCCTGCAATTTTACCTGCTTTAATTTTTATTTGTTTGTAGTCGCGATATTGCTTGTAGTGCACCGTGATTCCATTCTTTTTCGTAGCGCATTTCAAAGTAGTTTTATTACGAAGGTTGGTGGCTGCTTATGAGGATTTCTCCTTTTCAGTAAACTACATTATGTGTTTACTACATCTGTGGTTCTAGATGACCTGCATAATATGGTATTGCATCGCATCGTGACAGTGTATGTTAATGTTCTATTCTCGGCCATATTAGAAGGGATGGTCCTTATGATACGCTTTGTGTTAAATGTAATAGCATTATGCAAGGAATTTTTTTCGAATCGCATACTATGAGAATTGTTTTTTGAGCATCATATGTTACACGCAAAGTTTCTACTCATTTGCATTTCCTTGTTACCGCCTCGAGAGGGCTGCCTTTGTTATTATTAGGTACCACACTATGTGTTCGAGAGAATCAGACATCGCTAACAGCAATCTTTGTCTAAAAAGGATGATAAATGACGAAGTTAGAGGTTGCATATCACTTTAAATAGGCATTCTTCAATTTGTCTCCGATTGACATAATTTTAAAAAGCATACAAAGATAAGCAAAGCATTAGAACAATATTGGTTGCTTCCATATTAGATGTAGCCTCAGGAGTGCATAATATTGTAAACTTGATGGAGTCTTCTTCTTTGTAGAAAAAGACCTATGGCTACTTCTCCGCCTTCAAAGCTTTTCATTGTAGGGAGACAAAAATCTTTTCCAACCAAGAGTTATGCTTGATGCGCCTTCAGAGTCGCATGTGGTAGTTTCTACTCACAATCTCCACATACGCCATATTTTGTGTTCTCTTGGCTCCAAAGTAAAGCTTCCTTTTAACTCGTGAAAGCACGAATTTAATCGTTATCAAGTGGCATGGATGGCAGCTTCAGCGTATATTGTAATGGGTGGATAAAGAATTGATAAGTAAACAATGAGAATGTTTTTGTTTTATACTTAGTATGATTTTTTATGTTTACTTAAATATTGGTTACATACATATTGATTATATTTTTGTAAAAGTAGTTGCAATGTAAGTGAACAAACTTATGTAATGCTAATTGATTCCTTTAGTTTTACTGGGTGATATATATTATATCGCTAACATGTGTGCAATCGCAATGTCAAGAATAAAGCTGTACTTCTCTCAAAGTATGTTAATATAATCGCTAACGCCATTCATCAACGGACCTTTTTTTTGTACACATATGTCGATACATGGTGTGGTAATCGAAGAAAGATAGGTGGAAGCATCTAGTCTTTAATAGCTAATATGATCCGAACAACAATATACAAATTTGCTTTTGTATTTTTTGTTGACATTACTTAAAAAATTGATTGAACTATATATTCAGTATGTATTTGCATGTACCAGATTACATGTCCAAAAATTGTGAGTGGGAAAACATACCCAACTTCTTCCCGTAGATTTGTGGTTGTGGGAGGCTATGAAGAAATGGCGCATCTAAACCCCCTCACAGGTCATCATCAGCAGTGTACCGATCATGTCAGGCCATCTCTGGTACAGTGAGTCAGAGGGGTCTCTGCCAGAGACGCATGTGTCCGCCATCGGGCGCCTATCCTTGCTAAGCAATCAAGCACTTGGCATGTACCCATGCATGGCGTTCTGAAGTGGAATTCCAGGTGAGAAGAGTCATGGGATGTGGATGAACCCTTAGATCTACGCTTTTGAGGAAAATGAGGAACTGGGGAGGAGTTGTGTTAGGTCCTCAGAAAGTAACGAATGGATAAGTTTTATGCAACCAACGAGCAAATGGAAGTAATAAATGTTGTTGTTCATGCTAGGTGGTGGATTGGGTCTGATTCAAGAACACTAATGCATTCAAGAAGGAATAAAGATTACTTACTTGAGAGAATAGCGAACTGCATTGTCATATCACGCAATGAATCATGTAACGCGTGGTTGGGCCTGTGTTTGTGTATGGTATGTGGCATTTTTTTTAAAAAATTTAGTGGCCTCTCTTTTTTTTTGTTGGCCCTGTGTTCTGGTAGTGAAGACGCAATTGGGCCTGTGTCGGGTTCGTGGAGCACACCTACCGGGTTCCCTGTTTCGCTGTGTGAGTCCTACTGTTTAGTCCCACCTCGCCTGGAAGGCGCGCCGGACTGCTTATAAGGAGGCGTTGCCATGCAGGCATACCGGTCGAACTCCTCTCAGATACTTATCCGGGCGCTTATACATTCGGCGCGCCGCTTTTCTATGCGTCGGCGACTCAGGGGCCCATGTGCAACCGGCCTCATGCACTGCGGACTCGTAACGACTCACTCCTGTGGGCGCAGCAGACCTATTACGAGACCTGGTTAGCTGTGCCACTGGGTGGTCAATTTTTTTTTCTCTTTATATTTCTGCCCTGTGTGTTTTTATTTTCAATGTTGGAGTGTGCACTGCATCGATCGTTGTCTCAGATCATCGATTGTATATGCACTGGCAGGTCGCATGTAATGGTTGTCATTTTTTTGTTTCCGCCTTTTGCATATCGCTTAATCTTTTTTCCCAATGTATGGGAGTTCTCATCGCTTTGTAAATCATACATGTACTTTCACTCATTATGGTTATGTGTTGTACTTTTCGTACTTCCATACTGTATTGAATTATTTTTATGTGTTTTATGCTTTTTCATTTGTGTTTTTGCTCTTATGTATTCCTTTTTTCAAATTTATGTTCGTGCACCGCTTATTGGGTATGTTAAGACTTCATTCGACAAATTGTTGTATCAGATTCAGGCAAGAATCTTGCAATCGCATGGGCTATGTTTGCATTCTCAGGACGACAATTTCATCACCAACAAGCAAAGTTGAATGTAAAGCAAACCAATATAATCTGAAAGTTCATCATTACAGTGATTGTGCATGGCAAGCAAACTAGGTTCGAACACAAGCAAACTAACGATACATAAGCAAAACAACACAAAGCAAATTTGATGATAATTCTAAAAGAACGATGGCATTCTTTGCTTCTGGTCGGCACCATCTTCTTCTTCACTGGCACCAGCTCTTCCCCATCCCCGTGGGGTCTCGGGCGCGCTTGGGTGGCTCCTCCTTCTTCCAGCTTTGCACGGCGCGGCCGCCCCGGTGAGGGTGATGCGGAACGATATCTCAGACGTCGCATAGGCGCCCTTTGTCACAGATTACCGATGTGCCTCCCGACAGAGGGATGGCCCAAATACCGGTGCTCTTTGCCACGGGTGATCTTCTTCTTCATGTTGTTGTAGTAGTCGCCGATGAGCACGCCGAGACGCCTCCGAGGGATTCCAACGGCTGGTTGGGCCGGGCACCTCCACCTCTTTCCGATGTCGACGGTTGGCGACTTCCGCTTTGACGCGCCGAGCCCGGTTTTGTCGCCGCCGATGGGGAAGCTCGCAAAGGTGTACCGGGTCGGGCGAGAAGTTGTCGAAGATTGCACCTTTCAAAGGTCGCTTTCATTTGGAAGATCAGCACTGTGTGATTTTGGCCATGGAGAGCTGGCAGAGGGCGTGGTTTCGCTGCCGCTCAGTATCGCGCATCGTGACTCGAGATCAATGCCGACGATCTTGTGGCGCCGAGGTCGAGGTGGCGTCAGATCGCGCGAGGGTGATCGCCATCCGCTTCTTGTCGCTGGTGGATGACGCGGCAACTTGGTGTTGCTGCATTTCCACGGGCGTTGTCGCCTTTTGTACTCGCCGGTGAACGCCATCGCCGGTGGTGGGAGCGCAATGGATACTTGTGTTGTTGTGGATGAGAAGGCCTTTGGCAAGGTGGGTCCAATTCTATGTAGGGCGCGCGGATGGCCTTCGCTTGATGAATCGCACGTATCGCTACCGATGATGCGCTTGTGTGGATCGTGGGGTTGGTTTTTGCATCCGTGGATCGTGGGTTTGTATGGCGATGGAACCGCCCGATCGGGTGTATGTATGCGAACGTGGGTTTTTTAAGGTGGGTTTTTTTATCGCGACATTTTTAACCACCATTTTTCCTGCGCGAACGGGCGCTTTGTTACGCTTCCAGATGCATCCTGCGCGATAATGAATCGCATTAAAATATAGACCGTGACTGCATCATCTAGAATTCAAAGATCGCACTTGTGTATACATGTGCTGCATTTCCACCGCTTTTTTGAGTTTATTTATTCGCGTAGGTAATCGAACTAGATTGCCATACCGCAAGACTGCATCGTGTAACGAAAAATCGTATTGTTTACAGCCTACGCATCGCATCTTGTTTTTGCTTGTACCTCGCCGCAATCGGCGTACGGAGGGGTAGGGAAGCCGGGTAAATGGGGGCCCATTTTTTAACTTATTGTTTTCTCTTAGTCGGCCTTGTTGGGCCTTTTGTCCGCTAGTTTAGATACATACTTGGGTCCAAGTCACCAGTGAGCACGGTTTTCTTGTTCCTGCTTTCATTGTAAAAGCGCCTCTAATGTTTAGTACCACCTCTCCCGCATATGCGCGCTCAATTGTTTATGTTACAAGCGAGGCATACCGGTCGAACTCCTCCGTGATACTTATTCGGTGCTTATACACGGTGCTCAGAGCTATATGCTCTATGACCCGTGGCCCACGTGCAAATCGCCCCATGCACCGGTGGCTCGTAACGACTCCCCTTCAGGTGCGCACTCTATTACGACCGGCTGGGGCGGATAGCACCGGGTGGTCAATTTTTTTTAGTAAATCATGCGCGGCAATCGTGATTAATTTAGTTTCAAGCATTTTATTTGCATCGCATACCGCATCGCATATTTTCTGGCTACATTTTGTGCACCGCATTGTATCATTTTTCTTTATTGTTTTTCCTCTTTCAGATCCTTTTTTCTAGTGTACTGGTGTGCACTCAAGACTACTGGCTATAGTTCTCAGGCCGCATGTGTACGGGTAGTAATCGCTGCATCCTTCTTTGTGCCAAAAGCACGTGATCGCACTTCATGCACACATATAGTGAACTACCTGGTACGAATTTGGAGAACTGCACACATAAAATGGTCCGTGGATTATAATTTCTCAGAGTATTATTTTTTAATGATATGTGGTTTTGTTCGTGGGAATTTCGCAACAAAAGTACACCTTCTTTTTTCCGCTCTCTTTCTATGGTAACATAAGCTTTCATTGATTGTTTTTATTCTTGGGAACATAATTTCCATTAAGTCCCTTTAATTTTCAGTTTTGACCTTTTTTGCATTCCTCTTATATAAATGAAGGCTAACTTATACCCTTCGCTTGTATTTCATTTTTCTCCTCTTGCCGCAAGTTCTCTCCTTTCTCTAGGTTTTGTTGCGATGGCTCCTGTGCCCTTCGTATGATTCTCTTCTCATTGTGGGCTATGGTTGTGGTGTGCCGAGGTAATCGCAATTGTTTAGCTTGCTCGCAGGTCCGCCGTGGCTCGCCGTGGTGGGAAGGTATTGTGCCGAATCGGGCGCAGCCGAGCAGCTTGCATATGGTACAAGATTCATGTAAGGATTGGATATGGGCCAAAGAACGATTCTCTTTCTATTTATGCCGTCATTGCCATGGGCCTTGGCTTTAACGTAGTCCTTTTGTCCATCACCTTACCGACAGATGTGGAGACTCACTACAAGATGGTATGTTTCAAGTTAGATATGATTTTTTTCTTAGTGTTTTTTTGTAGTATTTTAGGAACGACTTTTTTCTTTTTGTGTTTTTTGAAGCTGCAATGCAATATGTTCTTATTTTCTTGTTTTTTTCCTCGCTGTGTGCATGTAGCTTATGTTTTAGCTTATGATGTTAGAATATGTGAACTCCGCTATATATTAGCCGAGTTAACTTCATATTTCTACATTTTTTTCCAATTTTGTATGGTGTGTACTACATGTAGCTAGTCTATAGCACTCGCATGATTGTTCAAGAGAATCGCATATTTGTAAGTTCCATAATCGGCATATTGAAAACGCGATATGTACTCACTTGTTGGATCATAGTAATTCATCTATCTCTCTGCTCAAAACATGAGAATTGTACCGCTAGTTTCGTTTCAAACAGTTTTATTATTTTTTACGTAAAATTCCTCACGAAATAAGTTAGGTATAAAAAGTGCCCAAGAAGAAAGGAATTTTGAAGTTGTTCTTGGTAATGGATACCTTAAACTACCCAAGCATGTGCTGTAAGCGCTGGATTACGGTCAGGTTCCGCATAAAGGGTGGAAGGAATTTGTCGTTGATAGCGGCTCAAGTCTGAAAGAAGTTGTTGTCCTCAACTTCTTTGAACTCGAGGATCGTGATCACAGAATCACGTCGCCGACGTGATTGGCTAAGGCTATGAGGTTGATTTGTAATAAGTACTTCACAGCGTTGAACGCTTTCATCTTTTGTGATGTGTTTTGTAATAAGCACTTTTGTGATCTCGAACCGCCTCAATTATTATCCAACGGTAAATTTGTGTTTGCATGGTTACGTGATGTGAACTGCTTATATGTCACCGTACTGAGCATTACATGTTTCCACACTTTTTCCCAATTTGCATTGTGTGTACTACATGTAGTTAGTCTATAGTATTGCATGATAGTTTGCGTTGCATCGCATTTTTTGCAAGTTCCATATAGCATATATTGGAAATGCATTTTAAATGTACTACTTGTTGGACTCCCGCAGTGAGCTAACATCATTTTTACATGGTTTTGGAATCAAAATGTGTCAATGTTTTACTCAAGATCGCTTATATATATATGGTATACTCTATACCATTTTCTTCTTTGCATGGTTTTATACAAAATTTAAATCGACACATAAGTCATAGAGTTAAGCAAATTGCTATGCATATGATTAATTTATTGTTTGTTCATCTATTTGGTCGTTAGCCGCTTCGCTGCTGGAACGGAGCGTGGTCTAATGTTGCACTTTCTTTTGTTTTCCATGGCGGTGTTGTTGGTTCTTGTCTCCTCGCACCTTTGTGTTTGTAGTTCTCGCGTGTCGTTGATGGCTGCTTTGGTTTTTTCAATGATGTGGATCTGACATCCTTCTTTGCTCCCCCGCTACCGGTTGATGGCTGCTTTGGTTTTTCAAATGATGTGGACTGCATCCTTCTTTTTGCTCCCGCCTGGGTCACCGATGGCTGCCTTGGTTTTCTAAAGTGTCAGAATCGTGCATCCTTCTTTGATCCCCGCGGCCGGTTGTTGGTCGCTTTCGCTTTTCCAAAGGGTGAGAATCAGATTCCTTCTTTGATCCTCGCTGCCGGTTGAAGCATTTCGCGGTGGTCTTTGTTGATATTGTTTCTTCATGTTCTTCGCCCTCTTTCACTCTCTTCGCCTCTTTCACTCTTCTTCTTCCTCTTCATCATCTTTCATCATCTGCTTCTTCATAAGCCACTGCTTTTTCCGCTTTTCAATGCTCTTCATCCTCTTCACTCTCTTCTTCTTCCTCCTTTCTCCATCCGCTTTCTTCATGCTTCATTTCTTCTTCAACAGTGTCATCATATTCTTTCTTTGATCTCACCTTCTTCGCCTTTCCTCATTTTCTTCTCGATCTTTTTTCTTTTTCTTTTGAGGCGTGTTCTGAATTGTGTCTCTTCCTCTTTTGCGTATGCTACAACGCCTCGCTTTCGGCCCATTTCTTAGTGTTGTGAGGGAATTTCTGTTTTCTTTTGTGCATCTCCATGTCCTCGCTTTTTCTTGTTCATTTTTTTTACATCGCCCGGAATTGTGGGCTAATCGACTTCATTACATGTTCGCACATTCTATCTGCTGGGCTTACCATCACCGTTCAAATTTTAGGTTGTGACTTACTTTCATCGCTTTTGTCATCATTTTTCTCCTTGCATGCCACCTTTTTCCTCGGGTTTGCGCCTCCCTTTCTTTTCTTCCTCTTGTGTTTGAAACGGAGGTGGAAGAATTGTTTCTTTTTGATAGCACCGGGCCCAATGTGTTCAGCTTTTTTCTTCTTGCTCGGCTTTTATTGTCATGTTGGTATTTCTCCGCTTGCTTTTAGTTTTGCTGCTTTCTTCTTCTTCCTCGCTGAGCACGCCAACTTCCTCTATCAGTTTCCCATACCTGCATAACGCCTCGTGGCACCCAGCACCGATTTTGTCGCCTGCTTGCAAGGTCCATTGTCGCTTCACAAGCATTTTGTACGGCAAAAAAGCGAGGTTCCATCTCGGTGTTGTTTGTTCTGTAGTCTCTTCCACAAACGCTGTATCCGATCTTCATACTATGTGTATCTCTTTCATGATGTACACCTCAGAATGTTGAGTACTCTCAAATGAGAAAGCATGCAAAAGACATGGACGTTAAGAGGCCTGCAGACAAACACATTTTTTTGTGTTCTGTAAGTGAACTGCATGAAATTAGTAAACATGTATTTTTTTTCATTATTTGTTCATTTTTTAAAGAAGTGAACTTCATTTGGTTTCGTGAATTACACATGCATATGTACTTTTTAAATTTCAAAGAAGTTAGCTTTCGTGGCATGACTATGAGAATCTAGAATTTTTTTTGCTAGGAGTCTCACCTCAGGTGTGTCAAGAGTTTGCACTCACATTCAGAGACACCTTTCTCTTCATCGGCGCTAATTCACTTCTGGAAATTATGCCTTTGCCCACCAAATGCATCCGATCTATTGTAGTGGTGTACTAGATACTTTGTCGGGTTCTCAAGGCACCGCTTTCCGCTTCCTCAATGCAAGCATACGGTAGAGTGTTTCTTTGAAATCTGCAAACACCGCTTCTTGTATACACTTTTGATAGTCGAATCAAGCCAAACTTTGTTGTTGTTTTTACCTCTGACTGCATCACCACAAATGCACTGTTACGATCCAGAGAAATTAAAAAATTGTTTGTTTTTTTATTCATATTTTTTAAGCAGTTTTTGATTGACATTTTGTTTACCTCATTTACTACATGCCTCTGCGTGCTCGACACGGCCTTCCCGGTCCGAATGCACTTTGTCCACCGGCTGAAAGCAAAACAGATGGAGATCATGCTTCTCCCCTCGACAAAAAATTCTTCAAGATAGCGGTTCCTGCCTCGCTTCCGTAGGTGGAAGTCATCCGAGCACGTAAAATTTCCTTGCAAGAAGTCAGTGATCCACTCGTGTTCGGCTATCCCACAGTTGAATTCATCACTATGCTGCCTTGCAAGTTATACCTCCGAATGAGGTTCTTCCATGCTCGCTCAAATTCGACGGCATTAGTGGGTGGTTCAAGATCGCATTGAGTTCGCCCCTGAGCTTCTCGTAGCTCTTATACAAAGAAGGTGAGGTGGTCTCTTGTACTCTTTCATGATATGCCACCGACACAAATGCCTTATGCAAGAGTTTGTGGAGGATAGTTTTCAATGTCGCTTTCATCAAGAACACCGGTCTCGAGAAGAGACAAACAAAGAGTTTTTTTTTTTTATTGTTGTTTGTGTGTTTGCAAGATAGATGGAAGAAGAAATATAAGTGCACAAAACAAAACAAAAACGTAAGTATGCAGGTGTTTTTTATTTTTGTACATGTGAGCATGCAGATTACGGCTTGTTGTTCATACACCTCGTAAAGGTTTTGAAAACCCGCCAAATGATGGTATTGTTTCATCTCGCACGAAAGTGCAACAAAGAATATGGTGCTTTGTAGGTGATGGTTCACCCCACAAACACTCCCCAGAGGCATGTGGAATTTGTTAGTTTTATAAGTCGTGTCAAATGTAACGCAGTCTCCAAAATCTTCATACGATCCTCCGTGAATTTGCGCGCTTCGCCTAAAAGACGCTTTCTTACACGGTTATCTCGCATCAACGCCATAATCATAGAAGAACTCGGGTTTATCTTTTGCATTTTCTCAAGAAATTCAGAAGTTTCTTGACATCATCTTCGCACTCTTCTCCGCAAACTTCTATTTCGCATTTTAATAGACAATTCAAACTTATCTCACCAAACAGTGAATAATTACGCATGTATCGCTCAATAGATATGCTATGTTACGTGCTTACCTGCTTACCCAACAAGGCGTTAGTATGTCCCATGTACCGCAGATCATCGACATACGCTTACGACTGGGCCGACATCATCTGAGCATGTGTGTGGTTGTCCAGTTGCATGTCTTTCACTAACTGGTCTATCAAAGGATCATCTTTTTTTTGTGTGTCAAAGGAGAGCGGAGGGGGGAGGCACATTTTTTTTGTGTGGCACTTAATTGAAGGTAGACTTTTTTTTTCTGGATGTGTTCTCTTAACATGCGTTTTGTTTTTCATTTTAACATTTTTTACGAACTGTATGTATTTTATTTGTTGTTTTACCGTTTTGAAATTTCATGATTATTCACAAGAGAACTGCAGATCATGTGTTTTTTTGTTGTTTTTAGTAGTATGTGAGTTTTGATGTAGACCGGTTTATTTTGTCTCAGCTGTTTTTGGGCCGCCCGTTATTTGTGACGCTTTTTGCAAACGCTGGTCTTCTGCGTGTCGCTTCCACGCTATTCCACCGCCTCCGGTCGTCAGAGAAAGAGACCGAGAACAATCCTCTCCTCTCTTGCAGCTTCCCGAGGCATCTCTCCTCGAAGCAAATTGTCTGCTACAAGAAGAATCATTGCCGCCTCGAGTACCGCCGCCTCAAGAGGTCCTTATTCCTTGCATTCGCGCCGCTTATCCGCCTCCGCGGAGCCTCTGCCGCTGCGCTCACAGCCCTTTCCCGCCCCTGGCCCCGCCTCTTCCCGCCACTGCCGCCAAGATACTTTCTTCTAGATGTTCCGCTTTGGCTCGGTGTTGATTGTCCCTCGCCTTGTTTTTTGTTATTCTTGTAGTTGCTCAGAGCTCTTTATTCTTGTGTAATTTTTTGTAGGCAGTCGATTTTATATAGTTTTGAAGTTTATATTTGTGTGTAGCAATTCGGATCTAGGATTTCGTGAGATTTTCCCCGATTTTGTTGCTTATGTCCTGGCTACTTCGGCCCTTTGTGTTGCAGGTTGTGGAAACTCTCATGTCTTC
Organism: Aegilops bicornis; assembly: GCA_021605145.1. NCBI lineage: Eukaryota > Viridiplantae > Streptophyta > Magnoliopsida > Poales > Poaceae > Aegilops > Aegilops bicornis. Next base: position 306,408,199 of record CM038669.1, read on the forward strand.
ACCGAGTGTAGGGGAGAAGGGGTTCGTGGTATGTGGAGTGCTTATTCCTTGTGGGCTTTGTTTGTTTTGTTTGGTGTTTATCTAGTTTCCTAGTTCATCCTCAAGTATATTGGGTTATGCTCTGTTAGTTGTCAGCTGCTCGCTTGCATTAATTTTTCATGTTATGTTTTTGTAATTTCTTTTTTCTTGTTTTTTTTAATCCAGCAGGTGATTGCAGTGCTCATAATGATACACCAATTGTCTCTCCTTGTCCTGGTGGTAAGGATCATGGTGTCGAGGGAGGACATCATGTTGTTTTATTCAAGTTTTTTGTGCAATGCATTATTTTTATTTTGAGTTTATGGTTGAGCACTTCAGATTTATATGTATAACTGCATCGCATTTGTTCTTTTTGTGCAATTTTTAACGAGGATAGTCAAACTTTATTTTGACGCAGTTGTTCTGCATGCCGGGCTACTGGATTTGAGGAGGTTACCCAATTGATTGACCATTATTTTGCAGAGGGTAATGTTGGTGTGAGCTTTGATCGTAGACGCCTGTTTTGTCCTAAACACAACAGCACTGTTGATGGTATGTAGAGGAAGTTACACAGATTGGATGGTCCCGTAACAAAGTTCGGCTAATATGAGTTGAAGCAAAGCAAGAAGAAGTTGAGGTTTGAAATTGAGTCAAAAGAGTTTGCCGAGAAGGAGAAGCAGAGGGAGATCCGAGATGGTGGCAATGGTGGTAAATTTGGCAAGATGAAGAAGAGGTTGAGTACTGTTTTGAGGAAGGTGGTACACCTCTGAGTCCACGCGGTTGTCGGAAAGAAGAAGAATCTTGGCAAGAGAACCACTGGCCGGGCGGAAGTAATGATCCTCAGCCAAGAACGACTACATGTCACCGAAGGTCCCAATTCCGGGATGACGAAGCAACTTTTTGCTTGGCCGATTATGTGAAGGGTGTTCATCCTTCTAGACGCAAAGACTGTGGGTTCATCTAAGACTGTACCTAAGCGCGCTCTAGCGATGATGTCGACTTAAGATGTTGGTGGTGATTCCGGCGTAGGAGGTGGATGCCGTTCAAGGTTTGTTGAAGTGCAATCGCATTTGTTTCCTTCATTTTGTTATTCTTTCAGATTTTCTTTTTTTATGCCTAATCTTCTAATGTGGACTGCATCTCCCTTGCCACGAGAGGAAGAAGTCTAGTAAGAGCAATGCAACCGAATATGATGGTGAGGGAGATGATTCTCGATTTAACAAGACCGCAAGTGCTTGTCACTTCCCTAATCGCTTGCAAGGCTGCTTCTTTTGTTGAAAGAGGCGACATTGCAGCCGTGTTAGGGATGCCGGATTTGGTGTTGTCTTTGATCCGACAAAGAAGAAAAATGTGTCGCAGATTCTTATGTGCTATTTGATGGGAGTGGATCGACTCGCCACTATGTTAATGGACTTTGGGAATGGCAGGGTTTTTCGAATCAATCGTGATGCGCTTCATCACATTTTTGATTTACCTATGGGAAAGTCACACCGCGACTCCATGCTCTCGCTTCCAAATGGGGTCATGATGAATCGTTGATCGCCTCAAGGATGAGCTTGGCTTTCAATTGCTCAAAAGTATAGGTGTCAAGGACTTGCTTGAGAAGTTGAAGGTGTTGGTGGAGGAAGATGATTATGTGAGTGTTGACCTTTGTCAGTGGAAGGTGTTCTTCCCTTATACTTTACCGTAATTTGTCTGTGTCTTGGCCCCGCAGCCTGCTTTGGGTAGAGTTGCTGCGATGGTAGAGAACATGGATTATGCGGCTATGGCTCGGATGGACTTTTTCTCAAATTTTGTTGTTGATGAGTTGCGGTGTACCGTGGTTAGGTGGCAATCAAGGCATGCGCAAGCAGAATTGTGCAAGAGGGTTGTGCCATTGTCCCCCCGATTATGTATCTTGACCGCTTGAAGCTATGGCAAATTTTTTCAAATATGCACACGTTGATTTATGCGCGCCATACCGATGATGCGACCAAGGACCCCATGAAGTTGTACAATGAGGATGTGCTTGTGAAGGGAAAGATTTACTTGAAAGTTACAAATTTGGGAAGTCGCTTGCTAGTGCACCCGATTTTTAATATCGGATTTAAAAAAATGTGCAAATATTATAAATGTGAACTATTCTAGTACTCACATGTGTACTTTCATTGCGTGTTCTCTTTTTTGCAAAGGAAGGCGTCAGTGATATTGACAACCGTCTCAAGGTAATCAGGTAATTGTACACTTGGCAATTTCCGACAAGTGGCCTCAGCACTCATGATAGGTTTTATGAGCCTATCTGTAGTCGCTTCCGGCCGTGATGATGAGGTGCCGTGATACTGCGTGGTTTCATGCCTCGACAGATGTTTGATAATACAAGCTCTTATAAATGTATATTTGTTACATGCAAAAAGCATGAGGAGATTGATGAGCTTCTTCCGGGCGTTTTGAAGTCGATCGAAGATTTGCCAACCTCTCGGTGACAAAGTTGAGGACAGCTTGTCGGTTGTTTTTCCCCTGCTGGCCTATGGCCCACGAGATGAAGATATTGTTGTCAGCCACAATTTTGATTGTGGTGTGATCGAAAGCCTGAAGATTGCATTGACAAATGTTCGTTCTTCGTATGCTCAATTGAGATATTCACAAGAAGAAAAATGCGGTCGGTATGAGAAGGATGCTGGGCATATTGTGGATGAAATGATCCGTCAGGACGCTGGCGTTGGTGCTGATAATGTAAGTTCTATGTTTTTTGTGGCTTTGGACCTCTTTTTTGTGTATTATGTTGATCGCTTCCTCACTTTTTTTTTGTTATAGGTCGGAGTGGGAATCTTCTCGTGTCGGCGGAACTAGAGACGGCGGGGTTGGTCAGTATAAATACTCCTCGCCATGTCTCGTTTCCGCCATGCTTCCCTTTTTTCTTTTGAACTTACATTTGTTTGGTTCCCATATTTTTCTTGTGTACTTCTCTCTGCTAGAAGTGTGTACCGCTTGTGCATGGTTGGAGTTTTTTTATTTTTGGCTCGGTACCATCTTATTTCTCTTTTTTGGTTTGTTCTATGCCCGTAGACCGGTGTCGCCGCCGTGATGTGCACAAAGAGACTTACGATGGCTCGGGAAGGATGAGGTCTTGGGTGATGCAACATTCCTCTCTGATGTTGTAGCCGAGTAAGGTATAATTGTATTACTTGTTCTGTTAGTGGGTTATAATCTAATTTTTTGTTGTCTCGTTATAAACTTGATGTACGCCGTTATGTTCATCCATATGCATTTTCATTATGTATGTTAGCTGCAATAGTTTTACATCATGATCTTTCACTGCTTGGACATAAGTGAACCCAAGTAGCTTCTTTTTGGCATGCGTGATCCATCCTTATTTACATAAGTGACCTTCAAAAGAATTAACATAACCGAATCGCAGCTGCTTGTCAAATGGAACTGCATTTCTTTTTTCTTATGTATACGTGGGTTGCAAGCTAGAAGTTGTGTATGACACACGTGTGTTGGTGTTGTTTTGTATATGTGGATCAGAAGTTGTTATGTGTATGTTGCCGCCAGCCTTTTGGACATAAGTGTGTCGTGGTGTTCTTGTGTTAGTTATCCCCATGCTTATTTTTATGTTACCGGGTGTTTTTTAAACTTTCCATTGTGTTGAGAACCAAACGCGGGAAGTCCACGCTGATCCGAATCAGGAAGTTGCGTTGATGGTCGTGCCAAAGGTTGATGCTTTTGTATCATTGCTGTTGAGTGTGCGTGATCCTTCGTAGCTCAAGGATCCCATGATGTCGCTCCCCACCAAATGCAAGATGAAGATTCTCGATGTTAGGCATTGAAAAGCCATCGGAGAATGTTGCCTTCGTCAGCTAGTGTTGTTTCTTCCCTCGTGTCTCGGTGTCCAATGATGTTCCTAAGTATTGATAGTGGAGCGTCATGTAGTTGAAGTATCTAAGGAAGTCTGCTGCTGACTGTGACTGCATCGTCAGAGAATCGAGAGAATGTCGATGTTGTCGCAGTATGAAAGTCCAAAGGAGGTTGTGGTGGATTCGCTGCAACTCACGCATAGAAAAATATTTTGCTCAGCCTCAAGAACAAAGAAATCAAGACTCTGACACTGAAGGCAAGAGTTTTTTTTAAAACGGTGCAGTTTGATGTTTTTCTCATTCATGTTGTTTAATTACTATGGTATATGTATTAGATGTTAAGTGATAAGTGAAACTTTGATCTTTTGTCTATGATTTTCAAAATAGCTAGCAGAATTCCCTTATCTTAATATTTAAACTTCATTGTTTGGATAAGTGAACTTCATTTTTTTATTGCGTATGATGAACTCCCTGTTAGGACAATCACGAAAGCATTGATCCAAATTTCTTCCTAAAAGATACAATGAGTTGTACGCTGCTGTTACAAGGCCTCTAAGGACAAGAAGAAGAAGTATGGTTTTTTAGGAAATTGTTTTGTCTATATGTATTATCTAATTTTTGTATTTACCTGCTTTTATTTGTTGTTATTTTTTATAGTATCTTATGTTTGAGTTTTTCATGAAAATTCAGGGACATGATTGCTTTTAAAACTGAGATGGGTGATATTAGTATTGGCATGGTTGGTCAATCCTTTTGGGATAAAGGGATGCTCACTACAAGGATTGTAGATCTTGGGGGTTTCTTTGCCGGGTAGATAAGTTTAAGAGATCTCCGACAATGGTTGTCCTGCACTATATTTGTGTAAGAATAAAGAAATTTTTGTTTTATTTTTTTCATTTTTCTTCTCGATTTTGTGCGTATTTACTTGTTTTGCTTATTTGATTTTTGGTTTTGATTTAAGGCATAAATATTTGGAATGGTGGTACTGTGAGGTAGGAGTGTTAAATTGATGTTCTCTTCAAAAAGCCGAGGAGCGTGTTGATAAAAAGGATATGGTGAGAGACTTTTTATGTGTATTACCTGCTTTTGTTTTTTATAGCTGCTCGCTGTTTTTTTTTCTTGTTATAATAATTTTATTTATTTATTCATGTTTCCAATAGGTCCTTTTTTGCAACTTTTTGATCCGCCAGACACGTAGGGATGGTGTTGGTCATTATCAGAAGTTATGCTTAAATGTGAAAAGAAAGGCGGTTTGAATTTCGACTCGCTCAACAACCCGGCAGCCCCGATGCGTCAGTGGTTTTAGGAGGATGGTTAAAATATCAAGCTGCATGGAAAGAAGGTAGCTTGAGTTCGATGAGCCGCTAAATCCTCCCACACTTGATGGATTTGTGTTGAAACATGTCATTGTCCCAATGCAGCCAAATGGGTGCATTCTTTATGTACCCTTTCCGTGGTCATACCGCTTCAAGTTTTTTTTTTCACTTAATTTTTGTGAAACCGATGTTTTTTATTCTTTTATTCCGTGCATGATTGTGGATTCTATATGTTTCAATTCTTGCGAGCACATGGGATGGTGTTCGAAGTTTAAGTTTGGGGTGGAGCACATTGGCTACATCGTAAAGGCCATGCTCTATAGTCAAGCTAACATCGAGGAAGTGTTGCCTTGATTTAACATCACTTCTAATTTTTGGCAGATAAAGGTTGTTTTATTGAACTTCTTCATCCTCGCTTTATTTTATTTTTGACTAATGCTTGGTTCCGCTTCTTTATGGGCAAGTGGGCTGCATTGTTATTTTTATATGTGGGCTGCATTGTTGTATACAAGTGCGGGCTACATTGCTGTAGAGGAGTGGACTGCATTGTTATTTTATATGTGGGCTGCATTGCTTTTATACAAATGTGAGCTGCATTGATGTAGATAAGTGGGCTGCATTGTTATTTTATATGTGGGTTGCATTGCTTTTATACAAGTGTGAGCTGCATTGATGTAGATAAGTAATGCATTGTTATTTTATATGTGGGCTGCATTGCTTTTATACAAGTGTGTGCCGCATTGATGTAGATAAGTGGCTGCATTGTTATTTATATGTGGGCTGCATTGCTTTTTATACAAGTGTGTGCAGATTGATGTAGATAAGGGTCTGTATTGTTATTTATATGTGGGCCGTGACATCAGAGATATGTGGGCTGCATTGATGTATACAACAGTTGGGCTGCATTCTATTTTTTCTCTATACATGTTTTAGGTTCTTGTGTTTTGTAATCGAAAAGTGCTTCCATGTTTTTTTCCGCAGACGCTTTTAGGTTTTCATGGGGGCTTCATGAAGGTTGTACGTCATTGTTTGAGTCCTGTGGTTCGATGTGGTTATGGAGGATTGTGTCATTGAAATCTCTCCAGATAATTTTGGTTTGAACACAAATGTATGGCCTCGACCTCGATGGTGGAAGTGTCTTCGACCTAGCTCTCCACATGATGTATAAGGATGTTGATGATGATGATTTTGTTACAATCGCAGTGCACGGTAACTAGGACTAGGAGTGCAACAATTAATCGCCCCTCATTTGGATGAGGTTGAAGTATTTTCAACAAGAGGGCGGTGTGAGAGGGCTTTTAAGTTGAGATGCTCTATAGAGAAATTGAAGCCCGAGGTTCGGGGAGTATATGGATGAGGCGTATTAAAATAAAGGATCTTGTTCTCAAAGAAAGATTTTGGTAACCAAACACCGCGTAGTAAGTTCTTTATATGCGTGATGCTTATGCCCTTTCATGCTTTTTTGTGTGTTTTGGTTTTAGTTCTAATTTTATTGATCCCATCTCGGTATGTTTACATCAAGCGAACGCTCTTTATGGTGCATGGTCCTTTTGGTGATGATGTCGATATTTACAATTTTTGACTATATCTATGATACATTTGGCAAAGGAGCTTTAATGGATTCAGATATCATGGATTTTGTTATCAAGTAATCGGAAGCAAGACCCTGAATTGGGTTTTAGTTTATCAATCCGGTGAACGCTTGCTACTTTCACCTTTTTATTTATCACGTAGAACGCTTGGTCAATATTCTTTCCCATCGTGACCGGGTTTTTTTCATGTCCATGCCTCGCTTGCATTGTTTATTCTTTTTTTCATGTCCTTTTTTGTTCTTTTTTTTTGTGTACATTACGCTCTTCAAATGGAAACCTCTCGTGGCGAGAGGAGATAATGACGGAAATCCTCGTGTTGCCGCCAGTATAGCTCGCTTGTTTTAGAAGATGCAGCTTAATCAGTTCAAATTTTTAGAACGACTGGCGTTAAAACTCCGCTGGATGCAAAACGGTAAATTCATTGTTTTTGTCATTTATTCTTCCCGGTTTGTTGCATTTCTTTTATAGTTATTTTTGGAACAAAGTGGTCCCGTGGTACGTGTCGCAAAGAACTTTTGATTTCCATTTTTTATGCTAACAGCATTATGATGCCGCGATTCAAGGATGGTCATTATTCCTTATACACGATGAACCAACATCGCTGCATCTTTGATATCCATGACAAGAGGGAAGTACACCGCCATCATGATGTCACAACAAGGTGGCGCAGGATCGACTACCACGCAGATTGCAATCAAGTGGTATGTTATTTTTTCTTTGCCAACCGTGAAAAGCTTTCTTTTGTGTTTCTCCCATCAGATTTTTTATAAACTGCAATTGTTTATGTAGTGAACTTTCAACATATGCGCCGACAGACTGCAGATTTTTCTCACGCCAAGCACTTAAAAGAGGGATTGTTTAGATGTTTGAGAGCAACTTTTTTTTTGGTTCGCTTTGAATATCAACTTTCTTGATCCGTGATGTGTTATTCTTACCTTGTGCTTTTTTTTTTTGCCGATGAGGAGGATGACTCAACGTCAAGGCGTATTTATGGTGAAAATGTATAAATCGAAGAACCTTCCCGACCGGGTTAAATTAAGGCAGAGAAGCCATCTTACCCGGCCATGCCACAGCAGTGGAGCAAATGAGTGTGGGGTCTATGTTCCGAGGATGGCGCAGCTTGTATGACTCCGCCAACGCCTAGTTGGAGAAAAATTTGAACCGACGTAATGCCTTCTCCGCTTTTCTTTTTACTTTTTTGTTCTTTATGAAAACCTTTTTAATCACTTATTTGCATTTGTTTTCTTTTTCAAATTCGTCCAAGATTGGAAGGCGGAGTATATGTTCCAAACGATTGTCGCTCAATCCTTTTTCAACATGTTGTGTTGCGAAGGCATGCCTCTTGAGTTACGTGAACTCGATTGCGACCTCGGCTCACTTCCTCGTCAGTAATTCGCATGCGACGCTAGCCGCAGCACGCAGTAATGGGCCATTTGGGGCAATCGTTTCACCGGGTGCAAAAGGTTGTGCGCGGGACAATAGCTAGGTTTTGATGTTGTGTTTGTGTGTGTCGGATTATGTATGAAAAGACTTTTTTGTCGCTGTGTTTTCTTACTTGTTCGCTTATGCGGCAAAGTTGCATGTGGATGAATTTGTATATGTATGTGTATTTTTATATCAAGAATCACATAATATATATATAAGTGTATAATTTTATTTTTGTTGACTACCACGGTCTATGCGAATCGGCATTTTTGTCATTTATATATGTATGATATGTGTTCGATGAATCAGATCGCATTTGATGCCGAACTTTGTCCAATATATAAGAGAATCGCATTTTTTGGTATTCAAGCAAAGTGTTTACGTGGTGCATGCATTAAACTGCATTGTTTATGATTAATTCGAATCGCTTTTTTGTCGTAACAAAACGACGATTACTTTTTGCCTATAGTTGCGGTTTGTAGTTGGTTTTTATTTGTTTGTACGTTAAGGTACATGTAGGTGGGTGGGGTTTCCGGGGTCCTCTAATTTTTTTTTTAGTTGTGTATATTTTTTGTATTGTTCTTGTACGCATCAAGGCGGCGGCTGAGGTCAGCAGGGGTGGAGGGGGGTCGTGACTCTCCACATCCCCGCGAGGCCGAGCCTCGAACGAAGCCGCCGTGAGCAGCGGCGACGCTGCTTGCCATGGCACAAGATACGCGAGGGCGTGAGATGGTCCGGCTACACCTCACCCCGTCATTGTCTATCCTAGGGTGTGGGGTTTTATGCGCGCTGCCCCTTTTGATGGAAAAACAGTAATGTCCGGTGACTGCTACCACAACCAAGCGACCGCATGCTAGGCGCCAGTCGGTCGCCAGCAGTGAGTGGAGGGGTCGACCTCTCTCCACATCCCCTCGCGAGGCCGAAAGCCTCGAACGAGTCGGAGCAGCGGGCGACGCGGGTTGGCCGCGCAAGGCCAGAGCGCGTGAGGGCGAACCATTACACTACCTGCCGTACTATCTATCTTAGGGTGTAGGGGGTGGTTTTATGCGCCCCTTTGATGGAAAAACAGGAATATCCGTGATCGCTAATACCGTTAACCAAGCAAGTATCAAGGTAGGCGCGAGGCTGGGTCGGTTAGGGTGGGAGGGGGTCAGACTCCTCCACATCCTCTCGCGAGGCCGAGCCTCGAACGAAGCCGAAAGGAAAGAGCATGACGCATGCACAAGCGGGTCATGCCGCCAGATATGCGAGGGCGAACCGTCCGGCTATACCTCACGCTCACTCGCCTATCTTAGGGTGGGGGGGTTGGCGCATGCGCCCCTTTTTTGATGGAAAAATTGCACGTCCGTGATCAAGCGCCGTTAACCAAGCGCATCGCGGCAAGTTAGCGAAGGTTAGGCCGAGCAGGGTGGGAGGGGTCGGACTTCTCCACATCCTTCTCGCGCAGGCCGAGCTCGAACGAAGCCGGAAAGTAGTGACGACCACGCTTTTGCCGCTGGCGCCAGCATGCGAGGGCGAGTCCGGCTATACCCCCGCCGCCTGCCTCATCTTAGGGGAAGCGGGGGCGGGTTTGCGCGCCCCTTTGATGGAAAAACAGAATGTCCGTGACCGCTATTGCCAACTAAGCGCACCGCATCGCGTTAGCGCAAGGCCGAAATGGCTAGTGGAGGGGGTTGTGACCTCTCCACATCCTCTTCGAGGCCGAAGCGCCTGAACGAAAGCCGGAGCAAAGGCGACGCTGCTTGCCGCGGCCGCATGCGAGGGCGAGTCCGCTATACCCCGCCGCCTCGCCTATCTTAGGGTGTGCGGGGGTGGTTTTAGCACGCGGTCCCTTTGATGGAAAAACAGAATGTCCGCGACCGCGCTCGCCAACCAAGCGCGATCGCGCGCGTTACGCGAGGTCGGCGCAGTAGGTGGGAGGGGTCGTGGACTTCATCCACATCCTTCGCGCAGGCCGGAGCCTGAACGAGCCGAGGCTAAAGCGGCGACGCTGCTTGTCGCGGCGCATGCGAGGCGAAGTCCGCTATACCCGCCGCCTCGCTCATCTTAGGTGGGGGGTGGTTTTGCGCGCTGGCCCTTTTTGATGGAAAAAAATAATGTCCGCGACTGCGCTCATTAACTAAGCGCATCGCGGCGTAGCGCTGAGGTCGAAAGCAGGGGTGGAGGGGGTCAGGACTTCTCCACATCCTTCGCGAGGCCGAGCCCTGAACGAGCCGGAGAGTAGGCGGGCGACGCTGCTTGCCGCTAAGGCCACAAGACAAGTGCGAGGGCGAAGTCCATCATACCCTTTCGCTTTCACTGCCTATCTTAGGGTGTGGGGGGTGGTTTTGGCGCACATTCCCTTTTGATGGAAAAAACAGAATGTCCGCGATCGCCAAGATGTCAACTAAGGCGATCAAGCGCAAGGCGATGTTTATGTGGGGGTGGGTAGAAGGCTGACTTCTCCACATCCCTTCGCGAGGCCGAGCCTGAACGAAGCCGAGCAGCGCCAACGCTGCTTGCCGCGGCGCCGCATGAGGCGGAAGGTCCACATTATACCCCGCCGCCTCGCCTATCTTAGGGTGTGGGGGTGGTTTTTGGCTGCCAGGTCCCTTTGATGGAAAACAGAATGTCCGTGACCGCGCCGAGTCAAGCCAAAGCCAGATCAGCAAGAAGGCCAGAGGCCGAGCAGGTGGGAGGGGGTTAGGACTTCTCCACATCCCTCGCGAAAGGCCGAGCCTCGAACAAGCCGGAGCAAGCGGGCGACGCTGCTTGCCGCTAAGCGTACGCATGCGAGGGCGATTCCACTCATACACTCTGGCCGCCTCTCTATCTTAGGGTGTGGGGTGGTTTATGCGCGGCCCCTTTGATGGAAAAATAGAATGTCCGCACGATCATACCAGCCAACCAAGCCAGCATCAGGTAAAGGCAGAAGGGTCGAGATGGCAGGGGAGGGGTCGACCCCCTCCACATCCTTCTCGGCGAGGCCGAGCCTCGAACGAAAGCCGAGCAGCGGCGACGCCGGGCTTGCCGCTGCAGCCGACATGCGAGGGCGTAGTCCGCTATACCCTCGCCTGCCTATCTTAGGTTGTGGGGGTGGTTGGCGCCAAGGCCCCTTTGATGGAAATGTATCAATCTGCGATCCACTGCTACCGTTAACTAAGCGCATCAAGGCATGTTAGCTGCGAGGCCGAAAGCAGGGGAGGGGGGTCGTGACCTCTCCACATCCTTCGCGAGGCCGAGCTCTCGAATAAGCCGGAGTAGCGGGCGACGCTGGCTTGTCATGCACCAAGCATGCGAGGGTGAGTCCGGGTTATACCCCATCGCCTCTGCCTATCTTAGGGGTGTAGGGGGTGGTTTTGTGCGCTGGCCCCTTGATGGAAAAATGTAATGTTCAGACTCGCTACTGTTAAACTACCGCGATCAAGGCATGCGTAGCGCTGAGGGTCGAGGAGGGTGGGGAGGGGGGTCGTGACCCCTCCACATCCTTCGCGAGGCGAAAATGTAGCCTCGAACGAGCCGTGAGCAGCGGCGACGCTGCTTGCCGCGCGCCAGACGATGCGAGGGCGAAGTGCTATACCCCGCCGCTTCGCTTCATCTTAGGGTGTGGGGGGCGGGCGGGTTTGCGCGCTGCCCCTTTGATGGAAAAATGTAATGTCCGGGTGATCAAGGCCGTTAAACTAAGCGACTGGCAAGGCGTTAGCGCCGAGGCCGAGCAGGTGGGAGGGGGTCGTGATTTCTCCACATCCCCTTCGAGGCCGAGCCTGAACGAGCCGAGTAGGCGGGCGACGCTGCTGCCATGGGCGCGCTGGCGCATGAGGGCGAAGTCCGGCTATACCATTGGCCGCCTATTGCCTATCTTAGGCGTGGGGGGCGGAAGCGGGGTTTATGCGCGCCCCTTTGATGGAAAAAACAGTAATGTCCGCGATTGGCGCTCGTTAACCAAGCGCATCAAGGTAAGTAGCGCGAGGCCGAGCAAAGGTGGGGAGGGGGGTCGGACGCCCACATCCCCCTTCGAGGCCGAAGCGCCTGAACGAGCCGGAAAGCAGCGGCGAGCGCGGGCTGCCGCCAAGGCTGCCAAGATATGAGGCGAGATGAGTCCGGCTATACCCCGTCACTTCGCTCTATCTTAGCGGTGTGGGGGAAGGTGCCGCTGGCCCCTTTGATGGAAAACAGAATGTCCGTGATCATACGCTTGTCAACCAAGCACACCGCTGTGACAAGAAGCGAGGCCGAGCAGGGGGAGGGGAGGTCGTGACTTCTCCACATCTCCGCGAGGCCGAGCCTGAACGAGCCGAGTAGGCGGCGACGCGTTTAAGTCATGCCGGGCGCTTGCATGCGTAGGCTTAGTCCGGCTATACCGGGCCGTCAGCCTTGTCTATCTTAGGGTGTGGGGGTGGCTTATGCCCCTTTTGATGGAAAAAACAGAATGTCCACACCGCGCCAAGCCAACTAAGCGACTGAAAGGCATGAACAGCATACAGGTTTAGCAGCAGGTGGGGAGGGGGTCGTGACCCTCCACATCCTTCCGGCGAGGCCGGTAGCCTGGAACGAGCCGGAGGCAGGCGGCGACGCTGCTTGTCACGCGGGCGACGACATGCGTAGGCGGAGAGTCCGGCTATACCTCACGCTCCCGTCTATCTTAGGGTGTGGGGGTGGTTTTATGCGCCCCTTTTTTTTGATGGAAAAACAGAATGTCTCGCAAGACAAATGTGCATTGCCACATCTGGTTAAAGATCGGTGACAAGCGCACTGCGAAGGCGAGGTCAGCTGGGAGGGGGATCGGACCCCCTTCTCTACATCCTTCTGCGAGGCCGAGGCCTCGAACGAAGCCGAGCAGGCGGGCGACGCGGGCTGTCATGGCCGCGCGCTGCATGCGAGGCGCAAGTCCGGCTATACTCCCTGGCCGCCTGCCTCATCTTAGGGTGTGGGGGTGGTTTTTTCTGCTGCTGGGCCCCTTTGATGGAAAAAATGGTAATGTCCGTGACCGCACTGCCAACTAAGCTGCGATCAAGGTGCAGTGTTAGCTGAAGGTTGGAGGTCGAAAGCAGGGGTGGGAGGGGGGCCGTGACCCTCCACATCCTTCGCGAGGCCGGAGCTTGGAACGAGCTGTAGCAGAGGCTAAGCTGCTTGTCAAGGGCGCCGCATGCGAGTAGGCGTAGTCTGGCTACACCCCTGCCGCCTCTATGCTCTATCTGGTAGGGTGGGGGTGGTTTTTTATGCTGCCGCCTTTGATGGAAAAAACAGAACCAAGATCACGGGTGACCGGCATTAACTGGAAGAGCGATCGCGTAGCGTAAGCAAGAAGGCCGAGGTCGGCAGGTGGGGTGAGGTCAGGACTTCCTCCACATCCCCTGCAAGGCCGAGTCAGCCCGAATGAGCCGGAAAGTAGGCGGGCGACGCTGCTGGTTGCTGGGCGCCTGCATGTGGTAGGCGAGTCCGCTATACACCTGGCCGCCCCATTTCTTTGTCTATCTTAGGGTGTGGGGGGTTTGCGCCCCTTTGATGGAAAACATGTATCGTCCGGTGATCATCATAGGCCGTTAACCAAGCGTATCGCGGTATGCTAAGCGAGGCCGAGCAGGGGGTGGGGTGGGTGGTCGTGACCCCCCTCCACATCCCCCTTCGAGGCCGAGCCTGGAACGAGCCGGAGGGAGGCGGGCGACGGGGTTGCTTTGCCACAAGGCCGCAAGACGCTGTGAGGCTTAGTCCGGCTATACACCTGGCCGCCTGGCCGTCTCGCCTTAGGGTGTGTGTGGGGGTGGTTTTGCACGCTGGCCCCTTTGATGGAAAAAATAGTACCGTCCGATCATGACCGGCATACCACAACCAAGCGCATCGCGCTTAGATCAGGCGAGGCCGAGCAGGGGTGGAGGGGGTCGGACGACACCCCTCCACATCCTTCATGAGGCCGAAAGGTCCTGAACGAAGCCGAGTAAAGCGGCGTACAAGCTGCTTTGCCGCCGGGCGCCAGCATGCGCGAGGGCGTAGGTCCGGCTATACCCCTGGCTTCGCCCCTGTCTCATCTGTAGGGTGTGGGGGGGTGGTTTTTGCGCAAGGCCCCTTTTTTGATGGAAAAATGTAATGTCCGCATCAAGGATCACATTGCCAACCAAGCGCGATCAGAGATGTGACGCGAGGTAGCGTTGAGGGCCAGCAGGGGTGGGAGGTCGTGACCCTCCACATCCTCGCGAGGCCGAAATGCCTGAACGAAGCCGAGCAGCGTGGGCGACGCGGGTTGCTTGCCAGCGCGGCGCACAGCATGCGTAGGGCGGAACTGGCCATGACTTCCCTTCGCCACCCCGCTTCATCTTAGGGTGTGGGGGGGTCGGTTTATGCTGGCTCTTTGATGGAAAAAAACAGTATCGTCCAGATCAAGGCCTCGTTAACCCAGCGCATCAAGGCGTGCTTAGCGCGAGGCCGGAAAAGGGTGGGATGGGGAGGGGGGGGATCGTGGACCCCTCCACATCCTTCTGCGCAGGCCGAGCGCCTGAACGAAAGCCGGAGCAAAGCGGCGACACGGGCTATGCGCATGGTACGCTCAAGCACAGCATGCGTGAGGGTGTTCCGCTATACTCCTCGGCCGCCTGCCTCATCTTAGGGTGTAGGGGGGGTGGTTTATGGCTGCTGGCCCCTTTTTTTTTGATGGAAAAAAACAGAATTTCCGCGACCGCTACCGCTTTCAACCAAGCGCAATCCATGCGTTAGCCGAGGCCGCAGCAGGGGTGGGGTGTCGTGATTCTCCACATCCTCATTCGCGAGGCCGAGGCCTCGAACGAAAGCCGGAGCAGCGGGCGACGCTGCTGCTGCAGCCGCGCGCGCCGCACCATGCCTAGGCGTAAGTCCGGCCATACCCCGCCGCCTCTATCTTAGGGGTGTGTGGGGTGGTTTTTATGCCGCCCCTTTGATGGAAAAACAGAATGTCAAACGCGTGATCACATTGGCCTTTTGAACTACAACTAAGCGCATCGTAAGGCGTTAGCGCGAGGCCGTTTAGCGCAGGGTGGGAGGGGGTCAGACCCTCCACATCCTTCGCGAGGCCGAGCCCTGAACTAGCCGGAAAGCAGGGCGTGCAACGCATGTGTTACAAGGCCAGCCGGGCGCCGCGACAAGTGCGAGGGCGAAGTCCAGCTATACCCCTGCCAGCCTGCCTCATCTTAGGGGTGTGTGTGTGGAGGGGTGGTTTTGTGCCGCTGGCCCCTTTGATGGAAAAAAAAACAGAATCGTCCGTGACTGCTACTGCCATCACTAAGCATCCGCCAAGACTCACAGCTGCTAGGCCGTAGGTCATGGGAGGGGGTCGGACCCCCCTCCACATCTCTCTCCGCGTAGGCCGAGGCCTGAACGAAGCTGAAAGTAAAGGGCGATGTTGCCACATGGGCGCTGCATGAAGGGCGAACTGGCTATACCCCTTCGCCTGCCTATATCTTAGGGTGTAGGGTGGCTTTTATGCCAAGGCCCCCTTTTTGATGGAAAAAAACAGTAATGTTCAGATCTGCGCCACAACTAAGCGCCAGACTGCTGCGGCGTATAAGCTGAGGTCAGTAGCAGGTGGTGAGGGGGGTCGGACCCCTCCACATCTCTTTGGCGAGGCCGAGCTCGGAACGAGCCGGAAGCAGGCGGGCGCACAAGCTGGTTTTGTCAAGGGTCGCAAGGCTGCATGCGTGAGGCGAAGTCCGCTTATACTTTTCACTTACCGCCTCTATCTTAGGGTGGGGGGTGGCTTTTATGCCATACCCCTTTGATGGAAAAATGTAATGACCGTGACTGCTACTTCGTTAACCAAGCGCGAGATCAAGGCCGCTATGTTAGCTGCTGGGAAGGGTTGGTACGAGCAGTAGGGTGGTGAGGGGGATCGTGACCCCCTCCACATCCCTCGCGAGGCCGGTAAGCTCGAACGGAAGCCGCAGCAGCGGGCGACGCTGCTTTTGCCGCGGGCGCCTCGCATGCGTAGGGGCAAGTCCGCTATACCCCTGGGCCGCCTGCCTTCATCTTAGGGTGTAGGGGGGTGGTTTTATGCGCAAGGCCCCTTTTTTGATGGAAAAAACAGTAATGTCCGGGTGACCGCACCTATCAACTAAGCGCGACCAAGGCGTAAGCGAAGCACGAGGGCTTCGAGCAGGTGTGGCGGGTCGTGGACCCCCTCCACATCCTTCGCGAGGCCGAGCTCGAACGGAAGCCGAGAAGGCGCGCGACGCTGCTTGCCGCGGGCGCCGCATGCGTAGGGCGTAGTCCGGGCTATACCCCCGCCGCTTCGGGGCTCTATCTTAGGTGGTGTAAAGGGTATTTCGCTGCGCTACCCTTTTGATGGAAAAACAGAATCGTCCGCGATCAAGGCTACATATTGCTAACTAAGCGCATCAAGGCGGCAGAAGGGCGAGGCCGAAAGTAGGTGGGGAGGGGGATCGTGACTTCTCCACATCTCCCCGCGAGGCCGAGCCCGAACGAAGCCGTGAAAGTAGGGCGGCGACGCGGGTTTGCCGCTAAGGGCGCTGCGATGCGTAGGGCGTAAGTCCGCCATACCCCGCCGCCTGCCTATCTTAGGTGCTGGGGGCGGTTGTGCGCCGCCCCTTTGATGAAAAATGTAATGTCCGCAGACCGCTAAGGCTCGTTAATCCAAGCGCGATGCAAGGCGTATAAGCATAGCCGAGGTCGCAGCAGGGTAAATGGGGAGGGGGTCGTGACCCTTCCACATCCTTCGCGAGGCCGAGCGCTCGAACGGAAAGCCGGGAGCAAAAGCATGGCGACGGGCTTGCCAGCGCAAGGCCGCATGCGAGATGGCGTAGTCCGCTATACCTGGCACCGCCACTGCCTATCTTAGGGGTGTGGGGGGTGGTTTATGCTAAGGCCCCTTTGATGGAAAATGTAATCGTCCGGGTGACCAAGGCTACCGGTTAACCAACGCGCGACTGCGAAGGCGCATGCTAGCTGGTCGAGCAGGTGGGAGGTGGGGATCGCGGACCCCCTCCACATCCCTCTCGCGAGGCCGAAGCCCTCGAACGAAGCCGTGAGCAAGCGGGCGACGCATGTTTGCCAAGCTGCGCATGCCGCCAATACGCGTAGGGCAAGTCCGGCTATACCCCCGCCGCCCTCGCTCATCTTAGGGTGTAGGGGGTGCAGTTTTGGCGCAAGGCCCCTTTTGAGTGGAAAAAACATGTAATGTCCGCGGTGACCGCACCTCATCAACCAAGCGCGACCGCGGGCGTATAAGAAGGCTGTGAGGTCGTCGCAGCAGGGGTGGGGTGCTTCCTGTGGACCCTCCACATCCCCCCTCGCGAGCTGCGCCGTTTAGGCCCGAACGAGAAGCGGAGTAGCGTGCGACGCGGGCTTGCCGCTGGGCGCCGCATCCGTGAGGGCGCAGTCCACTATACCCCATCGCCTGCCTTATCTTAGGGTGTGGGGGGCGAGCAAGCGCATCCCTTTTGATGGAAAAACATAGAATGTCCAGACTACCTGCCGTCATTAACCAAGCGACCGGTGACGCGCGTAGCGCCGAGGTCGAGCAGGGGTGGGGAGGGGGGATCGTGGACTTCTCCGACATCCCCCGCGCAGGCCGTAGCCCGGAACGAAAGCCGGGCAAAATGGCGGCGATGAAGGCTTGCCGCTGGGCGCCAAGAGCACATGTGAGGGCGAGTCCGCTACATTCTGGCCGCCTGCATTGCTCATCTTAGGGTGTGGGGGGCGGGTTTGGCGCTGCTGGCCCCTTTGATGGAAAAAATGTAATGTCCAGGTGACACATATCCCTGTCAACTGGTTAAGCGATCAAGCGTAAGCAAGAAGCGCTGAGGCCGAGCAGGGGTGGGGAGGGGGTCGTGACTTTCTCCACATCCTTGCGCGAGGTCGGTGTTTCAGAACGGTAAGTGAAAGTAAGCATGATGCTGCTTAAGCTGCTACGCCGCGATCCGTGAGGGCGAAGTCCGCTATACCTATCGTCACCTATCTTAGGTGGGGGGGTTTGCGCCAAGATCCCCTTTTGATGGAAAAAACAGAATGTCCGCAGATCGCGTCAGCCAACCAAGCGCATCAGCATGCGTTAGCGCGAGGTCGAAAGCAGGTGGGAGGGGTCAGGATTCTTCACATCCTCTTCGCGAGGCCGAGGCCTCGAACGAAGCCGTGAGCAGCGGGCGACGCTAAGGTTTGCCGCTGGCGTCAGCCAGATGCGGAGGGCGAAGTCCGGCTATACCCCGCCGCCTTCGCCTATCTTAGGTGGTGGGGGGTGTGGGGGTGGTTTTTTTGCACGCCGGCCCTTTGATGGAAATAGAATAGACGTCTCGGGTGATCAAGGCCTCACCGGTTAACCAAGCGCATCAAGGTGGCGTTAGCTGCTGAGAGGGCCGAGCAGGGTGGGGAGGGGATCGTGACTTCTGGCCACATCCTTCGCGTAGGCCGAGCCTCGAACGAAAGCCGTGAGCAGGCGGCATGACGCTGGCTTGCCGGGAGCGCCGCATGCGTAGGCGGCAGTGTCCGCTATACCGCCGCCGCTGCCTACATTCCTTTAGGGTATAGGGGGTGGCTTTTTGGCGCTGCCCCTTTTTGATGGAAAAACAGGTAATGTCTGCGACCGGCGCTTTATCAACCAAGCCGTGCGACCGCATATGCGCAGCGCTGTAGGCCGAGTAGGGGTGGTGGGATCGCGGACCCCCTCCACATCCTCTCGCGAGGCCGAGCCTGAACGAAGCCGGAGCAGCGGTGCTGACGCTGGCTTGCCGCTGGGCGCTCGCGATGCGTAGGGCGAAGTCCGGCTTATACCCCTTCACTTCGCCTATCTTTAGGGTATGGGGGGTGGTTTTGGCGCAAGCGCCCCTTTGATGGAAAAACAGAATGTAACAAAACCGATCGATCATACTTCGCTGTCAACTGCTTAACGCAAGATCGCTGTGGCGCAGTCGGCAGCGTCATATGTGGGGATCGGGAGACCCCCTCCACATCCTTCATGCGTGGCCGAGGCCTCGAACGAAGCCGGAGTGAAGCGGCGGCGACGCCACTGGGTTACGGCCGCGTTTACGCCTGCATGCGTAAGGCGTAGTCCGCTATACTCCCCGTCGCTTCGCCTCATCTTAGTGTAGGGGGTAGGGGTGGCTGGCGCCCCTTTTTTTTGATGGAAAAACATGTACATGTCCGTGACTGCTACCTATCAACTGGAAGCGCATCACAAGTGGCGAAGCGCTGGAGGCCTTCTAGCGTTAGCAGGTTTAGCGTGGGGGTCAGACTTCCTCCACATCCTTCGCGAGGCCACGAGCCTAGAACGAGAAGTGAGTAGCGGCGACGCTGCTTGTTGCCAAGGCCGCATGCGTAGGGCGAGTCCGGCTTATACCCCTGCCGCCTGCCTATCATCTTAGTGTGGGTGGGTGGTTTGCGCAAGGCCCCTTTTTGATGGAAAAAATGTAATGTCCAAGACTGCTACCTATTGCCAACCAAGCAAGACTGCATGCTTAGCATACAGAGGCCGAAAGTAGGGTGGGAGGGGGGGGTCAGGACCTCCACATCCTCTGCACAGGGGCCGAGCCTCGAACGAGGCTGAGCAGCGGGCGACGCCAAGGCTGTTGGTTACAAGGCCAAGCATAAGTGAGGGCGGTAGTCCGGTTGATACCGTCACGCCTGCCATTATATCTTAGGGTGGGGGCGGGTTTATGCTATTGGCCCTTTTTGATGGAAAAAAACAGAAATCGTCCCCAGCTATACCACAACCAAGCGACTGCACTGCAAGTAGCGACAGGCCGAAAGCAGGCGTGGGAGGGTCAGTGGACTCCTCCACCATCCTCTTCTTCGAGGCCGAAAGCTCCCGGAACGAGCCGGAGTAGCAAAGGGCGACGCTGAGCTTTGTCAAGGGGCAAGGCCTGACATGCGAGGGGCGTAGTCCGGCTATACCCCGCCGGGCTCCCCTCTGGCCTATCTTAGGTGTGGGGGTAAAAGTGTTTGGCACCGCGGTCCCCTTTGATGGAAAAAATAGAATGTCCGCGATCATACTGCCACTACAACTAAGCGCGACTGCATGCGCTGTAAGTAGCGAGGCCGAGTTAGGTGGAGGGGGTCGGGACTCTCCACATCCTCTTCGCGAGGCCGAGCTCGAACGAAGCCGGAAAGGTACAGCGGCGACGGTTTTGCCATACGGCTGCCACATGCGTAGGGCGAAGTCCGGCTTACATACTTTTCCGCACTTCGCTCATCTTAGGGTGTGGGGGTGGTTTTGCTGCGCCCTTTGATGGAAAAAATCAGGTCGTCCGTGATCATACCGGTTAAATCCAAGCTGCGATCAAGGTATGCTGGCAAGTAGCGAGGGCCGAGCAGGGGTGGGAGGGGATCGATCGACTCTCTCCACATCCCCTCGGCGAGGCCGAGCGCCCGAACGAGCTTGAGCAAAGGCGGGCGACAAAGGTTGCCGGGCGGCGCAAGGCTATGCGTAGGGCAAGTCCGCCTTATACCCCTTTTCGCCGCTTCGCCTATCTTAGGGTGTAGGGGGTGGTTTTGGCGCTTCCCCTTTTTTTTTGATGGAAAAAACTGAATCGTCTCGTGACCGCGCTTTATCAACTGGCGCAACCGGCGCATCAAGGCATGCGAAGTGCCAGAGGTCGAAAGCAGCAGGGTGGGTAGCCAGGATTCTCCACATCCCTTCTGGCGAGGCCGAGCTCGAACGAAGCCGTGAAAGTGTGCGGCGACGCTGGATTGCCGCGGGCGCCGCATGCGTAGGGCGAAGGGCGGTAGTCCGCTACACCTGCCAGCCCGCTTCATCTTAGGTGTGTGGGGGGGTTGGCTTGCGCCAAGCCCCTTGATGGAAAATAGTAAAAATGTAATCCGTGATACATACCGCCTATCAACTAAGCAGACTGCAAGGTATGCTAGCGCTGGTAGGCCGAGTAGCAGGGGTGGGAGGTAATGGACTTCTCCACATCCTCTCGCTGAGGCCGAGAGCCCTCGAACGAGCCGAATGTGAAAGTGTGTAACGCCAACGCGTAAGCCATGGGCGTACACGCATGCGTAGGTGAGGTTCTGCTTCGGCCATACTGGCCTGCCGCCTTTGTCTAATCTTAGGTGTGGGGTGGAGCTGTGTTTTGCCAAGGCCCCTTTGATGGAAAAAAATAGTAATGTCCGGTGATCACTACTGTCAACCCAGCGCATCAGCTGAGAAGGCTGAGGTCACAAGAAGGCGAAATGAAAGGGGGGTCGAATGATTCCTCTCCACATTCCTCACGTAGGCCGAGCTGCCAGAACGAAGCCGGAGCAGGCGGGCGACGCTGGGTTTAAGCTGCCAAGGGCGCCGCATGCGTAGGGCGGTCCAGTCCGCCATACCCCTGCACGCCTCGCTTCCATCTTAGGGTGTGGGGGTGGTTTTGGCGCTGCTGCCCCTTGATGGAAAAATAATGAATGTTCGTGACCAAGGCCGCCGTTAACTAAGCGCATAAAACAGGCGTTAGCTGCGAGGCCGAAAGTAGGGGGTGGGGAGGGGGTCGGACCCTCCACATTCTCTTCTCCGCGAGGCCGCAGCTCGAACGAAGCCGAGCAGCGGCGATAAGCTGCTTTGCCGCGAGTACCGCATGCGAGGGCGTAGTCCGAAATCATGATACCCGCTTCGCTTCCGCTTCATCTTAGGGTGTGGGGGCGCGTTGATTGCGCCGCCCCTTGATGGAAAAATGTAATGTCCGTGACTGCCTCGTTGCCAAACCTGTTAAAAGCGCATCAAGCGCGGCAAGAAGCGCCGAGGTCGAAGCAGGGGTGGAGGGGGCCGTGACCAAATTTCTCCACATCTCTTCTGGCGTAGGCCGAGCTCGAACGAGCCGAGTAAAGTATGATAAGGTTTACACTTCACGGCCGCATGCGAGGCGAAGTCCGGCTATACCCCTGCCGCCTACTGCCTATCTTAGGGTGTGGGGCGGGGTTTGCGCTGCCCCTTTGATGGAAAAAAACATCGTCCGTGATTATACTATTAACCAAGCGACCGCCAACAGACAAGGGTAGAAAGCCGAGGTCGGTGGAGGGGGCCGTGGACCCTCCACACATCCTCTTGCGTAGGCCGAGTTCGAACGAGTCGGAAGCAGGCGGGCGACGCTGCTTGCCATACTTGGCTGGCGCCGCATGCGAGGGCGCGTAGTCCGGCTATACCCCGCCGCCCCCGCCTCATCTTAGGGTGCGGGGGGGTGGTTGCACGATCCCCTTTGATGGAAATAGAATGTCCGCGACCGCATACCACTGCAATCCAAGCGACTGCAGACAAGCGTTAGCGCCGAGGTCGAAAGCAGGGTGAGGGAGTCGACCTCCACATCTCGCGAGGCCGAGCTCGAACGAGCCGGAAAGCAGGCGGCGACGCTTTGCCGCTGTCAGCGCGCCGCATGCGAGGGCGTAGTCCGCCTATACCCCGCCGCCCTCGCTCTTCTGTCTATCTTAGGTGTGTGTGTGGGGTGGTTTTGCACGATCCCCTTTGATGGAAAAAACAGTAATCGTCCGTGACGCGCTCGCTAACTACAGCGCACTGCGGCCAGTAGCGAGGTCGGAAGCAGGTAGTGAGGGGGTCGTGACTTCTCCACATCCCCGCGAGGCCGAGCCTGAACGAGCCGAGCAGCGGGCGACGCTGCTTGTTGCTGCATACACATGCGTAGGGCGAGTCCGGCTATATACCTTGCTTCGCCTCGCTTCATCTTAGGGTGGGGTGGTTTCATGCTGGGCCCTTTGATGGAAAAATAATGTCCGTGACCGCGCCGTCAACTGGAAAGCGCACCGCGCGTAAGTAGCGCCGAGGTCGTAGCAGGGGTGGTGTGAGGTCGACCCCCTCCACATCCTCTTCGCGAGGCCGCAGCCTCGAACGAAGCCGAGTAGCGGCGACGCGCGGTGCCAGCGCGCGTATACGCGAGGGCGAAGTCGCTATACCTTCTGCCGCCTCATCTTAGGTGTAGGGGGGTGGTTTTCGCAAGGCCCCTTTGATGGAAAAACTGGTAATGTCCGTGATCGCGCCGTTAACCAATCTGGCGCAAGATCAAGGCGGCGTTAGCGCGAGGCCGAAAGCAGGTGAGGGCGATCGTGACCTCCACATCCCCCCGCGCAGAATCCCGCCCGAACGAAAGCCGGAGCAGCGGCGACGCTGCTTAAGCCGCGGGCGCCGCATATGTAGAGGCAAGTCCGGCTATACCCCGCCGCCCCCGGCTCATCTTAGGGGTGGGGGTGGTTTTGCGCGCGCTGGCCCCTCAATGATGGAAAAAATCAATGTCCGTGATCGCGCTTATCAACCAAGCGACCGATCGGCGTTAGTATGCTGTAGGTCGTAGCAGCGGAGAGTCGTGACCCTCCACATCCTTCGCGAGGCCGAAGCCTCGGAACGAGTTTAGCCGGCAAAGTAGGGCGACGCTGACTTGCAAGGCGCATAACGGCCATGCGATGGGCGTAAGTCCGCTATACCCCATTGGGC
Organism: Aegilops bicornis; assembly: GCA_021605145.1. NCBI lineage: Eukaryota > Viridiplantae > Streptophyta > Magnoliopsida > Poales > Poaceae > Aegilops > Aegilops bicornis. Next base: position 306,431,759 of record CM038669.1, read on the forward strand.
CGCCTGCTCATCTTAGGGTGTGTGGGGTGGTTTTTGCGCCGCCCCTTTGTGCGGATGGAAAAAATGTTCAGAATGTCCGTGACTGCTACTGTCAAGCGCATCATGCGACCGCATAGCGAGGCCGAGCAGAGGGGAGGGGGGGTCGACTCCCCTCCACATTCCTTCTCGCGAGGCCGAGCTCAGGAACGTAAAGCCGGAGTAGCGGCGTAAGCTGCTGCCGCTGGGCGCCGCATGCGAGGGCGGTAAGTCCGTCATACCCCGCCGCCTCTTTTGCTCCAGTCTTAGGGTGTGTGGGTGGTTACGGCGCTGCCCCTTTGATGGAAAACAGAATGTCCAAGATCAAGGCCACAACTAAGCGCATCGCTAAGTACGCGAGGCCGTAGCAGAGGGCGGGGTGGGGGGTCGACCCTCTCCACATTCCTCGCGAGGCCGAGCCAGAACAAGCTGGAGTAGCGCGGGCGACGCTGTTTGCCGCGGGCGCCGCATGGGGCGAACCATTACACCTGGCCGCCTGGCCTATCTTAGGGTGTGGGGGTGGTTTTGCGCTAAGGCCCCTTTTTGATGGAAAAATGTAATGTTCAGACCGCTGCCACAACCAAGCGACAACAAGCAAGAAGGCCGGTCGAGCAGGGTGGGGAGGTCGTGACTTCTCCACATCCTTCGGCATGTAGGCCGAGCCTGAACGAAGCCGAGTAGCGGCATGAGGCGTTTTGCCGCGGCGCCGCATGCGTAGGGCGTAGTCCGCTTATACCCCCTTCGCCTCGCCTATCTTAGGGTGTGGGGGGTGGTTTTGGCTGCCCCTTTGATGGCAAAAACAGTAATGTCCGTGACGACTGCTACCGTTAACCAAGCGCATCGCGCGCTTATGCCGAGGCTAGGTCGCAGGGGGTGGGGAGGTCGTGACCCCCTCCACATCCTTCCGCGAGGCCGAGCCTCGAACGAAGCCGAGATAGCGGCGACGCTGTCTTGCCGCCCCCTGGCCAGATGCGTGAGGCGTAGTCCGCTATACCCCATCGCTTCGCCTCATCTTAGGGTGTAGGGGGGTGGTTTGTGCGCGGCCCCTTTGATGGAAAAAACAGTAATGTTCGCGACTGCTACTACCAACCAAGCGTGATCACGACATGGCAGAAGGCTAGTTAGGTCGAAGTAGGGTGGGTGAGGGGGGTCGTGGACCCCTCCCCATCCTCTCGAGGCCGAAGCCTCGAACGAGCCGGAAGCAAAGGCGCGACGCTGTTTGCCGGGCGGGCCAAGCATGCGAGGGCGAAGTCCGTTGCTTCGTCCGGCCTGCTTCCGCTCATCTTAGGTGTGTGGGTTTGGTCGCTGGCCCCTTTTGATGGAAAAATAGAATGTCCAAGATCGCTACCAAGTTAAATCCGGCGCATCAAGGCGTGAGCGTCGAGGCCAGCAGGGTGGGAGGGGTCAGTGACTCCCCTCCACATCCCCCGCGAGGCCGCCGAAAGCCTAGAACGAGCCGGATAGCAGCGGCGACGCTGCTTTGCCGCACGCCGCATGCGAGGGCGAGTCCGGCTATACTTCTGCCGCCCGCTTCATCTTAGGGTGAGCGGCGGGTTTGGCAAGGCCCCTTGTGATGGAAAAAAAATCTTAGGGTGTGTGTGGGGGGTGCCCCTTTGATGGAAAAATGAGAATGTCCGCGACGCTAGCGCCTGTTAACCAAGCCGCGACCGGCAGGCGTTAGCGCATGGAGCCGCCGAAAGCAGGGTGGGGAGCGGGTCGTGACCCCTCCCCTCCACATCCCCCTTCGAGGCCGAAGCTCGAACGAGTCCGGGAGCAGCGCGGGCGACGCTGCTGCAGCCGCATGGGCTGGGCCGCATGCGTAGGGCGAAGGTCCGGCTATACCCCTGGCCGCTTCGCCTATCTTTTAGGTGGTGTGGGGTTGGTTTTTATGCGGCCCCTCCTTGATGGAAAAAAACAGAATGTATCGTCCGGTGATCAAGGCCAAGCCAACCAAGCGCGATCATGGAAAGGGGGCATGCGAAGGCTGCTGCAGGCCGACAGCAGTGGTGGAGGGGTCGTGGACCCCCTCCACATCCTTCGCGAGGGCCGCAAGCTCGGAATGAGCCGAAAGTGGGCAGGTGGTGACGCTGCTTGCCAGGCTGGCCGCATGCAAAGTAGGGCGAGTCCGGCTATACATACCCTGCCGCTTCTCTCTGCTCATCTTAGGGTGTGGGGGTGGTTTAAGCTAAGGCCCCTTTGATGCTGAAAAACAGAATGTCCGTGACTGCGGCTACCAACTAAGCGCGATCAAGCAGGCGCTGGAGGCCGAGCAGGTGGGGGTGGAGGGGTCGTGACTTCTCCACATCCTCTCCGGCGAGGCCGAGCTCGAACGAGCCGGAAGTAGCGGGCGACGCTGCCAGCCGCGGGCGCCGCGATGCGTAGGGCGAGTCCGGCTATACCCGCCGCCTCTCCGCCTATATCTTAGGGTGGGGGGGCGTGGTTTGTGCCGGCCAAGGCCCTTGATGGAAAAAATGTAATGTCCGTGATTGCGCCTGCTACTAACCAAGCGACAAGATCGCGCGCGCGAAGCGCTGGTGGGTCGAAGCCAGCGGGTGAGGAGGGGTCCGTGACCCTCCACATCCCCGGCGAGGCCGAAAGCTCGAACGAAGCCGGCAGTAGTACGTACGCTGTCGCGCCGCGCCGACATGCGTGAGGGCGAAGTCCGCCATACCCCCGCCGCCTCGCCTATCTTAGGGTGTGGGGGTGGTTTATGCACGCGCTGGCGGCCCTTGTAGGATGGAAAAAACAGTATCGTCCGGTGACTGCGCTCCGCCAACTAAGACTGCAGACGCGGCGCCGCGTAAAGGTCCGAGCCTGAGTAGGAGGGAGGGGGCTGACTTCTCCACATCCTCCTTCGAGGTCGAGCTCGAACGAAGGCCGGAGCAGTGCAAATGTAAATGACGCTGTCACAAGCCGCCAAGGGCGCTTGCTGCATGCGAGGCGAGTCCACCATTATAATTGCCGCCTCTCGCTCTATCTTAGGGTGTGTGGTTTTTATAACGCTGCCCCTTTTTGATGGAAAAAATAGGGTAACAAGTCCGTGACCGGGCGCTTGCCAACCCAAGCGCACGCATGAAGCTGGGTGATGAGGCCGAAAGCAGGGGTGGGAGGGGGTCAGGACTTCCATACATCCTCGGCGAGGCCGAGCTCGAACGAAGCCGGAAAGGTGGTGCAGCGACGCTGCTTGCCAGGGCGTACATGCATGCGTAGGGCGCAGTCCGCTATACCCCGCCGCTTCGCTCATCTTAGGGTGTGGGGTGGTTTTGGCGCGCTGTCCCCTTTTTTGATGGAAAAAAATAATGTCCGTGCGACCGGCCTGTCCGTTAACCAAGTGCGCACTGCATGCTTAGCGCGTTAGCGCCGAGGGTCGAGCAGGGGGTGGAGGGGGTCGGACTCTCCACATCCTCGCGAGGCCGAGCTCGGAACGAGCCGAGCAGGCGGGCGACGCTTGCTGGCCGCGGCGCCATACGCGAGGGCAAGTCCACTATACCCTGCCGCCTCGCCTATCTTAGGGTGTAGGGGGGGTGGTTTTGCCGCTACGCCCTTGGTGGAAAAATGTATCGTCCAAGACCGCTTTACACAACCAAGCGCATCAGATAAGTAGCGTTAGCAGGAGGTGGGGTCAGGATCTCTCCACATCCCCGCGAGGCCGAGCTCGAACGAAGCCGGAGCAGCGGCGACGCTGCTGTTGCCGCTGGCGCCGCATGCGAAAGCGGGGCAAGTCCGCTATACTTGCCGCGCCGCCTCTATCTTAGGGTGTGTGGGGGTGGTTTTTATGCCGCGGCCCCTGATGGAAAAACTGTAATGTCCGTGATCGCTACATCAAACCAAGCGCATCAAGGCAGGCGCAGCGAGGCCGAGCAGGTGGGGAGGGTCAGATCCTCTCCACATCTCGCGAGGCCGAGCCCGAACGAAGCCGAGCAGGCGCGACGCTGCTTGCCACTGGCGCCGCATGCGTAGGGCGAGTCCACATACCTCACGCCTCGCCTATCATCTTAGGGTGTGTGGGGGTGGTCTTTTGCGCTGCGCGCCCCTTTGATGGAAAACAGAATGTCCGTGACTGCTACCACAACCAAGCGCAAGACTGCGGCGTTAGCGCTGGAGGCCGAGCAGGGGGGGAGGGGGTGCCGTGACCTCCACATCCTTCGCGAGGCCGAGCCAGAACGGAAGCCGAAAGCAAAGCAAGAACGCTGTTTGTCAGCTGCCACGATGCGAGGGCGAAGTCCATTATACCCGCCGCTCAGTTTATCTTAGGGTGTGGTGGGGGTGGTCTTGCTGGCCCCCTTTTTGATGGAAAAAACAGAATGTTCGCATCATACTGCCGTTAAACTAAGCGCATACTGCGAAGGCATAGCGAGGCCGAGCAGGGAGGGGGTCGACACTTCTCCACATCCTTCGGCGAGGCCGAGTCGAACGAAGCCGGAGCAAAGCGGCGACGCTGCTTGCCGCGGCGCCGCATGCGTAGGGCGAGTCCACAATCTTCTTCGCCCGCCTATCTTAGGGTGTGGGGGGGTGGCTTTATGCTACGGCCCCTTTGATGGAAAAAATGTAATGTCCAGACTGCTACCAAGGCCGTTAACCAAGACAGGCATCATGCAGGCTGAGGTCAGCAGGGTAGGTGAGGGGGGTCGCGGACTTCCTCCACATCCCTCGCGAGGCCTAGCCTGAACGAGCCGAGCAGACGGGCGACGCTGCTTGCCGCCGCATGCGAGGGCGAACCACTATACCCCATCGCCTCACCAATCTTAGGGTGTAGGGGGTGGTTTTAAGCGCCGGCCCCTTTGATGGAAAAAATGTAATGTTCCGCATCTGACTACCTGTCACAACTAAGCCTGCAAGGCGCTATGCTAGCGCGAGGCCGAAAGGGGTGGGGAGGGGGTCGACCTCTCTCCACATCCCCCGCGAGGCCGATCCCTGAACGAGCCTGAAGAAGCGCGACTGGCTGCTTGCCGTCATGGCCGCAAGCGATGCGTGATGAGGCGGAAGTCCGTTGCACTCTATACCCATCGGCCTATCTTAGGGTGTGGGGGGTGGCTTTGAATGCTGCCCCTTTGAGATGGAAAAAATAGAATGTCCGGTGACCGCTACCTGCCAACCAAGCGATCACAAGGCATTAGCGAGGCCGAGTAGGGTGAGGGGGCTGTGCCCTCCACATCCCCGCGCGAGGCCGAGCCTAGAACGAGCCGAGCAGGGGCGGGCGACGCTGCTGCAGCCGCTGGGCGCCGATATGAGGGCGTAGTCCATCATACCCCTGTCAGCCTGCCTTCATCTTAGGGGTGTGTGTGTGGTTTAAGCGCTGCCCCTTTGATGGAAAAAACAATGTCCTCATCACACAATATTAACTAAGCGCATCGCAGACAGGCGTTAGCTGGAGGCCGAAAGTGGGGTGGGGAGGGAGTCGTGACCTCCTCTCCACATCCCCTCTTCGAGGCCGAGCCTGAACGAGCCGGAAAGTAGCGGCGACGCTGGCTTGCCATGCGACCGCATGCCTAGGCGAAAGTCCGGCTATACCCCCCGCCGCTTCGCTTCATCTTAGGTGTGTGTGGGGCTATGCCGCCCCTTTGATGGAAAAAACATAATGTCCAAGATCAAGCGCGCCAACTAAGCGCGACTGCGGCGTTAGCAAGAAGGCTGAGGTCGGGGTGCGGAGGGTCGTGACCCTCCACATCCTTCGCGAGGCCGAGCTCGAACGAGCCGAGAGCGGCGACGCTGGCTTGCCGCGGGCGCCGCATGCGTAGGGCGGTAGTCTGCTATACCCTCGCCGCTTCGCCTATCTTAGGGTGTGGGGGTGGTTTTGCGCAAGGCCCCTTTTTGATGGAAAAAGAGAATGTCCAAGACGCGCTGGCCAACTAAGCGCGACTGAAAAGCGAAGGGCTGAGGTCGGCAGGGGTGGGGAGGTCAGGACTTCTCCACATCCTTCGCGAGGCCGAGCTCGAACGAGCCGGAGTAGCGGTGACGCTGGCTTGCCAAGCGGCGCCGCATGCGAAGGGCGAAGTCCATCATACCCTGTCGCCTCGCTCATCTTAGGGTGGGGGGTGGTTTTACAAGCGCCCCTTTTGATGGAAAAATACAATGTTCAGATATACTCGTTAACCAAGCGCGACCGCAGCGGAAGGCGCGAGGCCGAAGCAGGGGGGGGGGCCCCTCTACATCCTTCGCGAGGCCGAGATCGGAACGAAGCCGAGTAGCGCGGCGACGCTGCTTGCCGCGGCGCCGCATGCGAGGGCGTAGTCCGCTATACCCTGCCGCTTCGCCTATCTTAGGGTGTGGGGTGGTTTTTCAAAGGCCCCTTTGATGGGAAAAACAGAATGTCCAGACTACCGGCCAACCAAGCACACCGGCCAAGAAGGCTGGAGGTCGAGCAGGGGGTGGGAGAGGTCGTGACCCTCCACATCCCCGCGAGGCCGAGCTCGAACGAGCCAGAGCAGGAGGCGACGCTGCTTGCCGTGGCGCGCCGCATGCGAGGCGGTAGTCCGCTTACCCGTCGCCGCTTCGCCTATCTTAGGGTGTGGGGGTGGTTTTTGCACGCGCCCTTTGATGGAAAAAACAGAATCGTCCGCATTGGCGCCGGTTAACCAAGCGACATCAGGTGCGAAGCGCGAGGCCGAGCAGGGGTGGGGCTCTTGTCGTTCTTCATTTATGTGTTGGGGCCCTTGACATTTGTAATCGCTTTCACCAACGAGTAGTGCACTTCGTGTACCAAGTGCTTGTGTTGGGGCCCTTGTCGCCGTTCTTCATTTATGCATGTACCGCACTTCACGGATACACTTTTTGAACCGCCTTATGTTGGTTATGTGAACTCAGACGACGTTTGTTTAGAAATGTTACATGGATTATATTTTAGATATATCAATATTAATTTTTATTTTTATATAATTACTATTTTTTGTGGACTGTTATGTTTTGTATGTGCATACTATGTTTTGGTGTCACTCATTAAATTTTTCAAAGTTGTGTCTATACTTGTTCTAATGCAAACTAATTTCTGTGAAAGCAATTGATCACAAGCAAACTTACATTGTTTTTACAAAAGAAATATTCGATATGAAGCAACGGACATTATCAAAATCTTGCATACATGAAACAAAGAACGCCACAATGCTTAAAGTAAAGTGAGACTAAACATGCCTCTGGTTTTTCTAGTTGTTGTATTGGATTACAGTCTTGTTCTTCTTCTTCTTTTCTTCTTTGTCTCTTTTTGCCCTGTCTAGTCCCATTATGACATCGTAGATGATTCTCCATGACTTATATGTTGCGAATGCATCTATTGTTGCATACTTGATAAGCTTGTTTGGCAAGGGCAAAATCCCCACAGTAGTATGATCTCTCCTTGGTTAATTTTTTCTTCATGTCATTGTAGTGAATGTCTATCATCCTCGCCAAAGAACATCAGCCAAAGAGTCAAACTTTTTTTATTGTATGGGTCTCTCCATTCGAGCCTGAATATCAATGTAGTTGTTGGAGTTGATCTCCAAAACCGTATACCTTCCTTTTGCTTTTTATCTCCTTCAATAGCTAATCCGAAGAATGTGTACTAATCATTCATCATGAATTTGTCTATTTCCATTGGCCTTCAATATATTTGTATAGATTGAATATATTTTATTTCTTTATAAATAGAAATTTTTTTTTGTGTTTTTCTGAAACTGAACTGCAATGTGGATATCTGAATATGTTGCATTGAGCGGTTGCTAATACTTTGTTTAGCATAACTATTAAATCTGATAATAGATTGCATAAACAATGCATGTTTTGTGTATGCTTGTATTCCTGAACCTAATTTCATACATGTTTTGTATGGTAATGTTGCGATGAAGAAACTATAATTAAACGTGTGTATTGCTAGATAATATCATTCAAGAATTGAACACATGAGTGACATACATGGAGCCAGATCAAACTGTTAATAAATTCATATGCCACGCTTTTTCAAGAATGAGAACCAAAGGTTAAATATTATGGCAATTGGGTAAAGTGAAGAAAATTTAAAATCAATATTGGCAAGCAATGCTTATTCTTACCGCCTTTAGCTGCAGATATGTGGTAGACAAGGCATTCTGTTTCTACGCATAGCTGTAGTACCGCTGCACGCTGTGGCTTCTCATAGTGTGTGTACTCGACATCAATGCCGACTAGTTTGACGGGCATTCCGCCGAGCTTCCTCCTGAACGTGGACAGCATCTTGTCCACGTCTTTGCCCTTGCTTGTGCAAAGGACGTGGAGCTTGTGATTGCCGTGGAGGTGGACGCCGTGGAGCTCCCCGGGTGTATTTTGCGCGCTGCTTGCACAGAGGTCCATCCGCCATGATTCTCGTGTGTTCTCTGGTGTTTGTTATAGAGAGAGAGGTTAGTGAAAGGAAGAGCGGAGAATAAGATCCAATTGGGTTTTTTGGGGGGACAAAGCAGTTGTGTTTTCTCCTCTGCTCTCCTTGGATGTGACGTGGGAGAGGTGGAGCGGGGCGTAGTGTGGTGGGGCTCTGCTTTTAAGTTTACGTGGCAAGCTGGGGAGGTTACGCTATGAGGAGGCTCTTGCTAGTGCGTTGGAAATCCGAACGTCGCCTCTTTTTTCATGATTAAATCAATGCATTGACGCAATCGTCGTAAAATGTGATGATTGTGTTTTCATCAATTGTCCAAGTCAGTGCACTTCTTTTCTACCAGAAACGAACTGCTCATGTCCATGTAGTGTACTGCAGTTTGATTCACACAGATGTACTTTTTTTTCTTCTCTTGATGGTGTTCTTTCTTTTCTTTTCTTGATCTTTGTGATAATACAGCGTTTGTGTGGATGGAGGGTAATGTGGCTAGGGGTTGTCGGAGTGTTTTGGTTAAGTAACAGGGCTGCATTCTTTTTTCAGCCATACTGCATTGCACAGAGAAGATAACTGCAATTCAGAAAAAAAATAGTTTGTGCTTCCACGTGGAGAACTGCGTTGTTGTACGTCGCTCACTTCATATGTACGTTGAAATTGGGCTTCCTGCGTTTTATTTATTAATATTCTTACACGGTCTTAAGCCTTTTATTTTATTTTGTTTGTTGTTATTCATTTAAGAAATGTTTGTCATTTTTTTCTTTTTAATGTTTTATTTTGAACGTATTGTTTTTTTCTTAGTGGGCTTTGTTGGCCTGTGTTACGTAGTGAAGACGCTTAATTGGGCTGTGTCGGCTGTGAGCACACGGCCGGTTCCTGCTTTACCGTGTGTGAGTCCTAATGTTTAGTCCCACCTCGCCTGGAAGGCGCCACGACCTGTTTATAAGCGTTGGCGAGGCATACCGGTCGAACTCCTCTCAGATACTTATTCTGGCGCTTATACACTACGTCATTGCTATATGCTCTATGACCTTATGGGCCCATGTGCAACCGCCCCATGCATCGCGTGACTTCGTAACGACTCGCCTTCGTGGGCGTAGACCTATTACGAGGCCTGGTCAGCTGGGGCGGTGCCACCGGGTGGTCAATTTTTTCTTTTATATTTCTGCCCTGTGTTTTTTTTTTCAATGTTGGAGTGTGTAATCGCATTGATCAAAGGTTCTCAGATCGCATTGTATACGCATCGCTGCGTCTTGCATGTCTGATTGTCATTTTTTGTTTCCGTCTTTTTTGCTATCGGTTAATCTTTTTCCCAACGTATGGGAGTTCACCGCTTTGTAAATCATACTTGTACTTCACTCATTATGGTTCTGTGGTTGTACTTTCTGTACTTCCATATCAGATTGAATTATTTTACGTGTTTTATGCTTTTTCTATTTGTGTTTTTGCTCTTATGTATTCCTTTTTCAAATTTATGTTCTGGTAATCGCTTTGTTGGGTGTGTTAAGACTTCATTCGACAAATTCAGGTAATCGTGCATTCGAGGCGTTTTAACTTGCAATCGGATGCGCCCCTGCTTTGCATTCTCAGACGACAATTTCATCACCAGCAAGCAAAGTTGAATGTAGAAAGCAAACTAACATAATCTGAGTTCATCATTACAAAGCGATTGTGCATGGCAAGCAAACTAGGTTCAAAGACACAAGCAAACTAACGATACATAAGCAAACAACACAAAGCAAATTTGATGATAATTCTAAAAGAACGCCGGCATTCTTGGCTCCTTGCGGCACCATCTTCTTCTTCACGGTCGAGCTCTCCCCATCCACTGCCTCGGTGCGCTTCTTGGGTGGCTCCTCCTTCTCCAGCCTTTGCACGGTGAAGGCCGCCCCGGTGAGGGTGATGCGGTTCCATATCTCATACTGACGCATAGGCGTCCTTTGCGGCGTACTCGATGTGCCTCCCGACAGAGGCGGATGGCCCAGCCGGTGCTCGGCGTCGGTGATCTTCTTCTTCATGTTGTTGTAGTAGTCGTCCGATGCATGCGCGGGAGCGTCTCGGGGAGTCAACGGCTTGAATTGCGTCGGGCACCTCCACTCCACTCATACGGATGTCGACGAAGTTGGCGACCTCCGGTTTGGCCTTCGACCCTAGTTTTGTCGCCACGATGGAGAAGCCTGCAAAGGTGTACCGTGGTCGGCGCAGAAAGTTGTCGAAGAGCGGTGCACCTTTCGGTGTCGCTCATTTGGAAGAGCGGCACCGGTGATTCTTGCCGATGGAGAGCTGGGCAGAGGGCGGGTTTCGCCGCTCAGGTCGTTGTCGCATTTCGAGATCAATGCCGACGATCTTGTGGCGCCGAGGCCGAGGTGGCGCCAGACGCCCGAGGGTGATCGCCATCTGCTTCCTGTCGTTGGTGTGGATGACGTGCAACTTGGTGTTGCCGTGCGCCTCCACGGCGTTGTCGCCCTTGTACTCGTCGGTGAACATCATCGCCGGTGGTGGGAGCGCAATGGATACTTGTGTTGTTGTGGATGAGAAGGCCTTTGGCAGGGGTCTGAATTTAAGGGGAGGGCGCGGGGTGGGATGGCCTCGTCGGATGAACTGCACGATCGCGCTGATGATGCGGTTGTGCGGATCGTGGGTTGGTTTTGCATCTGTGATCGTGGGTTTGTGGCGATGGAATTGCTCCGATCGGGTGTATGTATGCGAACGTGGGTTTTTTTAAGGTGGGTTTTTTTTTATCAGCACATTTTTTTAACCACCATTTTTTCTATGCAAACGGGCGTTTTGTTACGTTTTGTAGATGCATCCTGTGCGATAATGAACTGCATTAAAATATAGACCTGCATCAAGATCATCTAGAATTCAAGATCGCGCACTTGTGTATACATGTGCATTTCACTGCTTTTTGAGTTTATTTATTCGTGTAGGGGTAATCGGAACTAGATTGCCATACCGCCTTTACATCGTGTAACGTAGTGCACCGTATTGTTTATGACTACGCGACATCTTGTTTTTTGCTTGTAGCCGCCGCAATCGCCGGGTACGGAGGGGTAGGGAAAGGGGGTGGGGCCCATTTTTTTTAACTTATTGTTTTTTCTTAGTCGGCCTTGTTGGGCCTTTGTTCGGCTAGTTTAGATACATACTTGGGTCCAAGTCGGCCTGTGAGCACGGCTTTGTTCCCGTTTCGCTGTGTGTGCGTCCTAATGTTTAGTCCCACCTCATGAAGGCGCCGCCTCGAATTGTTTATAAGTTACCGGCGAGGCATACCGGTCGAACTCCTCCGTATACTTATCTGGGTGCTTATACACGGCGCCAGAGCTATATGCTCTATGACCTGTGGGCCCACGTGCAACCGCCCCATGCATCGTGGGCTCAAAACGACTCCCCCTGCGTAGGTGCGAGACCTATTACGAGGCCATTTGGGGTGAGCACCTGGGTGGTCATTTTTTTAGTAAATCATGTGTGCACTGCATTAATTTAGTTTCAGTACTTCATTTGCACGCATACCGTACTGCACATTTTCTGGGCTACATTTTTGTGCACTGCATTGGTATCATTTTTCTTTATTGTTTTTCCTCTTCAGATCCTTTTTTCTTAGTGTACGGTGTGCACCTTTGCATGATTCGTCATAGTTACGTGCTTTGCGGTGTGCGGTGTGCCTTTGCGTGCATCCTTCTTTGTGCCAAAAAGCACGTACTGCACTTCATGCACACATATAGTGAACTACCTGGTACGAATTTGGAGAACTGCACACATAAAATGGTCCGTGGATTATAATTTCTCAGAGTATTATTTTTTAATGATCTGTGCTTTTTTTCGTGGGAATTTCTGCAGTCAAAGTACACCTTCTTTTTCCATTCCTCTTTCTATGGTAACATAAGCTTTCATTGATTGTTCTTTATTCTTGGGAACATAATTTCCATTAAGTCCCCTTTAATTTTCAGTTTTGACCTTTTTGCATTCCTCTTATATAAATGAAGGCTAACTTATACCCTTCGCTTGCATTTCATTTTCTCCTCTAGCCGCAAGTTCTCTCCTTTCTCTAGGTTTTTGTTATGATGGCTCCGTGCCCTGTATGTATCTCTTGTTGCAGGCCATGGTTGTGGTGTGCCGAGGTACTGCACGAATTGTTTAGCTTGCTCGCATGAGCCCGTCGTGCTCGTCGTGGTGGGAAGGTATTGTGTCGAAGCTGGGCGAAATGAGCAGCTTGCATATGGTACAAGATTCACGTATGATTGGATATGGGCCGATCAACGATTCAAGGTTCTATTCTCATACGCTTGTCGTGGCCTTGGCTGCACGAGTCCTTTTGTCCATCACCACGCCGACAGATGTGGAGACTCACTACAAGATGGTATGTTTAGTTAGATATAATTTTTTTTCTTAGTGTTTTTTTGTAGTATTTTAGGAACGCACTTTTTTTCTTTGTGTTTTTTGAGCGTCTTTTAATATGTTCTTATTTTCTTGTTTTTTTTCTCGTGTGCATGTAGCTTATGTTTTAGTTTACAGGTTAGAATATGTGAACTGCTTATATATTAGCTGAGCACTTCATATTTCTACATTTTTTCCAATTTTGTATGGTGTGTACTACATGTAGCTACTCTATAGCACTGCATGATTGTTCGAAGAGAACTGCATATTTGTAAGTTCCATACTGCATATTGAAAACGTTTTATATGTACTACTTGTTGGACTGTTGTGCACTTCATCTATCTCTGTTCAAAACATGAGAATTGTACTGCTAGTTTCGTTCTCAAACAGTTTTATTATTTTTTACAGAAAATTCCTCAGCGAGCTGTTAGGTATGTGCGGCTCAAGAAGAAAGGAATTCTTGAAGTTGTTCTTGGTAATGGATACCTTAAACCAGCCAAGTACAATGTAAGTGTTGACGGGCGGTCAGGTTCGCATTAAAGGTGGAAGGAATTTGTCGTTGATAGCGCCTAAAGTCTGAAAGAAGTTGTTGTCCTCAACTTCTTTGAACTCGAGGATCGTGATCGTTAGAATCACGTTTGACGTGATTGGCTAAGGTTATGAGGTTGATTTGTAATAAGTACTTCTGCGTGTTGAACGCTTTCATCTTTGTGATGTGTTTTGTAATAAGCACTTTTGTGATTTGAACCGCTTCAATTATTATCCAACGGTAAATTTGTGTTTGCATGGTTATAGTATGTGAACTGCTTATATGTCAGCTGAGCATTACATGTTTCCACATTTTTTCCCAATTTGCATTGTGTGTACTACATGTAGTTAGTCTATAGTACTGCATGATAGTTCGAAGCGTACTGCATTTTTTGCAAGTTCCATACAGCATATTGAAATGCATTTTATATGTACTACTTGTTGAATCACAATAGCTAACAACATTTTTTTACATGGTTTTTGAATCAAAATGTGTCAATGTTTTACTCAAGACTGCTATATATATATGGTATACTCTATATACCATTTTCTTCTTGCATGGTTTACACAAAATTTAAACTGATACATAAGTCATAGAGTTAAGCAAATTGCTACTATGCATACGATTAATTTATTGTTTGTTCATCTATTTGGTCGTTAGCCCGCCGCTTACTGCAAGGCGGTGGCTGGAGCGTGTCTAATGTTGCACTTTCTTTTGTTTTCCATGGCGGTGTTCTTTGGTTCTTGTCTACTGCACCTTTGTGTTTGTAGCCCTTGCGTCTTTGGTTGATGGTCGCTTTGGTTTTTCAAATGATGTGGATCGTGCATCCTTCTTTGCTCCCAGCCGTTGGTTGATGGCTGCCTTGGTTTTCTAGTGCCGTGTGAACTGCATCCTTCTTTGATCCCAGCGTCTTTGGTTGTTGGCTGCTTTCATTTTCCAGTGGTGAGAACTGCATCCTTCTTTGATCCTCAGCGTCTTTGGTTGATGGTGGTTTTCATTTTCGGTCTTTGTAAAGCTGCATCCTTCTTTTTATCCTCGCTATTTGGTTGAAGCATTTCCTCGTGGTGGTCTTGTTGATATTGTTTCTTCATGTTCTTCGTCCTCTTCACTCTCTTCGCCTCTTCACTCTCTTCTTCCTCATCATCATCTTCATCATCTGCTTTCTTCATAAGCCACTTTGTTTCTTGATTTCTTCACGTTCTTCGTCCTCTTCACTCTCTTCTTCTTCCTCCTCTTCTCCATCTCGCTTCTTCATAAGCCATTTCTTCTTCAGTTGTGTCATCATATTCTTCTTTGATCTCACCTTCTTCGTCTTCCTCATTTTCTCGATCTTTTTCTTTTTCTTTTGAGGCGTGTTCTTGAATTGTGTCTCTTCCTCTTTTGCAGATGCTACAAGCGGTGGTCACCGACTTCATTACATGTTACGCACATTCTTACTCCCGCATGGGCGACCATCCTTTGTCAAATTTCAGTCAGTGGCTTACTGCTTTTTGTCATCATTTTTCTCCTTGCATGCCACCTTTTTTCTGGTTTATGCCTCCCCCTTTCTTTCTTCCTCTTGTGTTTGAAAGCAGGTGGAAGAATTGTTTCTTTTTTGATAGCACCAGTTCCAATGTGTTCAGTTCTTTCTTCTTGCTCGGCTTTATTGTCATGTTGGTATTTCTCTGCTTGCTTTAGTTTTGCTGCTTCTTCTTCTTCGTTGAGCACGTCAACTTCCCATATCAGTGCTCTCATACCAGACAACGCTCTGTGGCACCCAAATATTCGACCTTGTCGCTCTTTTTGCAAGGTCCATTGCTTTGTTACATCGACAATTTTCTACGGCAAAAAGCGAGGTTCCATCTGGTCTTTGTTTGTTTGTAGTCTCTTCATCACAAACGTTGCATCGATCTTGCGTTACTGGGTGTATCTCTTCATGATGTACACCTCAGAATGTTGAGTATTCTCAAATGAGAAAGCATGCATAAGACATAGGCCTTGAAGAGGCCTGCAGAGAAACACATTTTTTTTTGTGTTCTGTAAGTGAACTGCATGAAATTAGTAAACATGTATTTTTTTCATTATTTGTTCATTTTTTAAAGAAGTGAACTTCATTTGGTTTCGTGAATTACACATGCATATGTACTTTTAAATTTCAGTAAGTTAGCTTTTCGTGCATGACTATGAGAATCTAGAATTTTTTTTTGCTAGGAGTCTCACTGTGTGTGTCAGGAGTTTGCACTCACATTCGTAGACACCTTTCTCTTCATCGGCGACCACTTGGAAATTATGCCTTGCCCACCAAATGCATCCGATCTGTTGTAGTGGTGTACTAGATACTTTGTCGGGTTCTCAGGGCACCGTTCTGCTCTGAATGCAGTGCTACGGTAGAGTGTTTCTTTGAAATCTGCAAACACTGCTCTTGTATACACTTTTGATAGCTGAACTTCGAAGCCAAACTTTGTTGTTGTTTTTACCTTGTTGCATCACCACAAATGCCTTTATTACGATCTGAGAGAAATGAAAAATTGTTTGTTTTTTATTCATATTTTTAAGCAGTTTTTTATTGACATTTTGTTTACCTCATTTGCTATTGTCTCTGCGTGCTCGACGGCCTTCCTGGTCTGAATGCACTTGTCCACCTGCTGAGCAAACAGATGGAGATCATGCTTCTCCCTGACAAAAATTTTCTTCAGTATGCGGTTCATGCTCTCGCTTCTCTGTGTGGAAGTCATCCGAGCACAGAAAATTTCCTTGTAGTAAGCTGAGATCCACTCGTGCCTGTCATCCCACAGCGAATTCATCACTTCGTCGTCTTGCAAGTTGTACCTATGAATGAGGTTCTTCCATGCTCTTTCAAATTCTCGACGGCATTAGTGGGTGGTTCAAAGACTTTGCATTGAGTTCGTCCTTGAGCTTCTCGTGTGCCTTATACAGCAAGGTGAGGTGGTCCTTGTACTTCTTCATGATATGCCACCGACACAGCTTATGCAGAGTTTGTGGGAGGATAGTTTTCAATGCTGCCTTCATCGAAGAACACTGGTCTGAGAAGAGACAAACAGTGTTTTTTTTATTAAGTTGTTTGTGTGTTTGCAAGATAGATGGAAGAAATATAAGTGCACAAAACAACAAAACGTAAGTATGCAGGTGTTTTTATTTTTGTACACTGTGAGCATGCAGATTAGGCGGCTTGTTGTTCATACACCTCAGAAAGGTTTTGAAAACCCACTCAAATGATGGTATTGTTTCATCTCGCATGAGTGCAACAGCAAATATGGTGCTTTGTAGATGATGGTTCACCCCCACAAACACTCCCAGAGGAATGTGGAATTTGTTAGTTTTATAAGTCGTGTCAAATGTAACGCAGTCTCCAAAATCTTCATACGATCCTCACGCAACTTGCGTTGGCACCAAAAGACGTTTCTTACACGGTTATACGCATCAACGTCATAATCATAGAAGAACTACGGGTTTATCTTTTGCATTTTCTCGAAGAAATTCGTAAGTTTCTTGACATCATCTTGAGACTCTTCTCCGGCAAACTTACATTTCCTGCATTTTCATAGACAATTCAAACTTATCTCACCAAACAGGAATAATTACGCATGTAATGCCCAAGAGATATGCTCATTACGTGCTTACTGTTTACCCAGTCGCGGCTAGTATGTCCCATGTATCGCAGACCACCGGACATCTGCGACAGCGTCGACATCATCTCGAGCATGTGTGTGGTTGTCCGATTGCATGTCTTTCACTAACTAGTCTATCAAAGGATCGTCTTTTTGTGCGATCGCATGTGCGAAGCATCCGGGGCTTTCCGGCATCTTGTGATTGTGGTTGAGTTGAACCATTTCTATCACAAATTTGCCATCCTTCCTTTTTTAACTCTAATCTTTGCATTGCAGCCAATCCTTTTGATGTCTTACGGCGTGCCGGTGATAATCGGCCACCGCTTGTGGAGCCCTTCTCTTGAGCAGACAATGTAGGCATTTGTCCTGTGTTTTGCCCTCTTGCGTATACCAAACCCTGCACATCTTGCATAATTGTTGTAAAAGTCCCATGCCTTTTCGTACGTGGTGAACTTCATTCCAGCAGCAGGTACGAGGTTGAGCGGCATGTTTTTATCCTGCATTAATTGAAATGCTATATGAGAAAATTTGTTCTGTTCTGTTTTTTGAATACGAGGAGTGCATACGAGTTTAATAAAGCATTTGCAATGTTCCTAGCCAAAGCTCACAAGAAATATCGGTGTGCCTTTGCAATGTTATCTGTATGGATCAGAACTATTTTTTTTCGGACCATAAACTTACATGTGTGTAGAGTCGTCACCGATGGTGTTTGCATTTCGCCGGGTTGTATTGGACATGGCGGGGTTATAGAAGATGTGTGTAGTTGAGGATCTCATGGCGGTAATAGTGAGGAGGATTTGTACCGCTGTTTACTTTTGACCGAGAGGCACCGTTGGTGGTCAAAGCGTCGAAGTTGATGCGAGTGCAGTTTGGAGCTCTGTTTTTGGTGCAGCAGGTGGATGCTGAGCTCTGTTTTGGGGTGCGGCAGGTGGACGTGGTGGTAATCCAGTGTTGTGACGATGCCTCGGTGGATTGGTTTTAAAATTTTGGAGTAGTGGCACATCATCATAGACATAATCATCATCTGCTGCAACATCGTGTTCAAGCTGCGTCATCATTATCTGCTCGGACATGCTTTGTCCAAACGTAGTGAAATCGTGCTTATACTACGGGTTGAGAACTGTTATCGGCTCATCTTCATCGCCATCGTCTTCATCATCGCGTTGGTGAGTGCCTTCCTGCATTTAATGTGACATCATCGTCATCTTCAACTACATCTTCTTCCTGGGAAAAATCTTCTTGTGGAGACTACTGCACCCTGTTTGTCGTCGTGAAGAATCCATGAGGAATCTCAGGGGTAACCCAGCCAGTATCTCTGTCAGAAGAATATCCACTCTTCTGAAAGTTGTTGTTCTCAGTGCTGTCAATTATGCGCAACATTTTGTATGTGCTGAACGTCATCTCCTGCACACAAAATGACCGAGCTGCATTGTCAGGTTAAATGAACTGAATCATGCGAACTGCAATGTGTTCAAAATGGTATCGCCAAGCAATGCACGGTGATCGCATCACCCCTCAAGGTGAATCAAGCAACCGTGACCGCATCGTTATACGTAATGAACCTATACAAGCATACTGCATTTTCCCCCACAACGAACTGAAGCAACCGCACTGCATAAGTTTTGTACTGCATAATCACGCGTTGTACTGCTTTGTACTGATTTGTCTATGATAACTACACTGAGATAGTTTAGGAAGTGTACTGCTTACCTCGTGATGCAGTGATTTCTTGCGTTTACAGGAGGAAGTTCCTTCGCCCTCCTGCACAACTTTCACGTCACCGCGTGCAGTCCACTTGCCCTTCGAAGTTCATGGGCGGTCCGGACGTTGCTCAATGTGAACGGGAAGGAGGATTTGCTCACGAAGGTTGATGCAGACTTATTCCAAGAAGCTACGATGGATGAAGCAACCTTGCGCACACTCCTCCTTGCTCGAATTGGTTTGATGTCGAGGTAGCACCAATCCACATCTCGATGAATTACAGACTAATTGCGTGCCCCCGAGTTCGGGTGGCGGCGCTACCGAGCTGCCGCTGTGGAAGAAGGCCGATAGGCTGGTGTTGCTCGGTGCCCGCCATGGAAGAAGGCCGAGAGGCGACGGGCGGCGCTGCCGCCGCCGCCGCCACGGAAGAAGGCTGGGAGGGGAGGGGCGGCGTCACGCCGGCCGCCGCAGAAGAAGGCCCGGAGGAGGCGGCATCGCTCCAGGCCGCCAAGGAGAAAGCGGGAGGGAGGGTGGCATCTCTCCCAGCCGCCGCCATGAAGAAGGCCGGAGGGGAGGGCGGCGGTTAGCCCAAAGGCCGCTGCATGTAGAAGGTCGGGAGGGAGGGCGCGGCGCGATCTGTTGGTGGTGTGTAGAATAAGGTGTTTTGGTGTGCAGAATAAGGTCTTAAGGGGTGTTATCATAATAGACCCACCCTATATATATATATCAGTTAGGCTTTAAGTGCGTACTTGTTAGTTAAACCTATGTATAAATTGTGACACTAAATACGACTAGTAAGTAGTACAGCAGCAGTACTAGTATACATCGGTCAAATTATTCATCATGTCCACACATTGAATTGACGAGACAAAACGCTGCGCGTGAGGTGACATAAGAATCCTGGCGGTGTGTTCGGGTATTCTGGACTTCAGATTTGGATTGCCACTTATCTGTCAAAATCTTTCATCATTCACTTAAAACAGTCGATTGATCATACATTGAGTACCATATAACCGGAATTACCGATGCAAGTCGAAGAAGGATTGGCGGTGCCGCTGGCGTCAAGTTTGATCCCACGGATCGAGTCGATCGAGCACCTTGAGGCCAAAGTGAGGCCGACAAAGATGAGATTCCAGCCTCTCATCGATTTGTTCATACCAATCATCGACATGAAAGCACGGCATATGCTACACCTAACCCGAGAAACTTCCTGTAAGACACCGATCGGCCGCCTACTTGCACAAACATATTCCTTTCTTTATAGCTCTATTTTTCTTTTTAGATGCAGACCTGGTGATGCAATTACAATTTGACAGCTTAATAAAAAGTGAAACAAGTGATCGCAACATGCCAAAGATGTTATGAAAATGCCAACTAGGTACACTAAAACCTGTATTCCACAATACCGCAGGTATCACAATCGAGTGGCCTAAGGAAGCATTTCTTCTAAGCGCAATTCCTGTATGCTCAAAAGGGACACGTGGACGCGTTGCAAGATACAGTTGGAGTGCGGCATGCACGCGTTGTGGCACAAGACCGGCAATACCTTGCCGGTGATGGTCAACGGCCGGCAGACGGGCAGCAAAAACGGTTCTGGTGTTGCACACCAACAAGAACTTTGACCACAGAGGACCAACTGGGTGATGAACCAGTACCGCCTCGGGGACCTGGAGCAAGAGAAGGAGCGGGAGCTGGTCCACTGCAAGATTTTCTACCAGACGAACACTAGGGCCAGGAGTAAAAAGATTATAAGTTAGTTTGGTATTGGTAGTTGTACTACCTTGTCGTCATAAGTTGGTATTTTTGTTAACGATCTTTTGGTATGAACTAGCATTTGCTTCCAACCATCATGCCGAGGGTCGACGTGGATATAAAGCTGAATCATTTGTTTCGGAACGAATTTTCAGGCACCTGATTTTTATTTGATGGGTAGCATAAGCACCCGCCTTTCGAATTCCCAGTTCTCCAATTTTTTCGAAACAAGTGCATGCACTTATTATCACGATAAAAAAACAATATCCATGCTGCATCCCAGTTATCACCGCATGTACTTGCAGAATTCTCTCGTTTATTGAGCACGTATATTGTTTTTTCAGGTCGAACAAGTTTCAACTGGGCTGTAGATTGCCCAGGGTTGGTTTTGTTTTTAACAGGCCCAGCCCATGACGACAACGGGGCACCAAGATCTAGCAGGTATCTACTGGCCTCTGGCCTACCAGCGTTAGTTATATTTTGTCTTACAACATCCGCAGACAGTTTTTTTACTGACTCAAACACACAGCCCAGTTCTATTTTCCTCTTGAAACGCATGTCCTACATCCGTTTTCTAATCTCTACCTATAGTTTTACTAGTTCATATACACGTATCACTATATTGAAAACACATAAGATTCCCTTTTCATATTTACATCCTTATTTTTGTTGTTTTTTCCCACCCAGCTGATTTTTTTTACCAATCGGGTTTTCCTTAAACCAACTCAATTGTCCCACGTCTTATTTGCTTACAAAAACAAAACGAATTTTTTGGCAAATCAATAAGTTCTTTAAAAAATGTTTATCATTTCGGGATTACAACAGTTCGGACTCCACCAAAATATGCAAAATAAGGTTAAACTTTTTGACCGTGGTCCTGGGCAGAAAATGGGCTGTAATAAATTACTTAGGAATTAGCAAATGGGCTGCAAATTATAAAAAAAATAGCAAATGGGCTTTATGTTGTCTACCACAGATTTGGAGGCTGACTTGTGGGCCTACTAAGTTCATGCGTATACAAGGTTTCTCAAAAAAGAAACTTTGTCAACAATCGATTCTACCAGCGTCAGACCGTTAGATGTCAATCTAACAGCAATTGTGCTTCTCCAGTCTCTGATCTTCCTTCCCCAACCCAAACCAAATACCGAACCGCCCTCCGCCTTCCCGTGGCCGGGCAAGAAGGTCACGGGAAGGCCTCATGGCCCCATCATACTCGCATCCCGGCCTGTCTATCCCTCTACTCACCCACACCTCCTGTTATTTTTTGGCGACGGCAGCGAACCGGGCCAACCTCGTTACTCTCCACGCGTGGGTAGCCACCGTCGTGTCTTCCCGCCTCCGTGCCGTTCTTCAGAGGGCCTCGCCGTCGTCCACCGCCCTGGTGCTCTCGGCGCGGCGTGGTCAACGATGTCCATCCAACGGCCGTAGTGCTTCTTCAACCTCTGGTCTTCTTGCCCCAACCGCCCAAAGCAGCGCCGGTCGTTCCGCATGCTCCTGCCTCCCGTGGCCGGCTGTGCTGCTGCGGAGGCCTCACCGTCCCCATACTACTCCCACCGCTGGCCAGTCCATCCCTCCACTCACCCACTCCCCCTGTTATTCTGTGGTGACGGCAGCCTCACACCGTAGCCGAACCAGTGAACCCTCGTACTCCTCTCCGCGTGGGCATCCACTGTCGCGTCTTCCCCGGCTCCGCGTCGTCCCCTTCCTAGGCCTCGCCATCGTCCACCGCCGTGGTCAATGTGGTCAACGATCGACTTCCATCGGAAGAGTACTGTATGTGGAGAGGCTGACAGCTGGGTCCACGGCCACAGCCCAGTTTTTTTTGTGATTTGCAAAGTAAGTCGCTTTGTCAGGCCTGTTGGGCTGCAAATCTTTGAAGACGAGGAGAGCTTCATTTGGCTGGCCGAGAAAATGGCCCATCAGTAATGAGAAATGGGCTGTACATTTTTAAAACACATCAAACCGGCAATTAGTTTCAAATATCTTTTTTTTTATTTCAAGATTTAAATTACATTAATTTTTATGCGTGGAGAATTTGTTGGATTTTATATTGATATACACTTATTTTTAAAATCAGTTTGAATGTGAGTCGAAATTTCAGGATTAAAAACAGTTCGGACCGCTTTTGAAATATGCAAAAATTCGTATAATTTTTAACTGTGGCCACAATATGGGCTGTAATGCTAACAAAAGAATATGGGCTCCAAAAAACCTTAATAATTAGCAAATGGGATGTAAATTATTAGAAATAATGGCGAGATGGGCTGTATGTCGCTTTTCCATGATTTGAGGCTTTCCTAAAAAGGTTGACGACAGCAAAGGATCGTTGGATGACCATCCAACGGCCGTCGTCTTCTTCAATCTCGCTCTTCCTGCTCCACCGCTCAAACAGCGCCAGCTGGACTGCTCGCTCCCTTCCTCCCGCTGGGTCGGCTCACGTCACAGCAGCCTCACCGCCCCATCAGATACTCCCATCGCTGGCCTAGCCATCCCTCTAATCACCCACACCGCCGTTATTCTCCAATGACGGCAGACGAACCAGTAAACCCTCGTGACAGTCGTACTCCTCCTCGGCGGGAAACAACTGCCGAGTCTTCCCTGCCTCCGTGTCGTTTCCTTCCTAGGCCTCACTGTCGTCCACCGCCCTGGTGCTCTTGGCGCGGCCTGGTCAACGTCCGACATGCATCTGAAGTGGACTGTACGTGGAGAGGCCGAGGTTGGGTCCACGGCCGCACGCAAGGAAATGCCTCCTTATTACGCCGCAAAATAATGATTCCTCCACCGACATCGGTACCCAAAAGGGCCTCTGTATTTCGCGAAAAAACGTTACCGCCACGACAAATGGACCCACCAGCTATATCTTCGCACGCAAGGAAGTGCCTCCTTATTATGCACAAAAAATGAATACTCCCCGTTAGTTGGGACCCAAAGATAGTGGCAGGCTGACTTGTGGGCCTACTAAGTTGACGGGACGGAGGGCTTTGTCAACTTAGTCAATATGCACGATTCTAGCTCCAAAGGACCGTGACGATGTCCATCCAACGGCCGTAGTGCTTCTTCAACCTCTGGTCTTCTTGCTCCAGCCGCCCAAACCAGCGCCCGGTCGTGCCTCGTGCTCCTGCCTCCTCGGCGGCTGCGATGCGGCGGTGAGGCCTCACCACCCCTACTACTCCCACCGGCCGGGCCATCCCTCTACTCACCCACACCCCCTGCTATTCTGCGGCGACGGCAACCTCACACCATAGCGAACCAGTGAACCCTCGTACTCCTCTACGCGTGGGCATCCACTGCCGCGTCTTCCCCGGCTCCGCGTCGTCCCCTTCCTAGGCCTCGCCGCTATCCACCGCCTGGTGCTCTCAGCGCGGCGTGGTCAAGGAACGGCTTCCATCGGACATGGAATGTACGTGGAGAGGCTGATAGCTGGGTCCACGGCCACAGCAAGGAAGTGCCTCCTTATTATGTGCAAAATAATTATTCCTCCACCTAACAGCGGGGACCCACCGGACGGGCCACCGTATTTCGCCCCCTGGCTGTTGGGACCCACCAGCTACATCTTCGCACGCAAGGAAGTGCACGGCGATCCGGGACCCACCGGTCAAGCATACGCATCGTTGTCATTCTGGTCACTTAACGATGTACGCATATATATACCGGGTCGATGTAGAGGCGCCAAGACGCAGTCGTAGTAGAGGCGCCGCGACGTAGCATGTACACGCACGCACGTCTGACGGCGGGTGCAAGAAAGAAAATACGCCACGTATGTGTACATACGGGCGGGGTCTCGAACGCCTACTCGCCAAGACACGACGGGCCAGGGCTCGTGTACATGGCTGGGTCAGAACGGAGAAACAGCGTCGTCGTCGTGTTCATGGGGAGGCAACGGAATGCGTCGTGTTCATGGGGAGGCAACGGAATGCGTCGTGTTCATCGGGAGGCAACGGAACGCGTGGGAGCCATGGTCGTGTTCATCGGGAGGGCTTGGACGGAACAGGCGATGGAAACGAGGCCTGGCGTACCGCAAAACGGAGGAAACGGACCTCCTACGTTCGGAACGGGGTCCTGTTGATTGGGAGGGGTGTGGCATATCGCAAAACGGACTAAACGGACCTCCTACGGTCGAAACGGGGGTCCTGTTGATCGGGAGGGGTGTGGTGTACCGCAAAACGGACGAAACGGACTTGTGTTAGAGCGCTACGGTCGAAACGGGGGTCCTGTTCATCGGGAGGGGTGTGGCAAACCGCAAAACGAGACTCCACGGGATACTGTTCATCTCCACCGTCGACCTCCTCCAACCTCCACGGGCTCCTGTTCATCTAGCCTCCACCGCGCGGTACTCCACGGCCATCGCTCAACCACCCCTCCACCGCTCACTGCTCATCCAACCCTCCACACCACGGGGTCCTGTTCAACCACCCCTCCATGGGCACCCCTCCACTGTCTACTGTTCATCCAGCCCTCCACACCATGGGGTCCTGTTCAACCACCCCTCCACGGCACCCCTCCACCATCTACCGTTCATCCAGCCCTCCACACCACGGGGTCCTGTTCATCCACCCCTCCACGGGCACCCCTCCACCGTCTACTATTCATCCAGCCCTCCACCACACCACGGGGTCCTGTTCATCCAGAGGCAACGCCACCCCTCACTGCTCATCCAACCCCCCGCAACACTCACTGCTCATCCCATCGATCGGCTTCATTAGCAGCAGTGGCGGCGAATCGCCGATCAGGTTCCGATTAACAGCCATCGATCGATCGCCGGGTTCGTGAACGTAGCTCAGTGCAATCGCCGGGTTGATTAGAGCCCAACGCCGCTTCGGGTTCGATTAAAGCCAACGCCGCACACATGCGCCAGACGTACGAGAGAAAGCACATCGCTCAGCCCCGACCTCCCACCGTAATCGAAACTCCCGAAATTTTCCTCCCCTCGCTTCTACCACGGTTTTTTCCGTCATGGACGGCCCAAAGAATGTCATGCAGCTGCGTCTCCGCCCGCCCAGACGAAAAGCCCATTTTCTGTCATGATTTTTGTCATAGAAGTAGGAGCCCACCACATCTATGATGATACCGGGTTTTGTCACAATTATCGTCATAGAAGTGTCATATGTATGATGTAAAAAAATTCTGCTCGCCCAAAATGTCACGGATGTGTCTTTTTTTTGTAGTGTAAGATCTTGCGATTTAACTCATTTAACTTACAACACAGAAAGAGACACGGGTTTATATCGGTTCGGGCCATTGCTAGGTGTAATACCCTCCTCCAGTGTGGTGGTGGTGGATTGCCTCTTGGGCTGATGATGAACAGTACAAGGGAAGAACAGCTTCCTGAGGTTGAGGTGTCTTGTGCGTATGAACTTGCGGTGTCAGGAGTCGATTCACTACTTCCCCTTCAGTTCTACCTCAGATTAGATTAGTTGCCCCTACTATGGTGGCTAGCTCTACTAATATAGGCCCTGGTCCTCGTCCCAAATATCGAGAGGGAAGGGAGCCAACAACGGCGGGCAAATTTGAAGGGGGACAGCTAGTACAAGCTATCCTCACAAAAGCGGTCTTCGCCTGCGAAAAGGCCCTGGGATGACGCTGTCTTGGGCTCCACGATGACCTCTGCCTTGCCGTCCTCCTGGTCTTGGTCTTGTTGCACCAATATGGCAACCTTTGCCTGATGCCTCGGTACTCTTCGCCTGCGCTTGCCTCCTTAGCACCAAAGAGGAAATGGAGATGCTGTGCGCACTGGCGCCCGCCTGGTACCCTCCTGGCACTGTTCGTCATGGCTCACGTCACGAGTCTCGTGAGGTTTGCCCCGCCTTGATATCTCCGCTCCTCGTGAGCCCGCCTGGCTAGGCCACTCCAGAGGAAGTCTTGCGTCGTCCGCCTCGCGAGGATCTTGAATGCCTTGTTGATGAAGATGGGACGTACAGCCCGCTGCTCAGCCACGCCGTGGGCTGCATGCAGGCAAGTCTGGGGACCCCCGTTCCCAGAACGCCGACACCAGCCTCCACCTGCGACTGTTCATCCACGGGCTCCTATTCATCCAGCCTCCACCGCGCGCTCCTCCACCGGCTACTGTTCAACCAGCCCTCTCCACGGGGTCCTGTTCAACCACCCCTCCACATGCTACTGTTCATCCAGCCCTCCATCAGCTACTGTTCAACCAGCCCTCCACGGGGTCCTCTTCATCCAGCCCTCCACGGGGTCCTGTTTCATCCAGCTCTCCACCGGCTCAATCAATCGGGTATCGTTTCATCCAATGCAATGGCCTCTGCCGGATTTAGGGTTCCGGCAAAACCCTTGAGGTTCGAACACTCGGGTGTGCACGAAGATCTCTCCCCCCTCTAGCTCGCACGCGTCATGATCTCACGGCCTAGCTCGGTGGACCCAAAGAACAAGGGGACAAGAGATTTATACTGGTCCGGACCACCGTTGTGGTGTAATACCCTACTCCAGTGTGGTGGTGTCGATTGCCTCTTGGGCTGAGGATGAACAGTACAAGGGAAGAACAGCCTCCTGAGGAGAGGTTCTCTTGTGCTCGGTGAGCTTGCGTGGTGGTTGGTGAACTGGGTGGTCGATCCTCCTCCTACGATGGTGGCTAGTCCTATTTATAGAGGCCACTGTGTTGATGCTCCGAACGGGGTCCCTGTGACTTGCCTCGCTTACAGCCCCACGGGCGCTTGTTCCCCACGAGCGGGCCCGTATGGCCCATCTTCATCAACAAGCATTCAAGACCCTCGCGAGGGGCCAAGCCTCACGAGGCGGCCGACACAAGACCTCCTCGGGAGCGGCCTCACCAGGCTGGCTCACGAGGGGCGTAGAGATCAAGGCAAGGCAAACCTCGTGAGGTTCTCGTGACGTGAGCCATGATTTACCAAGGCCAAAGTGGCGCCAAAGTAGCGCCATGCAGCAAAGGTCCTTGTTTCCTCTTTGGTGCTAAGGGTGCAAGCGCAGGCGAGGAGTACCGAGGCGTTAAGCAAAGGTTTCCCTATCGGTGCAACGAGACCAAGACCAGCAGGACGGCAAGAAGGAGGTCACCGTGGAGCCCAAGGCGGCGTCACCACCAGAGCCTTTGGCAGGCAAAGAACACTTTTGGCAGGATAAGCTGTACTAGCTGTCCCCTTTCAAATTGGCCATTGTGGAATCCCTTCCCGCTCAATATTTGGGAAGAGGACCGGTGCCTCTATAAATAGGACTAGCCACCACCGTAGGAGGCAACTCATTGAGAGGCAGATCGATCTCATCTGATCGGATCCACACACCCTCAAGTTCACCAAGCACAAGAACACTTCTCCTTAGGAGGCTGTTCTTCCCCTTATACTGTTCATCCTCAGCCCAAGAGGCAATCCACCACCACACACTGGAGTAGGGAATTACACCACAACGGTGGCCCGAACCAGTATAAATCATGTGCCCCTTGTGTTGTGAGTTCGTCGACCTAGCCTAAGGATCGTGAAGCGTGTGAGGGCGTGATCTGTGAGGGAGAGATCTTTGTGCGCACCCCAGAGTTAGAACCTTAAGGGTTTTGCCAGAACCCGAGATCCGACATTTGGCGCGCAAGGTAGGGGTGCGCCGGAGCCTCTTCCCCGCCAGTTGATCCACCAACACTCCGTGGTTCCGATGTCCGGCAACCCAAGGACCGGCGCCGACCGCTGGGCACCCTGGCCAGCTCGGGCAGCGCCACCTGCCCAAGAAAACCTCAACCCCGCGCTCCAGGCGGCACGAGCGCCACCTAACACTGTTGGGCGCGGGCGGCGCGGCCAGGCGCCGTCCACCCTTACTCCACAACAAGCGCGAGCTGCTGCAAGGGCTGCAAGCCACACCGTGGCAACGGCGCCACACACCCGGCGGGAGCAGGCGAACACGCGGGCTGCACTCACGGTGGCGCGGGAGCTGCTGCGGTGCCGACTGATGGAGAGCGGCCGGGATGTGCTGCTGGAACGCATCGCCGATTCCATCGACGCAGCGCCACGGAGCGCCGCTTCTTCGCTACCAAATTTCATGCCTCAGGCGGCGGCCGGATCCCACGGCGGGCCTCGCCGCATCCGCGTGCTGCCGAGTGCGCACGGGGGCCTTGTCGACATCAATGCAATCCACGGTGGAGGGCGCCCCGTTCTGCCCGCACCACCCCACATGGGTGCGGGCACGAGCATTGCCGCACACGGCCCCATCGGAGCACTGCCCTACCGTCCTCAGGACGGCGTGGCGGGTCGGGCGACATGGAGCGTGGGGCACTTTGGTGAGGTCTTCGGGGCAGTGGCCTCAGAGGCCTATGTGCGTAGCATGATGGACCAGGAGTACACGCCGGAGGACGACCCCGGCTTGTTCCTCGGACCAGGTTGGGAGGAGGAGGCGTTAGGAGCTGAGGCCTTCCAGGAGGCGGCAGAGAGCCCCACCAACCGCGCCGTCGACAACAGATACAGGGTACCACTAATCTCTTAGGGGCAAGCTTATGCTAACCATGTGTCGCAAGTGAATCAGGTCACAGCACTAGGTGATGGATCCGGCACGGTGATATCCGCCTCACCAGGAGAGACCCACTGGGGGCTGCGCGGGAGGAGCCAGGAGCAAGGCCCCTCTCTGTGTTGCCCAGAGCAAGGCGTCTCCCGGAGGTAGGCCCTCTGCCGGGGAGGCGCCGGCGAGCCTTCCCCTGGTAGAGGACCCGTGGTCGCCGAGGGCGCTGCCGGGCGCCCTCTCCGCCCCTTTGGTGCCGCCCTGGTTTCCGGTCATCCCAACGGTGGTAGAGGGTGGCGCAAAGCGGGCCCTCGTCTGGGCGATATGAAGTAAGGCCTTTGTGAAGGTCTCCGCTCGTGACACTCTCATGTAATAATGAGTGGGGCTGTACACGCCCCGGAGCCTCAGGAGTGCCGCCCTTGGGCCTCGGGGCCTCCCTCCCACGTCCTAGTGGCAGCACTTAGCTCCGCGCTGGTGAGAAGACTCGAAGACATAAAGACTAGACTAGGCGCCGGACGCGGCCATTTGCTTTGGATCCCTTTTCTGTAGCCCTACCTTCTGGGTTTGAATTTAAGTTGAACTTGAATATTCATTGATGCGTGCGAGGGGTGCCTTTTCTCGATTTCTTGCTATCTGGTTCTTGCCTTAATTCGGAGTTCGCGCTTATTGCTTTCCCTTCATGAGCCCCTCGCAAGCGGGGCTGGGCATGGCACGCGCGCGCCACGGGCATGCCCTATCACGGCTGGCGCTTGCTCCTTGCGAAGCCCTCTCGGGCGGATCGACAGGTGACTCAGGAGCTCCTCAGGAACTCACAACCTGGTAAGTCAGTTCGGAACCTGCCCAAGTCAAGGTAAATTATAACAACAAACTCGCCACGGGACTCGTGAGCATACGAAGGTTCAAAAATAGGGATAGTAATCTGTTTACATGAGGGGCTCCCCCTCCCAAAATGCTCTTACAACCTCTAGGGCCGCGCCCGAGCTTTGTGTGCAGGATAAACAGCAGGGGAACATGGGATCAGTCGGACCAATCGCTCGCCGCGTCCCCTCGGTCGCCCTCAGGCGCGTCACTGGCATCTCTCCCATCATCACTAGCCTCACCATCACCTTCACCGGCTCTGCCGTCACCATCGTCAACCACATCGCCTTCATCCACCGTGACCACCACCGCGTCATCCTCGAAAGCGAAGGCCCTGACCAGCGCGTCCACATTGTCCTCCACCCACCGCGCCAGGTCGTCCCGGATGGCCCCCGGAACGGGGGAAATGGCGGCGTCAAAATCTAAGTTGGGGTAGGTGCTTTGGAGATGGCTGAAGACGCGGGAGAACGCGCGCCTCAACAGATTGTGGCTCCTCTCTTCAACAAGCTGGCGAGCCCTCTCGGAATGATTCTCCAAGCGCGTCACCATGTCGGTAAAGAAGCGGAGATGGCTGGCATAGTCGGTCGTGTGGGGATGAGGGGCGTTCTCATCGCAGATGTGGCCCAGCGCCGTGTTGGCCCTGTTCCTAAGGCCCTCAAGCATGGGGGCGTGCACGCGCTCCAGCGTTTGCCGCTGGAGCACCTCCTCCCTGTTCTGCCGTGCAACAGACTCGGCGTCGGCGACCCGCTGTTGAAGAGGAAGCAGCTTGGCGCGGGCAGAGTCCAGCTCCGCTTGCGCCGAGGCTAGGGCAGCCGCGGCGGCCTTCTCGCGCCGCTCCACCTCGCCTAACACGACTCGAGGGCAGCAGTCCTACCTGCAGCCTCGGCTTCTACGAACTTCAACTTCAGGTCGTGCCTACCCTCAAGATCCGCACGAGCCTCGGCCACCCGGCGATCGACCTCCTCCTGAGCCCTGGCCTCGCGCGTGCCAATGGCATCCTCTGCTTGGGTAACTTGACGCTCCCTCGTCTCAAGCTGCTCGAGCTCAAGGCTGCGCTCCATGGCTTCCAGCGCCAACACTTCCTCGCGTTTCCGGACCTCCTCCTCTTCGACGAGCGTTCCCCTCACCGACGCCAGGGCGGCCCTGCGCACCTCCACCTGCCGCTCCAAGGAGGCGCTCCAGGCTTGGAGCTCCCATGAGCGCTTCTCTGCGATCTCGCGGCGGCGGTCAGCTTCCCGAGCTTCTTCCAAGGCTCGGGAGCAGGCCTCATGCGAGGTCGCGAGGGATGCCTCGGCCTTCGCATTGTCAAGCTCACGCTGGTGGCGCCTGAGGTTAATGGCCACCTTTAGTTTCTGCTGCTCCTCCAACAACCGAAGGCCCTCGACCGCAAGGCGCGCGTCAATATCCGCGAGTTCTTCGCCGAGCCGATTCATTGCGCCCATCACATCCTGAAAGAGCTTGTGGCGGACGACACTCCGCTCGCGCGCTGATCCAATCACGCCGCCGATTCTATCTTCCACCATGGGGGAAGCGGGTGGGGCGTGAAGCGGCTTGGCCCCTTCGGGCTGGGGGCTGGGGGCTGGCGCCCGCCCAGCTGCCAGCCAAGCCTCGCGAAGAGCCCGTATGAGTGAAGACCCGCCGCTTGAAGAGGATCCCAGGACAGAGGTCAACCAACCGCCGTCCACGATCAAAGGAGGGGCCCTTGGCACACTGGCCACGCTCCAAGCAAGGCCGACAAGAGGAGGCGATGAAGGCATGAGCTCAAGGCACCCCGCTGGCGGGCTGGCTTCCCCGGCTGGTCCAGCACCGGGGGCGGCGTGCGGGCTCGCAGCGCTCAAGTCTAGCAGGGGAGACAGGGTGAGAGGAGGCCGCTTCTCAGGAGATTCCGCGGCCCTGGCGGAAGGGATCCTGAAGAGCCATCGTTAGGAAGATAAGCAGCACTCAAAGAATCACAAAGATAAGGTACTTACTCGTCAATGGCGATATACGTCCTCCGCTTCAATGGCCCGAAGGCGCCACTGTTGCAGCTCGGAGATCCCTTCCTCTTGCGGAGCTCCTCAAAGTCCACGCGGAGCCAGCCGAAGCGGTGAACATGGAAACCATCTCAGGGCGAAACTGGAGAAGCGCTCAAGAAGGCCTCAGAGGCGCCAAGCTGGGGGAAGCTGTCGGGCTCCGCCTCGTAGCAACCTGCCGAGGCCTCAGGGGCTTCGACCTTAGGAACAGCGGGCTGCGTCGCCCCTTCAGCTACCGCCCCAGCGTGGGGATCACGGGTTCCCGAGGATGACGCCTCGGGAGCCTCAGGCTGCGTCGACACATCTGCACCAGCGCCCCCGGGCTCCGACGATACTTGCCCCCCAACGTCCACTCTTGGGGCAGGATCGGGGCTGATGGCAAGGAAAGGGACCACGATGATGGGGTTCTCACAGGGCCCCATAAGGCCGACTGGACGCAACCCCCACTCATCAAAGGAGGGCATGTGCTCCACAAATTGCACCTTGTTCAAGCAGCGGTACAGAAGACAACTCTTCCCTGGCATGTCATCAGGAAACGGGACGCCTGTCAGGACCTTTGAGCATCGTTCGCCGCGCCTCAAGGGGGAGCCCAGACTCCTGAAGTCTCATGTGGTCATTGCTGCTGAGAAAGGCCCACATCGGTCGAGAGTGTCGCTGAAGTGGAGCAACTCGGTGTCGGACAAACTCCTGCACCACTGTAGGCGCGGTCACGCCGCGGTCCTTCAGCCTCTTCAACCTAAGCCAGACGGGGACAAGGCAAGGATCGGCGAGCCTCTGGTGGCACCAACCGGAATTGGGAATGGCGGGCGCCGATGGAGAAAGAGAGCAGGGGGCTGCACACGCCGACATCGACAAATACCCACCGCGTCCGAAACTCGCTCGTGTATGGCGGAAGCTCAAAGTCAATCCCTGTGCTGGCCGTCGCTGCCACGGCCTGGAAGCTCAGGCATCCCGAGGTCTGACCGGAATCAGTCAGGTGCAATGAGAAGAAGTGGCGGAGGAGTGCCACAGAAGGAGCAATGCCCACCATGGCCTCACAAACAAAGGCAAAAACAACGAGAAGGGTCACGGATTGGGGATTGAGGTGCACCATGTGGATCTGGTAATGGGAAAGCACTATGTTGAAGAAGGCAGAAAAGGGAGGAACTAGGCCGGCCCAGAGGGCGTCGATGAAGAATGGGACCTTGGTGGCCGTCCTGTCGACACGAGCTCGAGATGCAGGCCAGGCCACCGTTTTCCCCCACTCATAGAAGCTGGAGGCGAGCATGGAGCGCACCTTGTCAATGGCTTCTTGGTTGTGTAAGTGCATCTAGTGCCCCTTAGTGATTTTGGTGTATTGAAGACTTATAGGTTAATGGACTAATGCGTTTGTGAGTGTACACAGGTCTATAAGTCTATGAGGAGTTTGATATTTACAGAGAAAGTCGACCCCTAAAAATGAAGTTCTTCGTCTGAAGACTTTGGATTTCAAGACTTCACAAGACTTTGAAAGTGAAGAAATTGGTGTGACCTTGAAGACTAGGTATCCGTTCGAGGAACATGAAGCGTGAAGACTTTTGTTTTCGTAGTTTCATTTTCTCTTTCTTGAGTCATAGGAAACACCGTACTGTTAAACGGGGTTGAGGAAATACTAAGGAAAATTTTCCATGTGATGCTCAACTCAAAATCCTACACCTACCAATCCCTTCGAGTGAAGCCATTGGAAATCTCATACAGCCTACCATATTCTTCAAGAATGACACAAAGTTCTTCTGGTCTCTAAGGAATTTGTTATGACTGAGGAGTTAGGAATTCGCTAGTGCGGATTGCCTACACAGTGAGGAACATGATAGCCCTGAGGTATTTGATACTCAAATATCCGACCGTTGCTGTGCTTCGCACCAGCTATCCCAAAATATCTACCCACCTAACGGTCATATCATTGAAGGGCATTTATGTCTTATCATGTCGGGCTTCTCCCTAGGCTATAAATAGCCGCCCCCTACAACCACTAGCTGGTTGGCTGCTCTGAGAGAAACTGACACTTGTCATTTGAGAGCATCCCATCCTCCGAGGACTTTGAGCAAAAATCATCGAGTGAGGAAAACCCAATCCCAAACACCTACAAACCCAAAGTGATTGAGCATCACTGAAGAGATTGATCTTGGATAGATCCAACGCTTGTTACCTTTGAAGACTGTGCTTATTCCAGACGGTTAGGCGTCATGGTCTAGAGCATCCAAGAGGAAACTGTGGATCGCCGAGTGACCGAGTTTGTGAAGGTTTGGAAGTCACCTGAAGACTTACCACGAGTGATTGGGCGAGGTCTGTGTGACCTTAGCTCAAGGAGAATACGGTGAGGACTGTGTGTCCTCAGGTTTAAATACCTAGCTGCTCCAACCAGACGTATCGCATAACCGAGACACGTTAGCTTGAACTGGTCTACCAAATCATTGTCTTCACCAAGCTTACAGGTTCTATTTCCTCAACTCTTTCATTTCCTCATTATTGTGTTGTGCACTTGTTCATATCTGTGTTTCAAGACTTTGACTGAAGACTTTCTCAATTTCCTCAGTTCAATTTCTTCAGTCTGTTTGTCTTCATCCTGTGTTATCCTGTGTTTACGCTTTTCAGACTGTGCTTGTCTTCATTTCATCATGATGACCATGCTTGTGTTCTCCGTTATGCATTTCATCGAGTACTTATTTCGCTGCAAGTAGTTCTTCGCTCAGGAATTTCCTCACCCTGAAATTCCTTAGTGAAGAATTCATAAAGATCGCCTATTCACCCCCCCCTCTAGTCGATATAACGCACTTTCAATTGGTATCAGAGAAAGGTACTCCCTTGTTCTGTGTGATTTTGGTTTAACCGCGTGGAGTTTTAGTTATGTCGACCACAGGAATGAAGACCGTGTCATGCCCCATCTTTGACGGTCACGAGTATCCCAAGTGGAAGGCCATGATGAAGAAGCGTCTCATGGCGATGAACAGTGAGTTGTGGACTGTCACTGAGATTGGTCTTACCGATCTGTCCAAGATGGCAGAACCTGATGACATTCGCAAGTTCACCCTTCTCAACCTCACAGCAAAGGACGTCATCTGCTCTTGTCTGTCTCAAAATTAGTTCAGGAACATCATGCATCTCGATCATGCGAAGCTTATCTAGGACCGTCTCTCTGAGGTCTATGAAGGTCATCGAACACGTCATGATCCTTGGTTTGAGGACTTCAAGGAATCTCTCAAAGCGATGACATTCGAACCAGAATCATCATCCTCTACACCATGCGTTATGGCAAAAGATGCAAAGGTAACTGAATGCTATCTATCTGAATCCAGTGATGATGAATCTGGTGATGAATTTGGACCCAGCTATGCCAAACTTGCTTCCCTTGCCACTAAACAACAAAGAGCTTTGGAAAAAGTTCAATACATGCTAAATAAGAGCGATGATATGTCGGGTGAAGAAATGGATCAGTCGAAAGCTTTGGCCGAGAGTCTCCAGAGACTTCAGACTAGGTTTGACAACCTTCAAGGTCATCATAACACTCTCTTATCTGATCATGAGAAGCTTTCTTATGAATTTCTTCAAAGAAAGCAAGATCTTGAAAAGCTAAGAGTGAGTTATGAAGATCTTCAGAAGGAGCGTGATTCATTACTTGCTCAACAAATCAGCGCTTCTCAGGAAGAATTTGGTCCTTCATGTTTGAAATGCATTGAACGTGAATCTACTAATTCTTCACCTGAATGCTCAAATGCTTCTAATGCTACAAATTCTTCAACTATCTCTGCTATCACTAGTTCCTCATCTGAGGACATTGCTAGTATCATTGATGATGCAGGGCTGAAGTAATTGTACATGATAGGCATGTACAAAAGCCTCAAAGGGCATCAGACTCTTTGTGATGTGCTTAAAAAGCAGATCCTCAATAGGAACCCTAGGAAAAAGGGTATTGCCTTTGAGAGGAAACTCAATGCTGATGGTACTTATTGGAAGCCCAGCAAAGACTTCAAAACCTCATGGGTTCTTTGCAAAGGGACCTCCAAAGAGATCCATCTAATCTATCTGGCTTTACATCTGAATCTCCTCACTCCTCTGATGAGTCATTTGACTCCAACTATAAACTGTTCAAAAATAAGAATGGTGAAGTATTTGCTAGATATGTTGGCACTAACTGCAGGAACGGTTCCCCTATGAAGAAAATCTGGGTTTCCAAAAGATGCCTTGAAAGTCTTCAAGTGAATGTCCTCATGACACCACCTGTGAAGAATAGGAACCCCAGATCAAATTCTTCATATGGACCAAATTATTCATATGGATCCAAGTCCTCATACGGACCAAATTCCTCACGTGGATCAAATTCCTCAAAAGTATCAAAATCCTCATATGATTATCATCGTGCTAACACCTCTGTTTCGCAGGGAAGAGCTAAGGCTATGAATATGAGCATTACTCTTCTAACCATTATGTTCATAAGTCCTCGAAGAATTTCTCTGCTTATTCATATGCTTATCCTAACTCCTCCTATGTGAAACGAAATGGATTGGCTTCTATGCCACCTTTCTCGTATGGAGCTCGCAAAATGATGAACTCTTTGCCACCCCTTCAGATGCGGGTGGTGAAGAAAAAGAACTAATCTCTTATGCAGGGTCAGGTCTCCAGACGTGCTAAAACGTCTGAAGAATTTGCCGAGACACGAAAAGTGCCTCGAAAGGACGCAGACTAATCATGAAGAAATGAACTTTCATTTCACACGCCCTCATACCGCTTTTATCTCGTTCTATTGCTTGATGAAATTGATCTCGATGAATTGATGTCATATTCTTCACCGATGAAGTATATGAGTTCGTAAGCTGCACTAATTCATTGATCAACCCAAAGCCAATGAGTGGGTCCTTGATAGTGGATGTACAAATCACATGACTGGTGACAAGAATCTATTGATGGATGCTCCCTTATCTCCATCGCATCTGAAGCATATCATCTTCGCTGACAAAGGCAAAAGTCAGGTATTGGGTCTTGGTAAGGTTGCTATCTCAAAGGATCGGCACATGGACAAAGTCATGCTTGTCGAGTCCTTAGGATACAACCTCATGTATGTCTCAATGCTTTGTGATCTTGATATGGTTGTTGTCTTTGGCAAGTAATGTTGTGTTGTGATCATGGAAGCTGACCATTCCAAAGTCTTTGAAGGCTTTAGGAGAGGAGATCTGTATATTGTTGATTTCTCTACAGGACCACAACCAGCCGTATGCCTACTTGCAAAAGCTTCGTATATGGCTATGGCATCGATGACTTGGTCATGCAGGCATGAGGAATTTGCACACGCCATGCGAAGAAGAAGCATGTCATTGTCATTGAGAATGTCAAATTCCTCAAGGATCACTTATGCGGAGCCTGTGAAGCTGGGAAGATGACCAAGGCCAAACATCCAGCGAAGACTATCATGACTACCACTCGACCATTTGAATTGCTTCATATGGATCTCTTTGGTCCTAACCATTATTCTGCAGTTACAAATGATGCATCTCTATATGGATTTGTTATGGTTGATGATTACTCTCGTTACACATGGGTACGTATTGTCACTTACAAACATGAGGTGCAGGAAGTCTTCAAATGATTTTCCTCGAGGGCTTCAACCAACTTTGGTGTGAAGATCAAGCACATCAGAAGTGACAATGGAACTGAGTTCAAGAACTCTTGTCTTTATGACTATCTTGATGAACTTGGTATTACTCATGAGCTATCTGCTCCTTATACTCCTCAGCAGAATGGCGTCGTGGAGCGCAAAAATAGGACTCTTGTTGAGATGGCTCGCGCTATGCTAGATGAGTACAAGACGCCTCGACACTTCTGGATTGAGGCAATTTATACTGCGTGCCACATCATCAACAGAGTATATCTTCACAAATTCTTCAAGAAGACTGCCTATGAACTCCTCACTGACAAGAAACCCAATGTGAGTTATGTCAAAGTCTTCGGTGCTAAATGTTGGATTAGAGATCCTCATCACAACTCTAAATTTGCACCGAAAGCACATGAGGGTTTTATGCTTGGTTACGGAAAGGACTCACACACCTACAGAGTCTTCAACAACGTGCACCACAAAGTTGTTGAAACTGTAAATGTGCGGTTCGGTGAAACGAATGGCTCGCAAAGAGAGCACCCACCTTCTGTGATAGATGAACCGACACCTGAGGAAACTATCAAGTTCAAGGCTACTGAGGATGTCATTCCTACCGAAGAATCTGCTGAAGAATTCATTCCAGATCGTGAAGAACGTCAAGCTGATGCACCTGAAGAAAATAATGCTGAAGAAAATGCTGATCAAATTCCTCGACGACAACCCGCTCATCCTCGCGTTGCAAATGAAGTGCAAATTGAGAGAATCATCGATGACATTGAAGCACCAGGTCCTGTCACACGCTCAAAAGCTTCACATTTATCTAACTTTTGTGGGCACTTTGCTTTCGTCTCTATTACAGAGCCCACTAAGGTAGATGAAGCATTTCTGGAGCCTGAATGGATTCAAGCTATGCAAGAAGAATTACATCAATTCGAGCTCAACAATGTCTGGGAACTGGTCAAACGTCCAGATCCTCGCAAGCACAATATCATTGGCACAAAGTGGATCTACCACAACAAGCAAGATGAAAATGGCCTTGTGGTGAGGAATAAGGCACGGCTTGTAGCTCAAGGCTACACACAGGATGAAGGAATCGATTTCAATGAAACTTTTGCACCTGTTGCTAGACTTGAGGCTATTCGCATATTACTTGCTTATGCTAACCATCATGATATCACTTTATATCAAATGGATGTGAAAAGTGCATTCCTCAATGGTAAGCTTGAGGAATAAGTATATGTAGCTCAACCCCCAGGTTTTGAAGATCCAAAGCATCCTAACAAAGTCTTCAGACTCAATAAGGCCCTCTATGGCCTCAAGCAGGCCCCTCGGGCGTGGTATGATACTTTGAAGGAATTCCTCATGAAGAAAGGCTTCAAACCCGGTTCACTGGACCCTACTCTTTTCACTAAATCTTATGATGGTGAATTGTTTGTGTGCCAAATTTATTTTGATTATATTATCTTTGGTTGTACTGACCAACGTTACAGTGATGAATTTGCCTATATGCTTCATATCTCAGGAGAAATACCTGAAGGATGTACTGAGGACATTCGGCATGCAAGATTGCAAAGGGGTCAAAATACCAATGCCCACAAATGGCCATCTATGCACTGATGAAAATGGTATTGACTTCGATCAAAAGGTATACCGCTCCATGATTGGTTCTTTATTGTACTTATGTGCATCTAGGCCAGATATTATGCTTAGTGTTTGCATGTGTGCCCGATTTCAAGCTACACCGAAGGAATCACACCATAAGGCTGTGAAGCATATTCTTCGATGTCTAGCTCACACACCAACACTTGGATTATGGTACCCCAACGGCTCAGCTTTTGATCTCATTGGATATTCAGACTCTGACTATGCTGGTGATCGTGTGGACCGCAAGTCAACATATGGCACATGCCATTTCCTCGCCCGATCTTTGGTGCATTGGTCCTCGAAGAAATGTAATTGCGTATCACCGTCTACTCAAGCCGAGTACATTGTCTGCCGGTTCTTGCCGTGCTCGATTGTTGTGGATGAAGCAAACTCTCAAGGACTACGGTGTCAACGTGAAGAATGTGCCTCTCATCGTGACAATGAGAGTGCCATCAAGATTGCTCACAACCCGCCCAAAGACTCGAAGACTAAGCACATTCAGATTCGTCATCATTTTGTTCGTGATCATGTGTTGAAGGGCGACATTTCTATTGAGCATGTGAAGACTGAAGAACAGCTAGCCGATATCTTCACAAAGCCCTTGGATGAGAAGAGATTTAGCAAGTTGCGGTGTGAGCTAAATATCTTAGAATCACCGCCTCTCAGTACATGGGTGACACATGTCAACCGAATGAGAAGGGTCAGGGGCACGTTCGTCCAATTTCTTCAGGCGAACAATTTTTCACCGTGGCTATAAATACCCCTTCCCTTCCTCACTTCTCTTTTACTCCGCTCGACCTCACTCCCGCTCGAGCTTCTCAAACCCTAGCGCCGCCGCTACTTCATCATCGCCGGTGAGGAAGAGCTTCACTGCCTCGACCTCGTCACTGTCAGATTTCGTGCCGGCCATGATTTCTTCACTCCGCCGCCGTTGTAGCCGTCATCCTCTGCAGAGTTAGGGCGTGGAAGATCTGAACTGACGAACTTCACATCTACACTTCCCAGTTCGTCGT
Source organism: Aegilops bicornis (assembly GCA_021605145.1). NCBI lineage: Eukaryota > Viridiplantae > Streptophyta > Magnoliopsida > Poales > Poaceae > Aegilops > Aegilops bicornis. The sequence goes on from CM038669.1 coordinate 306,471,623, forward strand.
GTTCTTCGTCTAGGGTAATTAAAAGTTACTTTTACTACCCTCTTTGATTCAAATGATTTCTATAAAATCTTCAAAGGTGTTTTATTCTTCAAATCTTCACTCACTAAACACCTCACATGTCATATGTTCTTGATCTGTTTCTCTAAGCAATATTGTTCTTCAAGATTCCTCAATTGTGTGGATTTCTGATATGTACAACTCTGGAACCTAAGACAAAGAACGCTTAGTGAAATTCTTCAAGACTCATCTGGTCAAATTCCTCAAACTTGTTCTTTTTCAAAAACCTCTGAGAACGCATATGACCTCTCCACATTCCTCGCAACTATACTGCTCATTCCACGGTACTCATGTCAGCTGCTGAATCACTAGGTTCTCATCAACTTAACTCATTTGCAGCGTTCCTCCAAGAAAAGTTGCATACATCTTCAGAGAATTCAATTGTCCAAATTCCTCACCTGAAGAAAATGGCTGATGGAAAGAAGCCACAGAAAGGAGGAAAAAGGCCTGAGGTCAATACCGCCTTTGAGATCCCTCGATGACATATATAAGGACCATCAGACTCTGATGAGGCCATGGTTGGCAAGGAGGACAAAAATCAGGGCAAGGTGTGCATCCAAAGGATAGAGAGGAGATGGGCACGGGAATGGAGGGAGTACAGGTATGTTACTCCCAAGTATATGAAGAAATTCGCTCTAAATCCTCCATGCCCAAGACCTCCATTGGCACTTGGCCAAGAAGCTGATCCCACCAGCCTCAAGCGTGGTGAGGATTATCCTGATGAATGGGCCAAGCGCCAGGCCAAATTGGCCAGACAAGCAAGAGAAGCAGTGAGGAAATTCAATGAAGACTCTACTGCTGCTGCCTCTGCTATCAAACTGAAGAAGGCTATGGCAAAGAAGCCTGCTCATAAGCCAAGTGCTTCACCCTCAATGCCCTCACGGCCAGGTTCCTCAGCAATGCCCTCACGGCCAGAATCTTCAAAGACCTCACGGCCAACTCCTCATGCTGCTCCCGCTCCGCCAAAGTCCTCAGCTCCTCCGCCAAAGTCCTCAGCTGCTCCGACCAAATCCTCTACACCTGTGCATCTCGCCATGTACCAAAGGACAACAGGCATCTCTATTGCCTCAGGAGCTTCTGCTAGTTCCTCAGTTGCACCAAATTCTTCAACGGGCCCTCTCAATAAGACAAAGGCCACTGCTGGACAAGGCTCTCTCCCAAGTCCTCACAAGAAGCAGGTCGCCTTCCAAGTGTCGTCTGTTGAAGACGAAGCTGATGATGAGGAACTTGTCGAAATCATCAGAGACATGCAGCTCAGGGCCGCTAGAGCCAAGGGCAAAAATGTGCCACTGCTTTTGGATCCCAAGTTGATCCTTGATTACATCGATCTCTGGCACAAGGATCCCAACACTCCTATGCCTGATTTCAAGCTGACTCTTAGCCAAAGTCATATGCTCACTGCCTTCATCCAAGAAGAAAAATGGAAATTTGAGAAGGCCAGGCAAATCAAGAAAGCGTAGTACAAAAAGGAGCATGTTGGTGTCAAAACCGGCGGATCTCTGGTAGGGGGTCCCGAACTGTGCGTCTAGGCTGATGGTAACAGGAGACAAGGGACACGATGTTTTTACCCAGGTTCGGGCCCTCTCGATGGAGGTAAAACCCTACTCCTGCTTGATTGATATTGATGATATAGGTAGTACAAGAGTGGATCTACCATGAGATCAGAGAGGCTAAACCCTACAAGCTAGCCTATGGTATGATTGCTGTTCGTCCTACGGACTAAAACCCTCCGGTTTATATAGACACCGGATAGGGTTAGGGTCACACAGAGTCGGTTACAATGGTAGGAGATCTACATATCCGTATCGCCAAGCTTGCCTTCCACGCCAAGGAAAGTCCCATCCGGACACGGGCGAAGTCTTCAATCTTGTATCTTCATAGTCTAGGAGTCCGGCCAACGGTGATAGTTCGCTATCCGGACACCCCTAATCTAGGACTCCCTCAAGAGCCCCGAACCAAAGCTTCAATGGTGATGAGTCCGCGCGTAGATTGTCTTCAAAGATTATGCGGCGGGTTCTTCTCCAAATTCCATATACTTGTCGAATAGTGTCCGGCTTCTGATAAATGCTGCGCTCCTTGGCTTCCACGCCCAATAATGGCCATCTTCCACGTGTTTGAATGTGCGAAAAGCCAGCAAATGAGCCGCCTATAAAAGGGACGAGGATCTAGATCCGAGTCACACCATCCCCCCTCCGCGAGCTTTCATCGGAGCGCCTCTGACAAAAATCCATTCCATCATGGACAGTCGACGCGGCTCCTCCTTCCGTGCTCCCAGCCCTCAGCCTGAAATTGGGAGAGATGCTCAGTCCGCATAGCGAGCTAGTGACACTCCAAACCAAGGGATTTCTTCCCGGGCCTTCATGGTTCCGGTTCGAGCGGACTCGCCACCTATAAGGGCGGAAAGCAAGCGGAGAATGTCCCCGATCCCTCCAAAGGAGAGCGGGTATGCTTTATCTCTTATCTAGTAAGAGGACTCAGATTTCCAATTCATCCTTTTCTCCGGTGGCTCTTGGAGTTCTACGGCCTACAGCTGCACCACCTTACGCCTGCCTCCATTTTTCACATCGCGGGCTTCGTGGCCCTTTGCGAACTGTTCTTGGGCGTCGAGGCTCATTTTGTGCTGTGGAAGAGATTATTCTGCCTTGTACCCCGTTCTCATGAGGGGTCAATATATCAAGTGGGCGGAGCCGAGCTATGGCGCATCGCCGGGACCGGATATCTATCCGGAACCCCAAAGAAGGCGTCCGAAGACTGGCCTTCGGAATGTTTTTATATAGAAGACGTCCTTTGCCGGATCCTGTTCGGATCGGTCTCCGAATTCAGCAATGCTCCTTTGAAGAAACGCCTGAGTTGGCGCCATGAGCTCCTGCAGAGGGAAGACGACAGGATGTCCTTTACTGATGAGCCGAATAAGATTGTTAGCTCATTCCGGACTGACCATGATCGGTGTCATGGCCACATGTATTATGCGGGGGGTGCAGCCGCTCCAGTATAGGGGCCACCCCTTGTGGGATTTCAATGGGGAGGACGATGCCACCCCTCATGGCCGTAAGGGGCCGGGATCGGTCACCGATCTGGTGAAGATCTTGTCCGCGCTGTACAAGGGAGAAGAGGAGGATTTTCTCCGCGTCAGTCCATTGAACGGATTTTCTATGAACAATCCTCGAAGCTGGGTAAGCGGACATTTCTTTTTTGCACATGCGATCCGTATTCCCATGGTTAGGTATCTCATTTTGTGATTTTGATGCAGGAACTGCGCCAGGCCGTAAAAGACATAAACAGCCCGCCTCCACAACCCGAGGATCCGGAACGGCTCCTCGATCCGGCCTCCCAAGAGGATCCGGACATATTGGTGGAGCTGATTGATGGGGTATTTCACCAACTAAGCATCGATAATGCCTTGGTTGCCATTACGGCCAATTACCCCGGAATACTTCCAGCCTCACACGTAACTGAGACCGAGGTCCCAATACTCTGATAATGACCCATCGTGCTTATTTTTTATCACCGTATACCAATGGTGTTTCGCAGGGGGTGCCTTCGAGGCAGGAGGCCGAGCCCACGGCGGCTAGCCAACAAGGGGCAACACGGCCCCGCATGCTAAAAAGAAGTGCGGTCCGGATCGAAACACCGCCGCAACGGTATGATGCGTCACCATATTCCCAGGATTGATTCCTGGAAGGCGTACTAACGCTGGCGCCCTTTTCAGGAAAAAGAGCGCTCGCCGGACTGTGTCCGGAGAGGCTGCCAATCGAGCCTCCGGCAGCCAGGCTCCAAAGCCGGGTCCAGAGGCGGAGGCGAGCACGAGGCGTGCGTCGGACGCTCCTCCGACAGAGGATGCTGACAGATTGTCCGCCACCAACTCTGAGGTGGAGAGCCCATGAATCACAGGCGCCGCCGGACAGTTCTTCGTGACGCATGTTTCTCCCAAGAGGCATTGAATGCCTTCAATTCGGGAGATGCGCACCTCCGTGCCGCTCAAGATGGTCTAGCCAGAGCCACGGAGCAGTATGTAAAGGACATACGGGTGAGGAAATTTGACGGTTATATATTCCAGTAGCCCCCGAGACTTAAAATAGTTAGAATAACTGATTTAAGGATCATTTGATATGCAGGATCTTACAAAAAAGAATACCCGACTGTCCCAGGAGCTTGAAGAATGCAAGGCCCAACTTGAGGCCGCACTAGCCGCTATAGGGGGAGCCACAGAGACCCCCTCTGGTAATGTATGCTTCAAAAGACAAGTAGTTTGTGAAGTGCGGCGTGTGTAAATCTGACAATAATATTGCAGATGGCGCCAGACTAGATCCGGACAAGAAACAGCTCTTGCGCCGGTTGAAGGCCAGCGAGAATGTGCTTACAAGGGTGAGGCAAGAGAAAAATAATCTCCAAGATGCCAACACCCAACTGGGTGAGGAACTAAAGGATGTTCGTGCTCAAATTTACCGACTCGTGAAGGAGAATCGGCGACCATCGCGGCATTTATAGTAAGTGCTTGAGCGAATTTTGAAAAAGAGTTCAGCGAGGAAGTCAACTAACGAGTTATGTCTCAGAGGTATGCTCACGGGTCGCCCCGCAGAGGAAATGTCCGGTTCTACGGGTGACCTTCTTCCCGAAGCTATTACAACCGCATTTAACGAAGTTCGGCAGTGATGAAAGGCGCCGACAGGCCTTGTGGACATCTATCTCCCCGCCTCAAGGCCTTGGAGAGCTTGCAGAGAAGCTTCAGGGAGCACGGCGGCGCTTCCGACTATGGAAGATATCGGCTGTCGTCAAGGTGCCAGGAGGCTCGGGCCATGGTGAAGACGCGGTACACGGCGGACCCAAATCACATGGCCGAGGTCGGACTGTGGGGCCCGACGGAAGGAGATCCCCGTGAGCTTAGTGTACGGCCAAGTAGAGTTGGCCGCAAAGTAGTCCCAAAGAAGGCTGTAAACTAGACAGCCTATTAGATGGCATTGAAGAGGAATACAATCAGTCAATTTGACTATGTAATTTAAAATGACATGTAAAATGCCTTCTAGCCGGATTGTAGATCGCTTGTCGAAGCGGACCTTTTCGCTTCAACCTCGGAACCCAATAGTCCGGAGTGTGTCCGAATACCCTCAGCGGTTATGTAAAAACCGGGGCATGCGTGGAGACCAGTGTAGGGGTCATGAGTGCTTTATCAGACAAGTGCCCAACTAGTTATGTTATATTACATGGTTAGTAAGAAACATCTTCCAGGGAGAATAGTTCCGTTAGGGGTTCCTTTCCGTGGGAGGCATGCCCTAAAGTGCATGTCCGGACTGCGAAAAAGCGTAAAAGCATCTGGGGCAGATAAATGAAAAAATAAAATCGTCTTTTAGTTCACCGACCGAATATTCCCTTAAGAACGCTAGCTTTGGCTTCACCTGGTCGAGGTACATGTCCGGCTGACCCGACGGTAACAATCGCAGAGGTGCTCCCTTTACCACCTAGCCGAACAATCGGGAACGTAGGGGTAAGCAGGGAGCCAGCAACCCAACTTGGCCAAAACTTAAGTCATATCGATGCATATAATGGTGAATAAAAGGTACATGCGGAAGTGTGACACATGTGTTGGGCATAAAGCCCGTATAAATAAGCTTCTGTTAAAGAAGCCCCCAGGTATAATGAGCGCGGATAGCGCGTCAAGTGTGTGCGAACAATACGCAAATGAGCCTCTAACGGCTTCGGAAAAAGGAGGGAGAAGGAGAGAAATAAAAGATAGCTTAAAGTATAAAATATAAACGGAGGAAGGAGATGAACTCAGAATCCGGCGCTAGGCGTAGAATCTTCGGAGACGGGCTGCGTTCCATGGGTTCGGCTCGAGTCGGTTATCCGATGCGTTTAGACGGGCAGTACGCTCCGCCGTCGACTTGGTCGATGATGAAGGGACCCTCCCATTTGGGCTTGAGTTTGTCCTTTTTCTTGTCCGGGCGTAGAACTAGTTCGCCAACATTGTAAGCTTTGGCCTGCATTTCCCTGCTTTGATATCTTTGAGCCTGCTGTTGATAGAATGTGGAACGAGCTTTTGCCACGTCGCGCTCCTCCTCCAAGGCGTCCAAATTGTCCTGCCGATCGAGCTCGGCTTCTCTTTCTTCGTACATGCGCACACGAGGTGAGTCATGAATTATGTTGCAGGGCAAAACTGCCTCTGCGCCGTATACCATAAAAAATGGTGTGAATCCGGTAGTGCGATTCGGCGTGGTCCGCAGCCCCCAGAGTACGGAGTCGAGATCCTCTACCCAGTGCGTGTTAGATTCCTTGAGGGACCGCACTAGCCTGGGTTTAATGCCACTCATGATTAGACCGTTTGCTCGCTCGACTTGACCGTTAGTTTGGGGGTGATAGACTGAAGCGTAGTCGAGCTTGATGCCCATGTTTTTGCACCAGTTTGACCTCGTCGGCCGTGAAGTTCGTGCCGTTATCGGTGATGATGCTATGGGGGACACCGTAACGGTGTACTACCCCGATATGAAGTCTATCATCGGTCCGGATTCGGCCGCCTTCTTCAGGTGCTTGGCCTCTATCCATTTGGTGAATTTATCCACCATGACCAATAGGTATTTTTGCTTGTGGGTTCCTCCTTTAAGGGGTCCAACCATGTCAAGCCCCTGCACCGCGAAGGGCCAGGTGATGGGTATATTTTTGAGGGCGATGGGTGGCATGTGGCTTTGATTAGCAAAGAGGCGGCAACCGACGATCGTTGGACTAAGTCCTGAACATCCGCCCGGGCCGTCGGCCAATAAAATCCTGTCTGGAAGGCCTTGCCTACAAGGGCCCGGGCTGCGGCATGGTGCCCACCGAGTCCGCATGAATTTCAGCCAGGAGATTCCGCCCTTCCTCTTCGGAGATACACTTTTGGAGGACTCGGTTGTGCTTTTCTTATAAATCTCTCCCTCATGGACCTTATAGGCTTTAGACCGCGCACTATGCAGCGGGCCTCGCTTTGGTCCTCGGGAAGTTCCTGCCTAGTTAGGTAAGCTAGGAATGGTTCTGTCCACGGGGCAATGACTGCCATTATTGCGTGGGCTGACGGTGTTATTTCGTTGGCGGAACCACCAACTATGTCGGAATGTTTGGTGTGGGGCAGTGTGGTTGGGTCCGGGTTGTTATTTTCGGACTCTCCCTCCCATAATACGGATGGCTTGAAAAGCCTCTCTAGGAAGATGTTGGGGGGGGGGGGGATGGCATCGCGCTTTGCGCCAATGCGTGCCAACACGTCCGTTGCCTGGTTGTTATCCCAAGCTATATGGTGAAATTCGAGCCCCTCAAACCGAGCTGACATTTTTAGGACGTCATTGTGATAAGCTGCCATTTTCGGATCCTTGGCATCAAAGTCCCCGTTTATTTGGGATATCGCGAGGTTCGAATCCCCGCGCACCTCTAGGCGTTGAATGCCCATGGAGACTGCCATCCGGAGACCATGTAGAAGGTCCTCGTATTCGGCTGCGTTGTTGGAGTCCGGGTACATTATTTGAAGTACGTATTGGACTGTATCTCCGGTTGGGGACGTCAGAACGACGCCAGCCCCCAGGCCGGCCAACATTTTGGAGCCGTCAAAGTGCATGATCCAGTTGGAATATGCGCCGTACTCTTTAGGGAGTTCGGCTTCAGTCCATTTGGCGATGAAGTCAGCCAAAACTTGCGACTTAATATATCACCGTGGCTTGTAGGTTATGTCGAACGGGAGGAGCTCAATCGCCCATTTAGCAATCCGGCCCGTTGCGTCGCGGTTGTTTATAATGTCATTAAGAGGTACTTCGGAGGCTACTGTTATCGAACACTCTTGGAAGTAGTGTCGCAGCTTCCGGGATGCCATGAACACCGTGTATGCTATATTTTGATAGTGGGGGTACCGTGACTTCACGGAGTTAGGACAGTGGACACGTAGTAAACTGGTTTTTGGAGAGGGAACTTGTGTCCGTCTGTTTCTCGTTCGACAACAAGCACCGCGCTTACAACTTGATGGGTTGCTGCGATGTATAATAGCATTGGTTCATCAAATCCCATGGCATGTCTCTTGGGTTCGGAGAAACGCCGAAGAGCTTGTTTGACTGGCTTGAATCCTTTTAGGATATTTAGGCTATGCTCGGCCAGCCGGCGTGGGATTCCTGGCATGTCTGAAGGGTGCCAGGCAAAAATGTCCCAATTTTCGCGTAGGAATTCTCGTAATGCAGCGTCCACATCAGGGTTTAGTTGTGCCCCGATGGAGGCCGTTTTTGTAGGGTCCGTTGGATGGACTTGGAATTTGACTATTTAAATGCGCGGTTTAAAAGAGGTGGACTTGGATCTCTTATCGAGTATCACATCGTCCCTATTCACCGTGGAGCGCAGCGATGAGTTCCTCCGCCGCTAGGGCTTTGGATAGTGCCTCAAGGGCAAGTGCGGCTGTTTTATTTTCGGCGCTGGAGTGCTATGTCCGGTCACTAGCGAGAGTGATAATTCCGTTGGGTCCGGCATTTTGAGCTTCATGTACCCGTAATGGGGTATAGCTTGAAAAATTGTGAATGCCTCTCACCCTAATAGAGCATGGTATCCGCTGCTGAACGGGGCCACTTGGAATGTGACCTCCTCGGACCTATAATCGTCCGGCGTGCCGAACACCACATCTAGTGTGATCTTTCATGTACATCATGCTTCCCGACTGGGGATTATTCCTCTAAAAGTTGTGCTGCTTTGCTCAATGCGGCTCCAGTCTATTTCCATTTTTCGAAGGGTTTCCTCGTAGATGAGGTTTAATTCACTGCCGCCATCCATGAGTACCTTGGTAAGGCGAAAGTCGTCCACTATTGGACTGAGGACCAATGCGGCTGGTGCTCGGGCTGTTCGGAATTTAGGTTAAATCCTTTGGCGTTAAAGGTAATAGCCGTGTCACTCCATGGATTTATTGTTGCTATCTGGTAGACTTCGGCAAGGCTGCGGAGTGTTTGTTTCCGCATATTGTTTGATGCGAAAGTCTCGAAGACTGTTAATACCGTACTGGTATTGCTGGGCTGGTGCTCTGGAGCAAAGAGCTCTTCGCCACTTTTGGCCACTTGCCGTAGTATCCAACATGCTCTAAGGCTATGAGTTGGAGTGGCGCCCTCTGTGCTATGAATTTTGCAGGGTCCATTGAGCCATCCCTCCAAAGACGGTTCTATGCCCTTTGGGGGGGTTTTGCTTTTTGGTATGTAACCCGGGTGCCTGGTGATGATGCACCCTTTTATTTCGGACTAGGGTCGTATTCGGGGCCGGATTATCCCAAAATTTGATTTCGGTTTTCCAGACGCTCTTCATCGCGCAGTACTTTCGTAATATGGACGCCAAGTCAATGAAGCGTGTAATTTCACGACGACTTATGGCGTTTAGGATTCCCTTGTCCGTGCAATTATTGCAGAAGAATGAGATTGCGTCCTCTTCGCGGCAATCCTTTATCCTGTCCATAACCAAGAGGAATCTGGCCCAGTAATGATGTCTTGTTTCACGAGGCTCTTGCGGATTTGGGATAGATCGCTTATGTTTGGGTGGGCGGGTGGAATTAAATTCCGAACCCCGTCCGATCTAAGATTCAGGGGCCAAGAATTTTCCGAACTTGGAAGCTTGGGTTCTTGGAGGTTGTCCAATGAATCTAGCCCGCTGCCTGACTTTAAGTTCAGGGCTTGAGTGGTGTCCTCCCTCCGCGGGAATCCGGCATGGAGGGGTCAGGAATCCGGACATAGCTAGTCCTTAAGGTAGGAGAAGAGTCACCGTATTGTTCCTCTACCACATCAACGTGGTGGGTAGCCTGGGGAGAGTTGATCTCTCTCAGATCGGTTTTAGGCCCAATCTGATCATAGTGCATGAGCGACTCAGAGCGGCGATGCGATCCAAGAGCTCGTTCAAGGAAGAGAGCTCCATCGGATCTAACTTTCGGTGAGTTCCGAGTTAACGTGAAGATTGCTTTCGATGACCCGAGAAGTCATCGTCGGCGCGGCAGCCGAACAGGCGGTCATAAGAAAACCGCCTAGCCGGAGAGTTTGGCCAGTGGCCAAAGCTCCTTTAGCAACGGTGCCGTCTTTGAAGACGGGTTGAGGCATCCTTCCTGACAGCGACGGCACAGAGGAACTCTCAATGAAAGCACCAATGTCGGTGTCAAACCGGCGGATCTCGGGTAGGGGTCCCGAACTGTGCGTCTAGGCGGATGGTAACAGGAGACAAGGGACGCGATGTTTTTACCTGTGTTCGGGCCCTCTCGATGGAGGTAAAACCCTACTCCTGCTTGATTGATATTGATGATATGGGTAGTACAAGAGTGGATCTACCACGAGATCAGAGAGGCTAAACCCTAGAAGCTAGCCTATGGTATGATTGTTGTTCGTCCTACGGACTAAAACCCTCCGGTTTATATAGAAACCGGATAGGGTTAGGGTTACACAGAGTCGGTTATAATGGTAGGAGATCTACATATCCGTATTGCCAAGCTAGCCTTCCACGCCAAGGAAAGTCCCATCCGGACACGGGACGAAGTCTTCAATCTTGTATCTTCATAGTCTAGGAGTCCGGCCAACGGTGATAGTTCGGCTATCCGGACACCCCCTAATCCAGGACTCCCTTAGAGCGCTTCCTGAAGAAGCACGTTGTCTCAATGACAACTGAAGAACTTGTCAACATTCAATCTAAGATCAAGAACCTTAGAAATGAATTTGACGTATATAGAGCTGACTGGCATGGAGCCAAAGTCAGGTTTGTGAAATTAACTGAAAATTTCACTTCCAATGTTGCAACCCCAACGCAACAAGAAAATTCACAGGTTGTAGCATCTGCTCAGCCGACTGAAGAAAATGCTAGCACCGCTGATGACAATCATGATGCTGAAGAAACTCAAAGTACCAGGGCTAATGAATGCATCCCGGCCGCTGATGAAATTGCCAGGGCATCCACTAGTGGTGCGCCTGAAGAAAATGAAGAAGTTAGGGCAACTGCATCAGTTGTGCCTGAAGAAATTCACCCAAATTCCTCTGCTCCTCCTGCGCCTACACCAGCTCCAATCCTTCCATCTGCATCAGATGTGAAGAAGACCAAGGATGCAGAGCGTGCAGCAGTGAAGAAAAGGAAGACATCAACTTCATCAGATTCTTCAGCCCCGAAGAAAATGAAGCCGTTGACCAGCTCTTTTGCAAATCCAATTGATGTTGTTCCTATCTCAACCATGCCATTAAAGGACCTTGTTCCTTTTGATGAAGATTGCGTGATTCCAAGTGAATCCGATGAAGAGAATCCTTCTGCTGCTTCATCAAAGCAGTTGGATGAAGAAATTGAAGTGGATGCAATCCCTTCAACACCAATTGTCTCCTTGCCTATGCCTCAGTTCACTGCTGAAGAGGCCGGCGTTGAAGAAATGGAAGAAGATGTGGACATTGGTTGTACCACACCCGTGCTGAATGATGACTTTTGGGAAAGTCAGCGCCCCAACTCTCCACTGTTCACACCGCTGCAACAAATTCCTCAGTCCCCAGTAACTACAGTTCAAATGGGATTTGATGAACCACATGCCACATCGTCTATCCATGAAGAGATTCCAGCCACTAGTGCTAAAGAGAATGTGAATGAAGAATTGAAACCAGGCTGCCATTGAAGAAGACGAAGCTGAAATTCCTCAGCCTGTGGAACCTGAGATTGCGATTCCTGAGGTAATTATGCAATTGACTGATACTCCTCAGCCCAAGCCAAAGGAACCATTCTCAAAGAAGCAGAAATTCAAGGCTGATGACTTCTTCGGCGAGAACATGTTCTTCACTGACTATAATCCATATGATTCTGCTCGTCTTAGAAGGAAACGCTTCTGGACTGCCAGCCAGGCCAATTTCTATTCTTCACTGCTCTTCAACAAGGATAAAGTCTTCGACCACGAGCATATTCCTCATGTGGACATGGAATCACTACCTTGCTTCACCCCCGTCCTCAGTGTGCTTCATGACGCAGGCCTCCTCAACTTTTGCACATACATTGTTGATTGGAATGAAGAACTTATTCTTCAGTTCTATGCAACCTTGCACATCAACACCTGGGTGTTGGACTGGATGACCGAAAACACTCACTATAAGGCATCGGCATCTTAATTACTTCATGCTCTGCCAATCAGTCCTCCACCAAGGAGCTCGTTGTCTCTACCAAGAGCCTAAACTAACTGCCCACTATATGCAAGTTCTCATGAAGCCTAAAGCCTGGTCAAGCCTCAAGGACCAAATTCCTCGTGAGAGAATTGCTCTATGTGCCCAGAACTGTCTATCACATTTTGACGAAGACAATGAGTCCGATCAAAGGCCACGATTCGTCTGATGAAGAAGTCATTGGCATCATGAAGAATCTGCTATTCAACATCATGCATGGCATCCTTGTCAACTATCACGATTTCTTCATGAGGACTCTGGAAAATGTTGCACTCTCTCCCTTTGAGTTGAAGCCTTACACACCGTGGATTATGAGATTCCTCAGAACAAGGTCTTAACTGAACTACAAGGCTGATTTTCATAATCACCTCAGCTACTTGCCCCCAATCGAAGTCCTCAAGCGGACATATTCCTCGGCTGATGAAAAGGGCAAGGCACCAGCTGTCATTGATGAAGGCATTCGTCCATTGGATGGACAGTTTCGCAAAGCTGCATCTTATTCCACCAATGATGACTCTGCCACTCATGATTATGCTGCTAATGCATCCAAGCCAAATCCTCAAGCCACTTCTCCTCGAGTGATGACTGACCGTGAGCTTCTGCTTAGTCTTCACCAGAAGGTGGATCAAAACCACAAATGGGTTAAGCGTCAGTTTGGTTCTATTCTTCAGAACATGACTGCTACACATAATGCAGTGAAGAAAAACCATTACTACCTCCATGAAGTCTTCGGTCGCACCTGGGCTATTCTGTCACATGTATATGGTGAAGAAGATCTGAAGCAAATGGGACTCTGCTACCTCTTGAGCACTGCTTGGATTTCCTTAAAAAGGAAAGGATGATGCAGCAAAGTAGCGTAAGTATTTCCCTCAGTTTTTAAGAACCAAGGTATCAATCCAGTAGGAGGCTACGTGCGAGTCCCTCATACCTACACAAAGCAAATAACTCCTCGCAACCAATGCGAATAGGGGTTGTAAATCCCTTCATGGTCACTTACGAGAGTGAGATCTGATAGATATGATAGATGATATTTTTGGTATTTTTGGTATAAAGATGCAAAGTAAAATAAAAAGCAAAGTAAAAAAGAAAAGGCAATAATAAAGTGATGGAAGATTAATATGATGAGAATAGACCCCGGGGCCATAGATTTCACTAGTGGCTTCTCTCAAGAGCATAAGTATTTTACGGTGGGTGAACGAATTACTGTTGAGCAATTGACAGAATTTAGCATAGTTATGAGAGTATCTAGGTATGATCATGTATATAGGCATCACGTCCGAGACAAGTAGACCGATTCCTGCCTGCATCTACTACAATTACTCCACACATCGACCGCTATCCAGCATGCATCTAGAGTATTAAGTTAATGAAAACAGAGTAACGCCTTAAGAAAGATGACATGATGTAGAGGGATAAATTCATGCAATATGATAAAAAAACCATCTTGTTATCCTCGATGGCAACAATACAATACGTGCCTTGCTGCCCCTCATCACATCGGGAAAGGACACCGCAAGATTGAACCCAAAGCTAAGACTTCTCCCATTGCAAGAAAAACCAATCTAGTAGGCCAAACCAAACAGATAATTCGAAGAGACTTGCAAAGATAACCAATCATACATAAAAGAATTCAGAGAAGATTCAAATAGATAATCTTGATCATAAACCCACAATTCATCGTTCTCAACAAACACACCGCAAAAAGAAGATTACATCGAATAGATCTCCACGAGAGAGGGCGATAACATTGTATTGAGATCCAAAAAGAGAGAAGAAACCATCTAGCTACTAACTATGGACCCGAAGGTCTGAGGTAAACTACTCACACTTCATCAGAGGGGCTATGGTGATGATGTAGAAGCCCTCCGTTGTGGATTCCCCTTCCGGCGAACCTCCGGAACAGGCCCCAAGATGGGATCTCGTGGGTACACAAGGTTGCGGCGGTGGAATTAGGTTTTTGACTCCGTATCTGATTGTTTGGGGTACGTAGGTATATATAGGAGGAAGAAGTACGTCGGTGGAGCTTCGTGGGGCCCATGAGGGTGGGGGCGCGCCCTAGGGAGGTAGGAGCGCCCCCTACCTCGTGCCCACCTCATTTCTTTCTTGACGTAGGGTCTAAGTCTCATGGGTCATATTCGGTGAGAAAATCACGTTCCCGAAGGTTTCATTCCGTTTGGACTCCGTTTGATATTCCGTTTCTTTGAAACACTGAAATAGGCAAAAAAGCGATTCGGCTGGGCCTCCGGTTAATAGGTTAGTCCCAAAAGTAATATAAAAGTGGAAAATAAAGCCCAATATTGTCCAAAACAGTAGATAATATAGCATGGAGCAATCAAAATTATAGATACGTTGGAGACGTATCGAGGGCATCCCCAAGCTTAATTTCGTCATTCTCGAGTAGGTAAATGATAAAAACAGAATTTTTGATGCGGAGTGCTACTTGGCATAATTTCAATGTAATTCTTCTTAATTGTGATATGAATATTCAGATCCAAAAGATTCAAGACAAATGTTTAATATTGACATAAAAATAATAATACTTCAAGCATACTAACAAAGCAATTATGTCTTCTCAAAATAACATGGCCAAAGAAAGTTATCCCTACAAAATCATATAGTCTGGCTATGCTCTATCTTCACCACAGAAAGTATTTAAATCATGCACAACCCCGATGACAAGCCAAGCAATTGTTTCATAATTTTGACATTTTCAAAACTTTTTCAATCTTCACGCAATACATGAGCGTGAGCCATGGATATAGCACTATATGTGGAATAGAATGGTGGTTGTGGAGAAGACAAAAAGGGAGAAGATAGTCTCACATCAACTAGGCGTATCAACGGGCTATGGAGATGCCCATCAATAGATATCAATGTGAGTGAGTAGGGATTGCCATGCAACGGATGCACTAGAGCTATAAGTATATGAAAGCTCAACAAAAGAAACTAAGTGGATGTGCATCCAACTCGCTTACTCACGAAGACCTAGGGCAATTTGAGGAAGCCCGTCATTGGAATATGCCAATTTATATAATGAAAAATTCCCACTAGTATATGAAAGTGACAAAATGAGAGACTCTCTATCATGAAGATCATGGTGCTACTTTGAAGCACAAGTGTGGTAAAAGGATAGTAACATTGTCCCTTCTCTCTTTTTCTCTCATTTTTTTATTTGTGCCTTTTCTCTCTTTCTTTTTATGGCCTCTTTTTTTCGTCCGGAGTCTCATCCCGACTTGTGGGGGAATCATAGTCTCCATCATCCTTTCCTCACTTGGGACAATGCTCTAAAAATGATGATCACCACACTTTTATTTTAATTACAACTCGATACTTAGAACAAAATATGACTCTATATGAATGCCTTCGGCGGTGTACCAGGATATGCAATGAATCAAGAGTGACATGTATGAAAGAATTATGAACGGTGGCTTTGCCACAAATACTATGTCAACTACATGATCATGCTAGCAATATGACAATGATGGAGCGTGTCATAATAAACGGAACGGTGGAAAGTTGCATGGCAATATATCTCGGAATGGCTATGGAATGCCATGATAGGTAGGTATGGTGGCTGTTTTGAGTAAGATATATGGTGGGTGTGTGATACCGGTGAATAGTGCGCGGTATTAGAGAGGCTACCAATGGTGGAAGGATTAGAAAAGGGCGTATAATCCATGGACTCAACATTAGTCATAAAGAACTCATATACTTATTGCAAAAATCTACAAGTTATCAAAGCAAAGTATTACACGCATGCTCCTAGGGGATACATTGGTAGGAAAAGACCATCGCCGTCCCCCGACCGCCACTCATAAGGAAGACAATCAATAAATAAATCATGCTCCGACTTCATCACATAACGGTTCACCATACGTGCATGCTACGGGAATCACAAACTTTAACACAAGTATTTCTGCAATTCACAACTACTCAACTAACATGACTCTAATATCACCATCTTCATATCTCAACAATTATCAAGCATCAAACTTTTCATAGTATTCAACGCACTCAAAAGAAAGTTTTACAAATCTTGAATACCAAGCATATTAAAATTATTAAGCAAATTACCATGCTATTTAAGACTCTCAAAATAATCTAAGTGAAGAATGAGAGATCAATAGTTTCTATAAAACAAATCCACCACCATGCTCTAAAAGATACAAGTGAAGCACTAGAGCAAAACTATATAGCTCAAAAGATATAAGTGAAGCACATAGAGTATTCTAACAAATTCCAAATCATGTATGGCTCTCTCAAAAGTTGTGTACAGCAGGGATGATTGTGGTAAACTAAAAATCAAAGACTCAAATCATACAAGACGCTCCAAGCAAGACACATATCATGTGGTGAAGAAAACTATAGCTCCAAGTAAAGTTACCGATGGAAGTAGACGAAAGAGGGGATGCCTTCCGGGGCATCCCCAAGCTTTGACTTTTTGGTGTCCTTATATTATCTTGGGGGTGCCATGGGCATACCCAAGCTTAGGCTCTTGCCACTCCTTGTTCCATAATCCATCAAAAGATTTCACCCAAAACTTGAAAACTTCACAACACAAAACGCAACAGAAATCTCGTGAGCTCCGTTAGCGAAAGAAAACAAAAGACCACTACAAGGTACTGTAATGAACTCATTATTTATTTATATTGGTGTTAAACCTATTTTATTCCAACTTCTCTATGGTTTATAAACTATTTTACTAGCCATAGATTCATCAAAATAAGCAAACAACACACGAAAAACAGAATCTGTCAAAAATAGAACAGTCTGTAGTAATCTGTAACTAATGCAAACTTCTGGAACTCCAAAACATCATCCAAAATAGGACGACCTAGGAAATTTGTTTATTGATCAGCAGAAATTGGAATCACTATTTTATCACATTCTGGTGATTTTTAACAATTGTTTTCGTGAACAGAAAGTTTCTGGAAATTACAGCAAGATCAAATAACTATCATCCAAGAAGATCCTATAGGTTTAACTTGGCACAAACACTAATTAAAACATAAAAACACATCTAACCAGAGGCTAGATCAAAGATTTATTGAATAACATCAAGTAAAAATATTGGGTTGTCTCCCAACAAGCGCTTTTTTAAAAAGCCTTTTAGCTAGGCATTGATAATTTTAATGATGTGCTCGCAAGAAAGACAAGAATTGAGGCACAAAGAGAGCATCATATAACATGTGACAAACACACTTAAGTCTAACATACTTCCTATGCATAGGCATATTATAGGCAAACAAATTATCGTAGCAAGCAAAAACTGGCATATGAAGCGGAAAGGAACAATAGCAATCTCAACATAATGAGAGGTAATTTAGTAACATGAAAATTTCTATAACCATATTTTCCTCTCTCATAATAATTACATGTAGGATCATAAGAAAGTTCAACAATATAGCTATCACAAAGTATATTCTCAACACGATCCACATGCATGCAAAATTGACACTCTTTGAAAATAGTGGGATTATCATTAACTAAAGTCATGATTTCCCCAAGCCCACTTTTATCAAAAAATTCGTAAGATTGAATATTATCCAAACATGTGGGATCTAAAGTTGAGACTCTTCCAAACCCAATATCAATATTATTGCAAGAACTATTATCAATCTTATATTCATCATGGGGCTTAAATAAATTTTCAAGATCATAAGAAGAATCTCCCCAATCATGATTATTGCAACAGGTAGTGGACATAGCAAAACTAGCATCCCCAAGCTTAGGGTTTTGCATATTATTAGCATAATTTACATCAATAAAATTTATAATAAAATCATTGCAATCATGCTTTTTATTCAAAGATCTATCGTGAGTCACTTCACGGATTTCAGGCAAAACCTTATAAAGATAATCTAGTGCATCCAAATCACTAGGAATTCGTTCATCATAATTGGATCTCTTAAAAAGATTGGCAAGCGGATGAGGGTCCATAGATATTGGCTTCTCTGTTTAGCAATAAATACTCAACTATTTCAACCAAACGAGCAAACGAGCCAAGTAAGACATCAAGGCAAACGAAAAGAGAGGGCGAATAAAACGGCAAGGGTGAAGTGGGGGAGAGGAAAACGAGAGGCAAATGGAAAATAATGTAATGCGGGAGATAAGGGATTGTGATGGGTACTTGGTATGTTGACTTTTGCGTAGACCTCCCCGGCAACGCCGCCAAAAATTCTTCTTGCTACCTCTTGAGCACTGCGTTGGATTTCCTTGAAGAGGAAAGGATGATGCAGCAAAGTAGCGTAAGTATTTCCCTCAGTTTTTGAGAACCAAGGTATCAATCCAGTAGGAGGCTACGTGCGAGTCCCTCGTACCTACACAAAGCAAATAACTCCTCACAACCAATGCGAATAAGGGTTGTCAACCCCTTCACGGTCACTTACGAGAGTCAGATCTGATAGATATGATAGATAATATTTTTGGTATTTTTGGTATAAAGATGCAAAGTAAAATAAAAAGCAAAGTAAAAAAGCAAAGGCAATAATAAAGTGATGGAAGATTAATATGATGAGAATAGACCGGGGACCATAGATTTCACTAGTGGCTTCTCTCAAGAGCATAAGTATTTTACGGTGGGTGAACGAATTCATTGTTGAGCAATTGATGTAATTGAGCATAGTTATGAGAGTATCTAGGTATGATCATGTATATAGGCATCACGTCCGAGACAAGTAGATCGACTCCTGCCTGCATCTACTACTATTACTCCACACATCGACCGCTATCCAGCATGCATCTAGAGTATTAAGTTAATGAAACAGAGTAGCGCCTTAAGCAAGATGACATGATGTAGAGGGATAAATTCATGCAATATGATAAAAAACCCATCTTGTTATCCTTGATGGCAACAATACAATACGTGCCTTGCTGCCCCTCATCACATCGGGAAAGGACACCGCAAGATTGAACCCAAAGCTAAGCACTTCTCCCATTGCAAGAAAAACCAATCTAGTAGGCCAAACCAAACCGATAATTCAAGGGACTTGCAAAGATAACCAATCATACATAAAAAGAATTCAGAGAAGATTCAAATATTGTTCATAGAGAATCTTGATCATAAACCCACAATTCATCGGTCCCAACAAACACATCGCAAAAAAGAAGATTACATCGAATAGATCTCCATGAGAAAGGGGAGAACATTGTATTGAGATCCAAAAAGAGAGAAGAAGCCATCTAGCTACTAACTATGGACCCGAAGGTCTGAGGTAAACTACTCACACTTCATCGGAGGGGCTATGGTGATGATGTAGAAGCCCTCCGTGGTGGATTCCCCTTTCGGCGAAGCTCCGGAACAGGCCCCAAGATGGTATCTCGTGGGTACAGAAGGTTGCGGCGGTGCAATTAGGTTTTTGGCTCCGTATCTGATCGTTTGGGGGTACGTAGGTATATATAGGAGGAAGAAGTACGTCGGTGGAGCTTCGTGGGGCCCACGAGGGTGGGGGCACACCCAAGGGGGTAGGCGCGCCCCCTACCTCGTGCCCACCTTGTTTCTTTCTTGATGTAGGGTCCAAGTCTCCTGGGTCATATTCGGTGAGAAAATCACGTTCCCGAAGGTTTCATTACGTTTGGACTCCGTTTGATATTCCGTTTCTTCGAAACACTGAAATAGGCAAAAAAAGCAATTCTGGGCTGGGCCTCCGGTTAATAGGTTAGTCCCAAAAGTAACATAAAAGTGGAAAATAAAGCCCAATATTGTCCAAAACAATAGATAATATAGCATGGAGCAATAAAAAATTATAGATACGTTGGAGACGTATCAGACTCAAGGAGGACTTTGACTGGTCTGCACCTCCATCGAAGAAATACAAGAAGGTCAAGGTTCCTTCCTTGGTGGCCAGCTCATATTCTTCATCGCGCGAAACCGACGAGCATGAAGACTTGGACGACATCAAGGCAGGCCCTACAACAACAAATGATCCCAACAATCTTTGGCGCCTCCTCCATCAACATGATATTCTTCGTATGCGTTAGTCCTCATTTTTATCCTTTTGGTCATTCGATGACAAAGGGGGAGAAATTTGAGTTAGTCTTCAAGCGGGTCTATCCTTATATGGGCATTTTTTGCAAAGTTACAACTCTCATCCTTCTGATGACTTTGCTGGATTGAGTTGTAAACTTAAACTCTATGGTGGCCTGATACTTTTGCTGTGTTTTTCTGCATGCTTATTCCTCATTAATGTTAATGCACGCATGCTCAATTACATCAGTCACCATATTTCATCATGCATTTCAAATTCTTCATATTGTATGTCAAATGCGTGTATGAATTACAAGATATAAGGGGAGATCTCCATGATTATACTCTTCAAGTGTGCATTGCTTCAAAAGCAAATTCCTCACTATGCACATCTTCAGGGGGAGTTCTTCTATATCTTGCAATCAAATTCCTCAATATCAGTAGTTACACTTCATATGTTTATCCCCGTTGAAAACCTAACCTATATTGTCATCAATCACCAAAAAGGGGAGATTGTAAGTGCATCTAGTGCCCCTTAGTGATTTTGGTGTATTGAAGACTTATAGGTTAAGGGACTAATGCGTTTGTGAGTGTACACAGGTCTATAAGTCTATGAGGAATTTGATATTTACAAAGAAAGTCGACCCCTAAAAATGAAGTTCTTCGTCTGAAGACTTTGGATTTCTGAAGACTTTCTGAAGACTTTGAAAGTGAAGAAATTGGTGTGACCTTGAAGACTAGGTATCCATTCGAGGAACATGAAGCGTGAAGACTTTTGTTTTCGTAGTTTCACTTTCTCTTTATTGAGTCATAGGAAACACCGTACTGTTAAAGGGGGTCGAGGAAATACTAAGGAAAATTTTCCATGTGATGATCAACTCAAAATCCTACACCTACCAATCCCTTCGAGTGAAGCCATTGGAAATCTCATACAGCTTCAGTCATATTCTTCAAGAATGAGACGAAGTTCTTCTGGTCTCTGAGGAATTTGTTCTGACTGAGGAGTTAGGAATTCGCCAGTGCGGATTGCCTACACAGTGAGGAAATGATAGCCCTGAGGTATTTGATACTCAAATATCCGACCGTCGATGTGCTTCGCACCAGCTGTCCCAAAATATCTACCCACCTAACGGTCATATCATTGAAGGGCATTTATGTCTTATCATGTCGGGCTGCTCCCTAGGCTATAAATAGCCGCCCCCTACAACCACTAGCTGGTTGGATGCTCCGAGAGAAACTGACACTTGTCATTTGAGAGCATCCCATCCTCCGAGGACTTTGAGCGAAAATCATTGAGTGAGGAAAACCCAATCCCAAACACCTACAAACCCAAAGTGATTGAGCATCACTGAAGAGATTCATCTTGCGTAGATCCGACGCTTGTTACCTTTGAAGACTGTGCTTCTTCCAGACAGTTAGGCGTCATGGTCTAGAGCATCCAAGAGGAAATTGTGGATCGCCGAGTGACCGGGTTTGTGAAGGTTTGGAAGTCACCTGAAGACTTACCATGAGTGATTGGGCGAGGTCTGTGTGACCTTAGCTCAAGGAGAATATGGTGAGGACTGTGTTTCCGGGACTGTGTGTCCTCAGGTTTAAATACCTAGCCGCTCCAACTGACGCATAACCGAGATGT
This sequence comes from Aegilops bicornis, assembly GCA_021605145.1. Classification (NCBI taxonomy): domain Eukaryota; kingdom Viridiplantae; phylum Streptophyta; class Magnoliopsida; order Poales; family Poaceae; genus Aegilops; species Aegilops bicornis. The sequence continues at coordinate 306,493,413 of CM038669.1, forward strand.
TAGCTTGGAACTGGTCTACCAAATCATTGTCTTCACCAAGCTTATCGGGTTCTATTTCTTCAACTCTTTCATTTCCTCATTATTGTGTTGTGCACTTGTTCATATCTGTGTTTGAAGACTTTGACTGAAGACTTTCTCAATTTCCTCAGTTCAATTTCTTCAGTATGTTTGTCTTCATCCTGTGTTATCCTGTGTTTACGCTTTCTGTACTCTGTGCTTGTCTTCATTTCATCATGATGACCATGCTTGTGTTCTCTTATGCGTACTACTGAGTACTTATTCCGCTGCAAGTAGTTCTTCGCTTAGGAATTTCCTCACCCTGAAATTCCTCAGTGAAGAATTCATAAAAATCGCCTATTCACCCCCCCCCCTCTAGTCGATATAACGCACTTTCAGGTTGAGCACCAGCGACCTGCCAACAGCAGGCGCAATGGCCGGATGTAGTTCGGCGGAGGACAGGGGCTCCTTCCCTTTCTCAGTATGATCCAGCACCATGGCGATGGGAGAGATGAGCTCAGAGCAGATTGGGAGAAGGAGGTGAGCTCCGAGGAAGCGGAAGAATTGGGGGAGCGCGCCGCAACGAGGGGAAGGAAACCGTGTAGACTGCGGTGGCCGCCTAGCCAGGCGGGTATCAAGGCAGTGTGGGGAATCGGAGACGCCCACCTCCAATCAACCGCCACGCGTCGACCAAGGCCGTAGGCTGTGGGGGCCCGCGGCGCTCCGCACTTGCCCTTTGGCTTCGCCTCGAAGCCAAGGCCGAGCGCGCCTTGGGCCCAGGGGCTACTGTCGGCGTTCTAGGAACGGGGGTCCCTAGACTTGCCTGCCTGCAGCCCACGGCATGGCCCTGCGAGCAGGCCCGTACGGCCCATCTTCATCAACAAGCATTCAAGACCCTCACGAGGGGCCAAGCCTCACGAGGCGGACGACACAAGACCTCCTCGGGAGCGGCCTCACCAGGCTGGCTCGCGAGGGGCGGAGAGATCAAGGCAAGGCAAACCTCACGAGGTTCTCGTGACGTGAGCCATGACGACCAAGGCCAGGTGGGTGCTAGCGCGCATAGTGTCCTCTTTGGTGCTAAGGGGGCAAGCGTAGGCGAGGAGTACAAAGGCGTCAAGCAAAGGTTTCCCTATCGGTGCAATGAGACCAAGACCAGCAGGACGACAAGATGGAGGTCACCGTGGAGCCCAAGGCGGCGTCACCACCAAAGCCTTTGGCAGGCGAAGACCACTTTTGGCAGGATAAGTTGTACTAGCTGTCCCCTTTCAAATTGGCCGTTGTGGAATCCCTTCCCGCTCAATATTTGGGAAGAGGACCGGTGCCTCTATAAATAGGACTAGCCACCATCGTAGGAGGCAACTCATTGAGAGGCAGATAGATCTCATATGATCGGATCCACACACCCTCAAGTTCGCCAAGCACAAGAACACTTCTCCTCAGGAGGCTGTTCTTCCCCTTGTACTATTCATCCTCAGCCCAAGAGGCAATCCACCACCACACACTGGAGTAGGGTATTACACCACAACGGTGGCCTGAACCAGTATAAATCATATGCCCCTTGTGTTGCGAGTTCGTCGGGCTAGCCTAGGGATCATGAAGCGTGTGAGGGAGAGATCTTCGCAGGCACCCCAGAGTTCGAACCTTAAGGGTTTTGCAGGAACCCGAGATCCGACACCTGGTCCTCCTCCCAAATATTGAGCGGGAAGGGATTCCACAACAGCCAGTTTGAAGGGGAATAGCTAGTACAAGCTATCCTGACTAAAGGTGGTCTTCGCCTGCCAAAGGCTCTGGTGGTGACGCTGTCTTGGGCTCCACGGTGACTCCGTCTTGCCGTCTGGTCTTGGTCTGGTTGCACCAATATGGAAACCTTTGCCTGATGCCTCGGGACTCCTCGCCTGCGCTTGCCCCTTTAGCACCAAAGGGGAAACGAGGACAGTGCGCGCGTTGGCGCCCGCCTGGCCTTGGTAGTCATGTCTTACGTCACGGAACCTCGCGAGGTTCCCCTTGCCTTGATCTCTCCGCCCCTCACGAGCCAGCCTGGTGAGGCTGCCCCTGAGGAGGTCTTGCGTCGTCTGCCTCACGAGGCTCGGCCAGTGTCTTGAGGGTTTGCTGGTGAAGATGGGTCGTATGGGGCCGCTAGTGGAGCCACGTCGTGGGCCGCAGGCAGGCAAGTCTGGGGACCCCCGTTCCTAGAACGCCGACAGTAGCCCCCGGGCCCAAGGCGTGCTCGGACTTGGCTTCGAAGCGAAGCCAAAGGGCAAGTGCGGAGCGCCGCGGGCCCCAACAGCCTGTGACCTTGGTCGACGCGTGGCGATTGATTGGACGTGGGTGTCTCCGCTTCCACACGCCACCTCGGTAACCGCCCAACTTGACGAGTCCCTGTTGCATGCAAGGAAAAACCATCATTACATGTGATCGTGGGGATCGTCGGTTGGCCTTCTCCTGCTATAAATGAGGAGGGGGCGGAGCCCCCGTTGCCCATCTCTTCCTGCTCCGCTCGCTTCTTCTCCCTTGCTCCATTGCTAGCAGTGACACCCATGGCGCCAATCCGAAGGTTCTCAGCCGCGGAGAAAGGAAAGGCCCCCCGCGACGAGCCCGAGCCACTTCCACCAAAGAAGAAGCCGGTCCCCTGCCGTGACGTAGTCGGGAGGCTGGAGGTGACAAGGCCTTGGTACGAGCGGCATCCTCCTGGGTATCCGCTGCCTCTGTACGCCCAAGCCAAGGGCTCAGGAGGAAGGGGCGGCGGGCGGCGCCGCCCACGCTGCAATCATGGTCGCCGCGCCGCAGGGACACACGTCGTCGCCCCAATTGCCCACGCCATGGACTCCTCGTGTGAACTCGTGATGTGGGCGGCGATGCCTCCGCGCACCTGGATCCGCTTCCCGCAATTCTTCTCCGCGGAGATGCCGCCGAGGGGGGCTCTCGAGCTTTGGCTGTAGCACGCCGACTGTGACGCCCCGGCGACTGGAGCAGAGGTTGAAGTTCTCATACCGGGCAAGATCTTCATGACCCGCGACTGGGGTGAGGTCGCCCGAGTTTGTCGTACAGAGGGCGCCCTCACGATCCACTTCGAGTACGACGGCGCCTCCACGATGTTCTTCAACGTCTTCGACGCGGAAGGCCGTCTCTTGGAGTGATGCCCCGGAAAGGGGCGCCTGGACAGCGCCGCGGCAGGAGCCGGGCCTGCCGCCTGCCTCGCCACCGGCTCATCAAGCAGCAGCGGTGCCGCTTGGGAGTCCAACGACTCTCCCGAGCCCTACGAGACCCCGGAGACGAGCGACGACAGCTACGTGCCCCCGAGCTCTCGCCGTGCCCGGAGCAAGGCCGCAGCGTCCCGCCGCCGTCGTTGCTGATCTGGATGGGGTTGGCACCGGCCTCTCGTGGCCCAATGTTTATGATGGCGTTGGCCGCGCCAGCTCGTGTAGATAGGACCTCTAGAAGCTCTGTCGGTGTCAAAACCGGTGGATCTCGGGTAGGGGGTCCCGAACTGTGCGTCTAAGGCGGATGGTAACAGCAGGCGAGGGACACAATGTTTACCCAGGTTCGGGCCCTCTCAATGGAGGTAATACCCTACTTCCTGCTTGATGATCTTGATGATATGAGTAGTACAAGAGCTGATCTACCATGAGATTGTAGAGGCTAAACCCTAAAAGCTATCCTATGGTATGATTGTTGTTGGTCCTATGGACTAAACCCTCCGGTTTATATAGACAACGAAGGGGGCTAGGGTTACACAGAGTCGGTTACAAGGGAGGAGATCTACATATCCGTATCGCCAAGCTTGCCTTCCACGCCAAGGAGAGTCCCATCCAGACACGGGACGAAGTCTTCAATCTTGTATCTTCATAGTAAAACAGTCCGGCCAAAGGATATAGTCCGGCTGTCCGGATACCCCCTAATCCAGGACTCCCTCGGTAGCCCCTGAACCAGGCTTCAATGACGATGAGTCTGGCAAGCAGATTGTCTTCGGCATTGCAAGGCGGGTTCCTCCTCCGAATACTCCATAGAAGATCTTGAACACAAGGATAGTGTCCGGCTCTGCAAAACAAGTTCCCCATACCACCATAGAGAGAATAATATTTCCACCAATCTAATCTGCTGACACACTTGATATCATGACATCATACCACGGCCTGGTCATTATTCAAACCATTTTTCTCAACCAGCCTTGGCGCATATCGCGAGGCGGTTTCCTTGGCACGTCTTGTCGAGGCAGAGATCGTGTCCCCTTATCACGGGATTCTCATCAATACGTACGTGGGTAACCCAATCGTGCCCGTTGGTATGACTCCTCGATTGTAGGCAAGTCCCAAAGGTCACGAGGAGGATGCTTGGAATTCACCCTCTTTATAAAGAGATCAAGGCCTATCTTTTTACTCCTCGAACTCAATCGAATCCTTCCCCGCCTCGAGTTCCAACACCCGAGGCTCGGGTCAGGTGCTTCAGACCTTCAACCATGTCTGGATCCAACCTTCAAGGTCGATGGATGCCTTCCTCCGTCACGGAGGAAGACGTCAAAAAGTTAAGAGAGGCCAGGTTTCTGACCAGCGAGATCCCGCACCGGCCTCCTGCTCAATGACTATGGGCTTGATTTCCATGATCTGGCTCCGGATTCCGTCCTCCACATCTCGTCGTTCATCGTCGTGTGTGAAGCTTTCCTCTGTATTACCCCTCACTTCGGTATGTGGCTTAAGACCTTCAGGTTGGAGCCGAAGATGATCGAGGGGCGGCACGCAGAGTGCGGAGGTGCCGTAATAAGCAAAAGTGCCGATGCCCCATGGCCAGAGGGTTCTTTCCAGGAGGTGTCCAGCTTATGGCAACGAGAATGGTTTTATATCACAGCTCCTAGGGGTACCAAGTGGGTGGCTCCCCCTGCTTTTCGCTTGGGCCCCCCTGCCACAACTAGCGTCATGGGTCAACAAGGGGCTGGACTGGGGGCCAGTAAAGGATGTGCCAATATTGCAGAGCCGTATCCAAGATCTCCTAGAGAGAGACATCAGTCTAGTCACGGTAATGCAAGTCATGTTAATTCGTCGAGTCCTGCCCTGCAAACATTGTCCCCTCCGCATGTGGGAGTTCAACCCGGAGGGACCGCGAGCTGTCCATCATTTCCTCGGCGTGACGCTCGAGGAGATGTACAAATTGTTCTTCGGACCACAAATAATGTGCCTGGACACCACCGAGGATGCGGGTTTGAACTGCAATCGTCCAGATACCCAAGTAAGTAGCCCTGTAACCGAACATGCTCTATATTTATTTATCATAACATTATTCTGAAAGGTCGCTCTTTGACCAGGACTGGGTAACAAAGGCGAAGATGATCAGGTGTCCGGCCCCCTCCCCGAGGCCTCACCGGATCCTGTACTAACAAGGATGCTGGAGCTCGCGCCTTATCAAGCGCCCTTAGGGGAAGTCAAAGGGGGGAAGAAAGAGGCTAGCGCCTCCGCGAAGGAGGATAACCGGAGGGAAGAAACTGAAATTCCCCCTTCCCAAGGAAGGAAGAGGACCGCCTCTGAAGAACCGGAGACAATGGTCTCCAAACAGGGGAAGAGATCTTTGCCAGATGGTCCTGGCCCGGGGAATACCCCGGCCGCACAACGCCCGCAAGGGGGTCAGCCTTCAACCAAGCTGTAAGTAGAAATGGGACTTTAATAATAAAAACGTCCTGCTTAGCTTCTGAGAAAAATAACCGAAATATTTATCTTGTAGTCCGGATCATAGCCCTTCTCAGCAGAGTTCGTCTTCGGGGGATCTTCTTCCGGAGATGATGGATAGCGAAACGCCTCCCCATGCCCTCCCGCCTTACGAGGCAGGCGACCCCGAGGTGTCATCGCGGAGGGCTTCTCCTGATACGGCGAGGCCATAGGGTAATCCTTTGGCCGCCCGAAGGTCTCAGTATCCGGCTCTTGAAGAGAGCAACCGAAAGAGTCCGACACCGTCTGTTATGCGGTCGGACGCACTAAAGGATTTGCTAGAGCAAGCGGCTATCTCATAAGCGCATCATACGCTAATGGGCACGGTGGTTGAGAGGATCTCATCCGCCGAAAGCGGGTTGCATGAAGCCTTTATGAGTCTGTTGAAAGGTTTTGAGGTACGTGAAATATTGTGTATTTTTTATAGTACCACACACGTTAAGGTGTGTCCTATGCAGATAGTAACCCCTGAGACTCTGGTTGCTGTCGAAAACGGCGGCAAATAGAGGATCATAGTCCCAGGTAATAATCCAGCCGCCCTCATATGCAGGTGGTGGAAGGTCCGGTGGCTAGCCGGACTGGAGAGGTTGCCGAACTCAAGCGGCAACTTGATGCGGCAAATGCCGACCTCGTGCTTGTCAACAAGTGGCTTGACGAGGCACGGGGTATGTGATTTCTCCATTGACCGATACATAGTAAGAATAGCATGATGCCAGTGTCTTTAATATGTTGCGCCTGCAGATGGAGCTGCGGCCGTGGAGACCCTTCGAGCAGAACTTGCCCGGGACAAAGAACAAGCCAGGAAGGTGATGCGGCCGCCCTGAAAGCGGTCAAGGAGCTGAGAGCCGAAAAGGCTGCTCATTGCCAAAGCAAGGAGGAAATAGCCAAGATGGCTGTGGAGTTGAAGGATGCCGCCGGTCGTTACGAGCTTCTCAAAAAGGAAGATCGAGCGAAGATGACGGACCTAGAGAAGGCCACGGTGGCGGCCAAGGACGCTCGCTCTACAATTAGAGCGATGAAGGAGGAGCTGCGTCACGTCGGGGATATCGCGGCTGGGAAGCCCTTTATGCTGCGGATGAAGTTCATAGATCCTAAGTACGCTCCTCTGGATCGGCTGTGGAGTTCTGCAGACGCTTATCTGGATTTGGCAGCAAGTGTCGCTGATGCGGCCGGATACTTCAAAGATCAAAAAGATCGTGAAGTGGAGAAGTTGTTCTGGTCACAATTTAACGTTCCAGCGTGTCCGCTTCCTTTGAATGAGCGGATGGCCGAATGGGCCGAGCTCCATAGGTTGTCCGGGCTCGCCATGAGGTCTGTTGTGGATCATCTGTGGCCGGAAGGGCCAAGGCCGAACAGTTACTTTAGTTTGGTGCAGCAGTTCCTTGGTGTTGTGCCGCGCATCGACGCTATGAAGAGGTCGGCGTGCATCGAGGGTGCGCGGATGGCGCTTGCCCGTGTTAAGACATACTAGGCGGAGATGGAAGCCACCGCAATTGCAACCCCGAGTTCGGCAGTTAGCCGAGTAGCTGCTGAGAACTACTTTGATGAGGTCCTTGAAGGCACTCGTTCAATAGAAGCTCAGTGCTCGAAAAATATTATGTTCTAGTGACGTGTATTCTCATTGAAAAACAATGTTTTAATAAATTGTACTGGCTATTTTTATACTTTTGCCTGAAAGTATTATGATGCCTCTGCGGCGGCCGCTTATGTATATATGTATATAACACGAAAGTTGTAGTCGTCGGCTTTAGCCCCACGCATATAATGCGGGTGTTCGCATGAAGACGCGTGTTCACACTTGATCCAACGTCTTGGTCCATTAAGGAGGTGATAGCGCAATAACTAGGCAATCGAGACTATATTGCTTTAACACTTTCACTTAGCCATAGGAGTTTGACAGTGGGGCTACTATATAGCCCCTGGTGGCTCCGCGCTCATCCGAATACGGGGCGCGTACATGCCTGGCCGGGAAACGGCCCATAGTTAATGCGGAGGAATCTCAAGATTCCGCTAGGTCATCGAAAGTGGTTGACCAGTCTCGCGCTTTATCATGACGGTCGGTTTTCAGCTTTCTCTCTTGAGGTGCTCGGCGGCGAACCGGGCACAATCACGAGTTCTCCGGTGCCGCCTTAGCCGATAGAGCGAAACGTAAGGTAGCAAAACACGTGAGCCGGCAAACCCAACATTTGACCAAAGACATGATTCGGAGCTGATGCATATAAGGCCTAACTCGCGACGCCGAACACTCCCTAAGGTATTCGATCTTGGAAATATATACCGGGATAAATGATGCCCTTGGATAATGAGCCCCTGGTGTCCGGGTACGAGCAATATTCTAACGTGGCCACATGCCAAGAACGTCAGCATCCATCTCGTTTGTATTGAGAATCCGTAGGATGTGAACAACAAAAGACAGTAAAAAAGGTTTACGCAGGGTCTTAATCTAAAGAGAAACCTTTGAACGGGTCCCTGATGCATGTCTGCGCCTGTGTCTCCATTGTGCCGTATCCTGGACGGGTGTAGCACGATTGTCATCTGTAAAAGAGAGGAACTTAGTTCAAAGTTGTCGTGCAAAAAATCGGCTATTAGAAATAAACCATTTAAAAGTCAAGATGGGTAAAGTTGAGCCGAATTATCGCTAAGAAGCCCCTAGTACCGTCTATAAGGGTATAACCATCAAACCAATCTCTATCCAATGTTTAGCCGGACTCGTATAACCGTGTTCGTGGTCTTAACGACCGGTCATCTGTTTTGGTGGAGAGGTCGTCTAGTGTTCGGCTGTTAAAGCAGCCGTACGTTCTTCTGCTCGTAAGGAGCGCTCAACGTTTCCATGTCTTTGTGATGGTGCCATGGACCGGCATTTTAAGCTTGAGAAAAGCGTAATGCGGTATTGCATTAAAACGAGCGAAAGCCTCTCGTCTGAGTAGTGCTTGATAGACACTTCGGAATGGAGCAATGTCGAAGGTTAACCTTTCGCTTCGGAAGTTGTCGGGCGAGCTGAACAAAACCTCTAGTACTAGAGAGCCCGTGCAGTGGGCCTCTGTGCCTGGTATTACTCCCTTGAAGGTAGTATTACTGTGGGTGATTTTTGTTGGGTTTATCCCCATTTTTCGGATTGTGTCCTGCTATATCAGATTTAGACTACTGCCGCCGTCCATAAGGACTCGTGTGAGATGGTATCCGTTTATTATTGGGTCCAGCACCAAGGCAGCTTATCCTTCATGTCGGATGCTTATTAGGTGATCCCTGCGATCAAAAGTGACCGGGCAGGCCGACCAGGGGTAGAACTCAGGGGTGACGGGCTCTACGTCTTGTGTATTTCGGAGTGCATATTTGCCTCTCCTCTTTGTCACGTGGATCACGTTTACTGTTTTGACTTCTGGTGGGAATTTTTTCTGTCCCCCAAAGTCCTGCTGGCGAGGCCCATCCTCGTCTTTGCTCGGTGTGTCCTCCCCCTTGTGTTCAGTGTTTAGCTTGCCGGCCTGCTTAAAGACCCAACATTCTCCGTGGATTTGAAGGTTTATCGAGGGTGTCGTGGATCTGACATAGTTTGTCTAGAATCTTGTTTAGGCTGGTTGGTCCATCTCTGCTGCCTTTAAAGGGCTTTTTCCACTGACCCGGTCGAGAGCCCCTGAATCTGGCGTTTACCGCCATGTTATCTGGGCTATCTTCTTTATTCCGGCGCTCGTTTTTACTGCGTCGTGGTTTTCCATTGCCATCCCTGACTTCGGATGTGCTTGGGTCACTGGTGCTGCTTCGGGCTAACCAGCTGTCCTCGCCCGCGCAAAAGCGGGTCATGAGGCTTGTTAGGGCTGCCATTGTTCTCGCTTTTTCTTGGCCGAGGTGTCTGGCAAGCCATTCGTCTCGGACGCTATGCTTGAAAGCTGCTAAGGCTTCGGCGTCCGGACAGTCGACAATTTGGTTCTTCTTAGTGAGAAACCTGTTCCAAAGCTTTCGGGCTGACTCTCTGGGCTGTTGAATTATATGACTCGGATCGTCTGCGTCCGGAGGTCGGACATAAGTCCCTTGAAAATTAGCCTGAAAAGCATCCTCGAGCTCCTCCCAACTTCCAATGGAGTTTTCAGGGAGGCTTTTTAGCCAGTGCCGAGCTGGTCCTTTGAGCTTGAGGGGCAAGTATTTGATGGCATGGAGATCGTCTCTGTGAGCCATATGAATATGGAGGATAAAGTCCTCTATCCAGACCCCCGGGTCTGTTGTCCCGTCGTACGCCTCTATGTTCACCGGTTTGAATCCTTCTGGAAATTCATGGTCTAATACCTCGTCGATGAAACATAGGGGGTGTGTGGCGCCTCTATATTTAGTTCTATCATGGCGTTCGGACGGTTGTAATGTTTGGTTTTGGCTGAGTGCTGGAGCGCGTTTCCTTGATCCGTAGATGGATCTGGTTGCGCCGACCCTTTGATGCGAGTCTTCGCATGGGTCATGTACTGACTTGTGTGCGGACTCGTTGGCCGCTCTATCGCGGCCACGAGGTCGTCGATCCGATCGGTCGGCGGTTTTATTTTTTGGCTGTGGGGGCTCTAAGGCCTCATCGTCGAATTCAGACAGGAGCTTTCGCTTTGGGTAGCTCTTCGTGTGGCGCCTGCCACCATACTTTTCTGCCGTATCGAGCACTTTGTTCCATCTACTATTGAGTGTGTTTTGTGCGGCCTTGAGCCTTTGCTTCTGCTTCTTCAGACTCCCTGCAGTGGCGATAAGCCTTTCTTGCTCCAGCTGCCTTTCCGGGATGATGCGTTCATCGTCATCCAGACTGTTATCTTCTCCGGAGACGGGTCGATTAGCTTGACGCTCGGCGTCGCCGTGTTCGGACAGCGGCTCCGTACTTTGTTTGCCGTCCACCGCTCACCTGCTCTATTGCTGGGTCTATTTGGTCGTCGTTTCCTCCGGAGTCGACCGGGGTATTGTTTCTTCTTGCGCTGTTATCGCTGTTTTTGCCGAGGCGGGATTTGGAGCGGCGCATATGGCGCCGCTTTGATTGCTTCTCGAGGGAGCTATCTTTCGCTGCATCCTTCCGTTCCTCGTCATTATTTTCTTTAGGTGTATCCACCATGCATATGTCATGTGATGAAGTGGCAGTCCAGCGCCCTGTTGGCGGTGGTTCCTGTTCATCTCCTGCATCGTTGTCCATACCATCGATGTCTTCGGAGTCGAAGTCGAGCATGTCGGTTAAATCATCGACAATGGCTACTAAGTGGGTGGTGGGTGGGGAGTGAATTTCTTCGTCCTCCGCATCCCATCCTAGCCGAACATAGTTCGACCAAGGTTCTCCTGACAAGGAGAGAGACCTTAACGAGTTCGGTACATCGCCTAAGGGCGAGTGCTGAAATATATCCGTGGAGGTGAACTCCATGATCGGCGTCCAATCGGATTCGATAGGCATGGGCGCAGGCGGTTTGGAGTCCGTGGCCGGAGACGAGTCCAGTGATTCGGCGTCACGGCTCTGGTAAAGGGTAAGGTCAGTATTCGGCTCCATCGCCGCTGAGGGTGCAGCCTCCAAGGCAGGGTCTATCCGCCCGTCCTCGGATGGCGCGATCTGTTCCAGATTGAAGGCCGGAGTGGTTGCTGGCGTGTTTTCCCGAACATTGTCCGACAGCAGAGCTACATCATGCTAGTCGTGATCGTGCGGCACACCCGGCATGGGCTCGAATCCATCGACGATCAAGTCTCCGCGGATATTGGCAGTGTAATTCAAGATCCCAAACCTGACCTAATGGACAGGGGCGTACCTCTCGATCTGCTCCAGATGGCCAAGCGAGTTGGCCCGTAGTGCGAAGCCGCCGAATACAAAGATCTGTCCGGGGAGGAAGACCTCACCCTGGACCGCATCGTTACCGATGATCGAAGGGGACATCAATCCTTACGGCGTCGGCACAGTGGAACTCTCAATGAAAGCACCAATGTCGGTGTCAAAACTGGCGGATCTCGGGTAGGGGGTCCCGAACTATGCGTCTAAGGCGGATGGTAACAGGAGGCGAGGGACACAATGTTTACCCAGGTTCGGGCCCTCTCGATGGAGGTAATACCCTACTTCCTGCTTGATTGATCTTGATGATATGAGTAGTACAAGAGTTGATCTACCACGAGATCGTAGAGGATAAACCCTAAAAGCTAGCCTATGTTATGATTGTTATTGGTCCTACGGACTAAACCCTCCGGTTTATATAGATACCGGAGGGGGCTAGGGTTACATAGAGTCGGTTAGAAGGGAGGAGATCTACATATCCGTATCGCGAAGCTTGCCTTCCACGCCAAGGAGAGTCCCATCCGAACACGGGACGAAGTCTTCAATCTTGTATCTTCATAGTCCAACAGTCCGGCCAAAGGATATAGTCCGGCTGTCCGGATAACCCCTAATCCAGGACTCCCTCAAGCTCCCTTCTTTTGTTTCCTGCGAGGAATCGAGACAAACCCCGTGGGGGCGTGTAAAGGGTCTGTAGTGTCTTTTGTTGATATTGTCCTTATTATGGAGATACGCGAGTGCACGTCCTGTTTCGACTTGGTCTCCCCTTTCTAGCCCCACGACGGCTTGATGCTCTACGCTGACAGGTCCCGGTCCCCAGGCAGGCTGCAGCCGTCACTGGTATGCCAGGTCGCGATGCCGTGGTCAAGGCCAGGAGGTGAGTGGCCGAGGTCCAGTAAGAGCCCCTAAGGCGCGATGCTCAGGAGGTCCCCTTTAGGGTGCAAGCGGCCACCGAGAGGTAAGAAAGGGAAGCGATGTTGCCGCAACAGGAAGGCAGCAAGTGAGAATCCTATGCCGTAGCGATTGGTTGACCCGGGAGCAAAACTTATCTTGGCGGTCCAGGGTCGGTTCCTTGTGATGGCCGGACTTCGTGCATCGGCGGTAAGGCGCAGCCGAGTCAGCCCGTGCGAGCCTCCCCTCTTCTCCATGCTCTTCCGGTGCTCTACGTCCTCGTGTCCGGCCCTCGAGCGAGCTCAGCCGCCGCTGGTATGCTAGGTCGCGATGCCGTGGTCAAGGCCAGGGGGTGAGGGCTGGAGAGCCAGTAGGAGCTCCTGAGACGCGATGCTCAGGAGCCCCCCTTTTAACACGCAAGCGAATCGCATGGGAGAAGAGGGAGCCCGTGGTACCACCTGCTGTCATCCTCGGGAAGTTCCTGCAGGTTAGCGCAAGGAGGGACAAAGGTTGCCACTACAATTGCTGGTCTGCCGCAGGTCGCTCCGCAAGAAGACGAAGGCACTGAGGGCCTGGTGAGGTGACGTGCACGAGGCGTCCTGCGAGTCAGAGCTCAACCACTCAGATTTGTCGGTGTTGCAGGGACGGACCCGAGCACAAGCGCCGTGCCAATGTGAGCAGCTCCCATGGTGGGTGATAATCAAGGAGGTGATAATCATAGGTAGATTATGCATGGAAAGCGAATTAGCATAGGTAAATGCAGGAACGATATGCGCCATTGGGTTGGACCCAAGCAGCTTGGAGGATGCAGCCCGAGGGGCGCCCCCAGCAAAGTAAGCCAAAGATGCAAAGGATACATGTCGCAGGGATAGGCCCACGCAGCCTGGGAATGATGCAGCCCGAGGGGCGCTCCCAGCTAAATAAACTTGGAAAATGTCACCTGGTTTCATTGTCGAAGGGGTGTTGGGGTAGCTGAAGATGCGTGGCGATGGGGTTGCTCCTCACGAGCCACCGGGACCCTGAGCCTCGGGAGGCTCTGGGGGTCCAGGCGGTTCCTTGAGGACCATCTCCATCTCCTCCAGGATTGCGTGATGCCTAGCCTCCTAAGCCACCAGGACGTTCCGCAGGTTACGCCGATAGGCGGCCACCATGCTCGGCAGGCCGAATGGCATGCAAACATAGCTGGGAGGTGGGACCTCGCAACATCCCACGCGTGAAGGCCAGAAGAGCTCCTGAGATGCGGCCCTGGTTAGCCCTAGGATGTCGATGCAGACACGCAGCCTGCCATCCTCGCTTGGATGGGGAGCTGCGCCAGGTGGGCGGCGGTCGCCGCACATGGCTCTTGCTTCTTGAAGCTCTTGGATAGTCTAGGTGATGAACTCTTGACTGCCAGACGCTCCTCGCCTGATGCCCTCCTAAGGGAAACGTGCCGCAAAGCACGCCTCCATGTGATGCCCAAGTGCCTCCCTCATGATGTTGTCTAGGTCTGAGGCCCTCCAGAAGAGAGCCCCCGAGCCCTGCCCGAGGAGGGCGCTGGGTGCGCCTTCCTATGCACGGGAGGGAGGCGCCCCATCTGTGGGTGCATGTATCGAGGTGGTGTTGCTGGCGACGCCGCTCTCCTGAGGCCCTGCATGGAGCAGCTGATTCTTCTTCTTGGGGATGGCCTCAGGAGGGTGCATGATTCCTTCGTTGTCGGGGTCTTCGATTGCTGCGGCCTGGAAGGCGCGCTCAAGGGAGCACAATGCATCCTTCTCCTCACAGGCGACTTTGATGACACCCCCCAGTCTCTAGCATCTTGAGGATGTTGTAGCCGTGGTGGGTCACTGCCATGAACCTGGCCAATGCTAGGTACCCAAGGATTGCGTTGTATGGCAGACGAATGTGGGCGATGTCGAAGTCGATGAGCTCGGTGTGGTAGTTGTCGTGCCCACCAAAGGTGACAGGGGGGCGGACCTGCCCGATTGGGGTGGTGGAACCATCGGTCACTCCTGAGAAGGGCTTGGTCGGCTGAAGCTGATCATAGGGTACTTGAAGGCGATCGAACGTGTCAATGGACAGGACGTTAAGCCCCGCACCGACATCGATGAGGGTTTTGGTGACTTGGACGTTGCTGATGACTGGCGAGCAGAGCATTGGGAGAGCACCGGCGACTGCGGCGCATTTGAGCTGGTCCGCCGAGCTGAAAGTGATGGCGTACTTGGACCACCTGAGCGGGCGTGTGGCCTCGAGCTTGGTAAGAGCCGCGTTCACCTCGCGAGCAAACTGCTTGAAGATGCGCTGAGACGCTGAGGCCTGAGCTCCGCCCAAGATGCAGGCGATAGCGCGCGGTTCCTGGAAGCCCCCTGCTCCTTCGTCCTGATGGTGGTCATTGTTCCTTCTGGGTGGTGGCGGCAGCGGAGGGAGACCAGCGTTGCCCTGAGGGCGGTCCTCGCGAGGCTGATCCTGCCAGCGATCCTTGCGAGGCCGGTCGTGCCACTCCTGGCGTGGGCCGCGATCGTCCCAGCGACCTCCGCCTCGTCCCCCTCCTCAGCCGTAGCCCCGGTCGTTGCGCTCGGGGCGTCGATCGAAGCGTCCATCTTGAATGGCCCTGAGCTCTTGGCAGTCGTTGGTGTTGTGGCTGTGTACGTTGTGGAAGGCGCAGAATGGTCGGCAACTCTTGGACGACTCGAGATGGTCCCGGCCGCGCTTCGTATCAGGCTCCGCCGCGAGTACGGCCACTCCCTTGCACTTCACGTCTTTGGCCTTGGCTTTCTTCTCCTCTGGGTCGGTAGCAGGAGCTCGAGGAGGGAAAGGCGCCCTTCCTCGGCTCGTGCGCACTTGGTCGCCAGGTTGAACAACTCCAAATCCGTGCACAACTCCTCGTGGATGGTGATCTCCTCCTTCATATTTACGTCACGGACGCCATCAGAAAACGCCGAAATGATGGCCTCGTCCGTCACCTTGGGGATCTTGAGACGAACCCTGTTGAAGTGCTGAATGTACTTCTGCAAGGTCTCTCCTGGCTGTTTCTTGAAACGGTGCAGGTCACACGCGGCCGGAGGGCGGTCGCGAGTGCCCTGGAAGTTGGCGACGAAGCGGTCGCGCATCTCATCCCAGGAGGAGATCGAGCCCGGGGGCAGGTTCAGGAGCCATGAGCGGGCACCGTCCTTGAGAGCCATGGGGAACCAGTTCTCCATGACCTTTTCGTCGCCGTTGGCCGCCTCGATGCTCACCTCGTAGAGCTGAAAGAACTCTGCAGGGTCGGGGGTGTCGTCGTAGCGAGGAGGCAGATCCGGCTTGAACTTGCCCGGCCAGACGACGCCACGCAGCTCAGGAGTGAA
Organism: Aegilops bicornis; assembly: GCA_021605145.1. Taxonomy (NCBI): domain Eukaryota; kingdom Viridiplantae; phylum Streptophyta; class Magnoliopsida; order Poales; family Poaceae; genus Aegilops; species Aegilops bicornis. Next base: position 306,509,075 of record CM038669.1, read on the forward strand.
GGCGCGGCAGGCGACCGTGGCCACCGAGGCCCGTCGTGGAGGCGGAGCTTGATCTTGTCATCCCCGCGCCGCCACGGCAAGTGGCGCATGGTCGTGCCGCGGCAAGCGATTCTGGCGTGGAGGTGCTGGGAGCGGTGGAGCGTTTTCTTGCAGTCGGGGGACTTCTTGGCAGCTTCCTTCTTCCCGCGCGGGCGCCCGGCGCGGCGGATCATGCCGAGGGGCCACGCGTCTTGGCGCCAGAGCGCCATCTTGGGGCAGAGGCGGCGGAGGTGCTCCATGAGCTACATCGCCCGCAGCTAGTGGGAGGCGAGGCAGCGAGAGGGACGGTGCGGGGGAGCCCCCAGCAGCGCTGACGAGCTCAACAATGCGGTCCAAGCAGTCCTCGTAGAGGTCGTCGATCGGGCGGTAGCGCAGGAGCTCGCGTGCCATGAGCAGCGTGGCCTGCGCGTCCGTGGGAGCACGACGAGCGTGAGACGACGAGCCGGCTGGGGTCAGCGACGGAGTGGTAGTGCGGCCATCCCGCCGCATGGAGGGGTGCAGCAAGGACGCTTGCCGCTCGTTTCCCGGCAGGCCGGTAGCGGCGTTGGCGGCACGTGACGGAGAACGATGGGGAGGCCCGCCGACAGGAGTTGTCTGAGCGACACGGGTGGCGAGAGCGGCCCGGCGCTCAGTGCGGGCCCGGCGAGCGTCGGCCATGAACTTGGTGGAGTGGCAAAACACGGATCAACGAGAGGAAAGCTTCAGCGCACCCCTACCTGGCGCGCCAAATGTCAGATTTAGGGTTCTGGCAAAACCCTTGAGGTTCGAACACTGGGGTGCGCATGAAGATCTCTCCCCCCTCTAGCTCGCACGCATCATGATCTCACGGACTAGCTCGGTGAACCCAAAGAACAAGGGGACACGAGATTTATATTGGTTTGGGCCATCGTTGTGGTGTAATACCCTACTCCAGTGTTGTGGTGTGGATTGCCTCTTGGGCTGAGGATGAACAGTACAAGGGAAGAACATCCTCCTGAGGAGAGTTGCTCTTGTGCTTGGTGAGTGCTACCTCTTGAGCACTGCGTTGGTTTTCCCTTGAAGAGGAAAGGGTGATGCAGTAAAGTAGCGTAAGTATTTCCCTCAGTTTTTTAGAACCAAGGTATCAATCCAGTAGGAGACCACGCTCAAGTCCCACGCACCTACACAAACAAATAAGAACATTGCAACCAACGCGATAAAGGAGTTGTCAATCCCTTCACGGCCACTTGCAAAAGTGAGATCTGATAGAGATGATAAGATAATATTTTTGGTATTTTTATGATAAAGACTAAAAGTAAAGAAAGCAAAATAAACCATAATAGAAATAACGGTAGATTAATATGATAGCGAATAGACCCCAGGGCCATAGGTTTCACTAGTGGCTTCTCTCAAGATAGCATAAGTATTACGATGGGTAAACGAATTACTATCGAGCAATTGATAGAATTGAGCATAGTTATGAGAATATCTAGGTATGATCATGTATATAGGCATCACATTCGTGACAAGTAGACCAACTCCAGCGTGCATCTACTACTATTACTCCACACATCAACCGCTATCCAGCATGCATCTAGAGTATTAAGTTCATAAGAACGGAGTAACGCTGTAAGCAAGATGACATGATGTAGAGGGATAAACTCATGCAATATGATATAAACCCCATCTTTTTATCCTGATGGCAACAATACAATACGTGTCATTTCCCCTCATCACTTTGGGATCGAGCACCGCAAGATTGAACCCAAAGCTAAGCACTTCTCCCATTGCAAGAAAGATCAATCTAGTAGGCCAAACCAAACTGATAATTCGAAGAGACTTGCAAAGATAACCAATCATACATAAAAGAATTCAGAGTAGATTCAAATATTGGTCATAGATAATCTTGATCATAAACCCACAATTCATCGGATCTCGATAAACACACCGCAAAAGAAGATTGCATCGAATAGATATCCAAGAGAATCAAGGAGAACTTTGTATTGAGATCCAAAGAGAGATAAGAAGCCATCGAGCTAATAACTATGGACCTGAAGGTCTGAGGTACACTACTCACACATCATCGAAGAGGCTATGCTGTTGATGTAGAAGCCCTCCATGATCAATGCCCCCTCCGGCAGAGTGCCGAAAAAGGCCCCAAGATGGGATCTCACGGGTACAGAAGGTTGCGGCGGTGGAAATAGGGTTTTTGCTCCTGTTCTGATGTTCTTAGGGTACGTAGGTATATATAGGAGGAAGAAGTAGGTCGGTGGAGCTACGAGGGGCCCACGAGGGTGGAGGGCGCGCCCAGGGGGGTAGGTGCGCCCCCTGCCTCGTGGCCTCCTCGTTCATTGCTTGACGTGCACTCCAAGTCCTCTGGATCGCGTTTGTTCCCAAAATCACGTTCCCGAAGGTTTCATTCTGTTTGGACTCTGTTTGATATCCTTTCCCTTCAAAACACTGAAATAGGCAAAAAAACAGCAATTTGGGTTGGGCCTCCGGTTAATAGGTTAGTCCCAAAAATAATATAAAAGTGTATAATAAAGCCAATTGAACGTCCAAAACAGAATATATAATAGCATGGAACAGTCAAAAATTATAGATACATAGGAGATGTATCAAGCATCCCCAAGCTTAATTCCTGCTCGTCCTCGAGTAGGTAAATGATAAAAACAGAATTTTATATGTGGAATTCTACTTAGCATAATTTTCAATGTAATTCTCTCAATTGTGGCATGAATATTCAAATCCGAAAGATTCAAGATAAAAGTTTAATATTGACATAAAAGTAATAATACTTCAAGCACACTAACTAAGCAATTATGTCTTCTCAAAATATCATGGCCAAATAAGGTTCATGCCTACAAAATCATATAATTTTGTCATGCTCCATTTTCGTCATACAAGAATGCTCTCATCATGCACAACCCCGATGACAAGCCAAGAAATTGTTTCATACTTTAGTAATCTCAAACCTTTTCAACTTTCACGCAATATATGAGCGTGAGCATGGATATAGCACTATGGGTGGAATAGAATATGATGATGGGGGTATGGAGAAGACAAAAAAGGAGAAAGTCTCACACTGACGCGGCTAATCAACGGGCTAGGGAGATGCCCATCAATTGATGTCAATGCAAGGAGTAGGGATTGCCATGCAACAGATGCACTAGAGCTATAAATGTATGAAAGCTCAACAATGTAAACCGAGTGGGTGTGCATCCAACTTGCTTGCTCACGAAGACCTAGGGCATTTGAGGAAGCCCATTGTTGGAATAGACAAGCCAAGTTCTATAATGAAAAATCCAACTAGTATATGAAAGTGATGTAACAAGAGACTCTCTATTATAAAGATCATGGTGCTACTTTGAAGCACAAGTGTGGAAAAAGGATAGTAGCATTGCCCCTTTTTATTTTATATTTATTTTTTTTATTTTTTTGGGGGGCGTTTCCCTTTTTTGGCCTTTCTCTTTCTTTCTCTTTTTTTGGGACAATGCTCTATGAATGATTATCATCACACTTCTATTTATTTACAACTCAATGATTACAACTCGATACTAGAACAAAGTATGACTCTATATGAATGCCTACGGTGGTGTACCGGGTTGGACAATGAATCCAGAGTGTCATGTATGAAATAATATGCATGGTGGCTTTGCCACAAATATGATGTAAACTACATGATCATGCAAGGCAATATGACAATGATGAAGCGTGTCATGATAAACGGAACGGTGGAAAGTTGCATGGCAATATATCTCGGAATGGCTATGCAAATGCCATAATAGGTAGGTATGGTGGCTGTTTTGAGGAAGATATAAGGAGGTTTATGTGTGATAGAGCCTATCGTATCACGGGGTTTGGATGCACCCGAAGTTTGCACCAACTCTCAAGGTGAGAAAGGGCAATGCACGGTACCGAAGAGGCTAGCAGTGATGGAAGGGTGAGAGTGCGTATAATCCATGGACTCAACAGTAGTCATAAAGAACTCACATACTTATTGCAAAAATCTACAAGTCATCAAAAACCAAGCACTATGCGCATGCTCCTAGGGGGATAGGTTGGTAGGAAAATACCATCGCTCGTCCCCGACCGCCACTCATAAGGAAGACAATCAAAGAACACCTCATGTTTCAAATTTGTTACACAATGTTTACCATACATGAATGCTACGGGACTTGCAAACTTCAACACAAGTATTTCTCAAATTCACAACTGCTCAACTAGCACAACTTTAATATCACTACCTCCATATATCAAAACAATCATCAAGCATCAAACTTCTCTTAGTATTCAACGCACTTATGAGAAAGTTTTTACTAATCTTGGATGCCTATCATATTAGGACTAATTTCACAATTTAAGCAAATTACCATGCTGTTTTGTAGGACTCTCAAAATAATATAAGTGAAGCATGAGAGAACAATAATTTTTATAAAACAAAACCACCACCGTGCTCTAAAAGATATAAGTGAAGCACTAGAGCAAAAACTATATAGCTCAAAAGATATAAGTGAAACACATAGAGTATTCTAATAAATTCTGAATCATGTGTGTCTCTCTCAAAAGGTGTGTACAGCAGGGATGATTGTGGTAGACTAAAAAGCAAAGACTCAAATCATACAAGACGCTCCAAGCAAAACACATATCATGTGGTGAATAAAAATATAGCCCCAAGTAAAGTTACCGATAGACGAAGACGAAAGAGGGGATGCCTTCCGGGACATCCCCAAGCTTAGGCTTTTGGTTGTCCTTGAATTTTACCTTGGGGTGCCTTGGGAATCCCCAATCTTAGGCTCTAGCCAATCCTTGTTCCACAATCCATCAAATCTTTACCCAAAACTTGAAAACTTCACAGCACAAAACTTAACAGAAAATCTCGTGAGCTCCGTTAGCGAAAGAAAACAAAACACCACTTCAAGGTACTGTATTGAACTCATTATTTATTTATATTGGTGTTAAACCCACTGTATTCCAACTTCTCTATGGTTTATAAACTCTTTTACTAGCAATAGATTCATCAAAATAAGCAAACAACACACGAAAAACAGAATCTGTCAAAAACAGAACAGTCTGTAGTAATCTGTATCTAACGCAAACTTCTATAACTCATAAAAATGTACCAAAATAGGAAGACCTAGATAATTTGTTTATTGATCTACTGCAATTAGAATCAGTATTTTATCACGTTCTGGTGATTTTAAACAATTGTTTTCGTGAACAGAAAGTTTCTGGAATTTTCAGCAAGATCAAATAACTACCATCCAAGAAGATCCTATAGGTTTCACTTGGCACAAACACTAATTAAAACATAAAAAAAATCTAAATAGAGGCTATATCAAAGATTTATTAATAAACAGGATCAAAAAGCAAAAATAAAACAAAATTGGGTTGCCTCCCAACAAGCGCTATCGTTTAACGCCCCTAGCTAGGCATAAAAGCAAGGATAGATCTAAGTATTGCCATCTTTGGTAGGCAATCCATAAGTGGATCTCATAATAGATTCATCAGGTAATTTAATCTTATTTATAGGGAAGTGTTACATGCCTTTCCTTAACGGAAAATGGAATCTAATATTCCCTTCCTTCATATCAATAATTGCTCCAATCGTTCTAAGGAAAGGTCTACCAAGAATAATAGGACATGAAGGATTGCAATCTATATCAAGAACAATGAAATCTACAGGCACATAGTTCCTATTTGCAACAATAAGAACATCATTAATTCTTCCCATAGGTTTCTTGATAGTAGAATCCGCAAGATGCAAGTTTAAAGAACAATCATCAAAATCACGGAAACCTAACAAATCACACAAAGTTTTTGGAATCATAGAAACACTAGCACCCAAATCACACAAAGCATAGCATTCATGATCTTTGATTTTAATTTTAATTATAGGTTCCCACTCATCATAAAGTTTTCTAGGTATAGAAACTTCCAACTCAAGTTTTTCTTCGTAAGATTGCATCAAAGCATCAACGATATGTTTAGTAAAGGCTTTATTTTGGCTATAAGCATGAGGAGAATTTAGCACGGATTGCAACAAGGAAATACAATCTATCAAAGAAAAATTATCATAATTAAATTCCTTGAAATCCAAAATAGTGGATTCATTGCTATCTAAAGTTTTAACCTCATCAATCCCACTTTTACCAATTTTTGCATCAAGATCTAAAAACTCAGAATTTTTGGGACGCCTTTTAACTAAAGTTGACTCATATCTAGTCCCATCATTATCAAGATTCATATTGCAAAACAAAGATTTAATAGGAGACACATCAATAACTTTTAGATCTTCATCTTTCTTCTCATAGAAACTAGAAGAACACGCCTTCACAAAGCAATCTTTCTTAGCACGCATCCTAGCGGTTCTTTCTTTGCACTCATCAATGGAAATTCTCATGGATTTGAGAGACTCATTGATATCATGCTTAGGTGGAATAGATCTAAGTTTCAAAGAATCAACGTCAAGATAAATTCTATCCACGTTCCTAGCCAATTCGTCAACCTTAAGCAATTTTTCTTCAAGCAACGTATTGTAATTCTTTTGTGAATTCATAAACTCTTTAACAATAGTCTCAAATTCAGAGGGCATCTTATTAAAATTTCCATAAGAATTGTTGTATGAATTACCATAATTATTAGAGGAATTACTAGGGAACGGCCTAGGATTAAAGTTTCCTCTATATGCATTGTTACCAAAATTATTCCTACCAACAAAATTCACATCCATAGATTTATTATTATTCTTAATCAAAGTAGACAAAGGCATGTCATTAGGATCAGAAGAAACACTCTTATTAGCAAACAATTTCATAAATTCATCCATCTTTCCACTCAGAACATTAATTTCTTCTATCGCATGCACTTTTTTACTAGTAGATCTTTTAGTGTGCCGTTGAAAATAATTAACCATAATATTATCTAGGAGTTTAGTAGCTTCTCCTAAAGTGATTTCCATAAAAGTGCCCCCCGCGGCCGAATCTAAAAGGTTTCTAGAAGCAAAATTCAATCTGGCATAAAAAATTAGTATAATCATCCACAAATTCAAACCATGAGTAGGGAAATTACGTATCATTAATTTCATCCTCTCCCAAGCTTGTGCAACATGTTCATGATCAAGTTGCTTAAAATTCATAATATCGTTTCTAAGAAAGATGATCTTAGCGGGAGGAAAATACTTAGAGCTAAAAGCATCTCTGCACTTATTCTAAGAATCAATACTATTTTTAGGCAAAGATGAAAACCAAGTTTTAGCACGATCTCTAAGAGAAAACGGAAATAGCTTTAATTTAACAATATCATTATCCACATCTTTCTTCTTTTGCATATCACACAAATCAACAAAGCTATTTAGATGGGTAGCGGCATCTTCACTAGGAAGGTCATGAATTGATCTTTAATGACAAGATTCAGCAAAGCAGCATTAATTTCACAAGATTCATCTTCGGTAAGAGGAGCAATCGGAGTGCTAAGAAAATCATTGTTGTTGGTATTGGCAAAGTCACACGATTTAGTATTGTCTTGAGCCATCGTGACAAGCAAGCAATCCAACACACGAGCAAACAAGAACCAAGCGAAAAAGAGGCGGGCGGAAAGAGAGCGAATAAAACGGCAAGGGTGAAGTGGGGGAGAGGAAAACGAGAGGCAAATGGCAAATAATGTAATGCGAGGGATAAGAGTTTGTGATGGGTACTTGTTATGTCTTGACTTGTGCGTAGACTCCCCGGCAACGGCGCCAGAAATGGCTCGTTGTCGGGAGATCAAATCTTGACTTGACTTTGCGTAAGCCTCCCCGGCGACGGTGCCAGAAATCCTTCTTGCTACCTCTTGAGCACTGCGTTGGTTTTCCCTTGAAGAGGAAAGGGTGATGCATTGAAGTAGCGTAAGTATTTCCCTCAGTTTTTGAGAACCAAGATATCAATCCAGTAGGAGACCACGCTCAATTCCACGCACCTACACAAACAAATAAGAACCTTGCAACCAACACGATAAAGGGGTTGTCAATCCCTTCACGGCCACTTGCAAAAGTGAGATCTGATAAAGATGATAAGATAATATTTTTGGTATTTTTATGATAAAGACTAAAAGTAAAGAAAGCAAAATAAATCGTAATAGAAATAACGGTAGATTAATATGATAGCGAATAGACCCGGGGGCCATAGGTTTCACTAGTGGCTTTTCTCAAGATAGCATAAGTATTACGGTGGGTAAACGAATTACTGTCGAGCAATTGATAGAATTGAGCATAGTTATGAGAATACCTAGGTATGATCATGTATATAGGCATCACATCCGTGAAAAGTAGACCAACTCCTACGTGCATCTACTACTATTACTCCACACATCGACCGCTATCCAACATGCATCTAGAGTATTAAGTTCATAAGAACGGAGTAACGATTTAAGCAAGATGACATGATGTAGAGGGATAAACTCATGCAATATGATATAAACCCCATCTTTTTATCCTCGATGGCAAAAATACAATAGGTGTCCTTTCCCCTACTGTCAGTGGGATCGAGCACCGCAAGATTGAACCCAAAGCTAAGCGCTTCTCCCATTGCAAGAAAGATCAATCTAGTAGGCCAAACCAAACTGATAATTCGAAGAGACTTGCAAAAATAACCAATCATACATAAAAGAATTTAGAGAAGATTAAAATATTGTTCATAGATAATCTTGATCATAAACCCACAATTCATCGGATCTCGACAAACACATGCAAAATAAGATTACATCGAATAGATCTCCAAGAGAATCGAGGAGAACTTTGTATTGATATCCAAAGAGAGAGAAGAAGCCACCTAGCTAATAACTATGGACCCGAAGGTCTAAGGTAAACTACTCACACATCATCGGAGTGGCTATGGTGTTGATGTAGAAGCCCTCCGTGATCAATGCCCCCTCCGGTGGAGCGCCGAAAAAGGCCCCAAGATGGGATCTCATGGGTACAGAAGGTTGCGGCGGTGGAAATAGGGTTTTTGCTCCTGTTCTGATGTTCTGGGGGTACGTAGGTATATATAGGAGGAAGAATTAGGTCGGTGGAGCTACGAGGGGCCCACGAGGGTGGAGGGCGCGCCCCCTTGCCTCGTGGCCTCCTCGTTGATTGCTTGATGTCCACTCCAAGTCCTCTGGATCACGTTTGTTCCGAAAATCATGTTCCTGAAGGTTTCATTCCGTTTGGACTCCATTTGATATCCGTTTCCTTCAAAACACTGAAATAGGCAAAAAAAACAGCAATTTGGGTTGGGCCTCCGGTTAATAGGTTAGTCCCAAAAATAATATAAAAGTGTATAATAAAGCCCATTGAACGTCCAAAACAGAATATATAATAGCATGAAACAATCAAAAATTATATACACGTTGGAGACGCATCAGTGAGCTTGCGTGGTGGTTGGTGAACTGGGTGATCGATCCTCCTCCTACGATGGTGGCTAGTTCTATTTATAGAGGCCCTGGTCCTCCTCCCAAATATTGAGCGGGAAGGGATTCCACAATGGCCAGTTTGAAAGGGAAAAGCTAGTACAAGCTATCCTGACTAAAGGTGGTCTTCGCCTGCGAAAGGCTCTGGTGGTGACGTCGTCTTGGGCTCCACGGTGACCTCCATCTTGCCATCCTTCTGGTCTTGGTCTTGTTGCACCGATATGGAAACCTTTGCCTGATGCCTCGGGATTCCTCGCCTGCGCTTGCCCCTTTAGCACCAAAGGGGAACACAAGGACATCAAGGCTGGCCCCGCTGGGCGCCTCACCGCCTTTGTCGCCATGGCTTACGTCATGGGAACCTCGCAAGGTTCCCTTGCCTTGATCTCTCCGCCCCTCGCGAGCCAGCCTGGTGAGGCTGCCCCTGAGGAGGTCTTGTGTCGTCCGCCTCGCGAGGCTCGGCCCCTCGCGAGGGTCTTGAGGGTTTGCTGGTGAAGATGGGCTGTACAGGGCCGCTAGTGGAGCCACGCCGTGGGCCACAGGCAGGCAAGTCTGGGGACCACCGTTCCCAGAACGCCGACAGCCTCTACTACCACGGGGTCCTGTTCATCCAACCCCCCACCGGGAACTGTTCATCCAAACCCCCCAACAACGCTCACTGTCATCAAGGGAAGGAGGCAGCAGTGTTCGATCGGCTTTAGTTAGCAGCAGTAGCGAAGGAATCACTCAGGTTCAGTTAACACCAAGGGATCGATCGAGGTTCATTAACGTAGCTAGTGAAATCGCTCGGGTTCAGTTAGAGCCCAATGCCTTGCTTGGGTTCAGTTAGAGCGCAACGCCTCGCACACACACGCGTACGTGTACGAGAGAAACGCGCATCGCTCGGCCCCCGACCACCCACCGTAACCGAGAACTCCCCGATATTTTCCTCGCCCTCACTTCTACCACGGTTTTCTCCGTCATGGACGGCCCAAAGAATGTCATGCAGTTGCTTCTCTGGCCCGCCTAGGACGAAAAGCCTATTTTCTGTCATGATTTTTTGTCATACAAGTAGGAGCCCACCACATCTATGATGATACCGGGTTTTGTCACAATTATCGTCATAGAAGTGTCATAAGCATGACAGGAAAAAAATTCGTTCGGCCCAAAATGTCACGGATGTGTCTTTTTTTGTAGTGCATGCATCTGCGTGTTCGCACATCAAGCGGCGGGAAAATTACAGGTGATACGAAGCTTTCCATGCTCCCATGATACGGGCTTCCGAGAGCCCTTGGATCTGAGATCGAACGGTTGCATGGCGTGATTCTAGACCTATGGGTGAATATCCTATCCTGGAGGGTTATTCTGCAAATTTTTAGCAACTTAGCATGCGATCGTTCGATCTCAGATCCAAGGGCTGTTAGTAGACTGTATCATGGTCGCGCCTACCACGACCATCACCTCGGTCGCGCCCTTGGAGATTTCAGACGGCTATAAATGAGCATTTTTTGCCTACTTCGCATGCATGAAACAACTTCCTCCGTCCAGGTGCGTTAGGCTATCTGATGTTTGCATGTCATACATAGTCATCACTTAGTCACTCATACAACAAGGTTGGCTATAAGAGTATTTTTTACTTCTCTCTATCTCTTTGTTCGTAGTATTTATTGCATTTGCCAAGGAGTAAGGAGTACAATACTTGGCACCTGTATACCATGGAGGTGGTCAGGAATCGGGAGACTCACCCCGGTTGTAGCGCCACGGATGATAATGGCAAGTCAAATCACAGGGCCCCACCTGTCCAGCAGTAACTCATCGTCAAATCACACAACCCTATGTTTGCAGCAGCCTACTCCCTCATCTTCTCGCCTCTCCGTTGAACCGACTAGGAAGAACTGCCCCGCCTACCATGCGGGAAAAGCCCCGCCCTCGACTTTTAAATATATTTTTGTATCCATGGATTGCGCCATGGAGCAAAGCCTCAAGAAAACAGCGGTACACATGTATACAGCACGCCTGTCGAATTCGCGTCGCACCCCAGATGGTCGGTCGGTCTGGCACGCCGCTCTCTGAATGGAACGCGCATCATATTGCGTTTGCACACACATGTGGGACCATAATTGAGAACCGACCATAGGCACACTCCCCGGCCCCGCAAGTCGGCTGAGTTAATAGAAGAGAGAGACGAGCGATAGTACTGGAGCAGTGTTGTACAAACGTCAGTGCCTGCACGATCCCTACATGACACAGGAGATTAGTTCGTCCATGCATGTGACCAGACTCCAGCAGATGGATGGATTGGCTATCGTCTACATATCGTGCAGGCTGTGTTGTACAGGGTTGTAGTTCTGATGAGAAATCTAAAAACGTTTCTTGTCATATCGCAATATTAGGTGTCATGTGCTTCGGATCACTGCGAGGGTTAAACAACGACAACTGAGTTCCACCAAGGCGCTGGTCATTCGGGAAACATGCACAAAGACTACTTGGCTACCATCTAGGTCAAGCCGGCTATGTTAATTAGGATATCTATCGATGGACCCTTTTCTACGAGTTTGTCTTTAATTTGAGCTTTGATCCTCGTCTAGTTTGTCCGTCGGGATTCATGTTGTCTCCTTGGGGCAGTGAGGTTATGGTATCTTGTCATGTGGCATTTTTTCGTGTTATATGTTAATCCGGTGCTTCAGATCAAAATGATGACAATTGCACCTCCGGAGCACGTCCATGGAGACTTCTCGACAGTCATTGACAAGGTCAAGCCGGCTTCGGTAGAAAAAAGAAAACTACTCCACTATATAGGCAGGAGCCTCCGTGCTTGCTTGCTAGTGTTTCTGTCTTCACACTCTCTCGTCCTCTCCAAATCTAAACACGACAGCGGTGGCCACTCTCTCTCTCTCTCTCTCTCTCTCTCTCTCTCTGCTCACCGCTGGTCATAGATCCAGCCAGATCCCCGCCGCCGGGGAAGGTGAGAAGGTGCATTGTTCACGTGGTCGTCCTCGGCGATGGCTCTTACCCACTACCGGTGCGTCCTGATCAGCGTGCCTTACTATTCTCTCCCACGCAGCACCAGCTAGGGAGAGCCTCCGACCCCTTCTTCCTCGCTGCCATAGTGTGGGCAGATCCAGCCTCCCGCCGCCCACCTAGCGACATCCCGGCGACCCTCAGGTATAGCTTCATTCGAAACCGGCCTTGCTCTACTTCCCCAGCTCCTGACTTTGTTGCATTTGTATCTTTTACTATTTCTCAGGACCCCTCGTAGATAGGATCGATCGGCTATTTGAAAGCCGCATAAATTTTTATTGTTAAGAGGTAAAACTACTTCATGCAATTTAATCTAGTACTACTTGGTTCAAACAGGGAAGAAAGGGGGTGGGGGTGGGGGAAGATTTGTTATCTGAATCTAGGACCTGGTCGAAAGAGGAAATAATGGGGGCAAAAAGTAGTAGAGACTGGCTATCCAACTGGTCTCTTGGTCTAATAGGGAAATAAAGGGAAACGCAGTACAAACTCAATATAAACCGATCTATTGGTTGAAAAAGGAAAGAAAGTGGGGACTGGGGACAAGTCAATAGAGTATGTCCATCACTAGATTTGCTAGCCTCACACAGTATAAGGTGGCTATACCGAACAAAAATTGGACCAACCCAGATATCCTATTCTGATGTTTGTTGCCCCGAGCCCCTCTTATGTAATGCCACTGGTAAAATGTAGTAGTCGCACTGTTAAAAGTAAGGACACGTTAAACCAATGTTGTTTTCGATGTAATGCCTCCAGTAATATGAATCAATGGCACTGTTTTTCATGTCCTACTAAATTTCCCATTAAGATAAGTTGCTTATTTTTTTTAGAAATGCAACTATCCTAGTCCACCTACACTCCCGTGCCCAAGTACCAACTCTTTAGCAGCTGTTAATGTAATGTTGCTGGTAAAATGAAGCAATGGCACCATTAAAGTAATGTTGTATTTAACGGTTGTCATAGTTAATCCTAATGCCCACAGTAATATCTAGCAATGCTGCTGCTTTAGAAATTGCTACTGTCCTTGTAGGATCGCCATTCAGATAAGGAACATGCTTCTTTTCATTTGATGTATGTTTCATTACTTGTTAGTCACCCTCCTTTCCACCTTTTTGTGCAAACAGAGATATACATTTCACGCTTGATCTTAGTTGAACTGCAGAAATGATATCCAAATTATAGTTGAACATTTCACGAGCTTCACAACCAACCTTGATGTTGCTCAATTTTATTGCAACTAATGAAGAAGTTGCTAGCTCATGGAACATTGCTTCATTTTAAGTGAACTGCACAAAAGGTCCCATGAATTGAATAATCCATGTTGGTGACTGGTGTCATCCCTTCTACGATGGCGTTGACTGCAGATATGGTTCCCATCATGATGTATGTTCCTTTTTGGTCCGACCGTTTGCCAATGATCCTGCATGTTGAGTGCGCTTGTGTCTTTGCTTTTGGCACTGCCATGATAAAGCAGTAATGTTATTATTTTGCACCTTAATCTAGTGGCACTATTAATTTGAGGCAATGTTTTGGCACCGCTAGTGCCACTGATTTTTTATATATATCGAAAGAGGGGTTTTCCTCCAATTTCATTAAAGAAACCCAACCATAGAGAACCATTATCCGACATCTCAGTGTAAACGGGTAGTTGTGCAACTACTACTAGAACGGACTGAGTACTAGCAGGAGACAAGTTCGCCACATAAGCTAGGCAGGTAGGGGGACGCAACACCAGCTCGACCATGTTTAGATTACAACCCAAATGCTACCACAAAAACATCAGGGGGGGGGAAGATAGGGACTGAAAGAGCCGACTTGACAGATCTAAGCACCCCGGCCTCCATCCTAGCGACGACAAGACACCTCGCTTGCCACCGCTCGACCCTAGTGCCACTGATAAAATGAAGTAATAATACAGTTAAAATAGAGTGAGTGTCCTCTCTATCATTTCATTTCCAATGTAGATACAGAAAGTGCTTCTCTTTGTTAGTATATGTTTCATCAACTAGACCCATTGTTAATGTTTAAGTGTTTCTGCATACTAGGGTGCTTAATTTTAGTTGATCTGCACAAAAATAGAGATTGGAATGTCTCAAGGCCCCTCCTTGTACTACCGTTGTACACTAATTTTCATCACTAGCAGAAGGTGTATCAAGGAGAACTGGGTCGATTTCTAGTATGAGGCCTACTGATGTCTACTACGCAACTTTATTCTTGTAGACTCGTGTTGGGCCTCCAAGCGCAGAGTTTTGTTGGACAATAGCAATTTTCCCTCAAGTGGATGACCTAAGGTTTATCAATCCGTGGGAGGTGTAGGATCAAGATGGTCTGTCTCAAGCAACCCTCCAACCAAATAACAAAAAGTCTCTTGTGTCCCCAACACACCAAATACAATGGCAAATTGTATAGGTGCACTAGTTCGGCGAAGAGATGGTGATAAAAGTGTATATGGGTAGTAGATATTGGTTTTTGTAATAGGAACAATAAAAACAACAAGGTAACAAGTAACAAAAGTGAGCACAAACAGTATTGCAATGCTTGAAAACAAGGCCAAGGGTCCGTACTTTCACTAGTGCAATCTCTCAACAGCGCTAATATAATTGGATCATAAAACCACCCCTGAAAGTGCAATGAAGAAATCACTCCAAAGTTCCTACCGAGCGGAGAACATAAGACGGAATTGTTTGTAGGGTACGAAACCACCTCAAAGCTATCCTTTCCGATCAATCTATCCTAGAGTTCGTACTAAAATAACACCAAGCTATTCTTTCCGATCGATCTAACCAAGAGTTCATACTAAAATAACACCAAATCAAATTTAGATTTGTAATATTCAATCCAACACAAAGAACTTCAAAGAGTGCCCCAAGATTTCTACCAAAGAAACAAAGACAAGAACGTGCATCAACACCTATGCATAGATTACCCCAATGTCACCTCGGGAATCCGCAAGTTGAATGCCAAAACATACATCAAGTGAATCAATATGATACCCCATTGTCACCACGAGTATTCATATGCAAGACATATATCAAGTGCTCTCAAATCCATAAAAGTATTCAATCCGATAACAACGAAATCTCAAAGGGAAAAACTCAGTTCATCACAACAAGATAGAGAGGGGAAAACACCATATGATCTGACTATATTAACAAAGCCCGCGATACGTCAAGATCGTAACATCTCAAGAACACGATAGAGAGATTAAACACATAGCTACTGGTACAAACCCTCAGCCCCGAGGGTGGACTACTCCCTCCTCATCGTGGTGGCCGCCTGGATGACGAAGATGGCCACGGGTGATGATTCCCCCCTCCGGAAGGGTGCCGGAAAGGGTCTAGATTGGTTTTCGGTGGCTACAGATGCATGTGGCGATGAAACTTCTGATCTAGGTTCACCCCGAGGGTTTTCGGAATATTTGTGAATTTATAGGGTAAAGAGGGGGTGCGGGAGGCCACAGAGGTGGGCACAACCCACCCGGGCGCGGCTGGGCCCCCAGGAGCGGCCTAATGGGTTGTGCCCCCCTCGGGGCACCCCCCAGGTGCTGCTCTGGCCCATTGGTGGTCTTCTGGTCCATAAAAATTTCACAAAAAGTTTCGCGGTGTTTGGACTCCGTTTGATATTGATTTCCTGCGATGTAAAAAACATGCAAAAACAGCAACTGGCACTTGGCACTATGTCAATAGGTTAGTACCAAAAATGATATAAAATCACTATAAAATGATTATAAAACATCCAAGAATGATAATATAACAACATGGAACAATCAAAAATTATAGATACGTTGGAGACGTATCAAGACTCATCAGTATGAGGCATCGCAGGCCCATCTCGCCTCGCAAAGATGGCATACTAGGATACTATCGCAATATTTTCTTCTATTTATTAGTGTATGTTTCATAAACTAGTGCCACTATAATGTAATCACGCTTTTTCATTATCTATGCAAACAGGGTTATTCATTTGCATTTTGGTGGAACTGCACAAATGTACGGACGGAGCCGGCATATATGTAGAGTGCGAGGTGCCAAGTAAAAATTACCGACACCAACCATGCTCCATCTAAGCATTTGCATCCACCACCACCATCGGGATGTGTGGCTCTCTCTGTGGATGGATCTTTCTCGGTAGCAAATCCTCTGATCAAATACTAGTAGCTTATATTGGCACTTTTCTAGAGAGTACTCTTTTCTGAAAGAAGCACAAATGTATTTTTATTTATTTCTACATAGTGTCACAACATTGTTTTTGGTCCAGAGCTATTTTAGGGTGATTGGCGTAGTACTCGGAGACTGATTGTAAGCATGATTTTCATTAGCCATCAGACTGATTGTAAGCATGAGCAGATGGAAGATTAGGTTAGTGCAAAGCTTACCTTAAACCCTACCGCCGCCGTTGAAATGAGGCGAGCGGCGAGGGAACCGTGGAGAACAGTGGGAAGCGACATCGTGCCATCCAACCTCCTCTTGCGGTGGGAGAATGAATACTCATGTGGCTCCGGCTGGCACTGCACCCTCACGAACGACACACCGTACTCGATCGATTCGTTATCCTCTGGATGCTCGACCTTCGACCTGTACGCCCACCACCTCCGCCTGACTTTCACCTCGGGCGAATTTGTCTGCTCCATCGCCCAGAGGAGATACTCGATGAACTCGAAGGACTGCAGCGTGACTGCCGCTGAGGAGTACATCATCGTCGTCTCGCTCTTCCGCATACATTGCCACATGGCCATCACCGTCCTCAAAATCTCCCACTCGTTGTCAAACGAAGGATCTCCTTCAACCTGGCTAACTTTGCCTGGTCGCTGCCGGTGATCTGCCTGATTCGCTGCTGCATCCTCTCCATAGATGTCCTTCTGAGAGGTCCGGTGCTAGCTTTGGAAGATGGGAGGAGAGACGGTGGTCTTGCAATGGAGAAGAGAGAGAGGCGAGATGGTGGTTTTGCAATGGAGAAGATGGAGAGGAGAGGGGTTGGTTTTGCAATGAGAAGACGGAGAGGCGAGATGGTGGTTTTGGAATGGAGATGATGGAGAGGATAGGAGGTGGTTTTGCAATGGAGAAGAGGGAGAGGAACGTGCAGCAGCGATTGAGGATTGGACGAGAGGGTCGGCGCGGTGTGAATGGATCAAAATCAAAACCAATTTACCCTTCAATTAAGAAAGCGACCCCACATTAACTAGTCTCCCTTGTATTCTGGGTCATATTTGACCATGATTTTCACAAATAAAATATATGTTATACGTTGCAAAAATAATATAATTTGAAAGTACATTCATATACAAACCAAACGATACAATTTTTGGTGACATGCATTCACATTTTGCTTGTCAAATAAAGTACGTGGTCAAACTTTGACCCAAAATACGCAAAACAAAAAAGTACTTCCAAGACCAGCCCCGCCTCTCTCCTCTTAAACCACTGTCGCTCCTCTCATGTTCCAATCCAAATCCAGCGTCGCTCCTCTCCTCTTCCATTTCAAAACCACCGCCCCTCCTCTCTTGTTCCAATCCAAAACCAGCATCGCTCCTCTCCCGTTCTAATCCAAAACTAGCGCCGCTCGGAGTAGAACCAATACGTGAGGATCGCAGACGGTGACCCTGCGTAGCTAGCTAGGATGGTGGAGATACAGTCTTGGTTTGACAATAAGGACCAATTAGCGGCGACGGCAACATCCATGGCCAAATATCTGCAACACAGCAAAAACGCGGAGATACTCCCAAAGGGAGTCGCGCGGGAGTACATAGAGCTGCTCCTCTCGGCCATGGAGCAAACAGATTCACCGAATCCGATCGTGAGGTAGTGGTGGTGGGAGTATCGATCCAAGATGGAGCATCCATCAGAGATTGAAGGATCGAGCATCTACAGGGTGCCGTTTGTGAGGGTGTCGTGCCAGAGCGAGCCGGTGGAGTCTTCGTCGATCGAACCCAACTGCAAGAGGAGAAAAGCAGTTGGCCCGACGATGCTTCCCCGCCATCCTCTCCCTCGTCGTTCACCTTGTCCCACAGGGCGGCTGTCTGCCACCGAGGAATAGGAGGGACTGCCCCCCAACCCAATAGCTGGGCAGGTTGTGAATTGTCAGGAGGGGCTTAGGGTTGTCAGTATTTGCAGGTTGTGAATTGTGTTTTATGTTGTGTATTTTGAGAGTACTTTCAGATATGAATGTCTTTTTAATTTCAGACTTTAAGTATTGAGCATATGAAGTATTTTATGAATTCTAGAGATCTATTTTTAGCACTTCAAAAGTATTTTCATATAAAAGTGCAGACAATGTGATTCCCAGAGAAGAAATTGCAAGTTTCAGTTTCAGATAGGAAACTGCAAGTTTCAGAGGTAGAACATTTATATTAACACGCCCTTTTCAAATAGGGATAACATCATGCTGGAAGTTTTATTCATGGTCAAAAACGGAACTACCAGCCAGGTAACATCATGCTGATCAACATTCATGCATAGCACATTTCATATGATGCACAGTAAAAAAGATAGGCTATTTTCAAAATGCCCACACAATGTCGAGTGTGTGAAAAACAGAGAAAACGAGGGACGAAGTTTTGGAAAATGTTGGACGTGGTGTGCGTAGATGACAATGGGGACCCACGTGTCAATAATGGCAGAGGCAAAAAAATTGGAGATGTTTTCACTTCATCAGGTGGAATGGAACCCGGGCGGAACAACGATCGGGTAGTGTCACTTGGCCACTGGGCTAGTTCAGTAGTTTTGCTAGAAATAAGGCACATCATCTACCATTACTGTAGATGCCTTCTCCGGCTCCGGTTCATTCTCGTCCGGGGCCTAGACGTCATCCTCTGCCTTTGTGCGCTCACCGCGACACCGTTGTCTGCCGTTCTGAACATGCTGAATAAACGAGAGGAATCTGGAGAGGACTGTACATGGAGAGGCGGATAGTCGGGACCCACCAAGTCCATGGCCGTATGCAAGCAAGTGCCTCGTTGAAAAAAATACTTCCTCCTAATGCTATACTGACGTTGGGGCCCACGGGTTTGTCAACATAGTTACATTTTGTTGAGGTGCTTCAATGTAGTTACTAAAGGAGATAAATTTACAACGCCGGAGTCAAGGTGTATCATTTATTATTAGTGGGCCAGCACGTATCAGCTGGGTTGTGGGTTGCCCCGTCTAGGCTTTGTTTTTTAACATGTGCAGCCCACGACATGTCGGTTTGTATTTTCTTGAGGGTCGTCATGTATCGACCGACTCGACCGGCCTATGGACCTCCCATCCTAGGTTTTATTTTTCCTGAAACATCCATAGCCCAACTTATGTATTTTTTGAAGAAAACGCAGAGGTTTGTTCTATTTTTCTATATAAGAATAGGAACACCAGGTCCAACTTATGTTTCCCTTCTAACTATATGATATTATTTATATTATTTTATATGTTATTATATATTATTTTTATTGTCATCGTATATTTAACAGATACTTACATATATAAGAAAAAAATATCCCACGTCTTATTAACTTATAAAAATAATTTTTTAACAATAAAATCCTGGATTTTTTTACATTAAGGCAACGAAAATCCTGGTGATTGTGTACAAAAACTTCGTAAGATTTAAGGACCAATGTAACAATAACGCACTTATTATTTAAATATATTTATAACAAAATGCTCAGCCCCTATTTATTTTTTGATAACATTGATGCGCCCAACCCAACATTATAATTAGAACCAGCCCAGCAAAATCGTTTATTTTGAGAAAGTGCAAATGGGCTGTAATTTTTTAGGAAAAAATAAATGGGCCGCATGGGCACTACATTATTTGTTTAGCCAACCCAGCAAATTCGTTTATTTCAAGAAAGTGAAAATCGGATGTAGTTTTAAAAAATGGGCCGCATGGACGCTACATTATTTGTTCACCCAGCCCAGCAAATGGACTGTAATTCTAAAAAAATGATCAAATGGACTGTAAATTCTGAAAAAATGGGTTGAATATGTGCCACATTTTTGGAGGCTGAAATATGGGCCAATAGGTCGAAGCCAACGCAAGTCGTTGTCAACTTAGTCAACAAATGATTCTGACATTGATAGTCGTTGGATTTACATCCAACGACCGACATCCATCTTCAATCTCTCGTCTTCTTCCTCCAAAGATCGCCGGGACCACTCGCTGCTAGCAGCTCGCTTAGCACGCTTCTACGTGGAAGCGCTACCCCACCGTCGCCGTGCCATCCCTCCATACCTCCTGTTCTTCTCCACCGATCGCCGAACCACGCCGCACTGCAACCGATTAACCTCAGACACCCCTCCGTCCGTGACTCCACTCCCCCCGTCTTCCCATCTCCGGCTCGTTGCCGTCCAGGGCCTCGCCATCGTCCACCACCTTGGATGCGCTCGGCGTGACGTGGTTAACATGGTCAATAAACGAGACTCATCGAAAGAGGACCGTACGTCGAGAGGCTGACAGTGGGGACGCACCAGGTCCATGGACGCACGCATGTAACCGCCTCCTTATTACGCGGAAATAAAATTATTCCCCCCTGAAAGCTGGGACCCACCACGTATATCTTCGCACGGAAGGAAGTGCCTCCTTATTCCTGCCTCTTGA
The DNA here is from genome assembly GCA_021605145.1 of Aegilops bicornis. NCBI lineage: Eukaryota > Viridiplantae > Streptophyta > Magnoliopsida > Poales > Poaceae > Aegilops > Aegilops bicornis. The sequence goes on from CM038669.1 coordinate 306,530,063, forward strand.
CAATTTGGGACCCACCAGCTACCTCTTGGCATGCAAGGAAGTGTGTCCATGTTACAAAAAATGATTCTTCCCCCTGATAGTTGGGACCCACCAGCTATATCTTCGCACACAAGGAAGTGCCTCCTTATCCTCCCTGACAGCTGAGACCCACCCGGTCGAACCGTACATAGGGTTATCTGTCTGGGCATAAACATGTACGTACATATTGGTCGATCAGTCTCTCTACAACGATGAACCGTGACCGAGTAAGGAGCGGCACGTGTCGTAGTAGAGGCGCTGACGTAGCATGTCACATAGTCCCTTCTATATCGTGTACATGTACGTACAGCCATGCTGCAAGAAAGTAAATACGGCTACGTACGTACATATGGGCAGGGTTTCGAACGCGTATAGCGATGATGTCATGTTCATCGGCAGCCAACCGGCTGGGTCAGAACGGAGAAACTGCATCGTGTTCATCGGGATGCAACGGAATGTTTCCTGTTCATCGGGAGCCAACCGGCTTGGATGGAACAGCCGAAACGAGGCCTAGCGTACCGCAGAATGAAGGAAACGGCCTTCTGTTCGACCGCCTACAGTCGAAACAGGATCCTATTCATCGGGAGGGGTCTGGCATGCCGCAAAACGGAGGAAACGGACTTCTCTTCGACCTCCTACGGTCGAAACGGGGTCCTGTTCATTGGGAGGGGTGTGGCGTACCGCAAAATGGAGGAAACAGACTTCTCTTCGACCTCCTACAGTTGAAACGGGGTCCTGTTCATCGGGAGGGGTGTCGTGTACCGCAAAACCGGACTCCACAGGCTACTGTCCATGCACCATCGACCTCCTCCAGCCTCCACGGGCTATTGTTCATCCACCGTCGACCTCCTCCAGCCTCCACCTACTACTGTTCATCCACGGCGTCTCCCTCGTGCCTCCACGGGCTCCTGTTCATCTAGCCTCCACCGGCTACTATTCAACCAGCCCTCCATGGGGTCCTGTTCATCTAGCCTCCACCTGCTACTGTTCAACTAGCCCTGCACGGGGTCCTGTTCATCCATCCCCAACCGGCTCGATCGGGGTCCTATTCATCCAAATGACAACGGCCTCTACTACCACGGGGTCCTGTTCATCCAACCCCCACCAGGAACTGTTCATCCAACCCCCAACAACACTCATTGTTCATCAAGAGGCAGCAGGTTCGATCGGCTTCAGTTAGCAGAGTAGCGAAGGAATCACTCGATCGGGTTCGGTTAACAGCCAGGGATCGATCGATCGCTCGAATTCAGTAACACGTAGCCAGTGAAATCGCTCGGGTTCTGTTGGGGACACAACTACTGAGTGTGAACCACCCTAAAGGGGCCGGTTTACCCTCGTCCATGATCCAGGCCCACGGAGGAGGCCCGGAGCCCAGAGGCGACTTAAGGTCCATTTATGTAAACCGCCTTAGTGTTGTAACTTGTGTTGTAAGACAAGAGAGAAGAGACCGAGCGGACACTTGTATGAGCCGGATCGGGACTTCAGGGACCGGCAAGGCCAACCCGTGTATATAAGGGGACGACCGGCCATGGATTAGGGAGAGAGGATTCGAGGCTAAGGCAAAGCTATTGCTCCCTAGTCGCCAAATCATATCAATCACATCACAACCGGACGTAGGCTTTTACCTTCATCGAAGGGCCGAACCAGTATAATTCCCATGTCTTGTGTCCGCTTTAACCCCTCTAGGTTAACCCGTACGATGGCCCTACGACTAAGTCCTTTCATGAGGACATCTGTCGTGACAATTCCACGACAGTTGGCGCCCACCGTGGGGCTATCGCACGACGATTTGATGATCTTAGAGGGCAAGTTCGGCGACTCGAAGTTTATGCAATGGGCGGATGACTAAGAGTCGCCGCGGCAAGCTCTACATCGACGATGCGGATCGGGCCCCGAGGCCGCTCGCTTGAGTACGGCATCGGGTCCCCTTCGGCGGCATACACGTGTTCATCGGCAAGATCGGGCGAGCCGTGGCTCGGGCCGACGTCAGACCGACCTCGCCGAGACGGCTCACGGGCGAAGAAGAGTCCTGCCTCGCTAAACCGGGCGGTCGCATGTTTTCGTGGGAGTCGCCCACGGAGGCTGCGAGACGGATCGACATCTCGGTGAAAACTGTTGTCTACTCGGTGACGAATCATCGGCCGGAGAAACCGAGTCTCTATACCACCGCAAGATGGCCGATCGGGGCTGCTCGACGGTGAGAGTATTCCGGACCCTTCGATCTACCCAACCGGGTTGGGATCTTCATGGCGACGCAGCGGCGCTTCACTCTTCGACCAAGGGCGCTCGGTCGCCGGTTCAACAGCGGTGATGGCAGCCGGGAAGGAGGCCCCGGCGCTCGCCGCTCAAGTTTTGTCGAGCTTTTCGGCCGCGTTGGCTGTGCTCATGGCAGAGGCTAATCCGCTGGATCGGGACCTGCACAACGCGGAGATTGCAAAGGTGAGAGAACAGATTACTAAAGCTAAAGCGGACTGGCAGCCGCAGACGTGAGGATGGCAGCGAGCGGCCGCTGGACGCCAAGCAGCTTATAGGCTCATGCTTTGGATCGAGCGCATCGCATGAAGTCATGAAAAGGAAGTACAGGTCCCGTTTACCTTCGGTTTTCGAGGGAAGAGAGCTTTTCAACACCCTGTGGCGGGGACCAGCAATCCGCCACCGGTGGTAGACCGGCCGGAAGCACCTGGGACGGCCGCGCCGGTTCAACCCCGTGTGGTAGATCTACCTCGTCATCACACCGGCGCACCCCAGGCTGTGCAGACACCTCCGGGTCACTACTCCAACCCGATGGATAACCTTGTCGCGGCTGCGGCACGGTTGGAGGCGATTCCGATCGAGGGCGATTCACCACAGCGGTCGAAACCCGCCGGGTCAAGGAGCTCCTCAGACGGCCCCGCTCTGCAAGAAGCGTATTAAATGAGGTCGGGATCGGATCCACTCCACCCCGCCCAAGCCGGAGCTATAGCCGACGCGGCCGACGAACCGGCCGTGTCAAGCAATGCGCAGCGTGGTCCGCCAAGGCAACAATCCGACGGGCGGCTTTGAGGATGCTCAAGTGGTAGTGGACCGCGCCAGGCACGTAGGGAGGCCGAGTTAGCAAGACAAGCAGAGGATCATCCGCCGCGCGGTTCGTCCAACCATCTTCGAGCCAGGGTCACGCCCGGTTCTTTGGGGGTGCCTTGCCTCGCCCCCGCTTTACGTAACGTGGCGCTTGCCCAAGGACTTCAAGGGCCGCGCAAGGTGCCCAATTATACCGCCGATTTGGCTCGAAGCATGGATAGAAAGCTATGAGATGGCCATGGAGATGCTAGATGTGGATGAAGCCGCATGTGCGAAATACTTCACAATGATGTTGGAAGGAACGGCCCGACTTGGTTGAAAAATTTGCCGCCCAGCTCTATCGGTTCGTGGACCCGATTGCGAACCCGATTCATTCAAAATTTCAAAGACACCTGTAAGAAGCCCATGTCTGTGGTGGATTTAGCAGCTTGTGTCCGCACGGAGGGAGAATCCACAACCCATTGGGTGCGCCGCGTTTCGGAAGTTTTACATTCTTCGGACCGGATCAACCCCGATTCCGCGATCTTGACCTTGGAAGCCAATTGCCGGTTCGAGCCATTGAAATTGAAGCTGGGCCGCATGAAGCGTTTTTGCCATGACATGGGCACTCTAATGGGCGTTTTGGTAAAGTACACCGATTCTCGATAGTACCAAGGATCCCGAATCTGAGAATGATGAAGTGGGAAGGAAAACAGAACGGCAACCCTAGGGGCCAGCAGATCATTCGGGCAGCAATGGAGGGAACAAGCGTAGTTTAACGGCAACATGAGCTTTGTGGCTAACACCAACGCTACAGGACAAGGGTCACGGGCGCAGGGTAGGCAATCAAACCGGGTGGTCACAATCCGGATCGTTTGAATTTTATGTTGAATCAGCCTTGTCCAAAGCATGGGACGAAGGAGGCACCGCGAACCACCTTTGGAAGGATTGTTACATTATGCAGGAGTTCAAAACTCCAACTCTTTCCGGTATGATCAAGGGCCCGGCGGCGGTTCGTGGTCCGCCCGGTTACGGTGGAGGAAATTCCGCCCAGATTCGTGGTAATCCGGGCGGCAAGGCAATCGAATAATCAAAGTAATCGTAACAAATGTAACAATCGTAACCAAGGGGCTACAATCAACAACAGCAGAGTCGGGTTATCAAAGTAACCCAAAGCAGCTTGAACGGTGGATGCGACTACGCCTTTACCACCAGCTTGGACAGACGAGACCGAAAACTTGAAGCGGGCGGTCGGCGTTGTTGAACTGGCGCCAAGACATTACCTATGCTTTGGTCCGAGCAACCGATCGTGTGGAGCAGAGAGGACCATCCTCCCGGTTTACAATCCGGTCAGCTAGCCTCGTGGTGGCACCCTGTAGGAGGGTACAAGTTTACCAAGGTTCTTATGGATGGAGGAAGCAGCATCAACATCCTGTACTATGAGACCTTCCGGCGTATGGGGTTGACGGATAGGAATCTTAGGCCATCCAAAGACAAGTGTTTCACGGAGTGGTGCACAGCAAGTCGGCGTACCGGTCGGTAAGATAGCTCGAGGTGACCTTTGGGGACGAACATGACTCTGCATCGTAAACATTGACATTTGAGGTGGTGAAAATTCAAAGCCCTTACCACGCCCTCTTTGGGCGGCCGCTTTATGCTAAATTTATGGCACGGCCCTGTTATGTTTACTTACAGCTGAAAATGCCGGGTCACAAAGGAACGATAACGGTTCATGGGAGCCGCCGGATCGCTTTGGAGTGCGAGGAAGGTGATGCGGCTTACGCAGAGTCGGTTTGTGCCAATCGAGGAGCTAAACTATTATAAAGACAATGTTGATCCGGCGGATATGACCCTTTGAAGAAGCCAACTACGGAGCATGATCCGGACTTGAAGTTCAAATCGGCGGCCGAGACGAAGCTTGTTGATTTTGTGCCCGGCGATTCGTCCCAAGCAGTTCACTATCGGTGCCAACTTGGATCCTAAATAGGAAAGCGCGCTCATCGAAGTTCATCCGTGAGAATCGGGACATTTTCGCATGGAAGCCTTCCGACATGCCAGTGTACCGAGGGAACTCACGAGCACACTCTTAATGTTGACCCAAAATACAAACCAAGAAAGCAGTTTCTTCACGGTTTAATGAGGAAAGGCGCAAGGCCATCGGAGAAGAAGTTGCTAGGCTCTTGGCAGCAGGGTTTATCGTCGAAGTCTTTCACCCAGAGTGGCTTGCCAATCCGGTGTTGGTTCTTAAGAAGAATGGCACTTGGCGCATGTGTGTGGATTACACAGATCTCAACAAGGCCTGTCCCAAGAGATCCTTTCGCCTCCCCCGCATTGACCAGATTATTGATGCTACGGCGGGTTGTGAGCGCTTTGAGCTTTTGGATGCGTACTCGGTTATCATCGATTAAGATGGCAGTTAAGGACCAGGAGAAGACGGCGTTTATCACCCCTTTGGAGCCTTCTCGCTATGTATCTATGCCTTTTGGACTCAAGAGCCCAAGCGACTTATCGGCTATGCTCAGAGTTGCTTGCACGAACAGATCGGCCGTAACGCGTATGCTTATGTGGATGATATCGTGGTTAAGTCAAGGAAGAAGGAAACCTTGATTGAGGATCTAAAAGAAACCTTTGACAACTTGCGGTGTACAAGATGATGCTCAACCCGCCAAGTGCGCTTTTGGTGTTCCAAAGCAAGTTATTAGGTTTTCTCGTGTCCAACAGGGGATCGAAGCTAATCCGAAAAATTACGGCTATCACCTCCTTGGCTAAGCGAAGTGCATCAATGACGCCCAGCGTTTGGCAGGCGGATTGCTGCGCTAAGCCGGTTTATTAGCCGTCTGGCGAGAAGGCCATCCCTTTGTACCAGATGTTGAAGAAAACGGATCGCTTTGTCCGGAGTTCACCGATGAAGCATTGAGGATTTGAAGCGGCGGTTGACCAACCCGCCGGTTCTAGCCGCCCATTGACAAAGAGCCGCTGCTGCTATATGTTGTCGCTAATGCCGTGGCGATTAAGCGTGGCTATCGTGGTGGAGCGGAAGGAGGCGAGGAAGGAGTATCCGGTTCAACGGCCGGTTTATTACATCAGCGAGGTCCTCATTGAGTCTAAGCGAGATATCCGCATTGGCGTAAGCTGGTATACGGGTTTTTATGGCAAGTCGGAAGCTAAAGCAATATTTCCAAGGGCACCCCATCACAGATGGTGATTCGGCTCCCTTGGGCGACATCATACGTAACCGGAAGCGATCGGCGGATTGCTAAGTGGGCTATAGAACTTGGGCCGCACGGTTTAAGGTATGTGCTCTGGACGGCCAGAAATCTCGTGCACTTGTGGATTTCATTAATGATTGGACGGAGTTGCAAGCGCTCAAGAGAAGCCGGATCATACCTATTGGACCATCCACTTTGATGGGTCCAGGCAGTTGGAGGGCTCGGGGGCTGGAGTCGTTTTAAATTCCCCGCGAGGTGACAAGTTATGTTAAGTTCTACGCCGAAAGTTACCATGTACTAACAATTCAGCTGAGTATTAAGCTTTTCTCCAAGGTCTCCGGATGGCTAAAGAAAATAATCTCAGCCGGGTTAAATGCTTTGGTGACTCGGACTTGGTGGCTCGGCAAGTATCGTGTACTTGGGATTCCAAAGATCCACTCATGGCTGCATATCGTCGGGAGGTGGATGTTGTTGCAGGACATTTTAAAGGATATCGTGTGGACCATGTGGATCGTCGGAAGAACGAAGCGGCCGATGCTTTAAGCATTTGGGCTCTCAACGTAAACCGGTCCCACCCAACGCTCTCCTTGATGTATCGCACAATCCGCCGCTTAAACTTCTGATGAAATTGGTTTGGCTATCCACGATCCGGAGGCTCAATTGGTGGCGGCCACGCATGTCATTCCGGATTGGACGCCCCTTATTTGGCATACATGAACCGGGCGAGTTACTGAAGATGCGACGTTGGCCGGCAGATAGTTCGGCGGTCTAAGTCTATGACCATTGTTAGTGGCGAGTTGCACCATTGCAAAGGTGTCGTAGGCGTTTCAAAGCATTGTGTGTCCCTCAAGAGGGCCGTGAGATATTGCGAGAGATCCATGAAGGGGATTGTGGTCACCACGCCGGTTCAAAGTCCTTGGTGGCCAAAGCGTTCCGCCATGGTTTCTATTGGTTGACCGCCCATGCCGATGCGGAGGATCCGGTCGACGATGTGATGGTTGCCAAAAGTTCTCCAAAGCGTGCTCATGTGCCGCCCAAGAATTGAGGATGATTCCAATTACTTGGCCGTTTGCGACTTGGGGTTGGATATGGTTGGACCTTTCAAAAGGTCCAAGGACAAAAAGACCCACCTGTTGGTGGCGGTTGATAAGTTTACCAAGTGGGTTGAGGCGAGCACGTTAGCAAGTGTGATGCGCCACGGCGGTTCAGTTCATCAAAAGGTGATTTTCTGGTTTGGGTTTCCACACAAGATCATCACGGACAATGGCACCAATTTGTCCAAAGGAGCTATGAAGGAATTTTGTGAACAAGAGCACATCCGCTTGATGTTTCTTCCAGAGCCCACCCGCAATCCAATGGTCAAGCGGAACGAGCTAATCAGGAGATCTTGAAAGGTATCAAACCCGACTTATGGTCCCTTTAGAGAGGACGCCGGGTTGTTGGGTGGAAGAGCTTCCATCGGTGATATGGAGTATAAATACTACCCCAACCGATCCAATCGGATACACGCCTGCTCTTTATGGTCTATGGAGCGGAGGCGGTCCTTCCCAGCGATATCCGTCACGACTACCGAGTGGCAGCTTATGTTGAGGCAGATAGCGAGGCAGCACGGCAAGACGATTTGGATCGACCGGATGAAGAGCGCGATATGGCAGCTGCTCGCTCGGGCGGTTTACTGCCAGGATCTTCGCCGGTATCACACCGTGAGTTAAAACCAGAACCTTCAGAAGGAGACTTAGTGCTGCGGCTCATTCAAGACCGTAAAGATATGCACAAGCTATCCCCACCTTGGGAGGGGCCTTTTGTGGTCAGCAAGAATCTATACAACGGGTCCTACTATCTCGATTGATGTTCGAGAGCGAAAAGGACTCACGACGCCGAGGAGGAGACCAACGTGCCATGGAACATAGCTCATCTTCGACCTTATTATACGAGCCATTGGCTCCACTTATGTACATATTAAGACAATGTATATATTATGAATAAAAGCAATAAACCGGATCCTCGACTAAAGCGGGGCATCTGCTCAGATCAAAGTCGGTTTGGGTACATGGAGATGTTTGTCGTGAAGCGGCCTCGGTTTAACCCTTGGCCTTGCTTTTGTGAAATTTTTGTCACTTGGGGGCTTGGTCGTGTCCGAACCAATGCAACACCTCTTGGCAAAGCGAAAAGCCACCAGATCATTTGGGGGCTTGGTCGTGTCCGAACCAATGCAACACCTCTTGACAAAGTAAAGCCACCAGATCACTTGGGGACATGGTCACGCCTGAACCAACACCCCTCTTGGTCGGCCTAAGGCCAAAGAAAAAATAAGGGGCATGGTCGCACCCGAACCAATGAAATGCCACTTGATCTTCGTAATCCCACGATGTCAGTTGTGGACCTGGATGACTTGAACCATAGCTAAACCTTATAGTGAGCTTGGTCTGTCCACCATGGTAACACCATCTGATCAGACTCAATAAAGCCTCTTCTTGCAAACAGTCTTTGTTATTGTTTTTGCTTCCATGTGTTTTTTATACATATAATTTGGCTTTTGTTTGTTGTCTTAAACCGACAAACCTTCTTTCAACCGGATTCAAGTTTTCAGAATTGGGTCCATTTTTACGGCGATTGATTGTTCGGTTTGATTTTCTGTTAACATCCCATTATGGAGTAACAGGGGCTTATCATATTCGACACGATTTACACGGTAAATCGGTATTATACACACAGGATTGTTCTCCTTTGACGGTGATGGTTTATAAAGCCTCCAGCGGGATTGGCTAAAGCCAACTGTGTGCCCGATAATCGGCGGTATGTTTGTATCACAAAATTTTGATCGCATACCTCGATATTTTCTTATATAAATATATTGGTATCACAATCCGGATAGAGGCGCAAGCCGCCATGGCGGTTTAAGAATTTGTGATTGCAGGCAAAATAGGTTGCGTGATTCACTACTTCAAAACCAAAGTATCCAAAGACCGCCATGCAAAAGTTTACAGATCGAGGTTGTAACGGCATTGTTCAAAATAAAGTAATCTTGACTATCCTATTACAAAGCCTTTTGAGACCCAGCGTTTCATGTGGGGTTATGCCTTGAAGCTTGGAGGCGCCACCCGCTTGATTTAATTACGCTGCTTCGCCGGGTTGACGTGAGGTAGAGGGGCGCCTAACGCCGGTTCAACTTCTTCTTCTTCCTCACCCAAAGCCCGGAAGTCATTGGTAGACCAGTCAATCCGGTTAAGGCTCGAAGACAGCTTCTTCACTTATCGGCTCAGCCGGATCAACGCTGGGGCGTAAGTGTGCTTACGAATTGGGGAACAAGGCTCGCACTTCGTGGATGACAAAATCCACCCGCTTGTTGTTGGCGTCATAAAAGGAACGGTGAACCGACAGTTGGCTTGGCTCGCCGCTTGACTCACCAATGGACGCATTTCCTTTGTGATCCGCTTTGAGTATGCCGTTATCAAAGGCTTCACCATTCTCTTGAGCACTGGGAAACCTTTGGCTATGTCACCGGATCAAGATCTGCTATCCACGCCTTTGGCGCTGTCGAGCCAAGAAGGTGCCAAAGACGAGCCGCGGATCGCTTCAACTCTTCAAGCTGCCGGAACCATGGACAACCGGTCCGTGGTTTCTCCGATCGAGGACGGCGCCCGTGTTGTCGTATGATGTAGCGCATATGACTCATTGGCGCCGTATACAGCTGCTCAATCAGCAGATAAGCGCCTTGAGCTTCTTCCAACATCGTAACCCATATGTGCAATACGCTTGCTCGCACCGGTTTAAGACAACTCAGGATAAACCGCGGAAATATCAAAATTAAGATAGTCGTGCATAGTTTCTTACCAAAGACGGCAGAGGTCATGGCATGCACTTGGCGCTTGAGTCCGTAAGCTCTTCACCACCGGTTTAAGGGCTGCTTGGCTTCTTCCGCCTGCTTTTTCAAACCGCCTTCTCGGTGTCCCAGTTGGGTCTGCTCGGATTTATACCACTCCTTCAAATGTTCCATAGTGGCCAAGGCCGTTCTCAATTCGTCCTTGGCCTTAGTGGTTTCTCGCTTCTTTGAGTCTCGATTGGCTCGCAGTCTTTGAGTTGCACAGCTTATCGGGTATATTTCATTACGATGACAAAGGGAGCATGTTAGTTGTTTTATTATACAAGTCCCAAGCTCAATACAAGTATTCAACTTGGCACTTGGGGGCTAATGGCTAGTTGATCTCAGTTTGCTATGAGGAGGCACACTTAAGTCCCGGTTTAACTTTACAAAGTTAAACCGACCCTTGGGGGATACTATACAGTTAAAGTACAAGAAAGGTCAACTCATTACCTCATAGCGGTCCTTCATGCGATTTACTAGACCGGCTTCAAGGTCACGGCTTGTGTAAAGCCGGTTCAGAAAGCCGGAATGAAGTTCTTGGGCAGAGAAATTGTCGTAGTCGGCAGATCAGTCTTCCCTTGTCCTTGCTCATAGTAGTGGAACCTTCCTTGATGTTGTGCTTTGCTAAAGCGACCGGGTTGGCTAGGAGCAGTGTAACCGCACTGTCACAATAACATCATCATTTTCCGCGGTCTTCTTTGGGCTTGATGTCGCCTTTGCTCGCTCGGCGGTTCATCAATCACGACCCGCCTGTGGACGGGTTTGATGGAGCAGGCTGCGAGGTTTCCACTTGGACCTCCGGTTCAACTTCCGTGGGTCACGGTATCATCTTTGTACAACTCGCCAGAGCTATCTTTGGCGGCTTCAGGATTGTCATGGGTTTGTTCTGGGGTCTTTTCCGGATCAAGATCCGCAGAGGGTCAAGGGTTTTGCTTTCTTGCTCAAGCGAGCCTTGGTGCTGCAATATTCAGAATGGAATAAAGAAAAATTGGACACAAAGCAATTGTAAACCGAACGGACAGGACAGCGGTTGCATACCCCGCAGCGACTTTAAGCGGAGGCGCTATGCGTGGTTGATGAACCGCCGGACGAACCGGAAGAGGCCTCGATAATTGGGGCCGATGGATTGAGAGGACATTGGAAGAAACCCTTTAAGGGATAACGCTTTTCGGAGAGCAAGTCACCTCGGACGACGCTCCGGGTTGGTGTGTCCGGTAAACCGGATGAGGTAATACGTTGGCCACTATCTATGCCGGGTTGTGCGGCGCTCTTGACTTGTTGTGTCTTCAAAGAAAGGTTTGGATTTAAGTAAGCACAGGAATGATATCTTTTCACTTTCCGGACGGTGCGCGAATTCTTTTAACCGCACAAGGTCGGATTCGGAAGAAAGAAAGATTACCTCAACAGGGTCGGCATGGCTGGCTTCAGCATCATCCTGGGAAGTAAAGTTGTCAGTAAAAGGAGTACAAGGGGACAAATCATAAGCAAGAATGAACACAAAGCGGTTTACGGCGGCTCCCTCGTAAGAATGTCAAGTTTTACCTCAGCTCCTTCTGATTCTTCGTCCTCTGGCGGATCAGAGGACTCGGCGGCTTTCTTCTTGCCTGCCTTCTTGGTGGCCTTAGACTTTACACGCGGCGCCCGAACCAGTTTAGTATGTTTCCAGAAGGAGCTGTCAGCCTGAGAAATAACAAGGATTAATACATATCAACAAAGTTTTAAAGACCCAAGAACGGTGAATAGAGCTTTATCACCGGGCGGTTTGTTGGCAACACAGAATGGAGCCAGCCCGGTTAGGCTGCAAACGGAGATTGGTTCATCAAGCATCTTCTTTACAATCTCCGTAACTTCAAGTTCGCTTATGGGCAGCTCGTGACGCCTTTGAGGGTCTTTGAGGCTGCCGGTGTACTCATGCATCAATCCGGCCGGCGGCTTAGCGGCAAGACGCCCAAGAAACCCAACACCGCACAAGGTCCACGCCGGTTAAGCCATTGGCCATTAGAGCCCGGAGCTTGATTATTTGAGGCGCCAAGTTCTTCATTCGCCGGGCGGTTAAGCGTGCAGCGGATGTCTGGTTCTTGAGCCGGTGAGGACGATAACCCGGCAAGGGGTTCTCATTAGGTGAGCGGTGTTCCGGCAGTAGAACCAGGTTTGGTTCCAATCCTTTGGATGACTGTGGTGTTTGGCGTGAGGAAAATCCACCTCCTTCCTCTTTTGATTGAAACGCCGCTGACTCGTGTTCGGACCATCGTAAAATTGATGCACGGCGGTTCAAGTGAAAAAAATCCCGGAACAACTCCACAGATGGTTCTTCCTGAAGGTAGACTTCACAGAAGACTTGGAAGTTGCATATGTTTGACACAGAGTTCGGGCCGATATCCTGCGGATGGAGTTTCAAACTTGCGAGGACGTCCCGGAAAAATTTTGAACCGGGCGAGCATAATCCCCGGTCTAAGTGCTGCATAAACACGATTACTTCACCCTCTTGTGGCACGGGAGGAAACTCTCCATCCGGAACACGCCAGAGTAGGCCATTTTTTGGAGCCAAAACGCCATTGGTGACATAGCCGTTCAGTTGTGTTTCTGTGATTTTGGACCGGACACAATTGCAAGTCGAGAATTGAGGGGCCATTCCGAAGACTAAGCTGCGAAAAGAAAGGAAGAGACGGTTTACCATTAAACGGTTCAGGCATATCATACATTGTTAAACCGGTGATTCAAGCATCCGCTTCCTGTTCGGTTTAACCGAGGACTAATGGAGTGACGGATTAGCTGTCGAAAGTTAAACCGTGAAAATGGCAGAGTTGAAAAGTCTACTAAGTATGGATGTAAACAGTTTTCACATACGAATGAAGGTAATCGAGATCTACCAAGCTCTAGTAAGAAAAACTTTACGACCTATGCAAACCTTCATAAAGAGCGTGAGGGTTCAGATATTCTAAACTCGAGGATCTGAACAAAAGGAAGGGTGCATAAAGAGTTCAATGGACCGGAGCGATCACTTATACAAGATGCACGGTATGGCTGAGGCACGGCCATGGCGGAGCAAGTGAGAGGAAATCGATATGAACTGCGTGATGAACAGGATCTACAGATGGGATCTAGGGCTTGAGAGGAACCTTACCGACGAGCGAAAACCGCGGAGGAGCGCCGAAACTCCGACACGGTCGAGGTTGATGCAACGTCGGTGATGAAGCGCCGTCGAAGGTCGGGCGCGACAATGAGCTTCGAGGCTAGAGCGTCGCGAGGAAGGAGAAGAGCGGAAGAAGAAGAAGAGAAAGGGGCGACCGGTCTATTTATAAGGGACCGGAGCAATCAATGGCGCGAGAATCAAGGAGTCAAAAGCGGCGAACGGTGCAGCGGCCGCCTCGATTTCCAGGATAGCATTAAATGAAGGGAATCTTACTGTTTGGATTTCTTTATTAAAGATGACGTTACGGCGGTTCAAGCGGATGGCGGTTTACAAAATATGAAAGGAGATCAAAGAGGTTCTCGAAGGTGTTGAAGATTGACTTGAACCGTTCAGTCAACTGGGGCCTAATGTTGGGGACACAACCATCGAGTGTGAACCGCCCTAAAGGGGCCGATTTACCTCGTCCATGATCCAGCCCACGGAGGAGGCCCGGAGCCCAGAGGCGACTTAAGGTCCATTTATGTAAACCGCCTTAGTGTTGTAACTTGTGTTGTAAGACAAGAGAGAAGAGACCGAGCCGGAGACTTGTATGAGCCGGATCGGGACTCTGTGGACCGGCCGGGCGTCAACCCATGTATATAAGGGGACGACCCGGCGGCAGATTAGGGAGAGAGGATTCGAGGCTAAGGCAAAGCTATTGCTCCCTAGTCGCCGAAATCATATCAATCACATCACAACTGGACGTAGGCTTTTACCTTCATCGAAGGGGCCGAACCAAAGATAATTCCCGTGTCTTGTGTCCGCTTTAACCCCTCTAGGTTAACCCGTACGATGGCCCTACGACTAAGTCCTTTCATGAGGACATCTGCCGTGACAATTCCACGACAGGTTCCGTAGGCGAACGCCTCGCTCGGGTTCATCTAGAGCCCAACACCTCGCACCCATGCGCATATGTGTATGAGAGAAATGCGCGATCCCTCCGTGCATCGCTCGGCCCCGACCACCCACCGTAACCGGGAATTCCCCAAAATTTTCCTCGCCCTCGCTTCCATGATTTTTTCCGTCATGGACGGCCCAAAGAATGTCATGCAAAAGGCCTCCGCCCGGCCCGTGATGAAAGGCCCATTTTCTGTCATGATTTTTTGTCATAGAAGTAGGAGCCCACCACGTCTATGATGATAGCGGGTTTTGACACAATTATCGTCATAGAAGTGTCATAAGCATGACAGAAAAAAATTCATTCGGCCCAAAATGTCATGGACGTGTCTTTTTTTTTTGCAGTGTTGGGGAGATCAACATGAGTAGCAAATGATTCACAGAAAGAAGCTACTATCTCAGAGTCAAGTCCATATTTAGTGCTAAATTCACGAAAAGCATTGTTATCCATGAAAGATTTAACACAATCAAACTTAAGGTTTATACCTGACTCCTTACCTTCGTGGAGTTCCCAATCTGAAGAGTTGCATTTAATTATTTCCAATAAATCCCATTTGAATTCAATAGTCTTCTTCGTGAAAGAACCAGTACAAGAAGCATCGAGCATGGATTGATCATTACGAGAAAGCCGAGCATAAAAATTCAAAATAATAATTTCTCTTGAGAGCTCATGATTGGGGCACGAATATAACATTGACTTAAGCCTCCCCCAAGCTTGAGCGATACTTTCTCCTTCACGAGGACAATTTTTTTTAAATATAATTCCGATCACGATGAACCAGATGCATATGATAAAACTTCTGATGAAATTCCAATTCAATCGGTTGTAATTCCAAGTCCCGATATCATCGCATAGCCTATACCATGTCAACGCCTTCTCCTTCAAAGATAATGGGAAGACCTTCTTCTTAACTTCATCCTCGGCAAACTCGCAAGCTTAAGTAATCCACAAACTTCATCCACATAGATTACATGCATATCAGGATGTAATGTTCCATCTCCTGCATAAGGATTAGCTAGTGTGAAGATACCACGAACAAGCCCCTCAAAGGATTATTTTCCATAGTGACAAGTGACCGTAAATTTCAGCATGCAATATAAATGTTTCCTTACCAAAGGCGCTTCACTCCCCGGCAACGACGCCAGAAAAGAGTCTTGATAACCCACAAGTATAGGGGATCTATCTTAGTCCTTTCCATAAGTAAGAGTGTCACCCAACGAGGAGCAGAAGGAAATGACAAGCGGTTTTCAGTAAGGTATTCTCTACAAGCAATGAAATTATCGATAACAAATAGTTTGGTGATAAGATAATTCGTAACGGGTAACAAGTAACAAATGTAACTAAGGTGCAGCAAGGTGGCCCAATCCTTTTTGTAGCAAAGTACAAGCCTAGACAAACTCTTATATAAAGCAAAGCTCTCCCGAGGACACATGGGAATTACTGTCAAGCTAATTTTCATCATGCTCATATGATTCGCGTTCGTTACTTTGATAATTTGATATGTGGGTGGACCTGCGCTTGGGTGCCATCCTTACTTGGACAAGCCTCCCACTTATGATTAACCACTCTCGCAAGCCTCTGCAACTATGAAAGAAGAATTAAGATAAATCTAACCATCGCATGAAACATGTGGATCCAAATCAGCCCCTTACGAAGCAACGCATAAACTAGGGTTTAAGCTTCTGTCACTCTAGCAACCCATCATCTACTTATTACGTACCAATGCCTTCCCCTAGGCCAAAATCATGGTGAAGTGTCATGTAGTCGATGTTCACATAACACCACTAGAGGAAATACAACATACATCTCATTAAAATATCAAACGAATACCAAATTCACATGATTACTTATAACAAGACTTCTCTCATGTCCTCAGGAACAAACGTAACTACTCAAAAAGCATATTCATGTTCATGATCAGAGGGGTATTGAATATCATTAAGAATATGAACATATGATCTTCCACCGAATAAACCAACTAGCATCAACTACAAGGAGTAATCAACACTACTAGCAACCCACAGGTACCAATATGAGGTTTTGAGACAAAGATCGGATACAAGAGATGAACTAGGGTTTGAGAGGAGATGTTGCTGCTGAATATGTTGATGGAGATTGACCCCCTCTCGATGAGAGGATCGTTGGTGATGACGATGATGATGATTTCCCCATCCGAGAGGGAAGTTTCCCTAGGAGAATAGCTCTGCCAGAGCCCTAGATTGCTTCTGCCCAGGTTCCGCCTCGAGACGGCGGCGCTTTGTCCCGAAAGCTTCCTTCTGATTTTTTTCCAGGTAAAAATACATCATATAGCAGAAGATGGGCATGGGAGGCCTGCCAGGGGGCCCACAAGCCACAGGGGCGCGCCCAGGGGGTAGGGCGCTCCTAGGCTTCTGGCCTCCTGGTGGGTCCCCTCTGGTATTTTCTTCGCCCAATATTTTTTATATATTCCAAAATAATTCTCTGTAAATTTTCAGGACTTTTGGAGTTGTGCAGAATAGGTCTCTCAGATTTTCTCCTTTTCGATCCGAATTCCAAATTTACGGCATTCTCCTCTTCATGTAAACCTTGTAAAATAAGAGAGAAAAGGCATAAGTATTGTACCAAAATAGGTAATAATAGCCCAGAATGCAATAAATATCAATATAAAAGCATGATGCAAAATGGACGCATTAGTTGCCCATGGTCTCCTATGAGAGAAGATAAAGCAATGCCCACGCTGACGTATGCAGATCGGGTGATGCACGACCAATGGGGCACTCAGTGACGTATATAAACCGTATATCTAGTAATCGAGAGGATTTCTTTACCTTTTGCATCCTTTCGTGCACGAGCTCCTCTTCTTCTACGCATGTCAAGTCCATCACCTTATGCCCAATGGAGTTCTTCAAATGGCGAACTTCATTATGCTATGCGACTACTTTCCGGGAATGGAGCCACACTTGAGTCGTGGAGATATTGCTTTCGGGTTAAAGTCGAGAAGAATGGCAGGACTGTCTACAACTATGGGGGCGAAAATATCCAGATGCGCCCCGACTTGGACTACCTCAAGCTCTAGCTTCCCAAATCAGTCCTGAGCTAGAATAGGGTGTGGTTCTATATACCGATTTCATGATGATCACGCTCAACCAAGGTGGCCATGCATGCATCATCCAAAGTCTTCTCGGAAGGGAATCACCAAAATGGTGTGCGTAGAATCTCGTTGGCTGCCCTGTCCTCCCGTAGCGAGCCATCTCTTCAAAGATCGACATGTGCACCACCGGTCCACCGTCATGCGCGCCATGACCGTGCAAGATTGTTGTCGATGGGCAAGCCATGAAAACGTCTGCCACGAAAGTGCGGTTGTTGGAACTCTCATCATCGACCGAGCGAGACTCTGAGACAGGATACAGATTGCCCTTCAATAACAAGAGATGCTCTGTTGCAATGCACATGTAATTATGTAGTTTTCTTTAAGAAAAACACAAACAGAAGAAACCGAACCGAGAAAAAAAGGCCTATCGCGCTTCCATTCTACTTCCTCCTCATCTCGAGCCGCCACCTCTTCCTCTATCTCTCTCCTCTTCTCAGTGCATGTCGCCAGCTCTCTCCCGCCGAGCGCCAAATCGCCCACTACTTATTTCTCCAGCCTGCACCCAAAGTTGCAGCTTGCTCCTTTCTCTGGTTGTGCCCCCATCCTCGCCACCACGGTCCTAAGGGAGTTGTGTCGTCGGGTCAGACGCCTGCACGTACAGCCAAGGTGCCACCAGCCCACTGCCCGCGTAGCATTTTTTCTTATTTTTTTGAGATGAGCGTAGCGTCTCTGTTTTTTTAGAAACACCTGTAACTTTGTTCATACTCATAACAATTACAAGTACACTCATTTGGATCTAAGATCCGAAAAAATACAAAGTAACTCCTATGACTAAGAATTACAATTAAATCTCTTAAAAACACGTTCTTCGCGGTATCAACCTTTGCTCGAAGAAATACTCCAAAGACTTCGGTAAAGAGGCTGCAATTGCACTGGAGCAATGATGTTGTCACTCTTTCAACCACACGAACATTACCAATAATGATTTTTGAAAGCACCTTGAGTTGTCCATCCAGAAAGATGGGAAGTCTTGACTGACGAATGTACTTGGGCCAGTGTGACGCCTGGATAATCAAGCTACAGTAGTACTCTGTTAAGGGTGTCATGTCATCACGTTGCTAATCCTCGGTTGATCCAAATCATATCCAAATTCAAATTTAAAATAAAATGTTCAAAGTGTTGCAAATATTCCATAGCTAATTATGGTGGTGACCCAACATTTTTATAAAGTGATTAATTTCCCTAAACTAAATTAAACATGGGCTAACAATAATTATTAAATGCTTTTAGTTAAAAAAAATGAAAATATTTTAGTTAGTTGCCAAATTATTTGTGGCAGTAGTCTGATTACTAATGCTAATTTAGGGGCTAATTATATATATTTTATAAAACTAAAAATAAAATGACACTAATAGAAAAACAGAAAAGGTTAAAGAGAAAAGCAAATTAAAAATAAAAAGGAAACCCCCTGCCCCTCCCCGGCCTTGGCCCAGCTGGCAACGGCCCGGCCAGCCCACCTACCCCCCCCCCCACCGGTCGCTTCCCCCTCCCATGTTCCCCCGACCCAGACGCCACAGGGGCGAGCCCCAGCCGGACCATTTCACCGGCGACGCCCCGGAGCTGGTATAAGGCAGGCGCGCCCCCCTCGCCTCCTCGCCTCACCCACTTCCCCAATTCACCTTCCCCCTCGCTCCTCACTCCTCCTCTCTCCCCCTCCTCCAGATCCCCTCCTCCCGAGCTTGGCCGCCACCGTCCACCACGCGCCACCGCGGCCACCTGCCAGCCCTCACCTCGACGTCATGTCTCAAAGCTCCGTACGCGCCCGCTACACCGTCCCTGACCACGAGCCCAACCCGGGGAGCACCGCAGCGCCCACCCTGTCATCATCTTCTTCCTCGGCTCGCCGGCGTCTTCTTCAACGCCGGTGCCCGCTGCCGCTACACTAAGCCCCCCACCGGGCCATCGTGAGCCTCCCCAGTGAGCACCGCACGTCCTCCCCCTCTCTCCTGCTCCCTTCCGTCCCCGTAGCCCCGCTAGCCGCCATAGCCATAGGTCGTCTCCGCCGCGCCGCTCGTCGCCGTCGATTCGGTCGATGCTGAGCTCGACCGGGTCCTCGGTCATGCTCCTCGATGCCGTAGGAACCCCTAGCGCCCTCCCCGACGGGCCAACACTTCGGTCGCCGCCGCGAGCTCGTCGCCTCCCGCCTGCTGTCGTCTGCGTCAAAGTACGCGCGCGAGCACCAGCTTCCCGTAGAGTCGCTCCGCACGCCGAACCGTGCCCCGAAGCACCGTCTCCGTCGAGCGCACGAACGCCGCCGCCGCCTCCACTCATCACCGGCGACGCACCCAACCACCTCCGACGCCCCCACCAGTGTCGTTCGACGCTACTCGCTCGGCTTGTTCGAACGGGCCCCTCCACGCGCCAAATGGTCGCAGGAGGGCGAATCCCGCCGCTAGCCTGCGCCCGCCGCCGCGCTTGAGGCTCGCCGGAGCCTCACCGCCGGCCACGCCGACGTGGCTGCCACATGGGGCTCCATTGGTCACTAATTAGTGGGCCCAAGGGCCCCAGGTGACAGCGCTGACCGGTCAATGCGCTGACATGGCAGCACTGTGTCACTGACCTACGGGTCCCACCCACTTAAATAACATTTTATAATTAAAACTCAATTAGTTAATCTAATTAAACACTGACTCATGGGCCCTACTACTTAATTAGTTAGTTTAATTAATTTTAACCCACTAGTTAACTCCTCTATCTATGATAGGTGGTCCCAGGTGTCAGTTTGACCCTGGTCAACTCAGTTGACTGATGACGTCATGCTGACGTCATATTTCTGTTTTTTGGATTAATTTAAATAATAACAAATTTTTAAATTGTTTTAAGCTTCGAAAATCATAGAAAATATACGTAAGTGAGATGAAAATACTTTGTACATAAAAGTTGCTCAGAAAAGCGAGACGAACCCGAGTACGCAGTCCGTTCGTCTGCCACACATCCCTAGCATAGCGAACATGCAACCTTCCCCCTCCGATTCATTTGTCCAAAAATGGCAAACTTTGGGAAAACTTTCCCGGATGTTATCCCCCTTTGCCGGTATCGTGTAGCACTACGATAGGTGACCCCTAGCACCACGTATCGTCATGTCATGCATCTGTTGCTTGTATTTACTATTTCTTCCTCCTCTTCTCTCCGGTAGACCTCGAGACCGATGTTGATGCCGCTGTGATCGACTACATCGTCGACGACTCTTCTTCCTTTTCAGCAGAGCTTCCAGGCAAGCAAACCCCCCTTGGTCATTACGATATCGCCCATTCCATTCTCTATTATGCTTGCATTAGATTTTGCTACTGTAATAGTTTGCTCCTATATCTGATGCATAGCCTGCTTTTGTAACCTACTGTTCTACCTTACCTGCTTATCCTAAACCACTTAGAATAGGTTGGTTAGTGATCCACTAGTGACCCCTCACCTTGTCCCAGTTGCCTCGGCTTGATGACAGATGACTCGATCAACGTGATCGATGTCCAGAGCCCGACACATCACATCACACCCCCTTTATTGCTCGACTCTACAGAGCTACTATCGAGTGCCGAGGGTGATACCTCGTAACACACTCCTGATGATAACTCTGTAGTGTAGCTATTCGGTCGTGGTCGTCGAGGGTGATTCCTCTTTCACCACTCTCGATACAACTCTGTCGTGCAACACCTCAAGTGTGGACCTCGAGGGTGATTCCTCATACATTCACCTTGACGATTACATCAAGTGGATTCCATCGAGGGTGATTCCTCGGATTCCCCCTTGATGTTATGGACACACGGTTACCTAAACTTTACTTGAGACCTTTGTTAAACTCGGGTCGGCCCTGAGGGGTACCCGCAAGTTGATGTGAAAGTCAGGCGGGCCCGGAGAGCACCCGCGAGATAATTACATGGCACGGCCGGATATTCTGGGCCCTTGCCGTAAGTCCACGAGACGGGGCGACGGGGTCACATCGATCGTGAGTCTCTGCTCATCTCCGCGAGCTCCTAATACAATAAAGGTTTGGGTATTTGTTCTGAGTTGGCCTTTGGCCTTTACGCACTAACCACCATGAGGGAACAGTTATGGGCACTCGGCGTCGTAGTATCAGCCGAATCTTTGTCAGACGTCCATTTCAGCATTGTGGTCTGATAACCCACAAGTATAGGGGATCGCAACAGTTTTCGAGGGTAGAGTATTCAACCCAAATTTATTGATTCGACACAAGGGGGGCCAAAGAATATTCTTGAGTATTAGCAGCTGAGTTGTCAATTCAAACACACCTGAAAGACTTAATATCAACAGCAAAATATTTAGTAGCAAAGTAGTATGGAACTAACGGTAATAGTGACAAAAGTGACATAGTAGTTTCGTAGCAATTGTAAAAGTGGCAATGGAAAAGTAACTTAGCAAAGATCAATATGAAACTAGCTCGTAGGCAATGGATCAGTGATGGATAATTATGTCGGATGGCATTCATCATGCAATGGTTATAACATAGGGTGACACAAAACTAGCTCCAGTTCATCAATGTAATGTAGGCATGTATTCGAATATAGTCATACGTGCTTATGGAAAAGAACTTGCATGACATCTTTTGTCCTACCCTCCCGTGGCAGCGGGGTCCTATTGGAAACTAAGGGATATTAAGGCCTCCTTTTAATAGAGTACCGGACCAAAGCATTAGCACTTAGTGAATACATGAACTCCCCAAACTGCGGTCATCACCGGGAGTAGTCCCGACTATTGTCACTCCGGGGTTGCCGGATCATAACACGTAGTAGGTAACTATAACTTGCAATATCGGATCAAGAACACAAATATATTCATGAAAACATAATAGGTTCAGATCTGAAATCATGGCACTTGGGCCCTAGTGACAAGCATTAAGCATAGCAAAGTCATAGCAACATTAACCTTAGAACAAAGTGGATACTAGGGATCAAACCCTAACAAAACTAACTCGATTACATGGTAAATCTCATCGAAACCATCACGGTCCAGCAAGCCTACGATGGAATTACTCACGCACGGCGGTGAGCATCATGAAATTGGTGATGGAGGATGGTTGATGATGACGATGGCGATTGATTCCCCTGTCCGGAGCCCCGAACAGACTCCAGATTCGCCCTCCCGAGGAAGAACAGGGCTTGGTGGCGGCTCTGTATCATAAAACGCGGTGAAACTTTCTCTCTTATTTTTTTCTTCCTGAAAGTGAATATATCGAGTTGGAGTTGAGGTCGGTGGAGGTCCAGGGGGCCCACAAGGTCACATGGCGCGCCCCCCACCCTTGTGGCTAGGGTGTGGGCCCCGTGACGCTGATTCTTTCGCCAATATTATTTATTAATTCCAAAAATAATCTCCGTTGATTTTCAGGTCAATCCGAGAACTTTTTATTCTGCACAAAAATAACATCATGGCAATTCTACTGAAAACAGCGTCAGTCTGGGTTAGTTCCATTCAAATCATGCAAGTTAGAGTCCAAAACAAGGGCAAGAGAGTTTGGAAAAGTAGATATGATGGAGACGTATCAACTCCCCCAAGCTTAAACCTTTGCTTGTCCTCAAGCAATTCAGTCGACAAATTGAAAGTGATAAAGAAAAACTTTTACAAACTCTGTTTGATCTTGTTGTTGCAAATATGTAAAGCCAAAGATTTAGGTTTTCAAAGAAAGATTATGAACTAACCATATTCACAATAACATTTAGGTCTCACATTTACTCATATCAATGGCATAATCAACTAGCGAGCAATAATAATAAATCTCAGATGACAACACTTCTTCAAAACAATCATGATATGATATAACAAGATGGTATCTTGCTAGCCCTTTCTGAGACCGCAAAACATAAATGCAGAGCACCTCTAAAGATCGAGGACTGACTGAACATTGTAATTCATGGTAAAAGAGATCCAGTCACAGTCATACTCAATATATATTAATAACAATGCATACAAATGACAATGGTGCTCTCTAACTGGTGCTTTTAATAAGAGGATGATGACTCGGCAATAAAAGTAAATAGATAGGCCCTTCGTAGAGGGAAGCAGGGATTTGCAGAGGTGCCAGAGCTCAAGTTTTGAAATAGAGATTGAATAATATTTTGAGCGGTATGCTTTCATTGTCAACGCAACAACTAAGAGATCTCGATATCTTCCATGCTACATACATTATAGGTGGTTCCCAAACAGAATGGTAAAGTTTATACTCCCCCACCACAAACAAGCACACTCCACAACTGGTCCGAAACAACGGGTACCGTCCAACTAACAACAATCCTGGGGGAGTTTTGTTTGCAATTATTTTGATTTGGTTTGCTTTAAGCATGGGACTGGGCATTCCGGTTACCAGCCATTTTCTTGTGAATGATGAGCGAAGTCCACTCATCATGAGAATAACCCACCTAGCATGGAAGATATTGACAGCCCCAGTTGGTACATGAGCTATTCGAGCATACAAAACAGATTATTATTTGAAGGTTTAGAGGTTGGCACTTACAAATTTACTTGGAACGGCGGGTAAATACCGCATATAGGAAGGTATCACTACAAAAAAATACACTTCCGTGATGATACGTGTTTGTCACAGTAGGTCGCTTTTTTTGTCATGCATGTACATCCAGACAAATTTATGACAGAATCAAGATAGTCATACCTGTGCTGTCGTAGAAGTGTTCCATGACATTACCAAAATTATCATCACGGAAGTGTCCACTTCCATGACAATAAATCGCGCGCCACAGAAGTGCTACACGTGGCATCCACCATAACGGAACGCTGTTAAGCTATCGGGTCGGGTTTTGGATCCGATAACCCGTTAACAGCCCCGACCAATGGGGATTTTCCATGTGTAAAATCATCATTGGCTGGAGGAGACACGTGTCAACTCATCCAATGGGCGAGACGCGCCTATGATATGTTGACACGTGGACCGGCCCATCAAGTTTAAATGGGCCGGCCCAACTGAAGGCCCACAAGATTCTATGGACCATAATGGGCCAGCCCAGCTAAAGGCCCACGAGATTTTGCGGACCATAATGGGCTGGCCTAGCTAAAGGCCCACAAGATTTTGCAGCTATAATGGGCCGCCTGTAAAGGCCCACAAGGTTTTTTGTGCCATAATGGGCCGGCCTGTGTGTAAAGCCCACAAGATTCTTGCGGGTTATAATGGGCCGCCCGACTAAAGGCCCATGAGATTTCGCCGACATTAATGGGTCGGCCCAAATATAGGCCCACAAGATTTTGAGGACCTCGGTAGGCCGCCCATTAACCTGGCTGCCATGTTTTGGGCCAAATGCCGCCCATATTTGATCCGTCCATTAATGGCTCGCCACGCCCGCCTAATAGTGGCCCATATGAGATCCTACCGTTAAAATCCTACCACGCTCGGGGCCAAATTACGGCCCAGATCAGTCCGACCCTTTAAGAGGCTCTGGGCTCAATTATGGCCCATATCGACGGCCCGTCAATCGGACACTATGCTTTTGGGCCCACTTGCTAAAGGCCCACTTAGTAATTCGGTATGATATTAGTTTTGGCACGTTAAGGGTCTGTTTAACATTTCGCCCTATATTAATTTCGGCCTGTTAAAAGCCCGTCATATAGTTGGGCCTAACTACGGCCCTGTTTGCATTCGGTTCGCCATACCGATATCCGATTGGGCCAAACAAGGACCGAGACAATTTTTCACTCGTTAAAAGCCCGTGATTTGATTCGCATAATCATGGGCCGGTTCATTTCGCCGTCACAGAACTAGTATGAATTAAGAAAACCTACTCTAAACAATAAAGAAAAAACGAGCATAGTAACTTAGAATAAACATACACTATACAATAAAGGGTATAAGGTATATTACATCCACTAGGCATCAAGTTCGCCACCAAAGGATCATAAAGCACAACGAAGAAGCAGACACAAAAATCGGGCACCATTGCAACAGAATAAAATAATCTTGAACCAAGACCACTTCCAAGACAGTTCAAGAAAGGTCACCTTATGGGGAACTGCTATGCAATTCTTGAAAGAATCGTGTGAGACCGCCTAGCATGTCGGCCATAGCTTCCTGTGTGTAGTTGTTTAGCGATTAGGTTCTCATTGGTGTTCCCCGCAATCTTTATTAGAGATAGGACTTCAAGTCGAAGTTGAGTTGCGTAATGCCTTTCGCTAGAACTTGGGACCAAGAAGTCGAACTGATTCTGCATAACGAATTTCGTGAGCTTGTCTCGACCGTTAGTCTCAAGTAACTTGAACATCGCATCAAGGCAAGACTTTGGGGTTGTCTCGCTATATTCAACATGTTTTGCCTTCTTTGTTTGCAATATATGTTGGGTTTGTCTCACAACCTTCAAAGAGACTTGTGCATGCCATCGTGCATATCACCTGAAACAAAGGTAGAGATGATGTGTTTTCCACGTGTATAAACAAAGATGATAACTGCTCATTAATTCTATCCAATTTCAAAATAGAAAATAAAGAGTATGTTCAAAATATCAATAGCATAATTTGGCATTGTTCATAATGCGGGAGCTTCACCACACCATCGGATTACCATGTCAACATAACAAGCATAGATGAAGGGCAAAGAAAATCATTGTATCTATTTTGGATAATGTGCATGGCATGTTGTTCATATCATCACCACATCAAGAAGATAAAACAGAGATGACAAGGTGCAAACGTGGGCTGCTTCACCACACAATCGGATTATAGATCCACAAAAACAAGCATACATATAGGGAGTATTAAGTAATGTGCATGGTATGAATAAGGAATTTGGTTTTACAAGTAAAACTTAGAACTTACGGTTCTTACAAACATGCATTTTGGTAGAAACAGCAAACTAAACAAAGAAGAAACGATAGGGAGTATGAGCAAATTAAACAGCTTGAGGATAAAGGCTTTAGAAGGACCGACTTACATTAACAGTTAACACCGGCTTTATAATGCCCTTCTCCATGTCAAGGGAAGGATAACTCAAGAATTTCAGCATAGAATCTTCTTCATAAGCATTGCCTGTACTCTATATTTTGTAGAGAGTAATTATAGATATGATAATACTGGAAGGGATAGAGGATAATGAAGATAAGATGCAGATTGATGCTACATAATCAACTAGCAATCCCTGGAAGTACAAGCATTACAGGACAAAATGTACTGACAAAATGTACTGTCATTGTCTGTGTATTCTACTTGTTGGTAAGATTAAATATAGATCTGATCTTTTTTAGTAAATGGTGGGCAAGGGAGATAAGATGCAGAATGCTACAAAATGAACCAATCCCTCTTCCCATAATACAAGAGTGTTTTGAACACCGTGTAATTGCATCAAACGCGTTCTTATATTATTGGACGGAGGGAGTAGTTGTTAATGAGGGTACAATGATAGACCACGTTCAGTCCTTACAAGAGGACTGCAGAGCTAAACCTCTTCAAAAGCATTG
Source organism: Aegilops bicornis (assembly GCA_021605145.1). NCBI lineage: Eukaryota > Viridiplantae > Streptophyta > Magnoliopsida > Poales > Poaceae > Aegilops > Aegilops bicornis. Next base: position 306,556,792 of record CM038669.1, read on the forward strand.
GGTTGATTCTAAATTTATGTAAGAGTCCATACAGATCTTATAATGTCCACCAAATGGACGATTACGAGGCTAACATGTGCAAAGTGATGCTACATAATCAAACAGCTATGAAAGTAAGTATGGTCTTTCAGGCAAGAGGTACTCACAAGAGCAATGCAAAGGTGCAAGATAGTTGCGTAGATTCTGTGGGTCCCTTGAGGACGAATGTTCTTCTCGCTAGCAGTTTTCGTACAAGTTAGACATTAAGGCAAATGCGTAAATGTAGTTCAAATTGTGATGTGATATCATAGACAGTACCTTACTTTGCAGCCGAGACCAATGTGTAACAAGATTATTCCACCACCGTCGGATAAATGTAGCACCGAGACTTTCTGTAAATTTCGCTCGTAGCCTTGCCATCCGTCGGGAGGCCGATCGCACTCCACGGACACCTATGGGGTCAAGTGAGCAGGCCCCTTTGTGGTTCGGAGGGGCGGAGATCGCACGAAGAAGCAGATCGAGGCGCAGGCACACGAGCAGTTACCCAACCAGAGCTCTCCGGAGAGATAAAACTCATCCGCCGCTTGTTTGATCTATTGTGTTCTTGCTAGGGAGCAATGCGAGCTACAAAACCTAAGCGTGAGTGTGTCTAGTCTATGGCCACCGAATGAACCGAACCAGAAAAACTCCCTTTCACGCTTGCACTCGGGCCTCCTTTTTATATGCTCAAGGGTCTCCGGCGGTGGCAACATAGACGAGGGTACAAATGTAAAAACAGGAGTTGGTACACCTACTTGAACAAAGGTATGCGTAAAATACCTAACTCGACGGCAAGGGACAAAAGCAATAAATGCCCGCCATTGTCGCCCAAACAAAGGTAACAGACCGTCAGTGCGCCTCCGCCGCCACGATGGCGAGCCTGGCCGCCGGCCATCGCCGCTTCTCCGCCGGCTGCATACCGCCGACACGCTGCGCATGGAACGGTCCGTGGCGACACGTCACCGGGTGAGCTGGAGCGGAGACGGAGAGAAGTTGCATGCCGCAAAGAAGCGCCTTTGCCGCGGCCGAATCTTTTGTCGCGCCCGGAGACTTGCCGCGCTCGAGCCTTCCCGCAAGCTCCTCTTGCCGGGGCCTTGTCTTCTGCGTGCCTGGAGTGGCCTTCCCGACAAGCTCCTCTTGTCGGGGCCTTGTCTTCTTAATCAAATACTTTGTTCTTGAATGGCTTCAAGGAAGCCGCGGAGGATATTGGCGGTGACGAGGCAAACCTTGCCGCTGGAAAGGTAATCGTCTGGCACGAGTACGGGATACTAGGGTACCCCTACTCTAGTACACCGACAGAGCCCCGGTCTGGGCCATACACGGTGCCGAAGCGCTTTGTCGGGCCAGCCTGTAATCGCACGGACATCGCGCTGCCTCGACCACGTCGCCTTCGCTTCGACCCACCACGATCCCCACTAACGGCACGCATCGGACGTGGGCGTCGTGCGAGATCGTGGGCGCGGTCGCGGGGGGTTCTTTATTAATATAAGCGAACGTCCGCCTCCTCCCTTTATAAGCGGAGGAAACAGGCAGGCCGACCACTGCCATTGTTGTCTTGTCAAGAAACCACCGCTGCTCTCTCCTTCTCCGGTGCGAAGAGAGCAGCGCCCGCCCCTTCCGCCGCAAGCACACTCACCGCCCGTCGGCCTCCTCCGCCTCGCCATGGCTGGAAGCCGACAAGGAGAAGGGCGTCAAGTCGGCCGAGGCGCAGCGGCTCATGGCAAGCAGTAAGGAGCGAGCCATCTTCCCCACAGCTCGGTGCACGGAGTTAAGTGGATCGCCTTCTACCTTTTCTGTCGACGGAGACTCAGGCGCATCCACAAGACGAGGGTGCTCCCGCCCGCCGCTGATCCGCCCCAACAGGTACCCTTTCTTCGCTTCTTTTTCTATTGCGGGCTTTGCTACCGCTTTTCCGAAGTTCTTTGCGACATAATGAACACCTTTAGCCTCCGCCTCCTTGATTTCACCCCCAACGCCATCTTCGACCATGGCCGTTTTGCACATTTGTGCGAAAACTTTGTCTGAGTCCACCAATGTGGCACTCTTCCGCCATTTCTTTGTTCCTCAAGGCCGAGAGAGGAGAGCCACTTGCCGGGAGGGATATTCGGGTCTCTAGGATCGGCAAGAAAGAGGCCTACCTAGAGGGGGAGTTCCGAACAAGTGGGAGGAGTGGAGAGCCAACTGGTGCTGGGTCGTAGAGGAGAACCTACAGCCTTCACCGCTGCAGGCGCTAAACCCCAATAATGCGCGGCAAGGATCGGAGTAACTTACGCCGGAGGACGCTGTTGAAGATAGTCTGTGACCAATTTCGCCTCGGGCTTGTCGGGTCGACAAGAGGGAGCAGCTTAGCGCAGACTTCATTCGCCGCCGTGACGCTTCCCTTTGTAGGAAAGGAGGAGGCCCGCTTGGGAGTTCCGTATCGCGGCGGATATCATGAGGCTGCGCCAGGCCTGAATTGGAACTTCACCGTCATGGAGCTGGATTCAGTGCTGCTGTTGTTCAAGAACGCACCCGAACATCCAGAGTGGTTCAGGTTGCCTCGGGGTCGCCCCACAGTGCAACAACTCGGCGCCGATCGCATCCGCGCCATGATGCCACCAGGCGACTCCCACGGGATCGCCCCGACCGGCAGGAGCCCCGACGAGGTCGCGGCAGCAATTCTTCGACGATTTGCAAGAAGTGCCGATCCGCGCCGACGAAAGCGTAAGAGGCTCACCCCTGTGACACCACCGACCAGGAGATGGCGAGATCGCCACCAGTGGAGGAGGCGGCAGCAGCTGCCACCGGAGCCTTCGGGTTCTGCGTGGTGGTGGGGGCGGCGGCGACGGCGGCAAGCCTTGCCGCGCGAGGGGCGGACGCCGGCGAGGACGACCTTGGCGGGCCCGCGGCCGGGTCGCGTGGACCCGCCGTGGGCGCTTCTTCCCCTCCGTGAAGCGACTTGCCGCCGAGCCCCCTGCCTCCGCCGAGGAGGCGTCCTCGCAGGGTCGAAGACGAGTCGGGCGGCAGATCGGATTACAAAGAAGCAGGCGCCGACGCGCTCCACCGCGGCAAGCGAGGTTGTTGAGCGCCCCTAAACTGCAGGCGACAATCGGGCGGAATCTTCAAAGCCACCGCCGACGCCCGCAAGCGGCCAAGAGAGCCCACTCCCCACCTCATCGCTACGGAGGCGGGCCGGAGTTTGACTTCTCCGCGCCAGGGCCCGAGGAGGAGAGCGAAGAGTAAGCTCTTGAGGCTTGTGCTTGTATTTCTTCAATTTTTATTGCTTCATCTTGAATCTGATTTGCTTGCTCGGACTCTTTCCTTTTCGTGACGCCGGCCAGAGCGCGAAGAGGGCCAAGATCCCGACGGTCATCGTTGAGGACGATTCTCCTGCGGCGACGGGGACGCGTCTGAGACCGCCTGCCGGACCCGCAACCTTTCTCTCAGAGCAGCCCCAAAGACAGCCCCAGAGTAAGTGTGCAGTTTTCTTCTTACTATTAGGTGTGCAGGGTGCTCCTTCATTGTTGATATCTCGATCAGTGTGCTTGTGTAGGAGCAGAGCAGCCTCATCGAGGAGGCTCGGAAGCCGCCTCCGAGATCCTGCCTCACGCCACTACGCCGCCAAGGGAGAACTCCCCGGCAAGGGAGCTCCCTCCGACAAGGGAGGCCACCCCGGCAAGGGAGGCCACTCTGGCAAGGGAGGCTACCCCGGCAAGGGACGGCGCCAGCGACCCTCCAATGGTCGAGGTCATGGCTGCGGATCCCGTTGCAGGTAACTCCCTTACACGAAATTTTCCCTCGGGCTTGCTTTCTTTTGTTTCTCTTTTGAACATCTGCTCGACTGCCCTCTTCTTCGTCTGACGCAGACCCGATGGAGGTCGAGGCCGCCGGCGAGGAGGAAACGCGCGGCAACACTGACGAGGCCGCCGTCGAAGAAGAAGAGGTCGTCGTCGTGGAGGAAGAGGCCGTCGCCGACGAGCCTGTTGGCAGGAGGCCACCGAGGTCAGCCGACGCTGAGGTCGGGCGAGGAGTCGGCCGATCGTCTTGAAGGCCCCGAGGCCGCAGGAGCTGCAAGCGCCACACCGACAAAATCTCTCATTGTCAAGCGACAGTTCGAGGAGCTCCCACTACCGTGCCTACTCAAGGTCAAGCGAAGGCGTTCATCAAGCTCCCCGGAACCGAGCTCAGGCGCCGGCCGAGGGCGAGACCTTCGACGGCGAAGCTACTCGCCTCCATTGGCTGGCCGGTAGACGCGCAAGCAGCAAGCAGCAGCGGGCGAAGTCCGAGGAGGAGCAGGCCGAAGAAGCCGTTGTCGCTTACCGCTTCTGGCAGCTGTTGGAGACTCCGGAGGCGCTGTGCGAGGGCAGGAGCGGACATGGAGAACGCGCCGAGGAGCTCGGAGCGCCAACAAAGAAGCCCTCCGCGACGTGCGGAAGCATCGGGGCAACTTCGCAGAAGAGCGCACGGCCTTCATCTCTTGAGAAGGCCGCGGTGATGAGGAGCAGCGGCCGGCTGCCGAGAAGCTCGCCAAGGCAGGAAAGCGAAGTTGGCGCAGCGGAAGGTCAACTCGACAGCCACGAAGAGGACCTTGCCGCTGCGCGAGGAGTCGCTGGCGGGCGCCAGAAGCGGGCGACGCCGCCGCAATGCCGAGGCCGCCAAGGAAGAGCTGAAGGCGAAGGTGGCACAGCTGGAGGCCACCCTCAAGAAGAGCGGCGAAGAGATTGCCGTGCTCAAGCATGAGCGCGAGAAGGATGCTTACACCCTTGGCGAGCTGCAGAGCCGTCTCACTGACAGGGCCAAGGATCTCGACGCCGCCAAGGACTCCAAGGCTGATCTGGAGCTGAAACTGACCACTCTGACGCAGACGTTGGATGGCGCCAGAGAGCGGGAGGTGGGCTTGTTGGAGGCGATCAAGACCAAGGAGGAGCTGCTGGCGAATGCTGCCTCCGTCCAGAACACTTTGAGGGAGAGCGTGGAGCCTCGGACCAAGGCCTTGTGGACACCGCCGCCGACATCCACAACGAAGTGATGGAGCCGGGATGGCGGACCTCGCATACTCCTCCGACGAGCATCTCCAACCCAGCGCCAAGCTCAGCCTGTTCTTCAAAGGCGCAGGACGGGTCTCCGCGACTCGGGAAGAGGTCCCAAGCAGCTGGCCGAGGAATTGCGCCAAGTTTGTGCGAGAGCCCTCGAGAAGGTGTTGATGAAGGTGGCCTTCCGCAACCCGGGCCTCAACCTTAACGGCGCCCTCGGATCCTTGCCGTCTGGCCAACGCGGAGGAGCTCAAAGCCCTTGTCGCACCCATTGTGGACAAGGTGAACAAGATCAAGCGGATCGAGGGCGACCGCGTAGACTAGGCCGCCAACCTTATCTTTCCCTTGCCGCTGCTGATCATGTTTAGAATACTTTGTTAGATCAGCGGCAAGTAATTTTGTAATATATTCTATCTTAGGTGAATCGATCAATGCAACGTTATTTCCTCTACTTGATCCCTTCCTTTGTACGTTTCTGCCTTACGCATTTAGGGGACTTGTCGGTGCGGGCACTTTTGTCATGAAGGCCGAGTGCGAACGTCAAGAAATTTGGCAAGAAGCCGCCTCCGACAAGCAACCTTGTCGCGACTAGCCGCAGCTCACTTAAGTTGTTGAGCGGACTCGAAACAAAGTAAGGGCGCCGACCAGCCCGGCGAGTTGGTTCCTCTCCGCATGTGTTTTCCATACAAAGTACTATCGTTCGAGGAAGATAACTTAAAAATTTAAAAATTGATTGCTCAAACTTTGGCAACTTAGCTTTTCTGTCTCTTGCTTCCCGGTGAGGTGAAACTTCCTCGAGCGGTGCCTTAAAAATTGATTGCTCAAACTTTGGCAACTTAGCTTTTCTGTCTCTTGCTTCCCGGTGAGGTGAAACTTCCTCGAGCGGTGCCTGGTCCATAGTATTATCTCTTCCTCCCCCCCTGGTTAACTTGTGCGCGAGGGAGCCTTCTTCCTTTGAGAAAAGAAAAGAAGAGGAAATAACGTTATGGAGCCTAGCGGCTCGATTCGCTTACGGGTATGGTTGCTTTGCACAAAGTGTTAGCCAAAACATGCAATAAATTGATGAAAGCATGAACTTGACAAGTTGTGTGCAACACATGAGCTTTATCGATGCATCGGGTTCATGCGCCCGGCTTTGTACAAAGGATTACATGCAATGGCGGCAATACTTGTACAAAAGGTGGTTGCCGAACGGGTCCCGACAACCGCGCCTCTATGGGTAAAACTTACGAAGATGCTCAATGTTCCAGGAGTTGCTCACGGAATGCCATGTTCGGTCTCAGGCATGACGGCCAGCCTAGTGACTCGCTTTCACCCGATAAGGGCCTTCCCACTTCAAGGCCAACTTGTTTGAATTCTTGGCGGACTGAACGCTACCAAGAACAAGGTCGCCTTTCCTCGAGACTTCGCATTAACCCTTCGGCTATGGTAGCGACGCAGTAGCTTGTCGGTAGCGAGCGGCTCAAGACAAATGTCAAGACGATCCTCCTCAAGGAGCAGCGTCATCTTGTCGCAGCTGCTCTTGCTCAAGCTCATCATAAGCGAGCACTCGAGGCGATCCGTGATACGAAGTTCCGGGGAGAACTGCCTGCCTCCATAGACTAGAGCAAAGGGTGTCCGGCGTTGGCTCGATTTGGCGTCGTCTGACGACCAAAGAACCACCGACAGCTCCTCGATCCAGCTTTCTTCCGCACTTGTGCAGCCTGTCGAAAGTTCGGTCTTGAGCCCGCAAAGACTTCAAAGCATTGCCCTCTCGCTGACCGTTGCTTCTCGGGTGAGCAATGAGCAAATCAGACCTTGGCGCCAAGGTCTTGGATGTCTTGCATGAAGGTGCGACTCGTAAATTGTGTGCCGCTGTCGGTGATGATCCGGTTAGGGATTCAAACGGCAAACAATTGACCAAGAACTTGATCGCCGACCGTGCCGCCACCTTCCTCATCGCTTCCACTTCCGCCACTTTGTGAACTTGTCGATGGCGACGTACAAGTACTCAAAGCCCCCGACACCGGGGAAAGGGCCGAGGATGTCGAGCCCCTGCATCAAAAATGGCCAGGATAAAGGGATCGTCTCGGAGAGCTTGAGCTGGCTGGTGTATCTGCTTGGAATGGAACCGCACGCTTCACACTTGGTTACTTGTGCGGTTGCATCCGGAGGGTTGTCGTCAGAAGAAACCTTTGCCGGAAAGCTTTTGCGGCAAGTGCTCTTCGCGCCAATGTGGTGACCACATATGCCTCCATGTATCTCTCGCCAACAGCTTCGGCCCATCTTCCCCGGTATACACTTCAATTTCACACCGTTGAGTCTTCTTCGCATGCAGTATGCTGTCGACAAACCGGTACATACTTGACCGCCGGGCTACTCTTTCCGCTTCTTCTTGCTCTTCGGAAGTTCTCCGTCTCAAGGAAATGGACAATCCGCTGCGCATATCTTTGCCGGAGCTTGTGGCTCGACAACAAGGACTAAAGGCACATCTCGCCGCTGCTGGAACATCAGCTTCCACTGGCGAGGACTCGAGGTCCCGCCGAGCTTGATGCTCCCCGACAAGCTTGCCGGAGCAAGACTTGTCGGGAGCGCCCGCTTCAAGAAACAAACTCGGGTCTGCCGAGCAGATCGCTTCCTCAAAGACTGTTGGTGTTGATCTTGGGGACCTTTGCAACGACGGCTTCGGGAAGCTCAGCCGGAAAAATAGTCACCAGAGGCCAACTTCCTCTTCTTGCTTTGTCCTGTTGATGGTGTTACGGTTGGTTGAGTCAGCTTGAGCACGAAAATCCCTGGTTCCACAGGCAACTTAAGTGCAGCGCACTTTGACAGGCCATCAGCAATATCATTCTAAGCTCTTGGAACATGTTCCATTTGCAGGCCGTCAAAGTGCTCTTCTAGCTTCCTCACTTCATCGACGTAGGCTTCCATCAACAGACTCTGGTAATCTTTGTTCACTTGGCGGACGACGAGTTGCGAGTCACCCCTGACAATGAGCTTCTTGATCCCAAGGTCCACTACGATCCTGAGACCGGCAAGCAAACCTTCATACTCTGCAGTATTGTTTGTCACTTGCTCCTTGGGAAAGTGCATCTGGACGACATACTTGAGGTGCTCTCCGGTGGGTGCGATAAGCAAGACGCCCGGGCGCCTTGCAGAAGGCACCATCAAAGTACATCACCACTCTTTGCTTGCTTCTTTGACGGGAATGCTCGTCTCGGAATCTCTTCATCCGGTGTTGGCGCCCATTACGCTATGAATTCTGCCAACGCCTCGCTTTGGATAGTTGATGTGCTTTCAAACTTAAGACCAAAGCTTGACCAAAGGCCCACTCGACAATCCCGCCTGCCGCTTCCGGATTCTCGCAGATCCTCTTCAGGAAAGCGAGTGGCAACCGTGATCTCATGTGCTTGGAAGTAATGGCGCAGCTTTCTCGAGGCCATGAGGAGGCCGAAAAGCAATTTTGCACACCGTAGTACTCGACCTAGCCTCGCAGGAGGGAATCGACAAAGTAGACCGGGCGCCGCACCATCCTTTTCTCGTATCTACTCATGCGCTCGCGACTCCGCCCTTGTCGGGACCAGAGCTTGTCGGCGAAGCTCCCCCGCTTGTCGCTGGATGTGCTTGCCGCGTTGCCGGCTCGTCATCCGCCTCCCTCTCCGCTTACTAACGCAGCACTAACCATTTGATTGGTTGCCGCTATATATAGCAGCAACTTCTCTTGTGGCTTAGGTGCGACAAGTGTTGGAGTGGAGGATGTATCTCTTCAAGTCTCGCAGCCGCAGCCTCCGCTTCGGGAGTCCATTTCATTGGACCCGCCTTTTTCAAAATCTTGAAAAGCGGCGGTGGCGCTCAGCCAGACCTAGAAATAAACTCGCTGAGAGCAGCCACGCAACCGCAAGTCTTCGTGACATCCTTGACGCGTGCTTTGGTGCTTCAATCTGCTCAATGGCCTTGATCTTGTCGGGATTAGCTTCAATCCCTCGTTGAGACACGAAGAACCCGAGAAGCTTGCGGAAGGGACTCAAACACGCACTTCGGGGTTGAGCTTGAGGTTGATCTTGCGCAGATTCGCAAAGGTCTCGCCCAAATCTTGAACCAGAGTTGCTTTGTCCTTGCTCTTGACCACTATGTCATCCATGTAGGTTTCTACATTTACGTGCATTTGCGGCTCAAAAGCCGCCATGGACTACCCTTGCAAATGTTGAACCAAAGATTCTTCAAACCGAAAGGCATCCGTATGAAACAAAGATGTGCCACATGGTGTGATGAATGCGGTCTTTTCTTCATCTTCTTCAGCCATGAAGATCCGATGGTATCCTCGAGTATGCATCAAGAAACGAAAGCAAATCACATCCAGCCGCGGAGTCAATAATCCGGTCAATGCGCGGCAAGGAAATGGATCTTTGGGACAAGCTTTATTAACATCCGTGAAGTCAATACAAAGTCTCCATTTCCCATTTGCTTTGGCGCATACGACTGCTGTGATTGGCCAACCACGTAGGGATGGAGCACTCCTCGACAAGGCCTCGCCGCTTCCAGCTTTCTTGATCTCTTCGCTATGAATTCTTGGCGCCCACCGCTTGCTTCCCGACTTTTTGCTTGACGGGCCGCAGATGAGGACAAACGGTCAGCGGTGCTCAATCACTTTCCCGGGAACACCGGGATATCGACGGTTGCCATGCAAACACATCGACATTCGCCTGCCAGGAGAGCAACGAGCGCCTTCCTATTTAGGGTCGAGAGGTAATCGAATGGTGAAGGCACCACCAAGCCGGGCCCCCTCCTTGGTCGGGCACCTTCTTGGTCTTCGGCGGAGCCACCATCTTCTTGCACTTGCCGGTGGAGCTCGATGGTGCGCCCTCGACGCAGTAGCGCAAAGCACTCAAGAGGTGCGCTTTGCCGGAGTGAGCATCGAGCCCTTGCCGGGACTTGGACTTGGTCTTCTTCCCCGGGAGCTTCAAGTGTTCCGCAATCTGTCGTAGCCGTTGCATCCCGGAAGATCTTGTCGGCACAAGATAAGGGCATCCTTCTTGTCACCATGGACAGAGATGACGCTTATCGGCCTGGCATCTTGAGTAGGTTGTAGGCGTAGTGAGAGGCTGCCATGAACTTGGCGAAAGTCGGATTTGCCAAGTATCCCATTGTAAGGCAATGGGAAATCGGCAACGTCGAACGTAACCCTCTCAGTCCTGAAGTTCAGCTCGCTGCCAAATGTGACCGGCAACGTAATCTTCCCCTTCGGCTTGCTCCTTCCCGGATTGATTCCTTGGAAGGTACCGGTCTCTTCGAGCTCATTGCCGTCAGGATTTGAAGCTTCGGAGCACACGGAGGAGATCAGATTCAAGCCGGCCCGCCGTCAACTAACATTTTGTAACCTTGAGGTTGCGGATGGTTGGGGAGACCAACATCGGCAAGCACCGACAAAGAGTTATGCGATCAGGGTGGTCCTCAATATCAAAAATGATAGGCGTCCGGACCACTTGAGAGGCTTATGTGACTCTACGGATGGTTCCGCCGCATTGACCTCCGCATCCATTGCTTGAGTTGGCGGTGGAGAGGTATGCGAAGCACCTCCGTCACAACGCAGCGACCTTCCGTGGCTTTCCTCAAACTCCCCGCTCATCGCCGGCGCCGCTGCGTCTTCCATGTCTTCATCGTCGTCATCATCTTCATCCTTGTCGCGGCGGCTGGGAGGTCGATCTCCTTGCCTGCTTGGCCTTGCAAGGCCCCTCCCGGCCGGACGCTTTCTTGCTTGCTCCTCCAGCACCTTCCTGGGCCTTCTCCTTGTCGCGCCGCCATTTTCAGCTCTCGGCTGTTCGACGACAGCTGCTCGACCTTCTTGCAGCTCGAGATCGTGGCCCTTGGTGCGGTGGATCTTGCAATACTGCTTGCGGATCTGTCTCGCTTGTCGGGCGGCCGCCACCGACCGGTGGTTGGCGCCAATGGCAACTCTCCTTGCTCGAGCCACCAGCCTTGGCGTTCTTGTCGCCACCTCCATGGCCGGATCGCTCGATTGCTAGCACTTCTCTGGCTTTCTTCTTCCTGTTGCCCTCGCCCTTGGCCCTTCTTTCTTGGGCGGTGTCATCACTGTCGAGATCTCATACGCATTCTCTCCTAGGAGTCTCCTCCTTCCTCGGTAGCGTGCACACTTGTCGTCCAAGGCGTACAGCTCCATCGACATCCTTGACTTTGCACATCGCCATCTCCTCCCTCATCCTGCGGTTCCGCGACATTCGATGAAATGCGCCGATCACCGCATGGCAGGTGGACGTCTGGGATGTTGTAGTGCACACGGTGAATCTCTGAATGAACTTGGCGCAGGGACTCTCCTTCCTTCCGGGCGAGCAAGTGAAGGTCACTCTCTTGGCCATGAGGTTTGTGGCCACCGTGAAGGCGCCAACAAACCGATGGCACAGATCTGCCTAAGAGGATATGGAGCTGTCCGGCAAGTGCATGAGCCAAGATCGGACGTTGGGCTTGAGCACGAAGCGGGAAGTAGTTGGCGAGGATCTTGTCGTCCCGCCCCCCGCAGCCTCGCACCGTGATGGTGTAGATGCCGAGAACTCCGACGGATGCGCCCTGCCATCATACTTCTCCCGACGCGTCTGGTTTGAAGTTTTTCGGCTGGGCCCTTTGGACTTGCCGCAGCTCACGAGTGAACGCAGGGCAACCTACCGCGTCTGACGGCAAGTCGCACAGCCCCTCCGTGGCGTGCATGTCAACAGAAGGCCAGCGGCGCTTGTCGGATCGACGTCGCGCTTCTTCGGGCGCCGATGCGAGTTCGGCGTCCCTCTTGTTGTCGCTCATGAAGAACTTGGCGCTGATCGCCGCGAGCTCGCGGATCCGACGATGCAGTGGAGTCGCTGTCGAGGTGGATCCGGTGAGTCGGCGACCTTGGCCTTCTTGGCGGAGAGTGCACGGTGGTTGCACCTCCGGCGATCCTGCCGCCACCGCTCGTGCCTTGTCGCCTCGCCGCGTAATGATGGCGTTGGTTGCGCGGAGCGCCGCCGTTGGCAAAGCCGATGAGGCTCGATATTGGCCCTCCACTCGCCGACCTTGTCGGCCGTTGGAGGGTAGTCGAGGAGGTGAGCTCTCGCCAGAAGCTTCTGCTGGAGTAGTAGGTGGCATTGGAGAATGGTGCGAGGAGCGGACACGCCGGACTTCTAACCACGTTAGAAGGAGCAGCGCCCGCCCAGCGGCCGTATCTCACTCGTGCAGCATGTTGGCGCGCATGCTGGTCTTTGAGGGTCTCGATCCAACGAATGTATGGCGTTGTGAACGCCATGACGTTGTTGGTCCCGCGTCTCCTGAGATGGGCGCGGGGGATGCGCGGACGCCGAGGTTTGCGGTGCCTTGTCCTTGGACTTGGCAACGTCGCGAGCACCTTCGTCGGCGCCCGTCCCTCACTTCGTCTGCCCCCACCACCCGCTTGCTGCGGTGAAGGTGGAGTGCAAGCGGACGGCTACGCCGCCGAAGCCTTCTTCTTCGGTGGCATGTTGAGGAAGATGTTCTTGACGCTGCTCGTGTGAACGCCGGATCAGATTCACACGGCCTCGACGCCCCTACCGGGCGCGCCAAAGATGTCGGGGAAGGCTGATCGTGCCCACGGACACCTATGGGGCGGCCGGGCAGGCCCCTTGTGGTTCGGAGGGGGGCGGAGATCGCACGAAAGAGCGGATCGAGGCGAGGCACACGAAAGAAGTTTACCCAGCTTCGGAGCTCTCCGGAGAGATAAAACTCCTATTGCTGCTTGTTTGATCTATTGTGTTCTTGCTAGGGAGCAATGCGAGCTACAAAACCTAGTCTATGGCCAGTCGAATGAACCGAACCAGCCGAAAAAACCCCTTCTACGTTGCACTCGGGCCTCCTTTTATATGCTCAAGGGGTCTCCGACAGGTGGCAACATAGACGAGGGTACAAATGTAAAAACAGGAGTTGGTACACCTACTTGAACAAAGGTACAAAGTGCAAAATACCTAACTCGACGGCAAGGGACAAAAGCAATAAATGCCCGTCATAGACGCCCAAACAGTGTAACAGAGACCGTCAGTGCGCCTCCGCCGCCACGATGGCGAGCCTGTCGACGCCGCTCGCCATCGCTGCTCTCCGCTGGCTGCACAGCCCGCCGACACGCAGCGCATGGAACGGTCCTGGCGACACGTCGCCGGGTGAGCTGGAGCGGAGACGGAGAGAAGTTGCATGTCGCGGCAAGCGCCTTGCCGCGGCGAATCTTTTGTCGCCGGAGACTTGCCGCGCTCGAGCCTTCCGGCAAGCTCCTCTTGCCGGGCCTTTGTCTTCTGCGTGCACAGGTGGCCTTCCCGACAAGCTCCTCTTGTCGGGGCCTTGTCTTCTTAATCAAATACTTTGTTCTTGAATGGCTTCAAGGAAGCCGCGGAGGATATTGGCGGTGACGAGGCAAACCTTGCCGCGGGGTGCTGCAACTGTCCGTGCACGAGTACGGGATACTAGGGTACCCCTACTCTAGTACACTGACATCATCGAAGTGCGCTTGCCTCAGGTAGGAACGATACTTCATCAACGAGTGCTTGAAAAGCGCAACCAACCCTTGCTCGTCATCACAATCCAGTTTGCGCCTCGCCTATTTAAAAGAATGAAATCTTGTGTCTTCACGTAAATGAAACATATGCAAGAATGACCATGAATAACATAAGTACATTACTTACAGCGTAAGTTGCGGAGGAAGATCTGAAATTGTTACGTTACGCAGTATAATCTTTCCATGAAGGAAAGATGCGCACAAAGTTCTCGACAACAACATAAGCTTCATCTTCTAAATCGGGAAGAAATGGAACAGGGGTCCTATTTGCTGCAATTGGGGCTCTCTATGGTTCGAAAAGGGATTTGGCAACTGGATTTGGTGTACTCTTTGCTGGAATGGGGGTTTTGCGTCGTACAGCTGGTGCTATGTCAACTGCATTAATCATACTATTTGCTGCAGTTGGGGTGTGCTGAGTTGGGGCATCAGAAATGACCAGCGTAGTAGGGCTAGAGTCTGCTAGAGTTGAGGTATTTTGTGGGTCAGGTGATATTGCAACGACACCTAATGGGCTATTTGATTTATCAGGTGCCACTACCTTTTCCAAATACTTTGCTGGTGCTCTTCCATGATCAGCAATCGCCCTCTTCCTTTTGAACGTCTGATACACAAGAACAACAGTTGAATGGATAAATATGGTATGATGACAGATGGAACATGTACTAAAAATGGATAGGCAGGGCGTATTCACATACACGATGTGTAAACTAAGCTAATGGCAGTTCAACAAAGTAGAAGCAATGCAAAGCATCAGTTGCAAGATATGTGCGAGCAATGTAACCTTGGAAAGTTAGAGCAAGTACCTTGATGGGTGAATAAGATAGGGCATCTTCCTCTGACTCCTCCACTAGGGAGCTACATTGACTTAGGTCTCCCTCTAGCTCAGAATCACTATTAGGATCATATTCTGATCATGAATCTGTAGGTGGAGAGTGTTTGCATTGCATTGCATCCAGACTTGATTTCAGTCCCTTAATGCCAAGTTTGACAGCCATGGCATTGTTACGCTTTATTCTTTTCATGCGCATAAGCTCATAATCACTATGATGCTGCTCGTAATCTAAGATTCATGAAAACATAAAAAGTAGTCAGATTATCTATGGAATGCATTGCGGTTTCAACTCGGAGAGTGTCTCCCTATAAACCCTGCATATGCAAAGTTCACCTCCCCAACCGTCTTTGACGGACCACACACAGAGATACACACCCGAGCGGCGAACATGCATTTTCAAAACTAATTTAGGAACATTTAGCTGACCAATTAAACAACTCTGTTTTAATAATATCAAATTCGTATTTGAACAACTAAGCTTGATGGGTGGAGCAGTGTTATTATGACACGAAGCACGTATTCTGATCGTATAGTGATCATAAAAGGGGGAAACTCTAAGCATATATTTTTAGCAAAAGAGGGTTTCCCCTCTGATTTCTATTAAAGAAACCACCACGGAACCAACATGATCAATTAAACCCTAAGCATGATCAATTAAACTGTATTATGGCCGTGCCATGGCAGATTTGAAGCTGCAAACCGGAGAAATGATATTTAGCATCCACTGTTTGCTTTGAACTAAGAACTAAATTCTAAGAGATGAAAGAAAGTAGAGTAACCAAGTTAAGATCTATTTTCTGGTTGAGATCAAAAAGTTGAGGAGATATGAAGTACCACCTCTCTTGCGGCGACGTGTAGGCATCGGGGGTGCGATGGCTGTCGGTGGCGTTGAAGCAGATCTGTGACGGTAGACGGGTGCATCGGGGGATAAGTCCCATTGCGGTGGAAGAGAAGGTCGTGTGAGCGGCCCCGGCAAAGAGGACGACGATGCCTATGAAGCGAGAGGACGCGATGCAAGGCTATTGGTCCGTCGCCGTGGATGAGAAACGTCCATCTCTAGCAGTGGATGACGCGGTCTTGGTAGGCGCTCCGGCATGGTGGAGGACGGTGGCGATGGATGTGGTGGAGGACGGCGGCGACGGATGGGGTGGCGGACGGAGGCTGGTGTGGGAATGGGGTGTTCTAGCGCGGATGGTGTATGAATGGGAAAATGGAGGGAGAGGTACGGGGAACCATGTTTTTTGGACGCGCCTGTCTGAAATATGGGAGAGTTACGAACTTATCCCCCGTTTCAAATTTGGACGTCTCGTCGGTTGGGGATAGGACGGTAATCTCGCATCTCCCAAAAATTTGTCGGTAACTATTTCGGGCGAGGAGAGGGTGTTTTGCCGCCCACGGTTGGCGCCCACTGTGTATGAACGGGTCGATGTGTAGGGGCGGTTGTGTCACGTCTGATGGAAGTTACACATCTGCCCCTATTTAAAATATTAGCCTACATCTATTTCAGACGAGGAGAGTTTGTTTTACCGCCCACCGTGTATGAATGGGGAATGGAGGGAGAAACAGAGGTATTTCGGACGAGCTTGAATCAAATGAGTTTTGCCGCCCACATTTGGCGCCCACCGTGTCTGAATGGGCTCAGAGGCCGTCGTGTCACGTCTGATTGAAGTTACTAGTCTACCCCTATTTAGAGAAGTGGAAATCGGGCCGATGGATTGTCCGTGTAATGGGTAGACACTAATTTCCATCTCCCAAACACTTGGCTTCGGGCAGCCGATGTGGGAGTGGACATTTTGCTGTTTCTTTCGAATTTTGGGACTGCATCCACGTTTACCCTGGCAACTAAATTCGAATCCATTTTGTATTCCTATATAAATCTTTATAAATCATTGTATGTGTTTTTATATATCTTCAAAAGGACGACGAAGATGTATTCCACTGTCATATATGAATATGGTTTACAAATGCCGATACTCAAATTCAGAAACTAGAATCCAGTTTAAGGTGAATTCGAATATTTGGAACACTTCATGTCCAAATCAAATGTCACATGCAGCAAAATGTGTACTCCCATTTAGATATGTACAAAAGCGACGTATCAAGATTCAAATACCGAGTCAATCAACCAAGAATGTACGGAACTAACAGACATATAAACACTTATAGAGTATATGGATCAATAATATCAACTAACATGCATAAGCCAGGCTGCTGTACTTTTTTTTGGCTACAACAACATCCTTTTTTAGCCAGCATCTTGGCCCTTTCCGATGCGTGCCACTTATGGTCCATCTATACTACTATTGCTGAATGCACATTCAGCCCGATTGGCATATTTGTAGGTCTGGCACAGCAATCCAAATGAAATGTCTCAAGTCTTATCAATTAATACAGGCTTGTGCTCAAATAAAATTACAAAAAAACAATTATTACATGATCTCTATAACAAATGGTTTGATTGATTACATGAACAGAGACAACACAAAGGTTATTCAACTATGGAAAGAACATTTCACCTATGATTTACCAAGTAGGAATTTAATTTCCTTTTTCCTTGAGGACCTTAACAATCTGGTCGGTCTCGACTTGCTTCTTTTGAAATCCACCAAATATTTAATGGTTGTCTTGAGTCTTTGCTTATGATTGTGCTGTTTGCTTCCTCAACATGTCAACTTCATCTCTAAGTGCGTATGTAATCTCTTTCTACCACTAGTTTAGCCTCTAGAGCATCAACAGTTGGCAATTCATAATGCACGATTGGGCGGTGCCATCTTTGTGGGATGATGCAACGTCCATGGGGACCTTGCTCTTTGATCTTGGGCTAACCTGTTTTGCCATTAAAGTTCCGATTGGATTCAGAAAAGTTGAAGTTAGCAAAACATCTCAACTGGGAGTTATAACAGCAAACCAGTTAAACAAACAAGGAATTAAAGAGTTTCAATTGGATGCTGAAAATTAGTTATTAACATCATTGTAACCCGATGTTGCAGCAGCAAAGCAGTTAAACAAACAAGTAGATATTTAAGTTAAGTCAAACAAGTAATTCTTAACAGTAAGTATCAAACACATAGATAAGTAGCGATCTACAATATGATTAACGGTCATGTGCCATTATGTAATCAGTAGCAAACTAAATTAAGCCAAGCAAGGTAATTGGACAATTTTGCAATAAGTGGCTAACTAAAATTCCGAGAAGCGTGTGGCGAACTTACGCTAGTTCTTTGTACATGCACACCGCAACTTCTTTTTAAACACAAGGTTGTATGAAGGAGTCCATGGCATCAATTGCTTGGATCACGCAGTCCCAATACTTCTTTCTTCCCACACTTTGCATGGGTAAGTCGAATGGTTAATCTGGTAAGATGGTGCGTCCTTGATATGTTATATGAGGACGTGTAGTCGACTAGTTGTAGCCAAACACATCACACTGCGGCTTTTCTTTGTATGTTTCATGCGATTACTTTTGGCATATCAAGATCTAAGCAATCTACAATAGGATGAAAAGACTGGCATCCTTCACATTATTGGCGAACTCAGTTCATAAAAACAAGCAATTCAACCATTCTGTTGGTAAATCAAAAGCGCCACTGGAATATTTTTCACTATCCAATCATACACGCAAAAAGGGGTGACGCCACCATAGGGGCTTGGTATGGGCGGCCGCCTCAGGTAGCTAGAAAGTGTGCACCTAGTTTGAGTCGTCCAGGTTGGCCCATGCTAGTTTTGTTCGTCCCAACGCATGAGCAGGCAATGTAAAAAATGAAGAAAAATGTTTCAATTTTTCTGTTGGTAAATCAAAAGCGCCACTGGAATATTTTTCACTATCCAATCATACACGCAAAAAGGGGTGACGCCACCATAGGGGCTTGGTATGGGCGGCCGCCTCAGGTAGCTGGAAAGTGTGCACCTAGTTTGAGTCGTCCAGGTTGGCCCATGCTAGTTTTGTTCGTCCCAACGCATGAGCAGGCAATGTAAAAAATGAAGAAAAATGTTTCAATTTGGATGGGCCAATAACATAAGTGCAAGGCAGGCCCTATAGCAGGCTCGCGGCCCAAACGAGCGCCTCCCATATCGATCGACAGCAGAAAAATCCCAATTCATTCGCTCCGACCTCCCGGTCTGGTTCGCTCCTAACCTAGCCGCTTGTTGGACAGACCGACACAACACTTCCTCGCACCCTCGTTGGAGGGCGGTCGCCGGGCTTCAAGCGAACGGAAGGACAAGAAGATGAAGATCCAACCCTGGGTGTAGCCTGCATGGGAGGTAGCGGCGGCAGCACAGGCATGGCATCGAGCTTGCGCAAATGGACAGTCGCTAATTGTGAGAGTAGCATGCGCAACAAGCAGGTACATCACATCCCTGATTATATCTAATTCAACTCTTCAATTTCTGGCCAATAGTTAAACCTGACGGTGTTGTAAAACTGCTTGTATGTAGGGAATCTATGAGAAAATGAAACCAATTTCTACTTATTTTATAACTCCCCCAATAATCTTGAATCGATGAATCTGATGTATCTAATCAAGTTTCCGGTGCAAACATACAAGCTCATCTTTGTTCTTGAGCTGAAGTGTCTAATGAACAGATCGCTAATGAAGGATTTGATGCAAACATTTTACATGCTCCTGGTGATGAACATATAGTGTCTAATGAGGGATCTAATGCAAGCATTTTGCAAGCTCATGGAAGGATTTAGTGTCTAATGATGATCTACTATGTTGAGAGAGACAGAGATTTGGAGGCATTGATGACAAGCAAATTATAGTGCATTGTCATAGCTTGAGGAAACGTCGAGGCCATCTACCAGAAAGTCCCCGTATCATGACAACATAGCATAAATACTTTTCTAATCTGTTGTTTGAAACTATTGGCATACTTGTGCATGATAGATATATTGATATGCAGTTTAGCGCCTTGGTTATACGTGCAATTACACTTCGATATTTTCAGCCGGAGAGCGAATAATTCAAGCGGTCTGAGACCATGTTTGTAGTCCTTGTACACCATGTTGCATTTTGTGTTTTTGGTGCTTGCATCATTTAGTGTTTATAATCTGAACTACTTTGGATCATTAGCTGGTTTTCAAAGTGCATGTAGCTTCACATTTCTCAAGTTATGTTGATTTCCATGATTGCAAGTGCCTTCATATTTTTAAGTTAAATGTTAAGCCCTGGTAACTTGAATTCGTGGATCAGCCACTGCACACAAATCATACACGAATGCCGCATTTAATTAAATGAAATGCGAGGGACTTACGCTAGCTCACAGGCTGTGCTCACTGCAGCTCTGCTTGCGCTTGGGATGTTCCATGTACAAGTCCATGTTACCACTTGCTTGGATGTGCATGCCTTGTGCTCCTTGCATCCCCCTCTGCATTTTTGACACGACGAATGGTTGATCAAATAAGAGGAATCGACATTGATGTTGTACCGGAGGACAGATACTTACAAGGTTATACGGGTGTGCAGGATGTGTACCAGATCCCGTAGCGCCGTCATGCTTCGCTAAAATATGGATTTGCTTGTTTCAGATGATATCTCGGAAGAAATAAGAGTTAAGGTCGAGTTGCATAGGCGTGTAAGATAAGAGAGCGGTGAAAGGATATCCAAACATCGTCGGAACGATTGCACAAGGGAGTGATGTGTGGATACCTAGTTCGGGCGGCGTTTGGGCATGCTCACCTAGCTAGAGTGCGGGTCACTTAGTCGTTGAGGGTGATCTTATTTGGCGTTGGCTGGCCGCGCACGGATGCAGATCTTGAGTGGCAGCGGAGCGCTATGATGCGGTGGACGAGACCGTTGGTGAAGCCCTAACGGCCTTGGGGGGCGGAGGTGCGACGATGTGCTCGGTGAAGTAGCCCCGATGAGCTGGGAGACAGCGTCGATGAAGCGCACCTGATGCGGTGGAACTCGGTGTCTGTGGAGGCACGCGTCGGTTCTGGCGGCGGCGTTGTCGGTGGACCACCCGGTGCGGTAGACGAGGGCGTAGATGAGGTAGCTCGGGTGCGGCGGTGAAGCGAGACCGTCGTCTTCGTCGTCGTCGTCCGGCACAGAGGTGGGGAATGGTGGGGAAAGAGACGAGACGAGGGGTGATTCGAGGGTTGGTGGCGAATTAGGGATTTGAGCAATCTGGGCGTGGAAGGGGACGGTGGAGAAGAGAGATTTTGCAGGGCTGGAATTGGGGCCGCCAGATATTTCAATCCGAAACGTGGAAGCGCGAACTTATATTGTCGTCGTCCTTTCTTTTGAGGGAGGGTGGGTGGCTGGGTGCTCTGGCGTCCATCCGACACACGCGACCACCCCGACAGGACTATGCTTCGGTGCCTTAAGGCACCTGCCTTTCTGTCCATGACATATGGGCCCAACAGTGGTGGCCCACATGTCGATGACCCAAAGGCGATTGCCTTTAAGGCACCAAGCAGCGTCCACCCGACACGACCCTGGTTTGCACGGTGCGCCTACATTTGAGAATGCAAACGAATCTTCTTTCATTTGCAAACGAATCTGTATGTATTACCATGCCTGTGTTTTCCTTGCGATAATTAGTCATTCGAAACGAGATACTCCATCCGTTCACTTTTGTAAGTTGTTTAAAACAACTTAAAATGAACTGTTTTGCACATTGTCTGAAATGTCTTCAAGGTCTTATAAAAGTGAACAAAGGGAGTACTATAAATTCATTAATGAGGAGTTATTTGAAAAAAAATCAAAACGGTACCCACGCTAACGTGGATTAGAGTGTGTCTCACATAATTAGTTATTTGAATTAGAGTGTGTGTCACGTAGTTAGTTATTTGAATTAGAGTGTGTGCCATGTAGCGATCTCCAATTCTAACGTGGATTTCGCATTTCACTGTATCCACGCTACTTTTTAATACAAATTCATATGTATATGATGAACACCATGGTAGTGAGAAAACTTTTGGATGGATTCAAACATATGACCTCTGAGAATAGCACTGTGATCGAGTCAATGTCAACTTTTCGAAACTTAGTATGGCACGAATTCAAAATAATTACCCGTATGCCTGGTCCTCGGTTCAAATCTTACAATGTAAACCGAATTGAAACATCAATATTAAGTCTCGTACTATGTACATTCAAATGTTGTTTTTAGCCCCCTCAAGACAAACGCTACATACTTCCTGTATCGGTCAATCTTACTCTCCTAACCACCTTAGGAAGCTATCGGTTTCCAACACACGTTCATTATTTCTCTCCATGTTTCGATCTCTAAGTCTCTCAACTACACAACCCCTTTTTCCACTCTGTTACCAAATGTATTTATCTCACACACCCACCATTGCACCCCATGCCAAGCTCTCTCTCTCTCCCCCCCCTCTCCCTCTCACCCTCTCGTGCTAAATACATGCATTGCCTATCTAGCCCCCCAACCTCTCGTGCATGCGCACGCACGCACGTTGTATATCTAGGTCACTCCCTCGAGACTGTCTCACTCTTTCTTCCGCACGGCAAGCCACACTCGCTCAATCTCGCTCTCTTTATCCGAGTCTCGTTTAACCTCGTTTTCTTTCACA
The DNA here is from genome assembly GCA_021605145.1 of Aegilops bicornis. Lineage (NCBI taxonomy): Eukaryota > Viridiplantae > Streptophyta > Magnoliopsida > Poales > Poaceae > Aegilops > Aegilops bicornis. The sequence continues at coordinate 306,578,730 of CM038669.1, forward strand.
CGCAAATGATATATCTCCCTGTTCGGGCCTCGATCGACACACTCTATACTCTCTCACGCAGATTGTCTATCTAGGTCAGTCCATCCAAGCCGCCACCACTCTTTCGACCTCATGGTGGGCCACGCTCACTCAATCTCTCTCTCTCTCTCTCTCTCTCTCTCCATATGTCTCGATTGACCTCGCTCTTTCTCGGAAAAAAACGATATATCACCATGTTTGAGCCCAATTCGACCTATTCACATTGTATATCTCACGCACATCATCTATCTAGGTCACTCTCTCCAACCCGTCTCACTCTTTCGATCGCACAGCGACCCTATGTGATCGGTTGACCTTGCTTCCTCCCACGCACAAAATATATCTACACGTATGTGACCGGATCATCTCTCAAGCTCTATCTTACAGCCCTCACCCTTGCCAAAAAGCTCAATCGGACAATATCTCTCCAGAGCATATATATTTGTTCAACGAATGTCGGACCACACTCACTTTGTCTATCTATCTATATGTCTCTCGATTGACCTCGCTTTCTCACACCGTATCTTCCACGCATTGAAGCTACCACCTCTCCATCCCTCGCAAAGCCGGAGCTATTTACATTGCGAGGGGCACTCCAACCTTGGATTAATTTGTGTAGGCATTTATTCCGGTCGGTTTAGATTATATTTTCATAGCATTCGCCCACAACTACTCCAAACACCGTTGCAACCCATAACTGCCCTAGTTGATTTCCCTCTGGCTCGGTCATTGCTCTCTCAAGACGTCCTTTCTAGCCTTCAACGTCGCACCATGGTATTATTGAAAAAACTATGTTGTTCTCTTTAATTATTATAAATAAGCTACAAAACTACACACCGATAGTCCACTTGGAATGGAACAATTTTTGACCCACAAATTAAAGTGGTACAAACTAAACACTGAGGGGCCCACATGTCATGAAACAAATTTGGACCCATATACAAATTAAAAAAATAAAGGACGAGGGTCGAACATGCGACCGGGCCTTCAAGCCGCACGTCAAGAGTAGGAAACATACGTAGAATAGCAATGTTTGTTGTACCCCCTTTGTTCACATAATGTTTTTATATTACCACATCCTAATTAATGGATAACATGTAATATTATTTTTAGTACTATTCGCCTTCACTTACTGGTGGGTTCCATGTGTGCTCTCTCTCTCTCCTCCCCTTCTGCGTTTAGACGCACGGGCAAACAGGAAGAACCCACGGGTGATGTTGCCGTTGACCATATCTAGACACGTTCACAAGTCACGATACCAGTTTCACGTACTAGCAGCACTAGTCAGTGTGTACGTGCAATGCACGTTAATTTGGATGTATATTAAGTGCATGCGGATATTAACTACTAGGATATTATTTGCATGTTGTCATGTGATTAGCACTATTTTTGGCATGAAATTAACTACACGCTAAACGTGTTGAGCGCTCGACATTGAAGCAGTCTAGGTCATTGGATGACAAGGAATACATGTGGCTTGATGACGTTTTATATTTAATTTGATATGGCTCTAGCAGAACATTCAACCGATCAAACCATACATTTCGTTCAGTCTGACTCCGACTTTAAATTATACGACGATCGACATAAAATAAACGGAAATGATAAACGTTCGGATTTTAAGCATGGCAATCCGAATGTTTTTCATGGCAAATTTAGATTACTGGCGGCGGCGGGGCGTCTCGCGGTGGGAAGCGGCTCCTCTGCCGTGCTACGTGTGTCGTTGGGCCATCGACCGGCCAGCGGCGACGGCGTCTTGCACCGTTGTTGGCATACTCTGGACATTGGCCTAGCTTCAAGGAAGGCCAAAATGTTACGGACTTGAGCGAGTCGATTGGCGGGAGGAGGCGGCTGGCGTTAGTGCAAGGAAGCGGCCGACGGCCATCCATGCCGCCGAGACTGGCACCAGCGTGGGGACGGTATCAACGGCCTTGGCGGAGACATTCGTGTGCACGGGCACCGGTGCGAAGCAGCGTCACGTCGGTCTGCACATATCTTGGCAGGTGCACGGCACCGGCTTGCAGGCGTCTTGCGTCGGTCTGCCGGCGCTTATCTGTTGGTAGGTGCAGGCGCATGAAAGTCGGCGGGCACCTCGTGGAACCCCGTGGGATCAAGCTCGGCGACAATGTGCGGCTCGGCCCATCAATGCCATGGGGATGGTATTTGGCCTTGATCGAAGCGGCAGAGGCCGGAGCAGGAGGCGAGGAGCGGTAGCGTCTTCCCGCAAGGCCAGTTCAAGCTCGTCCCAAAGCGCCTTATGTTCTTGAGACTCCAGCTGGGTGTCTTTCTAAGGAAACTGGAACACTAAGAGCAGACCATCGTGATGCGGCATGGCGTACATTTAGGTCAGGCTAGTTGGAGGTCGACGAGAGGAGAATCTGAGAGGAAGAGAGAGGATTGTAGCGATACTCCCTCCTTTCCGGTTTATAAGGCTCAATTCAAAAATCTCACCAACCAAGGTAGATCGTGAGTGGTGGAATACTTTTTGTAGTTTGCAAAAGCACCCAATTAATGCTCTTGTTTTTCTCAAAAAAATATGTTTACCAATGCATTAATTGCAATGCATGCATGCATAAATTACATGCATTGATCAATTTTCTCTTAGTACTTGCATGCAATGATTTAATTTACCTTGGAATCTGAACATGTGATGGGAAACAACAAAATTGAGCCTTATAAAATGGAACAACTAATATTTTGAGATAAGCCCTATAAACCGGAAAGGAGGGAGTACCGGGTAGTGCGGGGTTGATTTTAAACTGTGGCTCCGGCGACATTAAAAGTGGGAGTAGTTGGGACGACGGTGGGCGGAGGAGCCTGGTCAAAGGGCTCGCCTCCCGGTGAGCCTGCTGCAATGATCTGCTCACGCCTCCTCGACGGCCGGCGAAGCGGTCTGCCTTTCAAGACGCCTCCCGTCGACTCACACGCTTGCTCGGATGGCACCTGCCGATTGCCGATGAGAAGCGGGGACTCGTGGCGGCACGTAAACGCCCACGGTTTCAAAGTGAAAGGGGTCGCCTTAACGTGACAGGTCTTTCTTCCAAAATACCTTGGCTCTTCATTTGTGCAACTTGTCATAAGCAGCTTGTCTCAAATTGAAGAAAAAACTTACGAAGTAATATTTGTGCCATATCACGTGACCATGCTTAGTTTCGAATTTATGCTCACTTTTGGATTTTCTGAAATTTAAGATCCGAGATTGAAACAATATCATAACCTGCATCATGCAATAAATTTTCAAGCCGTACATACATCTGTTGTATTTCTTAAGAAATGATTTGGTCAAACATTTTGCTTAGTTAGACTTGAGACAAGTTATATATGCAGAGTAAAAGGATAATCCCTCAAGTACTAGGAACGAAACAACGGGCTCAATTCTGTGCTATCCTGGTGTAGTAGTAGTAGTACTAGGCAATGCAGTTGACGGGTGACCTTGACGAGCAGCGACCGAGGGAATTGAACCGTGCTCGGCACGGTAGGTAACGTTGTCTAGTTACTAAAGCATCCTCCGTTGTTCATCGGAAGTCATTATGGACCGGGGACATGAGGGGAATTTCCTAGGGCTGGAATTACGGCGCCGGATATTTCGACTTGAAACGCCGAGGCTCAAGCTGGTTGGGGTAATGGGGTTGCCTAATGTGCATACCACGACGCCACCGAAGGACACGGGCCCGGTTTTTAGGATCAACACGAGCCAAGGTGCTGGTGATGCGCTGGGTCCTACCATTCTAGAATACGAAAGGAACCTTTTAAATTGCCGAACGAATCTATGTGTATTACAATACCCGTATTTTCCTTGCAAATACTAATCTCAACGTGGTAATTGATCTATGACGAGTTGTTGAATTAGAGTGAGTTTGTGATATAGTGATCTCAACGTGGATTTCACATTTCATGGTATCCCTAGTAAGTTTTCCAATGCAAATTCAAATTTAAAAGATGAACAATATGGAGGTGAGAAAACTTTGTATGTATCAAGCATATGACCACACACACACACACACACACACACACACACACACACACACACACACACAGACACAACAACAATCAAATAAGTATAGTGCATCTATTTTTCCAAACCATGCATGTATGACACGAATTCAAAAATACTCCTTCTATTCCTAAATATTAGTCTTTTAGAGAGTTCAACAAGTGACTACATACAGAGCAAAATGAGTGAATCTAGACTCTAAAATATGTCTATATACATCCGTATGTGCGGACCATTTGAAGCCTCTAAAAGACTAATATTTAGGAACGAAGGGAGTAAAATGTAAGACATCCATGGTACTTTCAGTTCAATTTTAAAATGAACATGAAGCTGAAACATGAATATTAAGTCTATTACTACAGTACATGCAAATGTTACATTTAGGCGAACTATGATTGTCGGGGGTCAACCCCTCGACCTTAGATAAACTTGTGGAGCTCTGTTTAGGGTTGTTTAGATTACATTTGTCCCCACCCTCCCAGCCACCGATTGGTTGTGCACCCCCCCACCCCTCCTCCCTGGGAGAATATCATGTGCCCCCATACCTTAGATGCTATATGCCCGTCTGAGTTGCTTGGAGCTTGTAGATCTGAGATATAGCAGCTCACGTGATGTGTCTTAATATTTCTGCAGGAAACCTTGATGAGTTTGAGAATTGCACACAATTTGTACAAAAACTACTTAGATGCCCTTTGATCCCATATCCAACGACCTCGAAGGTCGTATCACCGTAGCATCTAAGATGAAGGAGGACATCATATTCTCCTGTATGTAAGAATATCATGTGCTACCACACCTTAGATGCTTTGGTGCTACCACACCTACTTCTGCACGCATCGACACTGCACCAAGTTCGTCTGCGCCACCAAACAACAACGACAACCCTGCTGCTTCACCTACTCCTCATGGGAACGAGTAGATGCTCTATGTCTTCAAACCTTTTTGGTCCTTACTGACAAAAGGGGGAGAAGCATATGAGTTTGATAGTCTTCAAGCGGGTTCATATGGGCGGTTGCTTTACATTTTGCCTAGTGTTTACAACTCTCGCTTTTGATACATTTGGTTCTTTGAGTTGTAACACTTAAACTCGATGGTCGTCTGCTACTTATTTGCTTTTCTGTGATGCGATGATAAATTCCGCATGTGTGATGATAACTTCCGCACTTAGATCATTACGCAAGCGTCCATTTTCATTATGCATGTCATTCTCTTAGTTATATCATTTCATGCACGATGAATTATCTTCATAAGTTGAAGAGGATCTCCACAAGTACAACCTGCCATGTGCATTTGCATTCCAAAAGCAAATTACTTATATGCACATCTTCAGGGGGAGCCTTTGCCATTTATGAAGATAATACCCTATCCTTTACAATTTCACATACTTTATCCCGTTGAAAACTTCAACGGTTTGTCATCAATCACCAAAAGGGGAGATTGTAAGTGCATCTAGTGCCACCCCTAGTTGGTTTTGGAGTATTGACGACAAATTTGGTTGAGGACTAATGTGTTTGTGAGAATTGCGAGGATAACACAGTAGTGTCCCTCATTGATTCGGTTTACCTACGGAGATGACCCCTAAAATGTATGAAGACATTGGCGACAATGGTGATGCGTGAAGATATTCATATTGAAGACTATGACATGAGAAGACATTGAGTGAAGACTATGGAGCCTTGAAGGCGTGGTCCGTTCGTTGTTTCCTTTTTCTTCTTTGTTGAGTCATAGGAACCACCGTCTTGTTAAGTGGGGTCCAAGTGAACAAAGTCGGAATGATCAAGTGATGCTCAACCCAAATCCTATGTCTTTGAGCGAAGACAATGAGAGCAAATCTTATCCAGTGGATGATTCAGCTTTGCTTGTAGCCCAAGTAAAGTTGCCGTGTGTGTTTGAAATCGACCGTTGGAACACGTGTCGGTTCCTTAGTGACCAGGTCATTTCGGACATATCGAGTCGGGTTGCCTAGTGGATATAAATAGCCCACCCCTACACCATAAATTGGTGGCTGCTCGGAGTTAGTGCACGGCTTTTGTCGTTTGAGAGCAACCCACCTCGAAGCCTTTGAGAGAGAGAAATCCTTGCGAGGACAAAGCCCAAACACCCGAGCCAAAGAGTGTTAGGCATCACTTGAAGTCTTTTACGTCTGCGTGACACGAAGACTTATTACACTTGAGGACTGTGAATCCTCCGGCCCGGTTAGGCGTTGCGTTCTGAGCATCCAAGAGTCATTGTGGATTGCCGGTGAGCGAAGTCTGTGAAGGTTCGAAGTCTACCTTGAAGACTTACCAGAGTGATTGGGCGAGGACTGTGTCCTTTGCTCAAGGGAATAAGGTGAAGACGCGGTCTTTTGAGTTGAATCTCAGCCTCCCTAACCAGACGTCACAGTTGTCACGACAACTTGAACTGGTCCAACAAATCTGTGTCTTCAACAAGTGGTGGTTCTATCCTCTCCCTCCCTTTACTTAGAGTTTGTCTTCGTGAAGTCATTGCCTATTTGTCGTACTGTTTGACTTCATTGCTTGACTACTATCGTTGGTTGGCTTCATACTATCTTCCATCTGATCCTTACTACTAAGCTGCTATTAGTCTTTGTACTTTCACATTACTGCATATTTGACTATGGTTTGCTTGTTGTAGTTTATCTTCCGCTGCATATCAATTAGGTCATTTCTATTGTTTGTCTTCGAAACTTCCACGTTTTGAAGACTTTCATAAAAATCGCCTATTCACCCTCCCCCTCTAGTCGATAACTAGCACTTTCAGCTTTGTCCCATAACTTGATTTTATTTATACAGTACTTTCGTTGAGTAGAGTAGAGGGAGTGCCTCGTCAACACGTGCATGACCGTTGTCTCACTTACTGGTGGGTCCCAGGTCTGTGATCTCAATCTCTCTTCTCTCCATCGTCTAACCTTTGCACGGGCACACACGAAGAGCGGCGCTAGCTTGCCGTGGTGTTATTACAACTAAAAAAAGCTTGGAAAATAGAAGAATCGCCTAGAGCAAGATACATTGTGGCTAGTTGAGACGGAGCTAACCACATCTATCCTCCGTGCCACGTTTGCATGATGAAGCTGTGTGGCTAGTGGGGTGTTTTCGACCGACTGGCTGGGTCCCGAGGTCGAACCATAGGTACTACGTCTGATAGATATTTTTACACGCACATTTTTCCTCCGTGCCGAGACGTGGCACACCCTACATGTGTTTCGGGGTCCTCCCGGTGGTGCATGCATATATTCTTCTCGACGTGGGACGCCCTACAGCGCGTTTTACGGGTCCTCGGTCATAGCACGAAGCAAGTAAATGAGTCGTCAAATCACGAAGACCACCTTTCCGCCGAAAGTACATCGGTGAAGCACGGTGGCTAGCTAGTTGGGCTAGTTCGACCGATTAGCTAGGCCGCCGCCACATTTGTTTTTTTCACCCTTTTTTATCTACTTGCGGCAGGTAAATTTAAATATCCACCGCATGGCGTTGCTGCGGTGTTTGGGTGCGGCAGGATTTTTATGTTTTTGATTGAGGCGGTAGCGGCAGGATTTTTCATTTTTTGATTGGCGGGGCGGTAGCGCGGAAGCAATTAGTCACGATGACTCCACCTGTAAAAACCCACCGCTCCCTGATGTGAGAAGTCGTCGACTGGTGTTTTACCATGGTGAAAACCAAAAGATTCCCCGCTCCCTCCGCCTTCCCGTAGATTGCATTGCCTTTTAGCCGTTTCGCCCCCTTTGCTTCCTCTCCCCATTTCTTCTACCTGGTGCCATGGCGGCGCAGCAGATCACGGAGTCCGAGGTGAGGCTCCTGACATAGGAGCTCCATGCCAAGGATGTGGAGCTCAGGGCCAAGGACGTGGAGCTCCGTGAGCTCAAGGAGGAGAGGAGTGCCATGCTCCTCCGTTATGTGCGGGAGTTCACGGAGCTTCAAAAGTGGCAGGCGTCCACCACAAAGATGCTCGAGGCGTCGGCAGCGTTCTTGCTGAAGCGAGAGATAAGATAGGCCGTCGGGGGAGGCCGGAGCGCGGCGGGCCGATCGTGATGAGGTCGAGGATCGCCTCGGCCACTTGGTGAACCAAGTTGCCACGCATGCGTGTTGCGGCTGCGTGATGCCTACCGTCGTGCCCGGTAGCGACGATGCCGGCCGTCGGGCTAAACCCGTTCGACCACCCGGTCGACTTCAACGAGCTGCGGCTTCCTGACCTGGTCTCCTTCTTCACCTATATCTCCGAGGAGCTGAGCCGTCTCCGTGCGATGGTGGGGCCTGAGCTGGAAAAGGAGGGGTTGCGGGCTGCCGTCACCGTTGCCGGGCGAATCCTTTCAGGGCTTCGTCACCGGAATCCATTCGTGCCATTGGACATCGTCTTTGACGAGCTGGCTCTCATCGACCGGGAGCGGGCTCTGCGGGCGGTTGCACCCTGCATCACCAACATCGTGCGCCTCGAGAAGCAGAGGGACTTCGGTGGTGTTTAGGCGCCCTCTGCATGGGCATGTCCATGTCTCGGCGCAACATGACCGTTGGATCAAACTCAGACGGTGCAGATCAGTCACTGTAGCACAAAGCGTGCGGGTGTGTTTGCTTGCATTCTTGTCGGCGTTCTGGGAACGGGGGTCCCCAGACTTGCCTGCCTGCGGCCTGCGGCGTGGCTCGGAGGAGGCCCAGCACGGCCCATCTTCATCAACGCAAGCTCAAGACCCTCGCGAGGGGCCAAGCCTCACGCAGGCGGACGACAAGGAGCTTCCTCGAGCACGGCCTCGTCGAGTTGGCTCATGAGGAGGCGGAGAGTTCAAGGTAGGGTACCTCGCGAGGTGCCCGTGATGCAAGCCATGACGACCAAGGGCGCCCGATCGAGGCGCCCGGCCATATGATGTCCTCCTTTCCTCTTTGGTGCAAAGGGAGCAAGCGCGGCGAGAGCATCAAGCAAAGGCATCCGTTTCGTGCAACAAGACCAAGACCAGCCCAACGGCGGAAGGGAGTCATCGTGGAGCCCAAGCAGGTGTCATCACGAGCCTTTGGCGGCGAGGACCAACTTTAGTCAGGATAAGTGTACCCGTTGTTCCCCTTCAAAATGGCCAATTGTTGGCGCCCTTCCGCTCAATATTTGGGAAGAGGCCGGGGCCTTCGCCTATAAATTGGAGTAGCCACACTCGAGCTAGGGCAGCTGGAGGAAGGGCATCTTGGAGAGGCGGAATCTTCATCAAGAGACCAGTAGCTAGAGCGGCCGAACACCACCTAGCAGTTCATCACACCCGCCAAACAGACCCTCATGAGGCTGTTCTTCCTTGTATTGTTCCTCATCAGCCCAAGAGGCAATCCACCACACCACACCTTTGGGTAGGGTATTACACCACAATGGTAGCTTTGAACCAGTATAATCTTGTGTCTCTTGTGTTGTTCCGTTAGTAGTTTAGGTCCCTGCGATTGGCGAGGTGCGAGGCGGTGGAAGGTTGGATCTCCGCGCACCCAGTGTTCGAACCTCAAGGGCTGCGGAACCCGAAATTCGACATTTGGCGCGCCATGTAAAGTGCGCCGGAATCCACCTTCTGCCGCCTCGTGTTCCGTCGCATCATCATCACCATGTCCGGCGACCAAGCGGGCAACCCAGATCCTTGGGCGGCGTGGCCCGCCCACGCAGAGCCGCTCGCCTCGGGCGACCCCGTGCCCCAGGCAGCTCGCGGTCCAGGCGCTGCGGGCGACGCGGCAGAGCGAGCCGGCGGCTCTCACGTCGTGGCGAGCAGTCGGCGGCAAGGGCCTCCAATCACGCCGCGACCACGTCACCATACACCCGCAAGAACAGCGAACTCGAGGGTCGCGCTCACGATGGCCGAGAGCTGCTGCGATGCAGGCTCTTTGGAGAGCGGCATGACGTCTTCTGGAGCAAGTGGCGAGCTCACAGGCTTCGCCGCCTCGAGGCTCACCCCTTCGCACCCAGCTTCCATCTTAGGCCAGGCGGCCACGCAGGGGGCTCATGGCGTGCCGCGGGCTCCAAAGCTACTCCAACACCGGCGGTTGTCGGCCACCGGGCCGGCGGCGGGGTTGCCCCCGCCCCCGGCCCGCGGAGAAGAAGGACTCGACGTAACCCATGGCCCAGGTGGACCGCCGCACCGCCACCCCACGGTGGGCGCATCACGCAGAGCCGCATGGCACGCTCAGCACTACGGCGTGTCGCCGGAATAGCGGCGCCCGGAAGAATACGTGCCCCACATGATGGACCAAGGGCACTCGCATGAGGGAGAACAAGGCTTGCTCCTCAGCCCGAGCTGGGGAGATGAGGCGCCGGAAGCCGAGCTCTTCCAGGAGCCTCGGGATGGTCCCACTGGTCACGCCGGGGGCGACGATTATCGGGTACCGCTACTTCCTCAAGAGCAAACATACGCTAACCATAGATCGCAGGAGGTACAGGTCGCCACGACGAGCGGCTGCCCCGCTCCCGCAGTCTCCTACCCCTCGGGAGGAGGCGCGAGGCTGCCGGAGAGGGGCAAAGATCCGACATCACCACCGCGGCGTTCGGAACAAGGCGTTCTCAGGAGGTAGGCCCTCTGCTGGGGAGGTGCCTCAGGGCCTGCCCCTGGCGGAGGACCCGTGGTCGTCGGGGGAACCGCTGGCGACCGCTCTACCCCATCGGCGGCGTCCTGGTTTCCGGTCGTCGTTGATGGCACTAGAGTGTGGTGCAAGGCGGGGCCCTCGTCTGGCGATATGAAGCAAGGCCGGTACCTGTGAAGAAGGCCCAGTGCCTGTGAAGCTTCGCCGCCCGTGACACTCTCATGTAATAATGAGTGGGGTTGTACACGCCTGAGTCTCGGGGTGCGGCCTCGAGCCACAGGGCTCCCTCCACGCCGATGGCAGCACTTAGCTCATTTGGTGAGAAGACGTCCAAGACTAGACTAGGTCTTTGGGCCAGCGGCTTTTCTTCTGCTTTCTTCGCCTTTCCATTTGGTTGTCGCTTTCCCCTTGAGATTTAAGTTGGATTCAAATTTGAGATTTGCGTGTGTTTGGGGAAGGGGTGCTTAGTCTAGTTCGAGAAAATCTCTCTCGTTTCGGTTACCACTCCGTCTCTGCTGCCTCCCCTCGCTAGCCCCTCGCGAGCCAGGCCGAGCCTAGCTGCGCAGCCCGGCTGTCGCCCGTCGCGTCCTCTCCGGAGGGTTTTTACTGCAGATCCTACGGATTCGATCAGGAGACACTCGGGTCACCACCGCGTGTTATCTCAGGGCTCGTAAGAAACAAAGGTAAATCAACCAACCAGCGCATCGCTTGGCCAACCACTTGGCGCGGGCGTATGGGCGATGTAACACCTGCTAATACGATGAACACAAGTTTTACATGAGGGGCTCCCCCTCCCAAGATGCTCTCACAGCCATCAGGCCAAAACATGAGTTCTATTCATGCAGGAGTAGCGAACAGGGGACAATACATAATCAGTCGGATAAATCCCCCAATGCGTCCTCAGGAGCACCTCCTGAGCCATTGCTGGCGTCGCTGGCCTCGCCGTCACTGTCTGCGTGGCCATCGGCGGCGTCAGGGCCGTTCACCACGCCGCCCTCGTCGGCGGCCATGACCACGCCGTCATTATCCGAAGCAAAGGCCCTGACGAGAGCATCCATATTGTCTTCCACCAGTCGCCCGAGTCGCCCCGGACGGCACAGGGGAAGCTGGGCGATGGCTGCGTCAAAGTCGAAGTGGGGTCCATGTTGCGAGAGATGGCTGAAGACACGAGAAAAAGCGGCGCCCAAGCAACGCGGCTCCTCTCCTTCACCAACCTATTGGCCTGACCGACCACGCCTCGGCCGCGCCACCACGTCGGTGAAGAAGCTGGAGGTTGCGGCGTGAATTAACGCGTCGCGGCTCGCCAACAACCGCCTCGCAGATGTTACCCAAAGGCTGTGTTGGCTCCTTCCCGGGCGTGGCGAGCATGGGGCCGTGCTCATGCTCCGAGATTACGCCCGGCTGGCGTATCTCGTCCGCGTTACGGCGGCGCGGCAGCCTCGGCCTCCTCCACCCGTTGGCGAAGAAGGCGCCTCGGCACGAGAGGTGGTTGACTCCCCTGCGCCACCTCGAGGGCGGCCCGAAGAGCATCGGCCCGCGCGTCGCCTCCTCGGCTTGGCCCTCAAGGCAGCGATCCTGCCTTGACCTCGGCCTTGATCAACCCAGCCTCTCCTCGAACTCGCGCTCGAGGTTCGAGCGCGTCGTCGCCACTCGGCGTCCGACCTCCTCCAGGACGCGGGCTTCCCGTGCAGCGACCTCATCCTCCGCCCGTGTCGCCAAGCGCTCCCTCGTCTCCAGGCGCTCGTACTGGCAGCAGCGTTGGCGGCTTCAAGCGTCAACACCTCCTCACGCTTCTGGAGCTCCGCCGGGTCGCCGGAGGCCACCTTCATCAACGCAAGGGCTGCCTCGCGCAGCTCTACTTGCTCCTCCAGTGAGTGACACCGGGCCAGGAGTTCCCGTGCCCGCTCCTCCGCCGCCTCTCGCCGCCTGTTAGCTTCCCGGGCCTCCTCGACGGCCCGAGAACAGGCCTCCCGAGAGGCTGCCAGCGACGCCTTGGCCTCTTCATCATCAAGATCGCGCTGGTGGCGCGCAAGGGCGACAGCGCCCTCTAGCTCGCGCCTCTATGCGGCCAGGCGCAGGCCCTCGGCCTCAAAGGCGTAGCGTCTTCGTCGTGAGCTCTTCACCAAGAAGGCTCACGCGTCGGCTGCCCTTGAAGAAATCCTTGGCGAAGGCGCGGCGCTCCAAGGCCTTCGTGCACGTCCTCCACACCATCAACCGCCCCCAGCGGTGGGAACCACGAATCAGCACTCCCCTCCGGGCGGCTGGGGCTGGCACCCTCGCTGACGGCCGCGCCGCGCCTTGAAGCCCGGCACAGGCAGCCCACCCCAGACAAAAGGCGCGAGGCGCCTCGGCCAATCGCCGTCCACGACGGCGAGAAGCCCACTGGCAGGCTAGCTATGCCACGAGAAGGCTCGCAAAAGAAGGGTCGCGGGCGCGCAGAGGCCTCGGCAGCGCCTCGGGCGGTTCGCCCCTGATCGCCCTCACCACAAGGGCTCCATTGCTCGGGCGCTCAGGACGGGAAAGAGGGCGAAGCCAAGGGGGACGGCTCTTCACCCGTCTCCGTGAACTCGGAAGGAAGGGGCCTGCAGGGCAAGGATCAGTACAAGCAGGAGGAGGATCAGGAGCTGGAGAAGGAAAAGGCTTACTCATCAGTGGCGAAGTACTTCCCGCGCTTCAACAGGCGACAAGGGTAATCATCGCCCAAGGCGTCCCTTCTCTTCCGGAGGGCCTCGAAGTCCATGCGAAAGCAACCCAAGATTTGAGCGCATGGGCCAGCCTGCGACGGGGGAGAAGCACCAAGGCGACCTGCGTCAGGGGCACCCAACTGACGCACGCTGTTGGTCGCCTCACCAAGAGAAGCGGCTGGGGCCTCGAGCCTCGGCCCATGGGCGCCAGCTGCACTGCCGCCTTCAGCCACGCGGCGTGGGCCTCGGGAGATGCTCCCTCATGGCGTCGCGGGCTGTCACTCCAGCGGGGGTCCTTGACCTCTGGCGGCTCGTGCCTCCTGCTCCGCCACTTGAGGAGGAGCCGCCTTGGCCGACTGGAAGGGCTGTCACCATCACTGGATTCTCGCGAGGCCCCTGGAGACCAGCGGGGCGCTGCCCCCATTCATCTAAGATAGGCATCTGGTTCACAAAATCACCCATGTTCTGGCAGAGGTACAGCAAGGCCCCTCCATGCCGGATGCCACTGTGGTTGGGAGTCGCCCGATCGGGACCAGAGCACTTTCCTTAGCGCTTGAGCATCAGGTCTTCTTCACGGAGCCTCATACGATCACTGAGCCCGGCTGAAGGCCCACATCCGATGGGAATGGCGTTGGAGAGGAGCAACACGGCACATCAGGAACTCCTTCACCACCTTGGGCGCTGTCACAGCAAGCGACCTCAGGAACGCGAAGCGGTGCGAGACAAAGATGAGCCGAGGGCTTGAAAGCGTCTCGGGCCCGGCTGAATTGGGGGCGATGGCGAGGTTGGCTCCGATGGCGGCGGTGGGCACCCCCACATCCACGTACAACCACCTCTCGCGGAACTCAGGCGGGCGGAGGCAGGCTGAAGTCAATCCACGAGGTCATTTGTCTCGGGCGCGGCGATGAAGCTCACGCACGCCGAGCATTGGATGGGGTCGACAAGGTGCAGAGAGAAGAAGTGGTGCAGCAAGGCAACCGAAGGAAGGATGCCCATCATTGCCTCACAAACGAAGGCGAAGACCGAGAGGAGAGTGATGGACTCAAGACCCAGATGCATCATGTGGATCTGATAATGGGAAAGCACGACATTGAAGAAATCGAGAAAGGGGGAACCAGCCCGCCCACGAGGCGTCGACAAAATCTGGGACCTCGGTGACTATCCTGTCAATGGAGAAGTAGGGGCGGGCCAGGCCGTCGTCCTCCCGCGTCGTTGAAGGTGGTGGCGAGCCGAACTAACCTTGCCCAAGCCCTCTAGATTGAGTATGATCGTGAATCGACGGCGGGGCAGCCGGCGGCAAGCGGCGGAGGCACAGGTTTCTTCTCTTTCCCTTCTTCGTGAGCCATGGCGATTGAAAGGGGAGATTCGAGATTGGATTGAAAATGGAAGCTGGAGTTCGAGAGGGGAAGGGCGAGGCGCCTGAGCAGCAGAGAGGGAGCGGATGTGTACAACAGCGTGTCTGCCTAGCAAGGCATGAAATAAGGAGGCATGGGGAACAGTGCCGCCCGTCCAATCAACCGCCACGCGGCGCCCAAGGTCAAGAGGCTGTTAGGGGCCCGTGACGCCGCACTTGCCCTTTCGCCTCTGCTCGGCCAAGTTTGGGTGCGCCCGTGGGCAGGGGGCTCTTGTCGGCGTTCGGGAGCAGGGGTCCCCAGACTTGCACACTGCGGCTGTGGCGTGGCTCGGAGGAGGCCCGGACGGCCCATCTTCATCAACGCAAGCTCAAGACCCTCACGAGGGGCCAAGCCTCATGAGGCGGACGACAAGGAGCTTCCTCGAGCACGGCCTCGTCGGTGGCTCATGAGGAGGCGGAGAGTTCAAGGCAGGGTACCTCGCGAGGTGCCCGTGGCATAAGCCATGACGACCAAGGGCGCGATCGAGGCGCCCGACCCGCTGATGTCCTCCTTTCCTCTTTTGTGCAAAGGGAGCAAGCGCAGCGAGAGCATCAAGCAAAGGCATCCGTTTGATTGCAACAAGACCAAGACCAGCCCAACGGCGGGGAAGGAGTCATTGTGGAGCCCAAGCAGGCGTCATCACCAAAGCCTTTGGCGGCGAGGACCAACTTTAGTCGGGATAAGTGTACCCGTTGTTCCCCTTCAAAATGGCCAATTGTTGGCGCCCTTCCCGCTCAATATTTGGGAAGAGGCCCAGGGCCTTCGCCTATAAATTGGAGTAGCCACACTCAGAGCTAGGGCAGCTGGAGGAAGGGCATCTTGGAGAGGCCGGAATCTTCATCAAGAGACCAGTAGCTAGAGCGACTGAACACCACCTAGCAGTTCATCACACCCGCCAAGAACAGACCCTCGCGAGGTTGTTCTTCCTTGTATTGTTCCTCATCAGCCCAAGAGGCAATCCACCACACCACACACTAGGTAGGGTATTACACCACAATGGTGGCCTGAACCAGTATAAATCTTGTGTCTCTTGTGTTGTTCCGTTAGTAGTTTAGGTCCCTGCGATTCGGCGAGGTGCGAGACGGTGGAAGGTTGAATCTCCGCGCGCACCCCAGTGTTCGAACCTCAAGGGTCTGCCGGAACCCAAAATCCGACAATTCTCATCTCAATATAGTTGTTTCCTCTTCGTGTATTTTTGTCAACCTACTAGTGTGGACTCATGCACCCTTCATGCACTCTGCCAAACTCCCAAAAGTGGGCCGAGAAGGGAACTTTTGCTCCCATCCCGTTCACCCTTCATACACCCTGCCTAACACTATTCGTGCTTCAAATGGTTCATGTTTCGTGTAGTAGTGTAGCACCGTACTCTCCGTCTTATTTGTGGACCTAGTTACATTAACATTGATCTCACCGTTCATTCTCGACCGGACGATCGAAAAAGCGATGCTATGTTACATATAGGAGTAGTTGACATCGCACAACATCATTTGTTTATCGTCATATCTTACTACACTAGCAACAAGATTGTGTAATCTTGACGTATGAACCACTTGCACATGCCTAGTAGTAGGAGCACTGTATGTTCAAGTGGCTGTCGTGTTTCGCACTCCTCCGTTGTAAGAGTAGAAATGCTTGCTGTAATCATTTTTTCTTCAGAAAAACAGTGGACACGCTCTACCGTGCGGATCCTCCTCCAGCCATGCACTAAATTACTCACTTTCGTTGACGTGTGGGATAGCCAGCATCGGGGTCCACCAGCCATGCACTAAATTACTCCGTAGTAGAGTGACGGTAGACTACCCCGATCGAGCGCGCGATAATGCCCAATGAGCCATCAAATCACAAAAACCCCTCCTTTCCAGCAGTAAGTTGGACGGACGAAGCAACCATCATTTCACTCTTATCTCTCAGCTTCCTCTCTATCCAACCCTCGCTTCTGCCTCATCTTGTTCCTCATTTCTTCAAGAAAACCCTGACCTACTTCTGCCATTGTTCTTCTCTCCCAAAGAAGGAAAGGTGAGCGCATCAATGGTGTTGATTCTGGCCAAGGCCCGGTCTTGCAACCCGAGACTGATCCTATAACTCCCTCTCTTTTCTTCTTTTGGGTTTGTGATTATGGTTTCTTTTCTTTTATTTCTGTTTGACAGTTTCTTGATGGACGCTGGAGCACTGGCCGAAGTGATGTCTATGGCTCCGTCCAAAACCGTCGAGGCTCATGGTACAAAGAAGCGCAAGCACCCCGCTGAGACTACCGCAGACAAGCTCAAAGCCATCGCCCTGTCCAAGCCCCCCTCTCCAGGGTCCCTCATTAAGCAAGTCCAGGTAATATCTCTTCTTGGCGATCTTTTTCTCGATCTTGATCGTGTTTTTTCATCTAACACGCAGTACTAGTAATAGTAGTACAACTTTCTGGGTGATCGTGCATGTGATTTTTGTGTGCCAAATGACGGTTCTAAATTCCTCTTTTGACCAAAACATGCGAGAGGTTGACACTGATTTCTTATAGATTACTTTCAACTACTCCCTCATCCCAAATTTCTTGTCTTAGATTTGTCTAGATACGGATGTATCTAATACTAAAATGTGACTTGATACATCCGTATCTAGACAAATCTAAGATAAGAATTTTGGGACGGAGGGAGTACTTTATGAACATCAATGCTACCTTTTAAGAGGGTATATTTGCCTCAGTAACTTGTGTTATGGATTTTGCATGTAATCCCTCTGCTCTCATGCCTTTGAAGACATGTTCTAGTGTCTTTGTTCACTCATTTCTGTGCGTATATGTAGTCATATATGGAGTATAATATCAAAAATCATCTTATATTTATGAACGGAGGTAGTAATAAAATATGGTTTCTGTTTGAATTAGAACCAGGTCCGCGGTGGAGATGAAGTTCTCAAAGTCGTGTCGTGTGAACTGGAAGACCTGATGATGAGTTCTACTGCTGAACCATCCAGTTGATGTGTCCTTGTCGCCACGTGTCCTGAACTAGTGTTTTCCTGTAGCATTGTTGTCAGGCGTGTTCTCGAGGTTGTACTTGACCACAACAATTTCCTGGTTGTGCCTTCGATTACGAAGGGTGTGGTTCTTGTAAAGCTTCCCAACAAATCTAATGCGGCATGTCTTCATCATCATGTTTATGAGTGGAAAGACCACTTTGTTAGGTTCTCCAAGGTTGACAAGATGGTGATGGTGCGTGTAGACATCTCACACGAAGTCCATGGCCTAGTCAGTTATGCGGGGTTCATCCCGTAGGTCGGTGGCAAGAAATAATCTACAGAGTTTAGTTAGTGCAACTTTGCTTGTCTGTAGTAAGTACTATTGTTAAGTACTTGATTTGTGTTTGTGAGCCCTGTATTGTTTATTAGTACTGCCGCTTTTGGTGTGTGGTCGATCCACGAGAACGGTCTATGTTAATGTCATCCACTCAATTCGAGTCTGTATATTTTGAAGTATCCAGATCATATTTTTTTGTGAGGACGGTTTATCAATTATGGTTACACTCCAATATCTGTATGCATTGCAGGTTTTATCGCACCCACCGTGATTTCCAGTCCATGGATGTTCGCCCATACGATTTGTCACGACCTTTGGACTGTCACTGCTTGTGGGAGTAGGCGGGGCCCCTGCATGCCACGCGTAGTTGGACGATCAATCTTACATTTAGTACTTCAACATAGTGATTTCCTGGTAAGGATTCACTCATGTCACATCAAGTAAATCTTATTGATTTACTGTCTAAATCTTATTGATTTAATGTCATGTTTTCTTTCTTTTCCTGCAATTTTACGATGCAGGTTTTGCCATGTGACATTCATCACATAATAAACCGTTTGGTTTGCTCTATGATGGCTATTTTTGCAGGTTTCACTTCTTATGTCGTGTCGATGCTTGAAGGCCTTGTCCATCACTTATATTACTAGAAAAATTGGATCGATCTGTTGTCTAAGTCTGAGCGAATCCCTATGATGAACTGCAGTTTGGTTTAACAAAACGCCACAATTAGTCCTTCTCGCGTTTAAAAGAAATGAAGAAAAAACTGGATCACGGTCACGGATCCTAGTCAAGTTAGAAAGCTGATCATAGTAGACCGGACACGATCGCTTGTTGTCGCAGAGATCGAGCACCGGCAGTTGCTCTAGCATCGACAATGGCAGCGGCTCGATCTGATCGGTGAGGATTGGGAACCGATCGCGTCGTGAATCGGTCTCGATCTGGGAGGATCGGGCATCGACACCGGCACCAGCTCTACAAGGACCACCATCTCCGGCAGCGTGGCGGCTTCGCACTGCACCAACACTTGCACTTGCATCTGCTCTGGCCCGTGCAGTTGCACCGGCAACAGACTGGACTGCAATTCGCACTTCATATACCAAAGTCCTTACAAAAACCGACATGTCCACCTTCTTGGTAAGCATTGGCCGCCCAAATGCTTCGTTCTTTTTCCTTTCCATGTTGTTTCACATGATTCACTGTGTTGATCTAACTGTTGGGGTATGTCTTTTTGTTTGCAAACAGAGAATTCTTAGAGCAATGAGGAGTCGTTCAACAATCCGGCATCATGGCCAAGTTTCTCTTACCATGCGCAGCCTTGGTGTGAATGAACCTGCTCAATATACCGTAAGTACAAAGGATGGTCGCATGATGATTGATGCTAAAGGATGGTCAAGGTTCAAATCTAAATCATATCTTGCGGTAGGGGATGATGTCAAAATCGAACTTTCTCGGCAAGGAGAGCTGGTCCAAATCAACATTTGACTGTCTTGAAGGGCAAATCATGTCCCAACATTGTGTTGCAAAAGGGCAAGTCCAGAAAAGGTGCTGAAGTGTTTCTTCCTGAGGGCAATTGTTGACAGCACAATTATAGTTGCCCAGCTGAAAAAATTTCCTTCTCAGAAGATTTCTAGTATTGAGCCTGTCATGAAGTAGTCTCCAAAAAAACACTTTATGTTTTGGCTGACAAGAGCTGTTCCAGATCCAATTGAACTGCTGTGGCACAACTTTAACTCCCATCAGTACTTTATATGCCTTAGCCACAGAGAATTGCTCATTTCCCCATATGTAGCTCCATGTGTCAGTGCAATCCAAAGTATCAGAGGCCCTTAAAGCAATGCATATGTCTTCCATAGCCTCAAATTCCTGGAAAGCTTGCACAGTCAGAGGTAGATGGAATAGGTCCTCTAAGTACTCAGTTTGGAGAATAGTGTGAACAGTAGCATCCTTGTTTTTCACAAAAGAGAATAAGTGGGGGAACATGTCTTGCAAGCAATTTGAGTGCCAAAGCTCAGTCCAAAAATAAGCACTCTTTCCATCACCTATGTTGCATCTGGCCAAAGACTTATAGTTGTCAATCAGCTTAAGGTTTTCCCTAATGGGCTTTAGTGGAGAGAGAGACAGAGGCAGCCAGGGCAGGCCGCGCGCCCCCTCCCCCTCTGGTCCGAATTGGACTAGGAAGGGGGGCGGCGCCCCCCTTTCCTTCCTCCCTCTCTCCCACTTCCTTCTCTCCTAGTCCAACTAGGGAAGGGGGGAATCCTACTCCCGGTGGGAGTAGGACTCCTCCAGGGCGCGCCATAGAGGGCCGGCCCTCCCCCTCCTCCACTCCTTTATATACGGGGGAGGGTGCATGATACGTCTCCAACATATCTATAATTTTTTATTGCTCCATGCTACTTTATCTATTGTTTTGGACTATAATGGGCTTTATTTTCCACTTTTATATTATTTTTGGGACTAACCTATTAACCGGAGGCCCAGCCCAGTTTTTGCCTATTTCAGTGTTTCGAAGAAAGCGGAATATCAAACGGAGTCCAAACGGAATGAAACCTTGAACGTGATCTTCTCACGAGCGTGATCCAGGAGACTTGGACCCTACTCCAAGGAGTGCCACAGTGATCACGAGGGGGGCGCGCCCTCCCCCCCTGGGCGCGCCCCCCTGCCTCGTGGGCCCCCTGACGCTCCACCGACGTACTCCTTCCTCCTATATATACCTACGTACCCCCAACAGATCAGGGACGGAGCCAAAAACCTAATTCCACCGCCGTACCTTCCTGTATCCATGAGATCCCATCTTGGGGCCTGTTTCGGAGCTCCGCCGGAGGGGGCATCCACCACGAAGGGCTTCTACATCAACACCATAGCCCCTCCGATTAAGTGTGAGTAGTTTACTTCAGACCTTCGGGTCCATAGCTAGTAGCTAGATGGCTTCTTCTCTCTTTTTGGATCTCAATACAATGTTCTTCCCCTCTCTCGTGGAGATCTATTCGATATAATCTTCTTTTTGCGGTGTGTTTGTTGAGACCGATGAATTGTGGGTTTATGATCCAACTTATCTATGGAAAATATTCGATTCTTATCTGAATTCTTTTATGTATGATTAAGTTATCTTTGCAAGTCTCTTCGAATTATCCGTTTGGTTTGGCCAACTAGATTGGTAGTTCTTGCAATGGGAGAAGTGCTTAGCTTTGGGTTCAATCTTGCGGTGTCCTTACCTAGTGACAGAAGGGGTTGCAAGGCACGTATTGTGTTGTTGCCATCGAGGATAACAAGATGGGGTATTTATCATATTGCATGAATTTATTCCTCCACATCATGTCATCTTGCTTAAAGCGTTACTCTGTTTTTAACTTAATACTCTAGATGCATCTTTGGATAGCGGTCGATGAGTGGAGTAATAGTAGTAGATGCGAGAATCGTTTGGTCTACTTGTCACGGACGTGATGCCTATATACATGATCATTGCCTGGATAACCTCATAACTATGCTCAATTCTGTCAATTGTTCAACAGTAATTTGTTCACCCACCGTAGAATATTTATGCTCTTGAGAGAAGCCACTAGTGAAACCTATGTCCCCGGGTCTATTCTCATCATATCAATCTCCATCACTTTATTTACTTGCTTTGCTTTTACTTTTTACTTTGCATCTTTATACCAAAAATACCAAAAATATTATCTCTATCAGATCTCACTCTCGTAAGTGACCGTGAAGGGATTGACAACCCCGATCGCGTTGGTTGCAGTAGCTATCGTTTTGTGCGGTACGAGGGACTTGCGTGTGGCCTCCTCTTGGATTGATACCTTGGTTCTCAAAAGCGGGGAAATACTTACGCCATCTTGTGCTGCATCATCCCTCCTCTTCGGGGAAAACCAACGCAAGCTCGAGGCGTAGCAAGAAGTATTTCTGGCGCCCGTTCTTGGGGAGGCTTACGCAAAAGTCAACATACCAAGTACCCATCACAATCCCTATCTCTCGCATTACATTATTTTCCATTTGCCTCTCGTTTTCCTCTCCCCAACTTCACCCTTGTCGTTTTATTTGCCCTCTCTTTCCCAATCTCCTCCTCTCTTTTGCTTGCCCTTTCGTTTCTCGTTTGGTTGGATTAGATGCTTATTTATTCCTAAACAAAGAAGCCAATATCTATGGATCCTGATCCACTTGCCAATCTTTTTAAGAGATCCAATTATGATGAACCAATTCCTAGTGATTTGGATGCACTAGATTATCTTTATAAGGTTTTGCCTGAAATCCGTGAAGTGACTCACGATAGATCTTTGAATAAAAAGCATGATTGCAATGATTTTATTATAAATTCTTTTGATTTCAATTGTGCTAATAAGATGCAAAACCCTAAGCTTGGGGATGCTAGTTTTGCTATGTCTACTACCTGTTGCAATGATCACGATTGGGGTGATTCTTCTTATGATCTTGAAAATTTATTTAAGCCCCATGATAAATATGAGATTGATAATATTGTTTGAAATAATATTGAAAGTGGGTTTGGAAGAGTGTCAACTTTAGATCCCACATATTTGGAGAATATTCAATCTTATGAAATTTTTGATTAAAGTGGGCTTGGAGAAATCATGACTTTAGTTAATGATAATCCCACTATTTTGGAAGAGTGTCAACTTTGCATACATGTGGATCATGTTAAGAATATGTTATGTGGTAGCTATTTTGTTGAATTTGCTTATGATCCTACATGTAATTATTATGAGAGAGGAAAATATGGTTGTAGAAACTTTCATGCTATTAAATTACCTCTTGCTATGTTGAGATTGCTATTGTCTCTTTCCGCTTCCTTGCATATGCTAGTTCTTGCTTGCCTTGATTCGTTTGCCTATAAGATGCCTATGCATAGGAAGTATGTTATACTTAGATGTGGTTGTCACATGTTTTATGATGCTCTCTTTGTGCTTCAATTCTTGTCCTTCTTGTGAGCATCATTGAAATCTCAATGCCTAGCTAAAAAGGCTTTAAAGAAAAGCGCTTGTTGGGAGACAACCCAATTTTTTCCTTGCTGCTTAGTAATAAATAATCCATCTAGCATCTGTTTAGATGTGGTTTTATCTTTTAATTAGTGTTTGTGCCAAGTTGGACCTATTGGATCTTCTTGGATGATAGTTATTTGATCTTGCTGTAATTTCCAGAATCTTTGTGCTCGATTCTGAATTGTTAAAATCAACAGAACGTGATAAAATACTGATTCCAATTGCTGCTGATCAATAAACAAATTGTCCAGGTCGTCTAATTTTGGTAGAATTTTTTGGGTTCCATAAGTTTGCGTTAGTTACAGATTACTACAGACTGTTCTGTTTTTGACAGATTCTGTTTTATGCGTGTGTTGTTTGCTTATTTTGATGAATCTATGGTTAGTAAAATAGTTTACAATCCATAGAGAAGTTGGAATACAGTAGGTTTAACACCAATATAAATAAAGAATGAGTTCATTACAGTACCTTAAAGTAGTCTTTTATTTTCTTTCTCTAACGGAGCTCACGAGATTTCTATTGAGTTTTGTGTTGTGAAGTTTTCAAGTTTTGGGTGAATTCTTTTGATGGATTATGGAACAAGGTGTGGCAAGAGCCTAAGCTTGGGGATGCCTATGGCACCCCCAAGATAATCCAAGGACACAAAAAAGTCAAAGCTTGGGGATGCCCCGGAAGGCATCCCTCTTTAAATCCACTTCCATCGGTAATTTACTTGGAGCTATATTTTTATTCACCAACATGATATGTGTTTTGCTTGGGCGTCTTGTATTATTTGAGTCTTTGCTTGTTAGTTTACCACAATCATCCTTGCTGTACACACCTTTTGAGAGAGCCATATATGAATTAGAATTTGATAGAACACTCTATGTGCTTCACTTATATCTTTTGAGCTTGATAGTTTTTGCTCACGATTGCTTCACTTATATCTTTTGAGCTTGATAGTTTTTGCTCACGATTGCTTCACTTATATCTTTTGAGCTTGATAATTTTTGCTCTAGTGCTTCACTTAGATCTTTTAGAAACGGTGGTGGATTTTTTTTAAAGAAACTTGATCTCTCATGCTTCACTTAGATTATTCTGAGAGTCGTTAATAGCATGGTAATTTGCTTAATGTTAATATACTTGGTGTTCAAGATATGTGAAACTTTATTTTGAGTGCGTTGAATACTAAGATAAGTTTGATGTTTGATAATTGTTTTGAGATATGAAGGTGATAATATTAGAGTCATGCTAGTTGAGTAGTTGTGAATTTAAAGAATACTTGTGTTGAAGTTTGTGATTCCCGTAGCATGCACGTATGGTGAACCGTTATGTGATGAACTCGGAGCATGATTTATTTATTTACTGTCTTCCTTATGAGTGGCGGTCGGGGACGGGCGATGGTCTTTTCCTACCAATCTATCCCCCTAGGAGCATGCGCGTAATACTTTGCTTTGATAACTTCTAGATTTTTGCAATAAGTATATGAGTTATTTATGACTAATGTTGAGTCCATGGATTATACGCACTTTCTCCCATCCTTACACCATTGCTAGACTCTCTAATACCGCGCACTTTTAGCGGTATCATACACCCACCATATATCCTTCCTCAAAACAGCCACCATACCTACCTATTATGGCATTTCCATAGCCATTCCGAGATATATTGCCATGCAACTTTCCACCGTTCCGTTTATTATGACACGCTCCATCATTGTCATATTGCTAGCATGATCATGTAGTTGACATCGTATTTGTGGCAAAGCCACCTTTCATAATTCTTTCATACATGTCACTCATGTTTCATTGCATATCCTGTACATCATGGGAGGCATTCATATAGAGTCATAATTTTTTCTAAGATCGAGTTGTAATTGTTGAGTTGTAAGAAAAATAAAAGTGTGATGATCATCATTATTAGAGCATTGTCCCAAGTGAGGAAAGGATGATGGAGACTATGATTCCCCCACAAGTCGGGATGAGACTCCGGACGAAAAAAAGAAAAGAAAAAAAAAGAGGCCATAAAAAAGGGAAAGGCCCAAATAAAAAAATAAAAAATGAGAGAAAAAGAGAGAAGGGACAATGCTACTATCCTTTTACCACACTTGTGCTTCAAAGTAGCACCAAGATCTTCATGATAGAGAGTCTCTCATTTTTTCACTTTCATATACTAGTGGAATTTTTCATTATAGAACTTGGCTTGTATATTCCAATGATGGGCTTCCTCAAATGCCCTAGGTCTTCGTGAGCAAGCGAGTTGGATGCACACCCACTTAGTTTCTTTTGTTGAGCTTTCATATACTTATAGCTCTAGTGCATCCGTTGCATGTCAATCCCTACTCACTCACATTGATATCTATTGATGGGCATCTCCATAGCCCGTTAATACGCCTAGTTGATGTGAGACTATCTTCCCTTTTTTGTCTTCTCCACAACCACCATTCTATTCCACATATAGTGCTATATCCATGGCTCACGCTCATGTATTGCGTGAAGATTGAAAAAGTTTTGAAAATGTTAAAGTATGAAACAATTGCTTGGCTTGTCATCGGTGTTGTGCATGATTTAAATATTTTGTGTGGGGAAGATGGAGCATAGCCAGACTATATGATTTTATAGGGATAACTTTCTTTGGCCATGTTATTTTGAGAAGACATAATTGCTTTGTTAGTATGCTTGAAGTATAATTATTTTTATGTCAATATGAACTTTTGTCTTGAATCTTTCGGATCTGAATATTCATACCATGATTAAGAAGATTTACATTGAAATTATGCCAAAGTATCACTCCGCATCAAAAATTCTCTTTTTATCATTTACCTACTCGAGGAAGAGCAGGAATTAAGCTTGGGGATGCCTCGATCGTCTCCAACGTATCTATAATTTTGATTGCTCCATGCTACTTTATCTATTGTTTTGGACTATAATGGGCTTTATTTTCCACTTTTATATTATTTTTGGGACTAAGCTATTAACCGGAGGCCCAGCCCGAATTGCTTGTTTTTTTGCCTATTTAGGTGTTTTGAAGAAGCGGAATATCAAGCGGAGTCCAAACGGAATGAAACCTTGGGGCGTGATCTTCTCACCGAGCGTGATCCAGAGACTTGGACCCTACTCCAAGGAGTGCAGAGGCGGTCACGAGGGTGGGCGCGCCCTCCCCTAGGCGCGCCCCCTGCCTCGTGGGCCCCTGACGCTCCACCAACGTACTCCTTCCTCCTATATATACCTCGTACCCCCCAGCAGATTGGGGACGGGCCAAAACCTAATACCACCGCCGTGCCTTCACCGTATCCACGACATCCCATCTTGGGGCCTGTTAGGAACTCATGGGAGGGCATCCACCACGGAGGGCTTCTACATCAACACCATAGCCCCTCCGATGAAGTGTGAGTAGTTTACTTGAGACCTTCGGGTCCATAGCTAGTAGCTAGAGGGCTTCTTCTCCCTTTTTGGATCTCAATACAATGTTCTCCCCCTCTCTCGTGGAGATCTATTCGATGTAATCTTCCTTTTGCGGTGTGTTTGTTGAGACCGATGAATTGTGGGTTTATGATCCAACTTATCTATGGAAAATATTTGATTCTTCTCTGAATTCTTTTACGTATGATTAAGTTATCTTTGCAAGTCTCTTCGAATTATCCGTTTCGTTTGGCCAACTAGATTGGTAGTTCTTGCAATGGGAGAAGTGCTTAGCTTTGGGTTCAATCTTGCGGTGTCCTTACCTAGTGACAGAAGGGGTTGCAAGGCACGTATTGTATTGTTGCCATCAAGGATAACAAGATGGGGTATTTATCATATTGCATTAATTTATTCCTCTACATCATGTCATCTTGCTTAAAGCGTTACTCTGTTTTTAACTTAATACTCTAGATGCATCTTTGGATAGCGGTCGATGAGTGGAGTAATAGTAGTAGATGCAGAATCGTTTCGGTCTACTTGTCACGGACGTGATGCCTATATACATGATCATTGCTGGATAACCTCATAACTATGCTCAATTACATCAATTGCTCAACAGTAATTTGTTCACCCAAGTAGAATATTTATGCTCTTGAGAGAAGCCACTAGTGAAACCTATGGCCCTGTGTCTATTCTCATCATATCAATCTCCATCACTTTATTTACTTGCTTTGCTTTTACTTTTTACTTTGCATCTTTATACCAAAAATACCAAAAATATTATCTCTATCGGATCTCACTCTCGTAAGTGACCGTGAAGGGATTGACAACCCCGATCGCGTTGGTTGCAGTAGCTATCGTTTTGTGCAGGTACGAGGGACTTGCGCGTGGCCTCCTACTGGATTGATACCTTGGTTCTCAAAAACTGAGGGAAATACTTATGCTACTCTGCTGCATCATCCCCTCCTCTTCGGGGAAAACCAACGCACGCTCGAGACGTAGCAGGGCAACCCATAGACACACAAGTTGATCATTGATCTCTTAGCCATGTGCGGTGCCCCCCTCCACCATAATCCACCTAGGTCATATCGTTGCAGTGCTTAGGCAAAGCCTTGCGTCGGTAGCTTCATCATCACCGTCATCACGCCGTCATGATGACGAAGCTCTCCCTTGACACTCAGCTGGATCGAGAGTTCGCGGGACGTCACAGAGCTGAACGTGTGCAGATCGCGGAGGTGCCGTACTTTCGGTACTAGGATCGGTCGGATTGTGAAGACGTACGACTACATCAACCGCGTTGTCATAACGCTTACACTTACGGTCTACGGGGGTACGTGGACTACACTCTCCCCTCTCGTTGCTATGCATCACCATGATCTTGCGTGTGCGTAGGAATTTTTTTTGAAATTACTATGTTACCCAACAGTGGCATCCGAGACAGGTCTATGCGTAGATGTTATATGCACGAGTAGAACACAAAGAGTTGTGGGCGATAATAGTCATACTGCTTACCAGCATGTCATACTTTGATTCGGCGGTATTGTTGGATGAAGAGGCTCAGACCGACATTACATGTCCGCCTTCATGAGACTGGTTCTACCGCCGTGCTTCGCACACAGGTGGCTAGTGGGTGTCTGTTTCTCCAACTTTAGTTGAATCGAGTGTGACTACGCCCGGTCCTTGTTGAAGGTTAAAACAGCACACTTGACGAAAAATCATTGTGGTTTTGATGTGTAGGCAAGAACGGTTCTTGCTAAGCCCGTAGCAGCCACGTAAAACTTGCAACAACAAAGTAGAGGACGTCTAACTTGTTTTTGCAGGGCATGTTGTGATATGATATGGTCAAGACGTGATGAGATATAAATTGTTGTATGAGTGATCATGTTTTTGAAATTATCGGCAACTGGCAGGAGCCTTATGGTTGTCTCTTTATTGCATAAGATGCAAGTGCCATGTAATTGTTTTACTTTATCGCTATGCGATAGCAATAGTTGCAAAAGCAATAGTTGGCGAGACGACCATATGACGACACATTGATAGAGATCAAGATCATAGAGATCATAGTGTCATGCCGGTGACGATAGAAATCATGATGGTACTTTGGAGATGGAGATCAAAGGCACAAGATGATGATGGCCATATCATGTCACATATTTTGATTGCATGTGATGTTTATATTTTATACATCTTATTTTGCTTGGTTCGGTGGTAGCTTTATAAGATGATCCCTTACTAAAATTTCAAGGTATAAGTGTTCTCCCTGAGTATGCACCGTTGCGACAGTTCTTTGTGCTGAGACACCACATGATGATCGGGTGTGATAAGCTCTACGTTCACAAACAACAGGTGCAAGCCAGTTTTGCACATGTAGAATACTCGGGTTAAACTTGACGAGACTAGCATATGCAGATGGCCTCGGAACACTGGAGACTGAAAATTCAAACATGAAACATATAGTAGATATGATCAATAGTGATGTTCATCATTGAAAACTACTCCATCTCACGTGATGATTGTACATGGTTTAGTTGATATGGATCACGTGATCATTTAGATGACTCGAGGTATGTCTATCTAAGTGGGAGTTCTTAAATAATATGATTAATTGAACTTAAATTTATCATGAACTTAGTCCTGACAGTATTTGCATATCTATGTTGTAGATCAATAGCTCGCAAATAGCTTCCCCGTTTTATTTATGATATGTTCCTAGAGAGAACTAAGTTGAAAGATGATAGTAGCAATGATGCGGACTTGGTCCGTGATCTGAGGACTATCCTCATTGCTGCCTGTAAGAATTATGTCCTTGATGCACCGCTAGATGACAGACCTATTGCAGAGGCGAATCTGAGACATTATGAACGTTTGACAAAGCTCGGTATGATGACTACTTGATAGTTTAGTGCACCATGCTTTACGGCTTAGAACCGGGACTTCAAAAATGTTTTGAACGCCATGGAGCATATAAGATGTTCCAAGAGTTGAAATTGGTATTTCATACTCATGCCCGTGTCGAGAGGTATGAGACCTCTGACAGTACTTTGCCTACAAAATGGAGGAGAATGGCTCAACCAGTGAGCATGTGCTCAGATTGTCTGGGTACTACAATTGCTTGAATCAAGTGGGAGTTAATCTTCCAGATAAGATAGTAATTGACAAAGTTCTCTAGTCACTATCACCAAGTTACTAGAACTTCGTGATGAACTATAATATGAAAGGGATGACGAAAGTAATTCCCGAGCTCTTCGCGATGTTGAAATTGGCGAAGGTAGAAATCAAGAAAGTGCATCAAGTGTTGATGGTTTACAAGACCACTAGTTTCAATAAAATGGGAAAGAGAATAGAAAGGGAACTTCAAGAAGAATGACAAACAAGTTATCACTCCCATGAAGAAACCCAAAGCTAGACTCAAGCCTGAAACTGAGTGCTTCTACTGCAAAGGAAATGGTCCTTTGGAAGTGGAACGCCCCTAGATACTTGGCTGATAAGAAGGATGGAAAAATGAACAAAGGTATATTTGATATACATGTTATTGATGTGTACTTTACTAGCGTTTATAGCAACCCCTCGGTATTTGATACTAGTTCAGTTGCTAAGAGTAGTAACTTGAAACGGGAGTTGCAAAATAAACAGAGACTAGTTAAGGGCGAAGTGACGATGTGTGTTGGAAACGATTCCAAGGTTGATAAGATCACCATCACACACTCCCTCTACCTTCGAGATTAGTGTTGGACCAAAATAAATGTTATTTGGTGTTTGCGTTGAGCATGAATATGATTGGATCATGTTTATTGCAATACGGTTATTCATTTAAGTCAAAGAATAATTGTTGTTCTGTTTATATGAATAAAACCTTCTGTGGTCATACACTCAATATAAATGGTTTATTGAATCTCGATTGTAGTGATACACATATTCATAATATTTAAGCCAAAAGATTCAAAGTTAATAATGATAGTGCAACTTATTTGTGGCACTGCCGTTTAGGTCATATTGGTGTAAAGCGCATGAAGAAACTCCATTCTGATGGACCTTTGGAATCACTTGATTATGAATCACTTGGTACTTGCGAACCATGCCTCATGGGCAAGATTACTAAAACGCCGTTTGATACGTCTTCGTCGTACCTACTTTTCCAAACACTTTTGCCCTTGTTTTGGACTCTAACTTGTATGATTCGAATGGAACTAACCCGGACTGACGCTGTTTTCAGCAGAATTGCCATGGTGTTGTTTTATGTGCAGAAAACAAAAGTTCTCGAAATGACCTGAAACTCCACGGAATATCTTAGAATAAATAATAAAAAATCCTCGCCAAAGATGAAGACCAGGGGGCCCACACCCTATCCACGAGGGTGGGGCGCGCCCGGGCGCGCCGCCCTACCTCGTGGGCCCCTGGTGGCCCTCCGACGCCAACTCCAACTCCATATATTGGCTTTCGGGAGAGAAAAATCAGAGAGAAAGTTTCATCGCGTTTCACGATATGGAGCCGCCGCCAAGCCCTAATCTCTCTCGGGAGGGCTGATCTGAGTCCGTTCGGGCTCCGGAGAGGAGGATTCGTCGCCGTCGTCATCATCAACCATCCTCCATCACCAATTTCATGATGCTCACCGCCGATGCGTGAGTAATTGCATCGTAGGCTTGCTGGGCGGTGATGGGTTGGATGAGATTTATCATGTAATCGAGTTAGTTTTGTTAGGGTTTGATCCCTAGTATCCATTATGTTACGAGATTGATGTTGCTATGACTTTGCTATGCTTAATGCTTGTCACTAGGGCCCGGGTGCCATGATTTCAGATCTGAACCTATTATGTTTTCATGAATATATGTGTATTCTTGATCCTATCTTGCAAGTCTATAGTCACCTACTATGTGTTATGATCCGCAACCTCGAAGTGACAATAATCGGGACCACTCCGGTGATGACCATAGTTTGAGGAGTTCATGTATTCACTATGTGCTAATGCTTTGTTCGGTTCTCTATTAAAAGGAGGCCTTAATATCCCTTAGTTTCCAATAGGACCCGCTGCCACGGAGGGTAGGACAAAAGATGTCATGCAAGTTCTTTTCCATAAGCACGCATTATGACTATTTACGGAATACATGCCTACATTACATTGATGAACTGGAGCTAGTTACGTGTCACCCTATGTTATGATCGTTACATGATGAACCACATCCGCATAATTATCCATCAACGATCCGGTGCCTCTGAGTTTTCCATATCTGGTTCTCGCTTATTTACTTTTCCGTTGCTATTGTTACAATCACTACAAAAATACCAAAAACATTACTTTTCTTTGTCTTTACTTTTGTTACCGTTACCACCACTATCATATTACTTTGCTACTAAACACTTTGCTGCAGATACTAAGTTTCCAGGTGTGGTTGAATTGACAACTCAGCTGCTAATACTTGAGAATATTGTTTGGCTCCCCTTGTGTTGAATCTATAAATTTGGGTTGAATACTCTACCCTTGAAAACTGTTGCGATCCCCTATACTTGTGGGTTATCAAGACCTTTTTCTGGCGCCGGTGCCGGGGAGCATAGCTCTATTCTTTGAGTCACTTGGGATTTATATCTGCTGGACACTATGAAGAACTTGAAAGACGCTAAGACAACAATTTATCCCTCAACTACGAGGGGAGGTAAGGAACTGCCATCTAGCTCGCACTTGATTCACCTTACATTATGAGTAAGCTAGCGACACCTAAACCTGCTTCTGCTATTCGTTCCGATATGTCGCATGTTATTGATGATGCCACTTCTTCTATGCATGATACTTATGATGAAACTACTTCTATGCTTGATACTACTGTGCCTCTTGGTGAATTTTTAGATGAACAAATTGCTAGATCTAGAGAAAGAGAGATTATTGAAACTGAACACGATGATGTTAGTAATGATGATAATATGCCCGCTATTCACGAGGGTTATCTTTTAATGTTGAATCTCTGAAGCTATTCTTGCTTGCCGGGATAGTCTTGAGCGTAAGAGGTTGCTAGTTAAGTGGAGTAAAGAATCTTTTAGAGATAGGATGAGACCCGACCCTGCTTTTGCTACTTCACCTATCTGTGTTCCCGATCAGGATTATTATGATTTTTCTGTTGATCCAGATATAATTACTTTGGTTGAATCTGACCCTTATTATGGCTACGAATCTGAAACTATTGTGGCACATCTTCGTAAGTTAGATGATATAGCTGCCCTGTTTACTAATAATGAGAGATCGTGCTACCTTTATTTACTCAAAATATTTCCGTTCTCATTAAAGGGTGATGCTAAGATATGGTTTAATTCTCTTGATCCTGGTTGTGTGCAAAGTCCCGGATATGATTTATTACTTCTCGCTAAATATTTCCTGCTCATAAGAAACAAGCTACTTTGAGGGATATATATAATTTTGTGCAAATTGAAGAAGAGAGTCTCCCACAAGCTTGGGGGAGGCTTCTCAAGTTACCTAATGCTTTGCCTGATCATCCTCTTAAGAAACCTGAAATATTTGATATCTTTTATAATGGACTAACTGATGCTTCCAGAGATTACCTGGATAGTTGTGTTGGTTCTCTTTTCAGGGAAAGAACACCAGATGAAGCTGAAATTCTATTGAATAATATGTTGACAAATGAAAACAATTGGGAACCTCCTGAGCCAATTACTGAGCCTATTCCTAAACCAACTTCGAAGAAGAGAGGTGTTCTATTTCTCAGTCCCGAAGATATGCAAGAGGCAAAGAAATCTATGAAAGAAAAAGGTATTAAAGCTGAAGATGTTAAGAATTTACCTCCTATTGAAGAAATACATGGTCTTAATTTACCGCCTATTGAAGAAGTATATGATCTCAACTATTTATTTACGGAAGAACCTCCCGATATCCCGACACGGGTAGTAAAGGTAAATTCTCTCTATAGATTTGATGAAGGTGATATTCCTCATTATAAGTCTGCTAGGCAATGCTTCGATGAGTTTGGTAATTTTATTGTCAAACAAGAAAATTTTAATGCTTATTTTGGTAGACAATTGAAATATGATTTTGATATGATTAAACACTTGGGTGATTATATGGCTGATATTAGAGGTGAACTTAAACTCGTTAGCAAACATGCTTCTATGGTTACCACTCAAGTAGAACAAGTACTTAAAGCTCAGAAAGAAATGCTTGATGAAATGAATAGTAAGAAAAATGATTTTGTTGTTAGAGTGGCTACTAGAACTGGTAGAATGACTCAGGAACCTTTGTATCCTGAAGGCCACCCTAAGAGAATTGAGCAAGATTCTCAGAGAAATAATATTGATGTACCTAGTTCTTCTAAAAGGAAGAAAAAGAAAAATGATAATCTTGTGCAAACTTCTAGTGAACCTATTGCTGAACCACGATAATCCAAATGATATCTCTATGTGCGATCTTTGAAACACAATTTGGTAATGAACATGAACCTAGTGGAAATGTTAATGATAATGTTCATGATGATGCTCAACCTAGTAATGATAATGATGTAGAAGTTGAACCTTTGTTGATCTTGATAACCCACAATCAAAGAACCAACGTTATGATAAAAGAGACTTCGTTGCTAGGAAACATGGTAAAGAAAGAGAACCATGGGTTCAGAAACCCATGCCTTTTCCTCCCAAACCATCCAAGAAAAAGGATGATGAGGATTTTGAGTGCTTTGCTGAAATGATTAGACCCATCTTTTCGCGTATGCGATTAACTGATGTGCTCAAAACAAATCCTTATGCTAAGTATATGAAAGATATTGTTACAAATAAAAGAAAGATACCGGAAGCTGAAATTTCCATCATGCTTGCTAATTACACTTTTAAGGGTGGAATACCAAAGAAACTTGGAGATCCAGGAGTACCTACTATACCATGCTCCATTAAAAGAAATTATGTTAAACCGCTTTATGTGATCTTGGAGCCGGTGTTAGTGTTATGCCTCTCTCTTTATATCGTAGACTTGACTTGAATAAGTTGACACCCTCTGAAATATCTTTGCAAATGGCTGATAAATCAACTGCTATAATTGCCGGTATTTGTGAGGATGTGCACTGTCGTGGTTGCAAATGTTACTATTTTAACGGACTTTGTTATTCTTGATATTCCGAGGGCGATAGTATGTCTATTATTCTTGGAAGACCTTTCCTTAATACTGCAGGGGCTGTTATTGATTGCAACAAAGGCTATGTCACTTTTCATGTTAATGGTAATGAGCATACAGTACACTTTCCCAGGAAACAACCTCAAGTTTATAGCATCAACTCTATTGGAAAAATTCCATCGATTATATTTGGAGGTTTTGAATTTCCTCTCCCTACTGTCAAGAAGAAATATGATATACTTATTATTGGGGATGTCCATATCCCCGTTGAGGTAACATAGTGTTATTCGAAATTTCTCTCGTTCCATGATTATCGGAATGAGTTTGTTAACAAGACTTGATCAACCTTGTTAGTGGATTCTTTTAGAAGAGCATGAGATGGATGAAACTAGAAGCACAACCTTCTCGTACCCTCTTTATATTCTCTGTTTTTAGTAGAAATAAAATAAAGTAGTATTTTTTACATGCATTTCTGATTTATCCGTGCAATATAAAAATATCCGAAAATAAAAGTCCTCGTAATGCCATGCCAATTTAATATGATTTTTCGGAATATTTGAGGATTTTAGTGCAAAATTACATGGGGAGGCTGCCACACAGCCACGAGGGTGGAGGCGCGCCCTACCCGGCGCGCCCCACGCCTCGTGGGCCCATGGTGGCCCTCCTCCACTTATCCCTGCACCCATCTTCTTCCTCTGCCTCACACAAACCCGAAAAACCAACTCAAGCTCGTGTTCGGCCCCGTTCTTTGTGATTTTCGATCTCCTTGCTCAAAGCACCTCTCGCAAAACTGCTTGGGGAGATTGTTCCTTGGTATGTGACTCTTCCATTGGTCCAATTAGTTTTTGTTCTAGTGCTCTATTCATTGCAAATTTGTGATGCATAGGTGACCATGTTCTTGAGCTTGCATGTCAAATTTATATGGTTCCAAGTAGTTCTAATGCTTGATATATGCTCTAGGCACTTGTATGAGTAGTTGCTATCAGTTTTATTGAAGTTGGTTCACTTTTGTTTGAAGTTACTAAAAATTTCAGAATTATTTTTCAGAGGAAACAATATGCTTAGGAGGATGTTCCAAGGTGGTTCTTCAAGGAAGCAAGGTCCCAGGCTTGCAATGCGAGATGGTGACGAGGAACCACCAAGAGACGCTCCCGTGAGGCCCTGTGAATGGCCTTTGGAAAATTTTATGAATCAAGTGGGAATTAAAGAAGAATTCTAGCGATATTTGCGTAATGCCGGTCTTGAGGACTTTGAAGTCGATAAATGCCCCAAAGATCGTGACCTCACAAGTTCATTTGTGGGGAGGTTTGATTTTCATCTTCGCATAATTCTCCTTCGGTCATGTTTGACCTTTATGACAAATCTTATACCATGGACTTAGAAGATTTCACTTTTGCATGCAAACTTCCATCTTGGGGTAGTATCGAGGATCCCCTAAATCTGAATATAGAGACTTTCTTGCTAGAATAACTGTGGGGAATCTAGAGATATAGCACATGCCACTATAGGGAGCATTCACTTTCCTGCTATACATTATTTTGCTCTCTTCATTGGTAGATGCATAAATGCTAAGGATGAAGCATGCCACATGTGTGCCCCTGATCTCAGCATTCTCAGAAGTGCTGTGTTAGGGGACCAATCTTATCATATGGAAGCCATTGTAGCTCGTAGGTTGCATCATAATAGACGTAACGGAGATTTCTTTGGAGGAATTTATGCAACCCGCTTAGCTAATTTTCTTGATGTAGACATTCGTGAGGGTGATATGGAGTTACCCCTTCTTATTTAGATCTTGATTCTATGTTTTCCCACCAGTTCATTGAGAGGATTTGGACCACCTTTCGATGTCGACTAATCTTTAACAAACGGGATATTGTCGTGTTACTCTTCCTGCTCCTGCCTTCTTTGATTTTCGACGAGAGGAAAATATATTATTACCAGAGTAGGCGGATGAGTACGAGAGGAGAGCAGAGGCAGCTCGACGCCACTGCAGCTCAGAGGCGGTAGCACGCTGCATCGCAAAGACGACCCAGCTACACCTACGGGTATCACCGGGCTATCCTCGGCAATAGACCAACTTAGGCCAAAAGCCTAAGCTTGGGGAATCACGTATTCCACCGACATTACATTTATGTTCACACACACTCATTGCTAGATGTCGGTGCTCATACTCTTTCACTGTAATATCCATGCTAGTTTATTTTCTTTTTCCCGCTTTCTTCTTGTGTGTTTAATAAACCTTAGAAAAACCAAAAAAATTAGTAGTAGTTTATTTTTCCTGCTGTAGTAGTAATAATTAAAAATAAAACCCAAAAATATTTCCCGTTCTTCTTTTGCTTGTTGGGAGCTTTCTCGTGTAAATAGTTTTTATTTCTTTTCCTTTCTTTGGGGGTCGAGAAGACCATATTGAAAATGCTTAGTGGCTCTCATATGCATGATCATTTATTTAACTTATAGCCCATATTACTTGTCTTCTCTCTTGAGTTGAATGCTTGCAGATTCCAGCTTAGTCCAATGCACGTGCACTCTTATTATTATACACACCGTTCGGTCATGCAAGTGAAAGGCAATAATGATGATATATGATGGACTTATTGGGATGAGAAAAGCTGGTATGAACTCGACCTCTCTTGTTTTTGTAAATATGATGATTCATCGTCCCTGATTCAGCTATTATGAAGTAAACATATTTGCAATGACATTCAGAGATTATAGTTTCTTGTGCCATGCTTTATTAGCTATGATTTATAATGGTTTACCTTGCGTGCCAACATGCTATTGAGATGATTATGATGTGGTATGATAGGATGGTATCCTCCTTTGAATGAATTGAGTGACTCGATTTGGCACATGTTCACGCATGTAGTTGAATCAAATCAACATAGCCTTCATGATATTTATGTTCATGGTGGATTATATCCTACTCATGCTTATATTCGGTGTAAATTAATTTTAATGCATGTTTCTGTTGTTGTCGCTCTCTCGATTGGTCGCTTCAGTCTTTTGCTAGCCTTCACTGTACTAAGCGGGAATACTGCTTGTGCATCCAAACTCCTTAAACCCCAAAGTTGTTCCATATGAGTCCACCATACCTTCCTATATGTGGTATCTACCGCCGTTCCAAGTAAATTTGTATGTGCCAAACTCCAAACCTTCAAATAAAAATTCCATTTTGTATGCTCGAGCAGCTCATGTGCAACTAGGGCTGCCTATATCTTCCATGCTAGGTGGGTTATTCTCAAGAGGAGTGGACTCCGCTCCTCATTCATGAGAAAGGGCCGGTAACCGGGATGCAGATCCCATGATCCAAAAGATCAAAGCAAATCAAAATAATTAAACAAAACTCCCCACAGGACCCGTTGAATGTTGGAGGCACTTTCGTTGTTTCGAGCAAGCCATGGATTGATGCTTGTGGAGGAGGGAGTATAGACCTTTACCATTCTGTTTGGGAACTGCCTATAATGCATGTAGTATGGAAGATACTGCGTTGACAGTGAAAGTATGCCGCTCAAAATATAATTTATCTCTATTTCAAAATCTAGCTCTGGCACATCTACAAATCCCTGCTTCCTGTCGAAGGGCCTATCTATTTATTTTTATGTTGAGTCATCACCCTTCTTATTAAAAAGCACCCATTGAGAGCACTGCTTGTCGTTTGCATTCATTATAATTGGTTTATATTGGGTATGACTTGACTGGATCTCTTTTACCATGAATTACAATGTTTAGTCGGTCCTTGATCTTTAAAGGTGCTCTACATTTATGTTTTACGGTCTCAGAAAGGGCTAGCAAGATACCATTTTGTTATATCATGTTATGATTATTCTGAGAAAGTGTTGTCATCCGAGTTTTATTACTATGGCTCGCTAGCTGATTATATTATTGATATGAGTAATTATGAGGCCTACGTGTTATTGTGAGTATAGTTAGTTCATAATAATTGCTGAAACTTGAATGTTGGCTTTTCATGTTTACAACAACAAGAGCAAACAGAGTTTGTAAAAGTTTTTCTTCTTCTCTTTCAGTTTGTCAACTGAATTGCTTCAGGACAAGCAAGGGTTTAAGCTTGGGGGAGTTGATACGTCTCCGTCGTATCTACTTTTCCAAACACTTTTGCTCTTGTTTTGGACTCTAACTTGTATGATTCGAATGGAACTAACCCGGACTGACGCTGTTTTCAGCAGAATTGCCATGGTGTTGTTTTATGTGCAGAAAACAAAAGTTCTCGGAATGACCTGAAACTCCACGGAATATCTTAGAATAAATAATAAAAAATCCTTGCCAAAGATGAAGACCAGGGGGCCCACACCCTGTCCACGAGGGTGGGGGACGCGCCCCTCCCCCCTGGGCGCGCCGCCCTACCTCGTGGTCCCCCTGGTGGCCCTCCGACGCCAACTCCAACTCCATATATTGGCTTTCGGGGAGAAAAAAATCAAAGAGAAAGTTTCGTCGCGTTTTACGATACGGAGCCGCCGCCAAGCCCTAATCTCTCGGGAGGACT
The DNA here is from genome assembly GCA_021605145.1 of Aegilops bicornis. Lineage (NCBI taxonomy): Eukaryota > Viridiplantae > Streptophyta > Magnoliopsida > Poales > Poaceae > Aegilops > Aegilops bicornis. The sequence goes on from CM038669.1 coordinate 306,617,609, forward strand.
GATCCGGAGTCCGTTCGGGGCTCGGAGAGGGGATTAAATCCTTGTCGTCATCATCAACCATCCTCCATCACCAATTTCATGATGCTCACCGCCGTGCGTGAGTAATTGCATCGTAGGCTTGCTGGACGGTGATGGGTTGGATGAGATTTATCATGTAATCGAGTTAGTTTTGTTAGGGTTTGATCCCTAGTATCCATTATGTTCTGAGATTGACGTTGCTATGACTTTGCTATGCTTAATGCTTTTCACTAGGGCCCGAGTGCCATGATTTCAGATCTGAACCTATTATGTTTTCATGAATATATGTGTGCTCTTGATCCTATCTTGCAAGTCTATAGTCACCTACTATGTGTTATGATCCGGCAACCTCGAAGTGACAATAATCGGGACCACTCCCGATGATGACCATAGTTTGAGGAGTTCATGTATTCACTATGTGCTAATGCTTTGTTCTGGTTCTCTATTAAAAGGAGGCCTTAATATCCCTTAGTTTCCAATAGGACCCCACTGCCACGGGAGGGTAGGACAAAAGATGTCATGCAAGTTCTTTTCCATAAGCACGTATGACTATTTACATAATACATGCCTACATTACATTGATGAACTGGAGCTAGTTCTGTGTCACCCTATGTTATGACTGTTACATGATGAACCACATCCGGCATAATTATCCATCATTGATCCGGTGCCTACGAGTTTTCCATATCTGGTTCTCGCTTATTTACTTTTCCGTTACTCTTTATTACAATCACTACAAAAATACCAAAAACATTACTTTTCTTTGTCTTTACTTTTGTTACCGTTACCACCACTATCATATTAGTTTGCTACTAAACACTTTGCTGCAGATACTAAGTTTCCGGTGTGGTTGAATTGACAACTCAGCTGCTAATACTTGAGAATATTCTTTGGCTCCCCTTGTGTCGAATCTATAAATTTGGGTTGAATACTCTACCCTCGAAAACTGTTGTGATCCCCTATACTTGTGGGTTATCACCGTTCTCCGGAACAATGGAGCGAGCAACAGATTTGTTGGAAATCATACATACTGATGTATGTGGTCTGATGAATGTTGAGGCTCGCGGCGAGTATCATTATTTTCTCACCTTCACAGATGATTTGAGCAGATATGGGTATATCTACTTGATGAAGCATAAGTTTGAAACATTTGAAAAGTTTAAAGAATTTCAGAGTGAAGTGGAAAATCATCGTAACAAGAAAATAAAGTTTCTACGATCTGATCGTGGAGGAGAATATTTGAGTTACGAGTTTGGTCTTCATTTGAAACAATGCTGAATATTATCGCAACTCACGCCACCCGGAACACCACAGCGTAATGGTGTGTCCCAACGTCGTAATCGTACTTTGCTAGATGTGGTGCGATCTATGATGTCTCTTACTGATTTACCGCTATCGTTTTGGGGTTATGCTTTAGAGACGACTTCATTCACCTTAAATAGGGCACCATCTAAATCCGTTGAGACGACACCTTATGAACTGTGGTTTGGCAAGAAACGCAAGTTGTAGTTTGGGGTTGCGATGCTTATGTGAAAAAGCTTCAACCTGATAAGCTCGAACCCAAATCGGAGAAATGTATCTTCATAGGATACCCAAAGGAGGCTGTTGGGTACACCTTCTATCACAGATCTAAAGGCAAGACATTCATTGCTAAGAATGGATCCTTTCTAGAGAAGGAGTTTCTCTCGAAAGAAGTGAGTGGGAGGAAGGTAGAACTTGATGAGGTAATTGTACCTTCTCCCGAATTGGAAAGTATTTCTTCACTGAAATTAGTTCAAGTGATGCTTACACCAATTAGTGAGGAAGTTAATGATGATGATCATGAAGCTTCGGATCAAGTTACTACCGAACCTCGTAGGTCAACCAGAGTACATTCTGCACCAAAATGGTACGGTAATCCTATTCTGGAGTTCATGTTACTTGACCATGACGAACCTACGAACTATGAGGAAGCGATGATGAGCCCAGATTTCGCGAAATGGCTTGAGGCCATGAAATCCGAGATGGGATCCATGTATGAGAACAAAGTGTGGACTTTGGTTGACTTGCCCGATGATCGCCATGGAAAATAAATGGATCTTCAAGAGGAAGACGAACACTGATAGTAGTGTTACTATCTACAAAGCTAGACTTGTCGAAAAAGGTTTTTGACAAAGTTCAAGGTGTTGACTATGATGAGATTTTCTCACTCGTAGCGATGCTTAAGTCTGTCTGAATCATGTTAGCAAATTGCCACATTTTATGAAATCTGGCAAATGGATGTCAAAACTACATTCCTTAATGGATTTCTTAAAGAAGAGTTGTATATGATGCAACCAGAAGGTTTTGTCGATCCTAAAGGTGCTAAAAAATGTGCAAGCTCCAAAGAATCCATCCATGGACTGGTACAAAGCATCTCGAGTTGGAATACGCTTTGATGAGTGATGACCCACAAGTGTAAGGGATCTATCATAGTCCTTTCGATAAGTAAGAGTGTCGAACCCAACGAGGAGCAGAAGGAAATGACAAGCGGTTTTCAGTAAGGTATTCTCTGCAAGCACTGAAATTATTGGTAATAGATAGTTTTGTGATAAGGTAATTTGTAACGGGTAACAAGTAATGAAAGTAAATAAGGTGCAGCAAGATGGCCCAATCCTTTTTGTAGCAAAGGACAAGCCTGGGCAAACTCTTATATGAAGGAAAACGCTCCCGAGGACACATGGGAATTATCGTCAAGCTAGTCTTCATCACGCTCATATGATTCGTGTTCGTTACTTTGATAATTTGATATGTGGGTGGACAGGTGCTTGGGTACTGCCCTTCCTTGGACAAGCATCCCACTTATGATTAACCCCTCTCGCAAGCATCCGCAACTACAAAAGAAGAATTAAGGTAAACCTAACCATAGCATGAAACTTATGGATCCAAATCAGCCCCTTACGAAGCAACGCATAAACTAGGGTTTAAGCTTCTGTCACTCTAGCAACCATCATCTACTTATTACTTCCCAATATCTTCCTCTAGGCCCAAATAATGGTGAAGTGTCATGTAGTCGACGTTCACATAACACCACTAGAGGAAAGACAACATACATCAAGTAAAAAATATCGAACGAATACCAAATTCACATGACTACTTATAGCAAGACTTCTCCCATGTCCTCAGGAACAAACGTAACTACTCACAAATCATATTCTTGTTCATAATCAGAGGGGTATTAATATGCATAAAGGATCTGAACATATGATCTTCCACCAAATAAACCAACTAGCATCAACTACAAGGAGTAATCAACACTACTAGCAACCCACAGGTACCAATCTGAGGTTTTGGGACAAAGATTGGATACACGAGATGAACTAGGGTTTGAGAGGAGATGGTGCTGGTGAAAATGTTGATGGAGATTGACCCCCTCCCAATGAGAGGATCGATGGTGATGATTTTCCCCTCCTGGAGGGATGTTTCCCCGGCAGAACAGCTCCGCCGGAGCCCTAGATTGCTTCCGCCAAAGTTCCGCCTCGTGGCGGCGGTGTTTCATCCCGAAAGCTTCCTCTGATTTTTTTCAGGGTGGAAGACTTCATATAGCAGAAGATGGGCACCGGAGGCCTGCCAAGGGCCCCACGAGACAGGGGGCGTGCCCAGGGGGGTAGGGCGCGCCCCCACCCTCGTGGCCAGGGTGTGGGTCCCCTCTGGTTGATTCTTTCGCCAGTATTTTTTATTAATTCCAAAACATGCCTCCGTGAAGTTTCAGGACTTTTGGAGTTGTGCAGAATAGGTCTCTAATATTTGCTCTTTTTCCAGCCCAGAATTCCAGCTGCCGACATTCCCCTTCTTCATGCAAGCCTCGTAAAATAAGATAGAACAGGCATAAGTATTGTGACATAACGTGTAATAACATCCCATAATGCAATAAATATCGATATAAAAGCATGATGCAAAATGGACGTATCAATGAGTTCTGTTTTTACAAGAAAGTGAGTGGGAGCACTACAACCTTTCTGATAAGTATATGTGAATGACATATTGTTGATTGAAAATGATGTAGAATTTTTTTGAAAGCATAAAAGGAGTGTTTGAAAGGAGTTTTTCAAAGAAAGACCTCGATGAAGCTGCTTACATATTGAGCATCAAGATCTATAGAGATAGATCAAGACGCTTGATAAGTTTTTTCAATGAGTACATACCTTGAGTGAAATTGAGTAAGACTCAAAATGGAACAGTCAAAGAAGGAGTTCTTACCTGTATTGCAAGGAGTGAAATTGAGTAAGACTCAAAGCCCGACCACAGCAGAATATGCCTCAGCCATAGAATGAAATTCATTCCCTATGCCTCAGCCATAGGTTCTATAAAGTATGCCATGCTGTGTACCGGATCTATTATATACCCTACACTGAGTTTGGCAAGGGAGTACAATAGTGATCTAGGAGTAGATCACTAGACAGTGGTCAAAATTATCCATAGTAGAATAAGGATATGTTTCTCGATTATGGAGGTGACAAAAGGTCCGCCGTAAAGGGTTACATCGATGCAAGTTTTGACACTGATCCAGATGACTCTAAGTCTCAATCTGGATACATATTGAAAGTGGGAGCAATTAGCTAGAGTAGCTCCGTGCAGAGCATTGTTGACATAGAAATTTGCAAAATACATATGGATCTGAATATGGCAGACCCGTTGACTAAACTTCTCTCACAAGCAAAACATGATCACACCTTAGTACTCTTTGCGTGTTAATCAGATGGTGATGTGAACTAAGATTACTGACTCTAGTAAACCCTTTGAGTGTTGGTCACATGGCGATGTGAACTATGGGTGTTAATCACATGGTGATGTGAACTATTGGTGTTAAATCACATGGCGACATGAACTAGATTATTGACTCTAGTGCAAGTGGGAGACTGAAGGAAATATGCCCTAGAGGCAATAATAAAGTTATTATTTATTTCCTTATTTCCTGATAAATGTTTATTATTCATGCCAGAATTGTATTAATCGGAAACTTAGTACATGTGTGAATACATAGACAAAACAAAGTGTCCCTAGTATGCCTCTACTTGACTAGCTTGTTTATTAAAGATGGTTATGTTTCCTAACCATAGACATATGTTGTCATTTGATGAACGGGATCACATCATTAGGAGAATGATGTGATGGACAAGACCCATTCCGTTAGCTTAGCACTTGATCATTTAGTATGTTGCTATTGCTTTCTTCATGACTTATATATGTTCCTATGACTATGAGATTATGCAACTCCCGAATACCGGAGGAACACTTTGTGTGCTACCAAACGTCACAACGTAACCGGGTGATTATAAAGGTGCTCTACAGGTGTCTCCGATGGTGTTTGTTGAGTTGGCATAGATCGAGATTAGGATTTGTCACTCCGATTGTCGGAGAGGTATCTCTGGGCCCTCTCGGTAATGCACATCACTATAAGCCTTGCAAGCAATGTGATTAATGAGTTAGTTGCGGGATGATGCATTACGGAACGAGTAAAGAGACTTGCCGGTAACGAGATTGAACTAGGTATTGAGATACCGACGATCGAATCTCGGGCAAGTAACATACCGATGACAAAGGGAACAACGTATGTTGTTATGCAGTTTGACCGATAAAGATCTTCATAGAATATGTGGGAGCCAATATGAGCATCTAGGTTCCGCTATTGGTTATTGACCGGAGATGAGTCTCGGTCATGTCTACATAGTTCTCGAACCCGTAGGGTCCGCACGCTTAACGTTCGGTGACAATCGGTATTGTGAGTTTATTTGATGTACCGAAGTTAGTTCGGAGTCACGGATATGATCACAGACATGACGAGGTGTCTCAAAATGGTCGAGACATAAAGGTCGATATATTGGATGAATATGTTTGGACATTGGAAAGGTTTCGAGAGAGTTCGGGCATATACCGGAGTACCGGGGGGTTACCGGAACCCCCCGGGGAATATATGGGCCCTAATGGGCTTTAGTGGCGAGAGAAAGAGAGGCAGCCAGGGCAGGCCGCGCGCCCCCTCCCCCTCTGGTCCGAATTGGACTAGGAAGGGGGCGCCTCTTCCTTCCTCCCTCTCCCCTTCCTTCTCTCCTAGTCCAACTAGGGAAGGGGATCCTACTCCCGGTGGGAGTAGGACTCCTCGAGGGTGCGCCATAGAGGCCGGCCCTCCTCCTTCTCCACTCCTTTATATAGGGAGGGGCACCCCATAGACACACAAGTTGATCATTGATCTCTTAGCCGTGTGCGGTGCCCCCCTCCACCATAATCCACCTCAGTCATATCGTTGCAGTTCTTAGGCGAAGCCCTGCACCGGTAGCTTCATCATCACCATCATCACGCCGTCGTGCTGACGAAGCTCTCCCTCGATACTCAGCTAGATCGAGAGTTCATGGGACGCCACCGAGCCGAACATGTGCAGATCGCGGAGGTGTCGTACTTTCGATACTAGGATCGGTCGGATTGTGAAGACGTACGACTACATCAACCGCGTTGTCATAACGCTTCCGCTTACGGTCTATGAGGGTACGTGGACTACACTCTGCCCTCTCGTTGCTATGCATCACCATGATCTTGCGTGTGTGTAGGATTTTTTTTGAAATTACTACGTTACCCAACACCTTTTCCCCCTTCTTTCTTCTTTTCGGTTGTTGCAACCAAATGGTGGATCCCAGGAGCCAGATGCCACCCCAGTCGACTACTACTACTACCCGGAGGGTGCCTACTGCTACGTGGAAACCGCCGACAACCATGAGTAGTTAGGAGGTCCAGGCAGGAGGCCTTGCCTCTTCGATCATTGTTGCTTTTGTGCTAGCCTTCTTAAGACAGTCTTGTTTAACTTATGTCTGTACTCAGATATTGTTGGTTCCGCTGACTCTTGTGTATTTGAGCTTCTGTATTCGAGCCCTCGAAGCCCTGGCTTGTAATATGAAGCTTGTATTATTTTATTGGTGTCTAGAGTTGTGTTGTGATATCTACCCGTGAGTCCCTGATCTTGATCGTACACATTTGCGTGTATGATTAGTATACGGTTTCGAGCCCTCGAAGCCCTGGCTTGTAATATGAAGCTTGTATTATTTTATTAGTGTCTAGAGTTGTGTTGTGATATCTACCCGTGAGTCCCTGATCTTGATCGTACACATTTGTGTGTATGATTAGTGTGCGGTCGAATCGGGGGCGTCATAGCCAGGGATGATCCCCTAGAAGTGCAGGCCGTCGAATCACTGTATCTTCAATATGGTGTCTGTTGAAAGATTTCACCTCCACAAAGAATCAAATCAACAAAAAAAAAGCTTGACATGACAACATAAACTCATCAGATCTGAATAAATCGAATCTGCCCAAAAACTCTCTAATCTCATGGCACCGCCAAAAAAACGAAAGGAAATTTATTCTAACAATACTTTGATAATCACTAGACGTTTTTCGTCAACGTAGAGGTCTCTAGTGGGAAGCCCTGCTCACCCCGACGCAACCTTTTTTTTAGACGCCCCGGCGCGACCTAGGCCTTTGCGCACTCGAGCTGGGCTTTTCTCTCCACCCGGACGGGCTACATCTTCGTTGTATGGGCTGATAGATTAGCCTTTCCGAACAATCGGTTTTCTCTGGGTCGGAGCAGGAGCAGGGAGTTCCTATGTGCCGCTCGCTGCGGCGAATTGCCGAGCGGACGCACAGGCATGACTCCATCTGGGCCGGCCCATTAGCATAATACAGTGAAAAATCCCAAAAAATACTGGGGGGAGGGATCGGACTAGGGCTCTCGTGTGTGCCTAGCCAGCAGGATAGTGAAGTTTTCTTGGTTTCGTATGGTGCGCGAAGCTATAGGTAATGTAGATCCGAACATTTTGTAAAATTCCGAACGCGATCATTATTTTGAAAAGGTGTTTTTGTAAAAAAAAAAAAAGCAAACACTTTTCAATTTTGGGAAGTTAAATAAAAAGGTTGAACATTTTTTGAATATGTGAACAATTTGTTGATAAACTGAACACTTTTTTTTAAATCACGAACATTTTTTAATATGTGAACAATTTTTTGTTAAAGGGAGCACTTTTTGAAACTCTGAACAAAAGTTTGGAAACGCAAATAGAATCCGTGAACAATTTTTGAACCAAGAACATTTTTTCAAACTCAGAACAAAATATGGAAATGAAAACATTTTTAATTTTTTTGAACCTTTATTGAAAAACATGAACATTTTTTATGAAATCAAAACATTTTTAAAAACTGTGAAATATTCTTAAATAACGAAAAAGGAACAGGAGAAAATAGGCAGAAATACGAAAAAAAGAAGATGGTCATTTTTCGAATTCTAAAACAAATTTTGGATACGTGAACATTTTTTAAAAATTGGAAAAAATGGAAACTCCTGAACAAAATTGGAAAATATAAAATTTTTGAAAAATTTGCGAACATTTTTTGAAACTCCCAAACAAAATTAGAAACATACACTTTTTTTTAAGTTTGCAAACAAAATTTGAAACTAGCAAACAAAATTGGAAAACACGATCATTTTTTTAAAATTGTGAATTAAATTTGAAACATGAACATTTTTTGAAACTCCTGAACAAAATTTGAAAACGTGAATATTTGAAAGGTGAATTTTTTTCTAAATATGCGAACATTTTTATAAAAAATGGAGAATTGCTTTTTGAATTTGTGAACAAAAGATAATAACAGGAACATTTTTTAACTTCTGAACATCTTTTGAATTTTTGAAAGAAAATTGAAATTCTCAAGAAAAAGAAAGAGAAGAAAAAGGAATTACAACGAAAAAGAGAACTTGAAGTAAAGAAACAGAAATATGGAAAAAGGAAATGTTTCTTTAAAAACCCAAACATTTTGTGAAACTACGGAAGAAATTTGAAAACGTGAACAATTTTTGGAAAGACAAACATTTTCTGAAAAATGAGAATTTTTTTAAACTCCCAATTTTTTGTAGATGCAAACTTTTTTTATAATATGTGAAGAATTTTCAAGAAACACGAATATTTTGTGAAATAAAAACGGAAAAAAAGAAGAAACAGAAAAAGGAGAGAAAATAAAAAAAGAAACAGGAAAAAAAGAAATTGAAACAGTAAAAAACCGGTTTAGGAACCTTCTAGGAAGTTCACAAAACCGAAGAAAACCGGTTCAGGAACTTCCTGGAAGATTCCCAAAACCGGATGGCAGAAGTGGTGGGCGGGCCGGCCCAAATCCTCCCTCCCTGGCAAACGACTGTGCGAAAGCCCGACAACTTGACGCAACGTGCGTCAAGTAGGATTTTCCGCGGGAGCGTGGAGTGGGGAACTGAAAACTGGTGGAGCGAGGCTGTTGCCCACGGGCCCTGAGCTCGGCCTGCTTCCCCTCTGACTCTCTCCTCCTCAGTTGAAAGGGTAACCCCTTCGCTTAAACCCCGACCACACGCAGCCGCCGCCGGCGATCCTCCTCCCTCATCCCATGTTGTACGCCGCCGTGGCAGCTCCGCGGAGGCACACGGAAGCTCAACGCGAGGAAAGCCCGAGCTCGACGCCCTCCACACAGTAGCCCGCAGAGCGCGTCCCCGCCATGAGACCCTGCCCCTTCGGATGCGCTTCCGACCGCCCATTCCCCTGCGCCTCCTCCTGCCTCAACTGTGGCGCCGCCCTTCGCTTCCTCCCGCGCATCTGCCTAGGCCCATATCCTCATATCCCTCCGCGGCAGCCGTGGCGGCGGCAACGGATTCCGAGGAGGATGCCGTGGTTGCTAGGGATCCACGGCTAGCGCCTCATTTTGTGGGCGGGGCAGGAGGGTCGCCTAGGTTTGGGGAGAACAAGACGGAGTTCGAGAGAAAGGCCTCGATTGCCGTGCGGTTCAAGCTCTGCTATGAACTGCTGCGGCAGAGGAGGTGGCAGGGAGATGCGGGGCGGCTTGGCGCAGATGGTCAGCGAACAAGGTGAGCTCCCTACGGATTTGTATTATAATTGGCACTTTCTCTCTGGGTAGTATGAGAACACGCTTATTTATCTTTTGAATTTGGATTGATATGGCAAGGGAGTTTGTGTTATTCCAGGGTCATGACCATTTTATCATGTACACCAGAGAAAAAACTGAAATATTAGTGAAAGCACAAGTGTGTAAATTTCCTCTGTTCGTGAATAAATGGATACTGTCGTCATGCACACACAGATATTCTTCTATATGCCTTTAACAGTATAATTGCCAGCTGTAATCTTGGTCATACTATTTTTAGTACCTGTTGCCTTGAATGTGCAGCAACGTAGAACAGATAAAGCTCACAATTCTCACATTTCATTGTATTGCCCTTTCTTCTCTAGGATCCGGGTCTGCAGCCACTCTCTGTGATATCTTGTGGAGTGAGTTCAGAGAGTATGATTCCAGCGGTGTTGTATGGGATGCTCTAGCAAATAGTTATGCAAGAACTAAGATGGTTCATGATGCTCTTTACGTTCTCAGTAGAATGAACAGCCTGAGTATGCAAATATCAGTTTCCACCTATGATAGTTTATTGTATGGTCTACGGAAGACAGACGTGGCATTGGAGCTTTTTGATGAAATGGAGGCATATGGTATCTCTCACAGCGAATATTCACATAGCATTCTCATCGATGGCCTCTGCAAGCAAAATAAAGTTGGAGAGGCTTTATCTTTCCTTCAAGAGGCAAGGGAAGGGGGGACGTTTAGACCATTGGGAATGTCCTTTAACACTCTGATGTCTGCATTGTGTAATTGGGGATTTATTCAGCCTGCAAAATCGTTTTTATGTCTGATGCTGAAGTATGGATTAAACCCTAACAGGTATACCTATTCTACTCTTATACATGGTCTGTGTAAAGTAGGTTCCCTAGATGAAGCAGTGGATCTTCTTGAGAGAGTGACAAAGAAGGAATGAAACTTCGAGACTGTCACCTACAACAGCCTTATTAATGGTTATCGATTGCTTGGTTTGACAAGAGAAATTCCTAAAATAATTCAGTTTATGAGATACCAAGGGATTGAACCTGATCTTGTTACTTATACCATACTTATTGCTGGTCATTGTGAAGGTGGTGATGTTGAAGAAGGGATGAAGATAAGAAAGGACATCCTAGACAAAGGGCTGCAGTTGAATATTGTCACATACAGTGTCCTTCTCAATGCTCTCTTCAAAAAGGGTTTGGTCTATGAGGTTGAGAACTTACTTGGTGAGATATATAGTATTGGTCTAGATATGGATGTTATTGCATATTCCATCCTCATCCACGGGTACTGCAAGCTAGGGGAAATTGAAAGGGCACTAGAAGTTTGTGATGTCATGTGCTGTTCTCAGAAGGTAGTGCCAACCTCACTGAACCATTTATCAATTCTTCTTGGACTTTGCAAGAAAGGACTTCTAGTTGAAGCAAGGTGGTATTTGGAAAATGTAGCTAGCAGATATCAGCCAGGTGATGTAATACTTTATAATGTAGTTATCGATGGTTATGCAAAGGTTGGTGATATTGGTAATGCTGTCCGTCTGTATGATCAGATTGTTGTGGCTGGTATGAATCCAACCATTATCACATGTAATTCTCTTCTGTATGGCTATTGCAAATTTGGGGATTTACACGCTGCAGAGAGCTATTTCAGGGCTATTGATATAAGTAATCTGCTGCCAACAACAGTAACATATACAACCTTTATGGATGCACTCTCTGAAGCTGGAAAAGTTGACACTATGCTCAGTTTTTTTTATGAAATGGTGGAAAAAGGGATCAAGCCAAATGCTGTAACTTATAGTGTTGTTATTAAAGGACTATGTAAGCAGCTCAGATTCCGTGATGCTATCCATTTTCTGGACAATATGGATGGAGCTGACCCAATAACTTACAATACGCTTATACAAGGATTTTGCGAAGCACAGGACATCCAGATGGCTTTCTGCATACATGACCGTATGTTATGCTGTGGTCTAGTGCCCACACCTGTTACTTATAACTTGCTTATCAATGTGCTGTGCTTGAAGGGTAAAGTTTTTCAAGCAGAAATGCTATTGGAATCCCTCAGAGAAAAGGGCATTGAATTGAGAAAATTTGCATACACAACAGTAATCAAAGCTCAGTGTGCAAAAGGAATGCCTTACGATGCCATTTCATTAGTTGGTAAGCTTATTGATGATGGCTTTGAAGCTTCTATTGAAGACTTCAGCGCTGCAATCAATCGACTTTGCAAAAGGAAATTTCCTAAAGAAGCCGTCATGTTCATTCCGATTATGTTATCTGTTGGTGTTTTCCCAGACATGCAAGTTTATTTTGTGCTTGCTAGAGCTCTGCGAAAAAGTAACATGCTTTGCTATATACCCATATTGCATGCACTTTCTGTCAAAACTGGTATATAGTACCCTGATCATGTAAGTGAGATTGCTTCTTTTTTCTTCGTGTGGATAACATTGCACTGCATGGCTAATTCTTACTATAATCTCTAATACCCGTTGGTGATGTACAGGTATTGAGAGTTAAAGACTTGGAGGTTCTGTGTCCTCAAATGTTTGTATAGATGAGGATTGAGGACAACATGGGCTGCATGTAACCACAGGACAGTGCAGTTATGCCAAGGCGTAAGGTTAGATAAATTCTCTCACATCCAGACTCCTGTTGCGCCACATGACCAGTACAATTTAATCAAGAATTCTTAGAGACTGATGTCATAATTAGTGTTTGGTTTGCCCTCTAACAAAGCAGCTGCACTTACATAAAAGCACCCGAAATATATGGCACATTATTATTCGTGCAGTCAGTGTTTGAAAACTTTGTCCATTAGTACGTGCAAAAGGATATTAAGCATGAAAGAACAAGTCATAGTACTCACTCCGTTTCATTTTACTCTGCATATTAGGTTTGTCGTAAATCAAACTTTTTAAAGTTTGACCAGGTTTATAGAAAAAAATGCCAACATTCACTGTAGATATTGATATTTTTCAATATAAGTTTGATCAAACTTTCCAAAGTCGTGCATTGGAGACTTCGAAAAGTGAAATGAAACAGAGGGAGTATTTGTCTTGCAAAATTCTCTTATGTTGTACTCCCTCCGTTTCTAAATACAAGTCTTTTTAGAGAATTCAATGTGGACTAGATACGGATGTATATAGACGGATTTTAGAGTGAGATTCACCCATTTTGCTCCGTATGTAATCCATATTGAAATCTCTAAGAAGACATATATTTAGGAACGGAGGGAGTATATCTTTTTACTATTCTGTAGGCATATTACAAGTGAAACTGTGAATGTCCATAAGTCATAGTAAAAGTCTTGCATTGGAGACTTTGAAAAGTGAAATACGCATCATATTCCTCTACAGAGGGAGTAATCAGTTTTGCTGTCTCAAGTCCCAACAATTAAACCAATGCAACGACCTTTCATCAGGCATGATGTGCAATCATGAAACCGATTGTTCAGTACTCCATCCATTTAAAAATATAGGACCTTTAGCCCTAATTTTTTTATACAGTATTTTGTTAGTGGTTATAAAATCATAAGTATAAGAAAGTCTTTTTGAACACAAATCCAATGGTTTCTATTTTGTGTAACAGAAATCATATATAAGTGGACTAACTGTCGGTCAAAGCATGGCTTTAGAGTTTAGAGTCAAGATGTGTCTTTTGTTGTGAAATAGAGGTAGTACAATTCTGATTGAGATGGCAAAAACACTAATAAGGAGGTGAATCAATGGGGGATTTCTCAATGTCCGTTTGCGGAGAAGGGAGTGGTGGTGGGGGGGGGGGGGGGGGGGGGGGGGGGTTTTGGTTTGTTTGGACAAGAAACAGGCAATCTGTTCTTATTCAAGTTCAGCGCTACAAGTTGACTGAACTTTGTGGTTGTGTTGGCTTTACACTGAATTACTATTTTAGTATAGGCCCACCTTAATAATCTTCCTGGAAATGATTTTATACATAGTGTGTATCTATGTGTTTTCTGATGTCTCTTGATTTGATTTGATGTGTTTTCCTGCATGTTCAGCTTTTCCATTGGGATACATAATTCAACTGGAAACATTTATCTGGTAGCTCATTTCAGATGCAGTGAGAGTACACTGGGAATATTTTCACTGACCATGAGCTTTAATCCACAAAAATGATTTCCCCTCTTTTCTTGTGATATGCAGGACCATCGATGTTTAGTAGTATAAACAGTTGAAATACATCTGGTTCACTCAAGGTGGTCGTCTTCAGATAATATCAGAATAGCTATATCATTCCTCTGTCTTGGTTTTCTGATATTGATCATCTTGCTCACATGTTTTTGGGTGTTCCTTTGGTTTGAATAAAACGCCATATCATTATGCAATTAACATGTAAATTAACACGTCTTTGATCAAGCGGGCAGTTTATTGAGTCACAACATTGGTTGCTGCATGCATTGCCTTCTACTCCCTCCGTTCCTAAATATTTGTCTTTCTAGAGATTTCAACAAGTGACTACATACGGAGCAAAATGAGTGAATCTACACTCTAAAATGTCTATATACATCCGTATGTGGTAGTCCATTTGAAATCTCTAGAAAGACAAATATTTAGGAATGGAGGGAGTAATAGAGAACGTGAAACTTAGTTTTCAAACAGGTTAAAAATGTGATGGTGTAAATCTTCCTCCATCTGAAGATGTAAAGAAACCTTAGAAGAAAGGCATATTGATCGATGTGAACATGGACCTCAAGACCTCAGATTTTTGAATTTTTTTTACCGTAGCAATGCACGGGCATTTAGCTAGTGTTTTTCTAAATATGCAGTAAGAGATCCATTTCCCTCGAGGCTTTACTTAGCTTCATATTTTTCCTTGTAGATTTGCTTTTCCTTTATTGGCTATGAATATTTGCTTACATTTAATCCTGTACATTGTTACGGAAGACATTAGTTTGTTCATCTTTATGGATGTAAACACATTAGTTTTTTTTGGAGATAAACACGGTACTCCCTCCGGTCCATATTAATTGACGCACGCTTAGTACAACTTTAGTACAAAATTGTACTAAGTGTGCGTCAATTAATACGGATCGGAGGGAGTAGTTGATTCTGCTCTTCATAAATCAAGTTCCATATGCCTTGTTCACAATTTGTTGTGTATGCAAACAGTATGTAGCGCCATACTAAAATAAGCAGGAAAAAATGATACATCTGTTGTCACTTGCTGGGGGGGTGGGGGTGGAAATTCGGAATATCTGTCCGCTTTTAATAGATTCACCGTAGGAATTATGCCATACTTTTCTGAAGAAAGATTATTCCCTTATTCTTAGATTGAACTGCATTAAGGTGAGCCGTCACCATCGCCCAGCCCTACCTCGTCGCTGGCTGGAGTAACAAGTTAGGAAACAATCTGAATGTGAATCTACTAGTTGCGGTGGTGGTCATGGAGCCAGCCAATTAAGCGTAATCGGGGATGACAGAGGTGCAAATGTTTTTGCTGTTTCAGTCTACCCTTATAATGCTGGTACAACATTGAGAAATGACTTACAGATGCTGCAGGTGCGGGGATATGTACTTCCAACGGCACAGAAAAGATGCCACCGAACCAGTGGAACATCAGCACTGTAACAACAATTTTACTTTGCTATTCAACGGTCACTGTGCGAGCATCCTCACGGAAAACCAAGTCGATCCCAGGAAATCCATGAAGCATGAGCGCACTTGTCGGATGTAAGAGGACATTGCCTGAGGCTAGGCATCTTATCTGGGCAGATTGGTCCATAATCTTGTGTAAGATTTCTTCCTTGGAGCTAGCATCTCCTGAGATCTAAATGAGCAATCTGGTGCATCACCGAAAGCCAAAACTTGAGGGATCGGTACATGGGTGCTGGCCTGTTGTTAACACTCCTCAGCGCACGTTCCTGTCAGTTTTCGTCCTTGATGTGCTCTAGTCGTTTTCGATCCTTTACTGAGCGAGGCTCCGCGTTTTATGCAGTTTTTCGCGATTGCATGTGTGGCTGTTGATCAGGTACAGTTTTCTGTTGTTGATGTATGTTGTAATCAGATCATGCTTACTGGTCAGAGACAACAGTTGTTTGTATTAAGAAGAGGTATGAAATCAGTGATGTGCATTGTTGAACTGTATGTATGTATCCGCTGAACAGACGACACAGCTAAGGCTTGTACCCGAGAACTCTGTTTTTTCTCGTGCCATGAGAAGTGATATACGCCATCTTCTTGACGTGAGAACAGTAGAAAGACTTGCTGGTGTGGATCTTGTCCCGCCGTGTAAGATGAGAATAAGTTTTTCTTCTTTTGTTGCAAACAGTATGTACTCCTCCGGTCCTTTTTACTCTGCATATTAGGTTTGTCTGAAGTCAATCTCATCCAACTTTGACCAAGTTTATATAAAAAATTATTGACATTTACATAACAACACCAATATCATTAGATTCATCTCGGAATATATTTTCATATTATATTTATTAAATATTATAGATGCTAATAATTTTTAATATAAATTTGGTCAAACTTAGCTAAGTTTGACTTTCGGCAAATCTAATGTGAAGAGTAAAAAGGACCGGAGGGAGTAAATAGCAAAAGATTGTACACGCAAAAAACAGTGAAGATCCAGGATTGGAAATCTATGTTTATGCAAAGCAAGCCATGGCGCCAAACTGTCTGATCTTGATCTGATGCCCACAGTGACCAAGGACTAGGTGCTAGCGGACAAAGGCTCGGAAAGTTGGTTGTAGGGGACGGACACTTTGACCACGTCCAAAGAAATTCTTAGTTTGTCCAAATTTTACAGTTCGACGGACGCGAGGATATGGTTCCGTCCCCAAGTCAACTTTTACATCAGTGCTGCTACCTCAAAAGAAAGAAATAAAAGAGGGTACGGCAGCAGTGTTGCGACATCCATCAACACGATGTCTAGTTTCCAAGAGCCAGCCATATGCATCTGTTGCCGTATACGCACATTTTCTCTGATGTCTTGTGAAGGCAGCAGAAGCAGATGATGCATGGATAGGTTGGGATTCCGGCAGAATCATGGGCCAGGTACGGTGCTGCGCCGGCAATGACGATCGATGTCCCTCCCGACCGCCGTCGTGTGGGTACGCCGTAGGCGTCAGGCCTCCTGGGATCATTCTGCTGCCTGCCTTCGCCAGCGGACGGACGGATGGAAGCATCGATGCGCAGCCTGTGTTTTTGCTTGCAAAAGCTGTGGCAAGAAGAGCATGCCAGAAGTCTGAGAAGGGGTACGTTGGGCACAGGGAAATGGACTGATGCATGTGCATCTAGGAGTACTCCTACTTATCTGTAGATCGACGTGGAGTATCATGCACTTGCGCCGACCGGCCACTGTTCGCAATTCATCACCTGAAGCCCTCGGCACATGCAGATTTTTTGTTTAGAAGTCAAGACGTTGTCATCGGTCGCCACAACACTATTCGCTGGTGCTATCGTTTCAGTTTACGTACATGGCTAAGTACACATACACACATACATATCCAGTCCGGTGAAGTCCGATCGATGAGCAGCAACCCTGATTCCTCGGGACGGTTACCCGCATTCCGGGCGGCAGTGGCCGGCCGGCTCATCACGCACGACGACCAACCAGCCCAGCCCCCTACCTACGCATTGCACGATCCATCCATCCATGTAGATTCTAGTGCGTGTGTGGAGAGTGATTCGGACCTCGGATCGTCTACGGAGGTCGATCGTTCGAGTAGTGTGGGGAGGGGAGGCAAGGTCAGGGTCGTGTCTGAAATGATGCGGCGAGGCGAGGGCAGTCGGGCAGCGCTGGACGTAGGGCGCCTACCGGCTTTTCTGTCGCGCGACTGCCGGTGCCGGGGTCTGGCTAGGAGGACTAGTTGTGAACCCCGTCGCCGTCCCACCGGTCCGGTCGCTTGCCGCTGTCCCCGGGCCGGCTCCGGCCATGCAGCGCCTGGCCCTCCTTGTCTGCTCTGTCGCACTTGGCCCCTGAGCGGCATCATCAGTTGCCTTGGTTGGTTTGCTATAGGTTGAGAAATTGGAACGTTCTCGTCACGATTCCTCCGTCCCTCCTATCGGGTTTTCTTTCTTTCTGGTTTGGGCTGGACACAAACTGTAACGACGGTGACTGGGTACATGGCATGGCCGTGAGTGAGTGGGGTTCGAGGAATAATGCGACGCGGCTGGTAATAGTAAAGGTTTTACAGCAAGACAAGCACAATTGGGCCACTTAATGGACCCTGGCAATGGCAGCGGCACTTACGTCGAAGTTCCCGGATGATGGCAAGTGCTCGGAATGGAGGAGCGGTCCACTGTGCGGGACGGCTCTCATCCTGAATCCAGTCCGGACGTGGACCGAGCACAGAGGTCAGGCTCGGTGCCTCATGCTGAGTGCACGGCACGAGGGCGAGGGCGGAAAAACGCTCCACCAGCTAACCCCGCCCGACACGAGACAGTAGCGTCGCTGTTTGGCTCCGTCACGGGAGGGAGGGAGCCAAGATTGACACGGGAACTCGACGTGTGTGTGCGCGTGTGTTTTCCTGCTTTCGCGCTCCGTTTCGGCGGTGCACTCTGCACTCACAACTGAATCGGATAAGCACCATAGGGCGTACGCGCGTTCCTCCAGTTAATCCACGTCGGGTCGTCCTTGAGGCCTTGTTTGGTTAGAATAACTCCCGATCACAGTGACAAACTAACTGCCCGAGTGTCGCCCTGGATATGTAGATCGGAAAGGCTTCGTTTCGCGCGCGTTTATGTTATCAGTCAACACGGCTTCAGAAGGGCGCGGTGCGAAGCTTCGCTTTATTATTGAAGTCGTGGGACATGTCTAAATCAAGATTCCCAAGGTATTGATAGAGGTGGAGAAAGTCATGGCGGCTGTGATTGGAAATCTTGAAGCGTTGGCGAAAAGGTGTGCTGGATGCGATGAAGACTGTTTGCTAGGTGTTTGGTGGATTGTAACAGCGGCCTTGGCAAGCGGGGGCGGCAGCATTGAAGGTCTGCAATTTTGGTGATGCTCCTCGAATACCGAGTCTTAAGTTCCAAAGTGAAAACCTAAGGTCTGGCCTTCATTGGTTGTACTTGGTTATGCCCTTGTTTAAGGCATTGTTTTTTTCGGTGAACTCGGACTTTCTCCAGGGTGAAAACTCAAGATCTTTGATCGGGCAACGGCAACCTTATGCATTGTTTCCTTCTTGGAGGCGTTGCTTTTGGAGAACCTCTTTTATAAGCCGGGTGTTATTTTTGGTGGTGGTTAGAGGGCTGTTGTTGCTAGTGACTGATCATCGTGGCGGGGCTTTTTCTTTTTCTTTTTTTGACTATGTGTATCTTGATGTCTTTGGACATCTTGTTTTTTTTTAACTCAGACTTTATTCATTTATTATAAGTAGTACACCGTTTGCGATGATCATTACAATTTCATTTAAAGGTTCCTTAAACCATTCAGAAGTCAAAGAAAATCTAGCTAATCTAGTAAGCTCATAAGCTACTTTATTTGCTTTTCTATTACAGTGCTCAAACCTAGCAGTAACGAAATCACATGCATAATGAAAACAATCATCGAAGATTGCTACTGCGGCACCCGCCGGTTGCCCTCCAACATGCATATTATCAATCACCTTCATATTATCCAAATTTATAATAAGGTGATTGCATCCCGCCCTTTGCGTCAGTGTTAGACCAAATTTGAGAGCTAAAGCTTCCGCCATCAACACATCCACGCAAAAATCTATTTTCTCATTCCCTCCAACAATAAACCTGCCTTTGTCGTCTCTAAGGACCCCTCCCATCATACCCCTAAGAAGGTCGTGATCGAAAGAAGCATCAACGTTAAGTTTAACGAAACCTCTTGGAGGACAAGACCATCCCTCCTTTTTCATAGACGCCTTGGGGGATAATGCATTAACAAATTTTGTGGCAAGAGCAAGAATCCCCATTGAAACCTGAGTTGCATTTTGAGTTTTATCGTTGTGTATCAACTTCCGTCTTACCCACCATAGGTATCATGTTGACATAGTAATCATCTCACGCAGATTGTGGTAACCCAATATTCACAAATCTTGATCCGGTAGGAGTAGTAGGTACTCTAGCACTGCCTCTCCCGCACGGTCAACCTCGCAAGCTTTATCAATAATGTCATCCATCCCCAGCCTTTTCCAGACCTCCTTCACTTTACCACACCGGAAGAGCATATGTTCTGTATCTTCTAAACCCTCAAAGCAAGTGGGCAGATGGGTGAAACCTTCATATGTCTATTAGCTAGCGTTACCCGGCACATGAGTGTACCATGTAGCGTATGCCATAACTTTTTTTTACTTTTGCCGGACAGACTAACTTCCATATCTTACTTCAAATAGGGTTAACTGTGATTCGCTCCATCCCGTTAGAGTGTTTTAATTTGCTTCCATACTGGTGGTTCCACTCCATTGAATAGGCTGAACGAACCGAGAATATACCATTTTTCGTATAATTCCAGGCAATGAAATCTTGCATATCATGTTGCGGTGGGGGGATTGCAAGAATCCTTTGCACATCGATTGGCCATATAGTTTGTCTAATCAGGTTTTCATCCCAACTATTGGAAGCAGGATCAACGAGATCACCTACCTTAGTTAACAGATTACCTCCCTTAGGCGTTACAATTTCCCTAGTGGCATAGTTTGGGATCCAGACATCTTCCCAAATATTGATGTTATGTCCATTCCCCACTTGTCAAATATATCCATGTTTCAGAGTATTTGTGTCTGCCATGATACTTTGCCTTGTAAAGGAAGAGCCTTTCCTTATCTTAGCATTTAACAAATCACCATCGAGGTAGTACTTTTCCCGTAGGATAGAAGCACACAAGGAATCATGATTATCCAGAAGATGCCATGCCTGTTTGGCGAGCAACGCCAAGTTGAAACAGTGTATGTCACGAAATACCATCCCTCCTTGATTTTTAGGTACGCATAATTTCCACCGGGACATCCAATGCA
Organism: Aegilops bicornis; assembly: GCA_021605145.1. Lineage (NCBI taxonomy): Eukaryota > Viridiplantae > Streptophyta > Magnoliopsida > Poales > Poaceae > Aegilops > Aegilops bicornis. The sequence goes on from CM038669.1 coordinate 306,638,462, forward strand.
TCCTCTTTTGATTCTCCTCATCTCCCCACCAGAAATGCGCTATCGCATCAATGATTCCTTTACAAATTTTTTTATGAATTTTAAAGACCGACATTGCATAGGTGGGTACGGCTTGGATCACAGTCATCAGGATCTCCTTTCCCCCGGTAAACAGTAATTTTTCCTTCCAGCCACTAATTTTCTTAACAATTCGCTCAATAAAAAATTAGAAGCAGTCTGCTTTATCTATCCCCACATTTACTGGCAAACTAGATATTTATCACTGAGGGCCTCCGTCTTTATATTCAGTGTTGTACAAAGTTGTGCTCTAATCTTCACCTTCGTGTTAGGACTGAAGAAAATACTGGATTTTTTGACGCTAACTAATTGTCCTGATGCCTCACAATATAGATCTAGCGCAGCTTTCAGAGCTTCTGCACTTTGTTTGTTGGCTTTCATGAGAATCAATGAATCATCCGCAAAGAGAAAGTTTGTTATAGGTAGGGCGTCTCTACATACTCTTACACTTGATATTTTTTTCATTTTCCTCCACATGTGTAAGTAGCATTCAAATCTTCAGTACATAACAAGAAAAGATATGGTGACAACGGGTCTCCCTGTCTCAAGTCCCTTGTAGGCTTGAAACTTTCACTTTTCTTCACATTAATCATAACTCTGTATTCAACCGTTGAGACACATCGCATAATAAAATTCACCCATTCTTGACGGAGTCCAGTCTCAACATAATTTCTTTCGGGAAAGGCCACTCTACTCTATTATAAGCTTTGTGCATATCAAGTTTTTAGCGCACAAGCATTTCCTGCCTTCTCTCTTATTCTTAATTGTGTGAAAACATTCATAAGCTACTAAAATATTATCTGTGATCAGTCTGCCAGGCACGAAGGCACTTTGAGTAGGGCTGATAATATCTGACAGAAAACCTTCAAACGAGAAGCCACCATCTTTGCACATCTTATTGGTACAGAGTCCGGGTGTAATTGGTATATTCGCGATATTAATATATTCCTTTTCTCGAAAAAAAACCCGTTCGTGCATTACATCGGCATACATGTTCTAATTGTTCAACATTAATCGTGTCTTATATGTATCGCCATCCACTATTCTCATCTTCCAAATCTAATCATCACCTGTTCAGTGGCCCATCTTTATTTTGCGGGAAAGAATCTTTTCATTCAGCAACCATGGTGATTACACTCAGAGATGAGGATGCTAGCTGTTTTTTGAAGCCAACAGGCACTGCGCCGTTGCGAGCGCCCCATACAAGCAAGGCTGTGACTTGCTGCATTTCCATACCGCTAATTTTAGCTAGACCGATATTTCTTTCATGAGCCAGAATTCTTCTGATCTAATTAACCTGGTTCGCATACCTCGATCGCTCCATATCTTTAGATTGCACCAACTTCAATTCGGCGCAGTCCTTAACAACACTAATAAAAAGATTTAATAATACTAAATAATATTCATTAGTTAATTAAATGGCAGTGGAATCCCCCACCTGCTAGACCCACGACAACATAAGGCCTAGGTCCGTTAGAGTTATGGTCTAGATAACAACAATATGGGGGGTGATGCTTGGGAGCAATGCTACATCTACGAAAAGATTCTTACGTCCCTTATGTATAGGATGATTTGGCAGTCTTTAACTGGGCTTTAGTGGGGCTTGGGCTCACCCTGAAAATCAGGGACGGAGATGTTTAGTTAGTGAAAAAGAAAGTTTACATAGATTACGTAACAACCTTGTGTAGGTGTAGCATTGCTCTGATGCTTGGTCATAATGGGTACCAGTTAGGGTATAAACATCAGCCGGGTCCTTCAGGTTTCGGAGGCCAGTCGGTCCTATCGGCAAGCCAACGGTCCACAACATGGAGACATTACACATGGAGCTTCACCACACATTATGGACAGGCATTACCGGCCGTCTCAATTTGCATAACACAAAATAATGAAGAGTGATCAATCTACATATACATAAACCATTTTTTGAATCTTGACGCAAATCGGCGGTACACGATCCACATGCCTTTGCCCCTAACAAATCTCCTTCCTAGTTTTGTGGCATAGTCAATTCACTCGCTAACTATCTTGCACACATCACAAAAAATTTAAGTGGCTGTTCTTGACGAATGGTGCATCGTCATTTTCCAGACCCAATGGACTTCATTAGGAAAGCAGCTCGACTTTTGTAGTGGCATGCACTTTGCAAAGTCAAATCATTTCACGACCACTCGAATATGGGGGACTTGGGGTCCTCAACACCAATAAGTTTACACGCGCCCTCCGGTTGCGGTGGCCTTGGTACGAATGGAAGGAGCCTACCAAGATGTGGGTCGGATTGGGAAACCCTTATGACGAGGAGGACCTTAACTTTTTCTATGCTTCCACCATTATCTCCGTTGGTAACGGCGCGAAGACCCCCTTTTAAGACTCCCCTTGGCTCCTTGGACGCAAGCCTAAAGATATTGCCCCGCTCATCCATGAAGCTTCCATGCGTAAGAATTGGAAGGTGCGGGAGGCCCTCAAGCACAACGCATGGATCCTCAAGATCAATCCATCCACCTCTATCTACGCCGAGCATGTCACGCAATTCTTCACACTATGGATGCTCCTTCATGAGGTCCATCTTGACGAACTCTCCGAGGATGGCATCCTTTGGAAGCACTCGGTCTCGGGGCATTACTCGGCGGCCTCCGCATATAGCGAAAAAGGCTTTCGCCCCGCTTTATAAATAAAGCAATCACCAAGCACAACGTTCACAAGGTACCACTCGAAACACGAACACACCCAACGCCACCGCACGAAGGTCCAACACAGACGCACAAAACACAACACACACGCAACATAGGTTCAGCTGTGGGCACGCACAACAAGCCCAACAAAACACCCAGGACGACAGACAACAAGCGGCGGTGGCAACGGGCGACGAAGACGCAGAGCTAATCTGCTCGTGGTGGCGGAGCGGCGGGGAGCCATCGGAGAGCCATCGCGAAGCCGAGTGATGATGGAGGTGATGGCGTCTCTCTCTGGGCGGCTAAGCGGCCGCCAAAGCTGCAAGTAACTGCACCATTTGAACATAGCGTCGAGTATCGACGAAGAGGGATACGCTGAATCACAAGTTTATTCCTAACAGTCCACAGCGTCCAGGCAAGGACCCCGATGATCAGCCACCTAATGCGGCGTAATGCGGGGGGAATTGCTTGGAGTTATAAGGCATAATTTTTAGGATTGGTTCTCTCCCCCATGGACAAGATGGTCTGGAAAGTTTGGGCTCCCCCAAAAGTCAAGTTCTTTGCTTGGTTGGCTCTCCAAGACAGGATTTGGACTGCGGATAGATTGGCCAAGCGTGGGTGGCCAAACTGTAATCTTTGCCCCCTTTGCAAGAGGGAGCAAGAGAGTGGGAGTCACCTATTCTTCAAATGCCGCTTCTCTAGAAGGCTTTGGTCCTTGGTCATTGACAAGTACCACGTCCCCGACTTCGTCATTTCCACTTGGCCCCTATTCGACTCGGTCCAATCTTGGTGGGCAAGTACTTGTGACGACGGCTATCCGCATGCAGACAAGCCAAGGCATCCCTCACCATGCTTGTTTCATGGACAATTTGGAATGGCGAAGCAGCGAGTTTTCAGCATAAGTGTGCCCCCAAGCAGGTCTTTGCTTTCCTACATCGCCATCGAGGCTAACCTTTGGATCATCGTCGGTGCTAAAAAATTAAGGTCTTTGTTATTGCGCGCGAGTAATCCGCATGCCGTGTACTCGGGTTGTTTGTAACTAACTCTATTCTCTCTTATTTAATAGATGAGGCAAAGCTTTTGCCTCCGTTTAAAAAAAATCATTTCACGGTGCCATATCCTGTTACGAGCTTCCCCTCTTTACTTCAAGGATATACGTATATCCGGAATGCTGTTACATGTCATGCATAACCCACCGTAACAGCTACAGTTGAACTGTCGGTGCATCCTCACAGGAATTTTTTTGTGTAATAATCATTTGAGGGAAAGTAAGACAAAAGGAGACGGGAAAGCTTTGACAGAGAGAAGAACAAGGGAACCTGGATGCTTGGAAATTCTTGGATCCTATACAGTACTGCTATGATTTCACAATATAATAGTGCCGAGCACACAAGGGGGCAAATCATCTCAAGCTGGTGTAGATGTTGGAACTTGGAGGAACGTTCAAATCCATTGCTCGGTCATAAGCCAATAGAAATTGATCATTGCTTTGGAAGCTAAGTCTAGGCGCACCCCGCTAAAAAAATGTAATTTTAAAAAATTATAATAAAATTCTATGACTTTTTTATTGAACATGATTGAGTGCTCTACTCACATATGAAGTTTGGCGAAGAAATGACTCCCGCGTTGTTTTTGGAAAAGAGAAGAAAAAAGAAAAACACAACTTCAAAAACCTTGAATAGTACTCACTCCGTCCCATAATATAAGAACGTTTTTTACACTAGTATAGTGTCAAAAATGCTCTATATTATGGGACGGATGGAGTATCTTTTATGTAGATCCATTTTTTTCACACATGACCGGAAGTCATTCCTTCACAAAACTTTACACGTGAGTATAACACTAGATCATACTTGTTACAAAAGAGTTTCAGAATGGTTTGATTTTATTATTATTATTCTTAAAAATCAACGTGGGTGGACCTAGAGCTAGGTTCAATTGGTATTTTTGTTTATAAAACCTTTATTATACTTGGTCTAAGTAAGATAAAAAATTAGGGTGGTTTGAACTTGAAGATTGTCCTAAAAATCATTAAAAAGGTGCCCAAAGTTTTTAAAACCACGCGACACAGAAATAAATGGCCCTTCAACTCTTCTATTTGGGGTTGCAAGTTGGGTAGTAGTAGTTTCATATTTTTAGATCTTCAATTTGACTAGCTAAACATGTGTGTTATATATAACTAGAAATATTAGATCCGTTAAATAATTTCTCTAAACATATACTCCCTCCGTTCGGAATTACTCGTCCAACAAATAAATGTATCTAGATGTATTTTAGTTGTAGATACATCCGTTTTTTGTGACAAGTAATTCCAAACGGAGGGAGTACACTACTTTTGATGGCATAGTAGTACACATATACTCTAGTTTTTGATGGCATAGTACACATATAACTACATACCGGGATGGATGTAGTAATTAATTACACCTAATGTTGTCTTGCATGTGGTTTTGCGGGACTCTATGGGGTATAGAATCCTGTACTAGCAAGTGGGGCATCCGTAAAGAAAAATTCTGTCAAGAGAGGAATGTTGATGGCAGCTCAATGCTCAAGATCACGCAGACACAGGTGCCCATCAGCCTCTGCTCATCTCGTGTTGGGGGCCGCGATCAGGTGTGTGTGTGGGAGAGACCTGCAGGGACGCATGGGCTGGGCGCACGCATGATGCCGGCACAGTCGCAAGTGGCCTTGCACGCCCACACGAGATGAGCCGGCATCGGCGTAGGGCGCGTAGGGCAGCCGTGCGCGCGCATGCTTGGTCTGCCCGGCCAGCAGCCATGGCGATGGAGATGGCAGTGCAGAGTGGAGTGTGCGTGGCCAAGCAAGTGAGTGGGCATTACCCAAAAGGCCTCTGTCTCCTATCCCCTGGGCACGAGGGGGGCAGCAGGATGACCGGCCCATTTTGTAAGACTAGCCAATGAGTCATAGCCAGCGCATGCATGCATGGCCATCATGATCATTGCGTATGCGTAGTGGAGGGAGGATCGTCTCGCCTTCTTCCTCCTTGGGCATGGCGTGCGATGGGCCTCTCCGTCCCCGTCCCTCGGTGTGGTTGGGTGGACGCACGGCATGGGACATGGCTGGCTGGATGGATGGCCTCTCCTCCTTGATCATTGGAGGGCCGACGTTTCCCTGGCCATCTCTCCATGTTGGATCGACCAGATCATTCGCCTTTCCTCCCTTCCTCAGATGGCTGTCGCGGGCGGCCATCGACCGGAGGCGTACGTACGTACGCAGACAGAGCAGAGCAGAGCGGTCATTATAAAAGAGAAAGTTTAAGTTATCCAGCGCTGGTGGAGTTTTGGCACCTTGTGGCATGCAGATGCAGTGGCAGGGCCAAATGTAACTTCTTCCTTACGGATAGATCGGCCAGCCAGTGCGAGTGGCTGCTCCGTAGGCATGCAGTTGCAGCGCGATAGGTGTAGTAGTAGTACTAGTATGTTTGTCTTTTCTTTTGAGGAGATGAAGTGTCTGTGTGTTTAGGAGCCGGCAGGTCAAATGGCAGTCAATTAACCCTGGTGTCAGAATGTGCGCAGCTGCCGTGTCGTGGATATTCGGATGCGCTCATTGCTAATTTTGCTTTTTACATGTACTAGTACTAGTACTACATATTATAACCTGTCGTCGTGTTGTTAACAAATGTTTGTTTTGGAACTCGTTGTGGTGGCATTGTTAATGTAAAGGCGCACCTGATCGATGCGTCTGTCTGGTGCAGGTGCAACAGTGAGGCTGTGCAGTTCAAGTGTCTTCCGCTGTTGAGGATGTGAATAATTAAGTGGACAAGAAATTCGGAGCGTGGGCGTTGCATGGTTAAAGCTCGCGAAATCGTGTCTGGCTTTTCCGGTGTGATATCTGATATCCCACTTTGGCTTATTTATATCTACTTCTTCTTTTCGGCTTTTTTTTTAGATCAGATCCTGCAGCGGCCTTATGAGGCAACAAAGCGGCCGAGGTTGTTTGCCGATGGATCGCCCCGATTAATTTCTTGATGATGCGCCGGCCCGCGTTGGGTCCACGGGATCCGGCGCTGGGCGGTGGGCGCCGTGGCAACGCGGCGTCGTTCCGTCCGGCCACAGAAGCCCGGTCTGCACTACTACGTTTCACCCGCATGTAACGTGACCATCTGTCGGAGCGCGAGCTCTGAGGGTGAGGACGGGGGCTCGGCGTGCCAGCCGCGGCCTAGGATGCCACGGGCGGGCGCGCACGCGCGCCGGGAGGAGAGAGCTACCGGACCGGCGCAGAGGACGCGCGACAAGCAAGCAACGGAGCGGGCACGCGCGCACGAGTCCAAACGCCAAGGCTTCAAATCCCCAGAAGCACAGGCTAGCTAGGTACTGCATATAGTAGCACGACTACTCTGGTGGTAGCGGGCGGGCGCGAACTCGAGCGCTGGCACGGAATTGGAAAAAGTCCAAAACAAACCTTCAATTTGTAGGCGAAAGCTAAATGAAACCCCAAACTCTCAATCCCTGAAATCAGTACACCAAACTGTCTAATCCCGATCTATTTTAAACCTTGACAGAACATAGCCGGGATTTGCTGAATTGGGCCGGCCCAGTAGCGCAGTTGCTCTCGCGCGCACACTAATCTGGTTTTTTCTTAGTTTCTTCCTTTTTCGTTTTCATTTATTTTTCCATTTTTACACATGTCTAAATTTTCTCAGTACCCAATGTACATTTTAACGCACACATAAAATATTTTTGGATAAACTTTTGATATTTTCGAATATATTATGTACATTTATAAATTACATGTTTTCAAAACTTTTTGAATACATGGTAATATTTTCAACTACATGTTTTGCATTTTCTTAATGATGATAAACATTTTATAAACTACGACACTTTTTACGTGGTTCAACATTTTAAATTTGCATGCACTTTTTTCAAGGAAATGCCACATATATTCTGTTAAGGTTTTGACACAATTTTTTACATCACGCAAACATTTTTTTACATTGTAAACAATTCTTTTTAAAATATCACAAACACATTTTTGGAACTCGTGATCATTCTCGAAAATGTAAAAACACAAAACGAACTGAATTTGTGCGAAAAATAGAAAACAGAAACATTTTTAACTTTTGATTTTTTTTTAGAAATGTGTGAACATTTTTTAAACCTCACGAATTCTTGTTGTGTTATAGTGGGCCGGCCCAAGTTCTAGTTCTAGTCCGTGAGAGTAGCTGGAATTCCGGCCGGGATTGTTGTCTTCCCAGTGTGCCAAACAGGTCTAGGGTCCAAAATGAACCGGGATTACAAGTTCAGAGTGCCAATTTCCGGGATTCAAAGTTCAGGGTTTGATTTAGCTTTCGTCCATAACTTCAAGGTTTATTTTGGACTTTTTCCCACGGAATTCTACTCCCCCATCGATCACCCATCCTGCGGTGCGGTTATGCGTGCGCGAAGTAATCTGACTTGATCGGTCCGTGTCTTGCCGCCGTCGTCGAAAGGAAAGGAGGCGCCGTGAAGGGCCGTGGACCAAGTCGACGCCTAAGAGCATCTCCAGCCGCGTCCTCAACATGTCCCGTCTAGCATTTTTTGTTAACGCCGGCGGCCGAAAATCGGCACAGTCGCGTCCGAGGAGCCCGTTTTTCACCGGTTTGGGTCAAAACTGGCGCCGGCGGACCCAGCCTGAACCCGGCGTGCCGGAAGGCGCCGGGGAACGCGTTTTTGGCGTGAACGGGGATGAGCCCGACGAGTCAGCGAGACGCCGCTTCGTCATCCTCATCGCCTCGGTTCCTGCGGGAACCAATGCCAAGGCTGCCGCGCCAGTCAGCCTCCATTGACGCATCACGGGCGGCGCAGTGAAGGCGCCACCGACGCGCGTCACGCCTGCTCCCGCCACACGTCGCCCGGCATGCAGCCTCTCGCCGCCCCGCTGCGGCTATAAAAGCCGACCTCCCCGTCGGTGAACGCCACAGCTGCCACACATCCCCCTCGCATCCGCCACACAAAGCAACACTCTCCCTCCTTCGCGCCGACGAGCAAATGGCTGAGAGGTTTACAGGCGACGGCGCGGAGCCGCCGCCATCTCCATGAGCCGGAGGCGCGCCTCCTCTACGAGGCCGACTACCCGGCTCCCCCAGACATGCGTGTGCCGGGGAACTGGAAATTGAGCGCCGGCTGCGTCCAGGTGCCACCGGTGCCCGAAGGGGCGGCACGGCGGGCCGAGATCGCCCGCATCCGCTCGTCGATGCTGGAGGAGCAGCGGAACGAGCCGAAGTACGCCACCGACAGCTACACACTATGAACGATGTTCTTCGAGTGCCGCCGCGAAGACCAGATCGCCTCCGCCAACGGCATCATCCCCCGCGGACGCCTTAACGCCGACGGGCGGCGCGAGTGGTGGGTTGTGCCCGACCGCACCCTCGAGGCCGTCCTCGACCACATCGAGACCGGCAACACGCCGCGCCTCGAGTACCCCCCGCGACCATCGTTCTCTCGCCGCCGTGGCAGCTCCTGGACGCCGCGGCGGATGGAGCCGGGGACGTCCTCCTCGTCGGGCTCCGGCTCGCTTTCCTCCGGCTCACCGGCGCCCCGCCCCGTCAAGCCGGAGTCGGAGGAGATGCCGCTTCGGCGTTGCACCCGCAGCGGTGCCCTCGTCATCAACGAGGGTGCCCGCCCCTCCCCGCGCTCCCTCAGCCCGGTCCGGTCGAAGCCCGAGCCGGGGACTGCTCCCGTGAAGCTGGAGCATGCGGCCATGGTGGTCCCCGACGACGAGGCCGCTCCCAAGTGGGCGAGGAAGGACTACGCCCGCGAGCAGGTGCTCCGCTAGCGCCGGGCATACGCAGAGCTCCAGGCCCGGCGCCGCGGACGCGAGGAGGGTGGCGTCATCGTCCTCGACAACGACGAGGAGGACGAGGCCGGGCCGTCCAACCCCCATCGCGCGTCGGCGACCCTGGCCAGGGGTGCAGCAGGGACGGAGGCGGCTCCGGCGGGGCGCGTGACGACGACGACGGCGGCGACTACACCCGTTTCTACAGGCTTCTCGGCATGTAGATGGCGGGCGGTGGCCGCGGCGCAGTGGCTAGGCGTAGTTTGGCGTAGTAGTAGGTGTAGTTTGCATGTTTTATCTTTTTTGTACAAATTTCAAAGAAATTTCGCCGAGTTCGTGCCAACCGAGTTTGTACAAATTTGTATGAAATATCACCGAGTTCGCGCGATTTTGGCGGCGACCTGGGGGCGATGACTGGGAACAGAGCCGCCCCCACGCGCTAAGCTAGATCCGGTTCGCCCCTAGGCTGCTCTTTTTCGGCGCCCTGGAGGGCCGAACGGCTGGAGATGCTCTAAAACCATTCTTATACGTCCCGTCTGGTGGATGGACTAACCGATGGTAAAAACTTTATCCAACCACACTCCTCAAATCATCGTTATACATTCAGGCTCCAGCACCCCTCAAATCTAGCCCATATATACGACAAATACGAGAAGGTCCGGACGCCTAGCTGCGCATGCCACATCGGATTCGGGCCCACGTGCCCCAAAATTATCCTTTTCCTTCTGCAATCGTACGAAACCCTAGCTACTTGCCACTTTCTCTCTGCTTCGCTCCGTTCCAACCGCACTTCATCTCTGGTGCTCTTCAACTTTCTCTAGCATGGCAGGCTGTGACGCCCCCGATTCAATCGTACACTAATTATACACGCAAACATGTACGATCAAGATCAGGGACTCACGGAAGATATCACAACACAACTCTAAAATAAAAATAAGTCATACAAGCATCATAATACAAGTCAGGGGCCTCGAGGGCTCGAATACAAGTGCTCGAACCTAGACGAGTCAGCGGAAGCAACAATATCTGAGTACAGACATAAGTTAAACAAGTTTGCCTTAAGAAGGCTAGCACAAACTGGGATACAGATCGAAAGAGGCGCAGGCCTCCTGCCTGGGATCCTCCTAACTACTCTTGATCGTCGTGCCGGGCTGCACGTAGTAGTAGGCACCTCCGTGTAGTAGTCGCCATCGACGGTGGCGTCGCCCCTGGGCTCCATCGTGCGGTCGCATGAATCGGGTAAAGAAAGGGGAAAAGGGGAACAAGGCAACCGTGAGTACTCATCCAAAGTACTCGCAAGCAAGGAGCTACACTACATATGCATGGATATATGTGTAAAGGGCCATATCGATGGACCGAATCGCACAATGCCGTAATAAGAGGGGATAACTAATCACTGTCGAAGACTACGCTCGGCAGCCTCCGTCTTGCATCATGTAGAAGAGAGTAGACTGAAGTCCTCCAAGTAGCATCGCATAGCATAATCCTACCCGGCGATCCCCTCCTCATTGCCTGTTAGAGAGCGATCACCGGGTTATATCTGGCACTTGGAAGGGTGTGTTTTATTAAGTATTCATTTCTGGTTGTCATAAGGTCAAGGTACAACTCCAAGTCGTCCTGTTACCAAAGATCACGGCTATTCGAATAGATTAACTTCCCTGCAGGGGTGCACCACATAACCCAACACGCTTGATCCCATTTGGCCGGACACACTTTCTTGGGTCACGCCCGGCCGCGGAAAATCAACACGTCGCAGCCCCACCTAGGCACAACAGAGAGGTCAGCACGCCGGTCTAAACCTAAGCACAGTGGGTCGGGCCCATCGCCTCTTAGCATACCAAGACGCTATGGTGGCCAGAAGTAGAACTAGCCCCCTTAATACAGGAGCAGGCTTACGTTCCAAACCGGCGCAGCCGCTCGATTGACGCCACGAAGGCTTTGGTCGATACCACGACGCCGAAAGTGCCCATATCTTTCCCACGTAGTTGGTTAGTGCGTATAGACCAAATGGCGGACTCGATCAAATACCAAGATCTCGTTAAGCGTGTTAAGTATCCGCGAATCACGACCAGGGCCAGTGCCCACCTCTCTCCTAGGTGGTCTCAACCCGCCTCGGCTCCGCCACAAGTAACGATGGGGCCGTCGGGAACCCAGGCCCACCTCTACCGGGATGGAGCCACCGTCCTTTCACCCCATCTCCTAACAAAGATCACGGTAATGTAATAGTGTAAAGTATATAGTATATGCCCGTGATCACCTCCTCAAGTGATCACAGCCCAATAGTATAGCATGGCGATTTGACAAGAGTGTAGGGCCACTGATGGAACACTAGCATCCTATACTAAGCAGTAGGATAGCAGGTAAGGGTAACAACTATAGCAACAATGATAGGCTATGCATCAGAATAGGATTAAGCAAAAGCAGTAACATGCTACACTACTCTAATGCAAGCAGTATAGAGAAGAATAGGCGATATCTAGTGATCAAGGGGGGGGGGGGCTTGCCTGGAAGCTCAGCCGAGAAGGAGGGGTCCTCAACACCGTAGTCGTACTGGGTAGCAGCGGCGTCGGTCTCGTAGTCTACCGGAGAGAAGAGGGGGAGGAAACAATGAATACAATGCAAACAGATGCATAATGATGCATGGCATAACAAGTAACGGTGCCAGGTGTGCCCTAACGCGGTATGAGGTGATACCGGTGAAGGGGGGAAACATCCGGGAAAGTATCCCCGGTGTTTCGCGTTTTCGGGCAGAGGAGCCGGAGGGGGAAAGTTGCGAGTTTGATAAGTTAGGGGTGTGTGGCGGACAAACGGGCTGCGTATCCGGGTTCGTCTCGTCGTTCTGAGCAACTTTCATGTACAAAGTTTTTCCATCCGAGCTACGGTTTATTTTATATTAATTTTTAAAGTTTTTAAATCATTTTCTAATTTATTAATTATTAATTAAATTTGAAAATAGTATCATTACATCGACATGACGTCATCAAGACGTCAGCAGGGTCAACAGTCAACTTTGACCGCGTTGACTGGTCAAAGGGGCGGTGGAGCCCAAGTGTCATTGTCTAGTTTAATTAAGCACGTTTAATTAGACTAAATATGTTCATAATTAACTAATTATCTAATTAATTAACTAATTAATTAATTAACAATTTTAAACATCCCTTTTTTTACATTTATATTCCGTTTTCATTTTAACAGGGGCGGGCCCCATGTGTCATTGGCACATTGTATGGGCCCAACCACCGTGGCTCGAGGGGCCTAATGGGCGGGCGATAGCAGGCGGCAGGTGTGCAGCGAGGACTTCCCAGGCGTGGCTCATGAAAGCAGCCAAGTCATGAGAGCACGCAACGAGTGCGGACGAAGGCGGTGTGACCGGGCGAGGCGCGGGCGCCGGGTGCTCGAGCACAGGCCGGGCAGCAGAGCAGAGCAGACGCGTGACGCTGTGAGCAGTGGCCGCGACAGAGGGCGGAGTAGTCGGCGTAGTAGGGCGCCCGGCGATCGGGAGGGGTCATGAAGTGGCGGTGAGTGCGCAACGGATGCGACCGAGCGCGTCAACCGCGGTGAGATCGGTGGGGACCACGGCGACTGGGGAAGAAGGGAAAGCAGCGACGTGTTCACAGGCGTTGTAGGGGCACAGGGGTAATGGCTCGACGGAGTCCGGTGGAGCCGGTCGGGAAGGAGAGCGGGCGGGCGGTCCGGCAGGGCGCCTCCGGGGCGAGGTGCAGCTAGGTGAGGCTCGGTCGCGTGCGGGGCGGTGCGTGCGTGCGTGCTGTGGAAGGCGCCGACGACAGAGGGGAAGGGAGGGAGCTCACGGTGGTGTGCAGGGACAAGGGCAGCGGTTGTTGAGGGGGAGGACGGGGACGGCGTCCAACGAGGAAGCATGCTGGTGTGGAGGAGGAGGCAGGCCGGCGAGGACGCTCCGGGCGGCGCCGGGCGGCGAGGTGACGGCGACCACAGTGGGGTGGCGTCGGGCGGCTTCGAGTCCACGCCCAGATCTCGATCCAGATCGGGGGAGGGGAAAGGCGAGCGAGTGGGGGCGGAGAAGTGGGAGAGTGCGGGGGGTGGGGGTTAGGGTTACGGGACCAGGGGGTATGGAGGGAGTGGGGTGGACCGGGGTGGGCCGGTTGGGCCAGGGAGGCCTTTACCTCTTATTTATTTAATTTTGTATTGTCTTTTTCTTTTTATCTATTTTCTGTTTTTTTATTTTACTTTAGTGTTATGGAATATAAAAGTTAAACCTAGAATAATATTACTGACTATATCTCTATAATAAATAAGTTGGGACTTTAAATAGTATTTTGTATTTGTTTATGATTTACAAGGCATTTAATTATTTGTTTTACCGATGTTATAATTATTTTCTCGCACCAAAATATTTTATAAAAGGATGATTTCTCCACCGCAATTACCTATGAATTATTTGCCACATTTCGAACACTTTTGTTTTAATGTTTGAAAACTTTTATTGTTTGCCTCGGTTTTAAATTTGAAATTCGAACTAGGTTTCGAACTAACGCGAGTTTATCCACAGTAACCGAGGTGACGTGGCATCATTAGCAGGGATCACTGTAGCTTAATTATCCGGGCGCCACAATTCTCCTCCACTACAAGAAATCTTGTCCCGAGATTTAAGAGGTGTTGTAAGGGGGAAAGATCTGGTTACGAAATTCTAACGAGTCTTCTCGGTCTTGGTTGCTCTTCTCGAAGAGGTCGATCCATTACGTTGATGTTTTCACTTCTCCGCTTCAGGTCATCATGATGAAGTTGTCGTCCTTCCTTCAGGATCTTCACCGAACTTACGAAAGGGTAAGAAGGGAAAACTCGATACGGATGGATTCTAACAAGATCGAGCATCAGACGGTTAACTCAGGGAAGAAACATAAGTATCTCTCCACTTGAAACTTAAGAAGATATCGAGAGCAAAGTAAGAAGGTACCATGAGAAGCTTCAAACAGATAGGCAATCATTCGATGCCTAATCAGAAGGTAAAAGGGTTTCAGGGCAACGAGAATAGGTATTCCGCCTCATACCAGAATAGATCACTAGAAAGGTAGTCCGTGAATTACATACGAAGTCAAGCGCGAGGAACAACCTTGGGAACATGTGGTGTACAGGAGAGTCAGGTTTCAATCCTGTGGAACTGTGGGTTATGGGCCCACCATGTGGGTTAAAAGTAGAAGGAACGATGACATCTTGCATAGTGATGGTGGCAAGGCACATCAGAGGATAGCATGTCAGTTATGTCGGAAACAACATCGGTACCAAGGGCGAGGGACGAAGAGAACCATTTTCCTGCTCGTTGAACGAGGCGGACCAATAGGCAAAGTTCTCGTCCATCGGTGGCTACCGGAATGTCATCAACAATAGTAACACGGTCTTGCTGACAGAATTGTACACTGAGGTGTTTACATAAGCAGGAGAATATCACTACTTAGATCATATAGATCACAAGAAAGGTTAAACCAACCAATGGAAAGGAAAATATGATTATCAGATTAAACAGAACAATGGAAAGGAAAATGTGGTTAAACACATGTTTCAGCGATATATCCTTCCCGAGGACAAACGGAGCATGATATCCAAGACAGGATAGAAAGTAGAAAACGCTTTTGATAAGAGGAAACAAATTTCATGACATTACCCATACAACGGTGTTTGGGTAATTTCAACAAGAACATTTAGCATGGTGCTTCAAATGTCCTTATTGAAAATCGGAGTACCATATACATGCTTCAAGATAGCACTGACATGTTCTACAAGCAAAGGTCAAACTTTGGATACACAAAGGATCCATCAGGAACAACTCATAGAATAAGTATTGCAATAGGTCCTCCAACCAGGTGTGCTAGGCATGACATCACCTTATTGGGTTATAGAAAGACAAATGCTATGACTCTTGGAAAATGTTCCAACCATCATATCTGACCGAGATTCAGATCTGATTGGTGTTACGATACCTCGCACTCGGGATGCACGAGAAGAAAAGGTGTAACACAAATTGATGAGATGTCATTGTAAGATTCTCGGGAAATGAACTATGGAAGCGAGTTCCAAAACAAGAGTTCATCGTTTAACCAAGGAGAGGACGATGAGGTGGCTGATGGACTCAGTGACAATTCCTCAAGATTTCCATAAGGATGGATTTCCACAATTATGTGAACAATGGGATAACATTTGTCAATTCAAATGATATAATGTTGTATGCTCTAGGAAAACATACACCATCAACATTAGTTGAAAGGTGTGCCCGAAGTATGACCTTAGGCAGCAAGCTCAATGTTAGAGTGATGATTCAATAACCAACAGTCTAAGGACGAACTGTCGATCGTTAACTTCAAAGCAATAGGGTTGCTAGAAGTACAGAACTCAAACAACATCGGTAGCATATTGGTATCCTGGTTAAAAACAACACGGGGACCAAGGAAGAAGGGTGATGGTGAGAAGTATCATCATACCAAGAATTTCTAAGAGGTGGAGCAATTCTCGCGACCTTCTTATCACAAAAGATGGTAATACTCCAAGGTAGAGCATAACATAAGTCGGATAGTAAGGAACTCAAGGTACAACGCAAAACTAGAACAAGTTTTGTGTTGCGGAAATGCAATAATGTTGTCGATGGTAGCCCAAATCATCAAGGGCGAAGGATGGCATTTCTCATCAAAATTCGAGAGATCTCTTGGAAGAGCTCAGAATGTTGTTGATATTCACGACACATTTGTCGCGAGAGTTCATGAAGATGTAATCTATCGGCAATGACATCAGGTTAAAGGAACGATGAAGCGAAAAGTTATTGGAACCATGGGTACGAAACAAACTCAAAATCAGTTTAGTTGTTCAAGGAGAAATGATAAGATGAGGAAGATCGACGTAAGCTTAGCTCGTCGTCAGAAGTTGTGCTTCGAGAAGAAGGACCGGGTAGCACAGTTAAAAATTAGCTCGATAATGATATAGCCGATCAGGCTAGGAATGACTTGAAGGATTAATAAATTTGTAAGCAACGAAGGGTTCAAATACTTGTTGAATCGCAATACGAACTCGATTCAGTTATCGGTGTCTTTGAGTTTTTAATAACTCAGAGCCCGTGAAAATTTTGAATCAGTGAGAAGGTAGTACTTGATGAACTCATAAAAAGTTATGCAGTTCCATGATAATCTCGAGATACCAGGGGGGTAATACTCGATGACAGATCAAAGTAGAGGTTGGACTGGGGCATTGCTCTGCAGAAGACAAGTGCTTAAACTTGCACGAGAAATGGTATTTAAAGGAGAACATGTTCGGAACCACGATTGCAAAAAGGCCAGATCCCAGATATAAGATGATCTTATACCAAGGGAATAATTAATTTTTAAAAGAAGCTTCGATGAGAAGATGTACATCGTGTCCATGGGCATGAACACCAAGTTCAAGGTCGACTCCCACTTCTCCAATGCACAACCTTTCATTCACTTCTCGCGTTCAATGAAGTTGTAGTGTTGAAATTTTATCCGCAAAATACCGTAAGAGTACGACTCGTGAAAACTTTCGAGTTCACACATATTAAGGAAGGCATAGGTTCAACCCATCGGGGCACCTTAGAATCATATACCGTAATCTTTAGAAGTAATTAACTCAAGCTCAAGGCAGAGCATGGTTGAGAAAGCAGAGGATACAATTTACCAAAGGCATTATGTATCAGAGGAAAGGCTCACAAGGTTATTGAATATGAAGGGCATTGTCAGATAAAATCCAACAAAGGATCTGGTGGTCCTCAAGGGATCTGACGTGAGCATCGGTACTCAACTAGAGGAAGAAGAATGCAAGGAGATCAGATTATAGAAACAACTGACTAACTCATTTGTCAAATGCAAAGGAATTATGATTTCCAAATCAAGGGATCAGAAGCAATGCTCTGATTAGAGATGGATAAGTTCAATAGACCTAAGGGTACAATTGATGACCAATAGATTGGTTGGGAACAAGCTCATGTTCAAAATGACATCTGAGCCGGAAAGATAATTTAAAAGGATCAACTGATGATTGCGGGCATTCGCACTCATGTTGAAACAATAGGATCAAAATGACGGTGTCTAAGGGCACTAACGAATATTGCCAAACATGTGGAAAGCATCCATAATGCAAGTAGACAAGTATTGCAGAGCAATAAGCTACTAAGGTTTTTTTTAGGATCGAATAGTATTCCGAAGACCATTGCAAAACACATGAACAACTAGGGATGAGCGGATACTCAATAAGGGCGAGAAATTATCCGTAGAGGTATTCAGGTGGAAAGGAACTACAAGGCAGTAGGCACAAGGATTCTCGAAACAACAACGAGTATTTCAGGGTATCTTGTTCTAACAAGATCAACGGGGAATGATTGTATGAATGGCAAGTGTATGTAGTTTTCATAAGGGTTGACGGTGGAAGTAAATCGCAAATGCGATGGCACAAAGACTCGAGATAACATCGTAGAGTAACTTAGGTATCTTCTAGTGCAGCAGGCGATCATTTGAAGTGAGGGGCTCTCCGGGAGAAAGTACTTTCGAGAACCTAAAGTTAGTTTTGTTTTTAGCAAAATCATTTAACCCGAATAGAAAACAGATCAGAGTCCCAGAGCATAGATGAGGAATAAAAGATCCTAATACCACCCAATGGCGACGTGGGCCCATGGGCCGCACAACCATGTTAGTAAAACAGTTTTCATCGACTAGACTCAACTTCGGCCGAGGAGTATGGAAGGGGGATTCCTACAGGCAGTCGGCTCTGATACCAACTTGTGACGCCCCCGATTCAATCAGACACTAATCATACACGCATAAGCGTACGATCAAGATCAGGGACTCCCGAGAAGATATCACAACAAAACTCTAAAATAAGAATAAGTCATACAAGCATCATAATACAAGCCAGGGGCCTCGAGGGCTCGAATACAAGTGCTCAAACATAGACGAGTCAGCGGAAGCAACAATATCTGAGTACAGACATAAGTTAAACAAGTTTGCCTTAAGAAGGCTAGCACAAACTGGGATACAGATCGAAAGAGGCGCAGGCCTCCTGCCTGGGATCCTCCTAACTACTCCTGATCATCGTCAGCGGGCTGCACGTAGTAGTAGGCACCTCCGGTGTAGTAGTCGTCATCGACGGTGGCGTCTGGCTCCTGGGCTCCATCGTCTGGTCGCAGCAATCGGGTAAAGAAAGGGGTAAAAGGGGGAACAAGGCAACCGTGAGTACTCATCCAAAGTACTCGCAAGCAAGGAGCTACACTACATATGCATGGATATATGTGTAAAGAGCCATATCAAGGACCGAACTGCAGTAATGCCGTAATAAGAGGGGATAAGTAATCTTGTCGAAGACGACGCTCGCAGCCTCCGTCTTGCAAAGCATGTAGAAGAGAGTAGACTGAAGTCCTCCAAGTAGCATCGCATAGCATAATCCTACCCGGCGATCCCCTCCTCATTGCCCTGTTAGAGAGCGATCACCGGGTTATATCTGGCACTTGGAAGGGTGTGTTTTTATTAAGTATTCAGTTCTAGTTGTCATAAGGTAAAGGTACAACTACAAGTCGTCCTGTTACCGAAGATCACGGCTATTCGAATAGATTAACTTCCCTGCAGGGGTGCACCACATAACCCAACACGCTTGATCCCATTTGGCCGGACACACTTTCCTGGGTCATGTCCGCCATGAAAATCGACACATCGCAGCCCCACCTAGGCACAACAGAGAGGTCAAGACGCCGGTCTAAACCTAAGCGCACATGGAGTCCGGGCCCATCGCCCTTAGCACACCTGCACGCTATGTATGGCCGAAGCGTAACTAGCCCCTTAATACTGTGAGCAGGCTTACGTTCCAAACCGGCGCCGCCGGGCCGCCGACGCCACGAAGGCTTTTGGCTGATACCACGACGCCGAGTGCCCATATCTTTCCCACGTAGTTGGTTAGTGCGTATAGACCAAATGGCCAGACTCAGATCAAATACCAAGATCTCGTTAAGCGTATTAAGTATCCGCGAACGCTGACAGGCCAGTGCCCACCTCTCTCCTAGGTGGTCTCAACCTGCCTGCCGCTCCGCCACAAGTAACAATGGGGCCGTCGGAACCCAGGCCCACCTCTACCGGGATGGAGCCACTGTCCTTTCAGCCCCATCTCCTAACATTATCACATGTAATGTAATAGTGTAAAGTATATAGTATATGCCCGTGATCACCTCGAAGTGATCACAGCCCAAGAGTATAGCATGGCGTACGGACAAGAGTGTAGGGCCACTGATGGACCACTAGCATCTGATACTAAGCAGTAGGATAGCAGTTAAGGGTAACAACTGTAGCAACAATGACAAAGGCTATGCATCGTAATAGGATTAACCGAAGCAAAGAACATGCTACACTACTCTAATGCAAGCAAGATAGAGAAGGATAGGCGATATCTGGTGATCAAGGGGGCTTGCTCGAAGCTCAGCCGAGAAGGAGGGTCGTCAACAACGTAGTCATCTGGTAGCAGACGGCGGTCTCGTAGTCTACCGGAGAGAAGAGGGGGAGGAAACAATGAATACAATGCAAACAGATGCATAATGATGCATGGCATAACAAGTAACGGTGCCAGGTGTGCCCTAACGCGGTATGAGGTGATACCGGTGAAGGGGGGAAACATCCGGGAAAGTATCCCCGGTGTTTCGTTTTGCAAGAGGAGCGGAGGGGAAAGTTGCGAGTTTGATAAGTTAGGGGTGCGTGTCGGATGGACGGGCTGCGTATCCGGGTTCGTCTCGTCGTTCTGAGCAACTTTCATGTACAAAGTTTTTCCATCCGAGCTACGGTTTATTTTATATTAATTTTTAAAGTTTTTAAATCATTTTCTAATTTATTAATTATTAATTAAATTTGAAAATAGTATCATTGCATCAGCATGACATCATCAAGACGTCAGCAGGGTCAACAGTCAACTTTGACCGGGTTGACTGGTCAAAGGGGCGGTGGAGCCCAAGTGTCATTGTCTAGTTTAATTAAGCACGTTTAATTAGACTAAATATGTTCATTAGGCTAATTAATCAAAATTAATTAAGTTAATTAACTAATTATCTAATTAATTAACGAATTAATTAATTAACAATTTTAAACATCCCTTTTTTTACATTTATATTCCGTTTTCATTTTAACAGGGGCGGGCCCCATGTGTCATTGGCATTGTATGGGCCCAACCACCAGTGGCTCCAGGGGCCTAATGGGCCGGGGCGATAACGGGCGACGGATGTGCAGGCAAGGTCTGCCCCGGGCGTGGCCCACGAGCAGGGCCGCAGCCGCGAGAGCACGCAACGAGCGCGGACGAAGGCGGCGTGACCGGGCGAGGCGCTGGCGCCGGTGTTTCGAGCACACACTACCGGGCCAGCAGAAAGCAGAGCAGACGGCGCGACGCAGCAGCAGTGACGGTGGCCGCGAAAGAGGGCGGAGTAGTCGGCGCGTAGTAGGGGCGCCCGGGCCATCGGGAGGTAGAAGTGGCGCAGTGAGCGCGCAACGGATGCGACCGGAGTGCGTCAACCGCGGGCGAGATCGGTGGGGACCACGGCGACCTGGGGGAAGAAGGGGAAAGCAGGCGACGTGTTCACGGGCGTTTGTAGGGGCACGGGGGGCGGCGAAGCTCGACGGAGTCCGGTGGTGGAGCCGGTCGGGGAAGGAGAGGCGGGGGCGGGGCGGTCCGGCGCGGCAGGGCGCCTCTGGGCCGAGGTGCAGCTAGGTGAGGCTCAGTCGCGTGGGCGGTGCGGCGTGGCGTGCCGCGGAAGGCGCCGATGTGAGGGAAGGGAGGGAGCTCACGGTGGTGTGCAGGGACAAGGGCAGCGGTTGTTGAGGGGGAGGACGGGGACGGCGTCCAACGAGGAAGCAGGCCGGCGTGGAGGAGGAGGCAGGCCGGCGAGGACGCTCCGGGCGGCGCCGGGCGGCGAGGTGACGGCGACCACAGTGGGGTGGCGTCGGGCGGCTTCGAGTCCACGCCCAGATCTCGATCCAGATCGGGAGGGAAAGGAAGGCGAGTGGGCGGAGAAGTGGGAGAGTGCGGGGGAAGGGGGGTTAGGGTTACGGGACCAGGGGTATGGAGGAGTGGGGTGGACCGGGGTGGGCGGTTGGGGGCCAGATGGGCTGGCCGACTGGGCCATTTGGCCCTGTTGGCCAGGGAGGCCTTTACCTCTTATTTATTTAATTTTGTATTGTCTTTTTCTTTTTATCTATTTTTTATTTTTTTATATTTTACTTTAGTGTTATGGAATATAAAAGTTAAACCTAGAATAATATTACTGACTATATCTCTATAATAAATAAGTTGGGACTTTAAATAGTATTTTGTATTTGTTTATGACTTACAAGGCATTTAATTATTTGTTTTACCGATGTTATAATTATTTTCGCGCACCGAAATATTTTATAAAAGGATGATTTCTCCACCTCAATTACCTATGAATTATTTGCCACATTTCGAACACTTCTGTTTTAATGTTTGAAAAATTTTATTGTTTGCCTCGGTTTTAAATTTGAAATTCGAACTAGGTTTCGAACTAATGTGAGTTTATCCACAGTAACCAAGGTGACATGGCATCATTAGCAAGGATCACTGTAGCTTAATTATCCAGGCGCCACACAGGCAGCGGAACCAAGTACGGCAACATCAAATTCATCGACTAGGACCTTGTCCTATGCAAGGACCGTTAGATAAAACGAGATCAAATAAGACACGAGAGACACAGATTTAACATGGCAAATTCTTACTATAAAAGAGCACAGAGACACCAAGGGGTAACTTTCTTATGTGGAGGTCTTTACAAGCACAAGACCACGTACCGTATTTAGATGCGACTACATGAGGTATATATGAGGAGTAACAAATAAGAGTCCTTGAAGAACAAATAAACGAGTTGTGCTCATACATGTCGGTACCAACGTAAAGCCCCACATTGTTTGTACTGCGCACAGTCCAGCACAGTAATAGAATTTGAATCACAGTTTAACAATCTTCACCTTAAGCCAAATTTTCTAGTGGTTGAAGAAACTAATAACTCTATCCAAATCAGCATAAACACCTTGTCCGTCAAAATCCATAGGACCAGTGAGAGATAACAACTAGGAGTAAGTCTTAGCAAAGCTCAAACTTATTGATAGAAACTAGTTTTGTCATCATATCAACAGGATTATTGTGCGTACTTATCTTGCATACTTTCAAATCACCTCGCCAATAACATTTCGAATATAGTAACATCTGATAGCAATGCGCTTTGTTCTCACATGAAACATTGGATTCTTTGTAAGAGCAACTCTAGCAGACCCCTTAAATCGGCCCGACCTGCAAAATAACCATCAGTTTACGGTTTAGGGCAGAAAAAGTGGCCCGAACAAAAACCTTAAAAGCGCCCGACCTGTAAATTTTTTTGAGGGGCGCGGTAAAATCCCCCTCCGACCCGCGAAAATACAGTTTCCCCTCCACCCCACACTACCCGTCGGTGCCCTGTATCCCGCAGAAGGGGTTGGCGGGAGGGACATTTTAGCTCTCGCGCTCCCCACATTCCCTCCCGCATACGCCCGCCACCGTCGCCGTCGGCCGTCGCATGTGATTCCGGCCATTCCGGCCAGCGAAACCGCGCCGCTCGCCCCGGATTGGATGAGCCGACGCACTGCGGCGTCACCCCCCCCCTCCCGGATCGACCGCCTCCAGCCGCCTTGGATTTGTTGATCCTCTATTGGTCGCCGCCTCCCCGGTGAGCCCCTTTTCCTTCTCCTTGAGCCCCACCCGCCGTAGAATTTTGTTGATGCGACCGTTGATGCGAGCTTCGATACATTTTTTAGATGGATTTGAGCTCGTGCGAGCAATTTTTGCTCGAGGATTCGTCCTCGTCGAATGACTCAGACGTGGAATCGATGCTCGAGCACCATCGTCAGCAGATGGTCATTGCGGTCCTAGCCGTGAAGGAGGAGGAGGATCGAAACCACAAAAGACGGCGAGGTTCGACCGTCGGTCGTCTTTGCATCCGTCGCAACCGCCATACCGGAAGTGTGATGTTGATGCAAGACTACTTCGCGGACAATCCAACCTATCCACCGCACCTCTTCCGGAGAAGGTATCGAATGCGTCGATCACTCTTCATAAAAATTGTGCAAAATTGCGAGGCCAATTGTCGGTTTTTTACTCAAAGGAGAAACACCGCGGAATTGTTGGGTTTTTGCGCTTATCAAAAAATATCCATGGCTAAGCGTGTGATTGCATATGGTATTCCATCTGATTATGTCGATGAGTATCTTCGCATTGCCGAAGATACTACAATTGAGTCAGTGCGTAGATTTGCCAAAGTGATGATCCACGTCTTTGGTCATGTCTACCTTCATGCACCCAACGAGGAATACACAATAAAGTTGATGGCAGCAAATGAGAAGTGGGGTTGACCCGGCATGCTTGGAAGCATTGATTGTATGCATTGGACTTGAAAAAACTGCCCGAAGGCATGGCATGGGCAATTTTATGGCAAGTCTCGTAAGGCAACAATTGTGCTAAAGGGCGTAGCATCCGAGGATTTATAGATTTGACATTGTTTTTTTGGTATGACGGGTACTCTCAATGATATCTATGTGTTGCAACGGTCTCATTTGTTTGTTAGACTTGCTAGTGGTGATGCTCCTGCTTGCAACTTCATGGTGAATGGGCATGAGTACACAAAGAGGTACTATCTTGCAGATGGTATTTATCCCTCTTGGTGTACATTAGTGAAGAGCGTCAAAAAGCCCAAAACCAAAAGGCATATTGAATTTGCAAGGTTGCAATAGGCTGCCCGAAAATATATAGAAAGAGCCTTTCGGGTCTTGCAAACTAGATTTGCCATTGTTCGTGGTCCTGCTCGTTTTTGGGACAAGAAAACCCTGAGAAACATCATGACATGTTGTGTCATTCTTCACAACATGATTCTCGAAGATGAGAGGGACTTGAACTTGGGAGTTCTTCTACGACAATGTCAGTAGCCGTGTGAAGCCAGCTAGAGACCCTAACTATATACAAAGTATTTCTTCAGACATACCGGTAGATTGAAGATGCAGACACCCACCAACAGCTCCAAGAGGATCTCATTGAGCACAATAGGCAGAGGCATGTCCAAAGGCTTTGAGCACCATTTGGCAAAGGCACCGCCCAATTTTAGAGCCATTTCATTTAATTCATGTGTGATCGGTATCATTGTTGTATTCGAAACAATTGTTGTAATGAACTATTAGTTTTATTTGGTGACTTCAATAATCATTGTAATTTGGATTCATAATATTCACATTTTATATTATTTGAGATATATGTTAAATTCTGAAATATGTGTCAAATTCTGAAAACCACAAGTTTTGCGGGCTCGTGCGGGCTGCGGCCGAACGGAACCCGCATAGCGGAGCCGTAAAATAGAATATAAACAGAACCTGCATAGCTAAACCGTAAAATAGAATATGAATATTCTATTTTACGGTTTCGCTATGCGGGTTCTGTTCGGCCGCAGCCCGCAAAATGCGTTTTCCGCAAACTGTAAACGCGCGATATGGGTCGGCGATTTAAGGGGTCTGCTAGAGTTGCTCTAAGACATATAGCACTCTGAATGACAAAAAATATGGTAGAGAAAGATGAATCTTTAAAAAGCTCAATATACAGGCTTCTCGATCATATAGCTTCTTTGCATGTCTCCGAAATAGCCATGTATTCGATATCAGAAGTGGAACAAGTCACAATAGAGTGCAAAGTTACTCTCCAACTCACAACACCACCACCAATGGTGAAAGCATAACCTATGAGCGGTCTTGTCTTATCCAAATCACCAGCAAAATCATTGGTAAAACCAACAAGTCCATCTCTACATTTTTCAAACTATATATAAGCATTAGAAGTACCTCTCATGTATCTGAAAGTCCACTGAACTCCTTTCGAATGCTCTTACCCAGGATTAGCCATGTATCTACTAAAAATAGTAGAAGCATATGAAAAATCCGGACGAGAACAAACCATGGCATACATAAGTGAACCAACTGCACTCAAATAGGGAACTCTAGACATGTGCTCAATATCAACATCTGACTTTCGACATAAGGCTAATGATGTACTTACTAGCTTGGCATCTGATACGTTTCCAACGTATCTATAATTTTTGATTGTTTTATGCTATTATATTTTCAATTTTTTATTTTCTAGAAAATCAGTACCAAATAAAGTCCAACGCTACGAGACTTTTTGACAATTTTTTCTGGACAAAAAACACCCTAGAAGATTAGGGAGGAGATGAGAGGACCAACGAGGAGATAGCAAGGCAAAAGGGCGCGCCCGGGGGTAGGGTATGATGTCTACTACATAACTTTATTCTTGTAGACTCGTGTTGGGTCTCCAAGCGCAGAGTTTTGTAGGACAATAGCAATTTTCCCTCAAGTGGATGACCTAAGGTTTATCAATCCGTGGGAGGTGTGGGATGAAGGTGGTCTCTCTCAAAAAACCCTGCAATCAAATACAAGAAATCTCTTGTGTCCCCAACACACCCAATACAATGGTAAATTGTATAGGTGAACTAGTTCGGCGAAGAGATGGTGATAAAAGTGTAATATTGATGGTAGAAATATATTTTTATAATCTGAATAAATAAAAACAGCAAGGTAGCAAATAGTAAACGGGCACAAAAACGGTATTGCAATGCTTGAAAATGAGGCCTAGGGTCCGTACTTTCGCTAGTGCAATCTCCCAACAATGCTAATATAATTGGATCATGTAACCATCTCTCAACGTGCGATGAGGAATCACTCCAAAGTTCCTATCTAGCGGAGAACATACGAATAAATTGTCTGTAGGGTACGGAACCACCTCAAAGCTATTCTTTCCGTTCGATCTATTCAAGATTCATACTAAAATAACACAAAGCTATTCTTTCTGGTCAATCTATCCTAGGGTTCGTACTAAAATAACACCAAAGCAAATTCATATTCATAATACTCAATCCAACAAAAAGAACTTCAAAGAGTGCCCCAAGATTTCTACCGGAAAAACCAAAGACGAGAATGTGCATCAACCCCTATGCATAGATTACCCCAATGTCACCTCGGGAATCCGCGAGTTGAGTGCCAAAACATATATCAAGTGAATCAATACGATACCCCATTGTCACCACGAGTATTCAATTGCAAGACATATATCAAGTGTTCTCAAATCCATAAAAGTATTCAATCCGATAACAACGAAATCTCAAAGGGATAAACTCAATTCATCACAACAAGATGGAGTGGGGAAAACACCATATGATCCAACTATATTAACAAAGCCCGCGATACATCATGATCGTGACATCTCAAGAACACGAGAGAGAGAGAGAGAGAGAGAGAGAGAGAGAGAGATTAAACACATAGCTACTGGTACAAACCCTTAGCCCCGAGGGTGGACTACTCCCTCCTCATCGTGGTGGCCGCCAGGATGATGAAGATGGCCACCGGTGATGATTCCCCCCTCCGGCAGGGTGCCGGAAAGGGTCTAGATTGGTTTTCGGTGGCTACAGAGGCCTTGCGGCGGTGGAACTTCTGATCTAGGTTAACTTCTGATGGTTTCTATATTTATAGGATTTTTTGGCGTTGGTTTCACGCTAAGATGGGCCTCGAGGTGAGCACAACCCACCGGGACAAGCCAGGCCCACCAGGCGCGCCCCTAGTGGAATGTGCCCTCCTCGTGGCTCTTCTGGCCCTCCCATGAAGCTTCGGGGGTCTCTTTTGTTCCAAAAAATCAACAAAAAGTTTCAGCTCATTTGGAGAACTTTCATTTCTGCACAAAAAACAACACCACGGTAGTTCTGTTGAAAACAACGTAAGTCCGGGTTAGTTTCATGCAAATCATACCAAAACCATATAAAATTGTTGTAAACATGGCATGAATACTTCATGAATTGTAGATACGTCGGAGACGTATCAGCATCCCCAAGCTTAATTCCTACTCGTCCCTGAGTAGGTAAATGATAAAAGAAATAATTTATGAAGTGTGAATGCTAGCAAAGTGCATAAGTTTGATCAATGATAATTTCAATCACTTTTCCTAGCATCATAACAACAACTCTTACTCATAAAACTTATCATGATAAAGTAGCAATTGAAAATGGAATTTTTGTTGTGGAATGCTACCTATCATATTCATCATAAACTCTTTTCTTTTGTAGCATGGACATTTGGACGTTTATATGGTTCAAAGCAATAGTCTAGTTTTGACATGAGGATTTTAATACTCAAGCATACCAACAAGCAACCATGTCTTTCAGAATATCAATGCTAATATAAGTTATCCCTGGCCCATCATGCTCAATCATTGATCCATTCATGAAACACACTCGCATATTACCTACACCCAATGCTCAAGTACGATCATAGTGCCTCCTAGTTGGTGCTTTATAAGAGAAGATGGAGACTCAAATTTAAAAAATTGCATAAAGCAAAAGAAAGGCCCTTCGTAGAGGGAAGTAGGGATTTGTAGAGGTGCCAGAGATAAATTTTTTTGAGAGGCATACTTGAGCTCCCAACACTTTCCATGCTAGATATATCATAGGCGGTTCCCAAACAGAAAGTAAAGTTTATTCCATTTTCCACCATACTTTCACTTTCCATGGCTAACCGTATCCACGGGTGCCCTCCATACCAACACTTTCCAAGGAATTTATTATTTGACAACATAAAGTAAATTCATTTTTTATTTAGGGACTGGGCATCCCTAATACCTTTGCCTTACTCTCGTGCAATGACAAGTGAATAAACACTCATCGTGAGAATAACACATCTAGCATGGAAAATATTGGCCACCCCTCACCGCCTCACGAGCGGTATGAGCACATAAAAGAGAAATTTATTTTAAAAATTAGAGATGACACATACAAATTTGCTTAGAGCAACAAAAGAATACCGCATATAGGTAGGTATGGTGGACTCATGTGGCAAAACTGGTTTAAAGGATTTTAGATGCACAAGTAGTGATCATACTTAGTGCAAAATGAAGGCTAGCAAAAGATTGAGAAGCGAACAACCAAGAAATGAATAATCTCATAAGCGAGCATTGAGCATAATTAACACTGAATAATGCACCAAGTAAGATGTAATTTCATTGCACAACTATTGACTTTCGTGCTTGCATAGGGAATCACAAACCTTAACACCAATATTCTTACTAAAGCATAATTACTCATCAACATGACTCACATATCACATCATGATATCACAAAACTATTACGAGGAATCAAGTTTATTTTGTCCAATGATCTTCATGAAAGTTTTCATTATATCCTTCTTGGATATCTATCACTTTGGAACTAATTTTCATGTGTTGCTTTTGATAAGCTCAAACAAATATAAGTGAAGATCATGAGCATAATATTTCTTTATCTCAAATTAGTTTAAGTGAAGCAAGAGAGAATTTCTTCAAAAATACTAAAGCACACCATGCTCAAAAGATATAAGTGAAGCACTAGAGCAATTCCACAGAAAAGAGTTTCGTTCACGGGATGTGCGTGCCGCTTACCTAGCCTCCCTGGCAACTATTTGAGGACTCTATTTTATTTAAAAACTTTCAGATCTAAGTACTTGTCAGATTTCGGGTTCCGGCAGACCCTTGAGGTTCGAACACTGGGGTGCGTGCGGAGATCTCTCCCCTACCGATCTACGTCCGATCCTCTCCTGCGAACTAAGATGGAAATGATGAACTACACAAGAGACACGAGGTTTATACTGGTTCGGGCCACCGTTGTGGTGTAATACCCTACTCCAGTGTGTGGTGTGGTGGATTGCCTCTGGGGCTGATGATGAACAGTACAAGGGAAGAACAGCCTCGCGAGAGGTGTTCTTGAGCTGGTGCGATGAACTGCTTGGGTGAGTTCAGTCGCCTCTTTCTCTCTCTCTGGATTGATTAATCGATGCTCCTACTCCAGATACCTCTACTTTGTGGTGGCTAGCTCTATTTATAGAGGCCCTGGGCCTCTCCCCAAAATAATGAGCGGGAAGGGTGCCAACAATTGGCCATTTTGAAGGGGAACATCTAGTACAAGTTATCCTGACCAAAGGTGGTCTTCGGCTGCCAAAAGCACTGGTGATGACGCCGTCTTCGGCTCCACGGTGACCTCCGTCCGGCCGTCCGGCTGGTCTTGGTCTCGTTGCACCGAAATGGTAACCTTTGCCTGATACCTTGGCTTGTGCTTGCCCCCTTTGCACCAAAGGGGAAACAAGGACTCTGCAGCCGGGCGCCACCGGCGCCCTTTGGTCTTGATCGTCATGGCTTGCGTCACGGGCTCCTCGCGAGGTCCCCTTGCATTGATCTCTCCACCTCCTCATGAGCCTGCCTGACGAGGCTGGCTCTGAGGAAGCTTCCTGTTGTTCGCCCCGCGAGGCTTGGCCCCTCACGAGGGTCTTGAGCTGGAGCTGATGAAGATGGGCCGCCCTGGGCCCCCACTTGAGCCACGCCGCAGGCCGCAGGCAGGCAAGTCTGGGGACCCCCGTTCCCTGCATCGCCGACAAGAGCCCCCGGGCCCAAAGCGGGCTTGGCTTAGCAGAGAAGCGAAGGGGCAAGCGTGAAGCGCCGTGGGCCCTAACAGCCTGCGGCCTTGGGCGCCGCGTGGCGGTTGATTGGACGTGGGCGTCTGCGCTTCCCCATGACGCCTCGGCGACCGCATGACTTGACAAGTCCCTGCATGCAGAGATAGGGGTCATGATTACCTGCGATCGTGGTGCTCGGCGGTTGGCCTTCTCCGGCTATAAGAACGAGGCCGTGTGAGCTCCTTCAGTTCTCCCCTTTCTGCTACTCCTCCTCTTCTTCTTCCTCATCCTTGCTTCCTCTTGCGCCAATGGCACCGATCCGCCGGTTTTCTGCAGAAGAGAAGGGAAAGGCCCCCCGAGAGGGTCCTGACCCTCTCCCGCTGAAGAAACGGCCGGTCCCGTGCCGCCGTGACGAGGGCGCTTGGCAGGAAGAGTCGAGGCCTTGGTACGAGCGTCCGCCGCCTGGGTTTCCGCTGCCCTTGTATGCCGCGTCGTTGGCCCCAGGGGGTAGGGCGCCGAGCAACACCGACAACGTCGCCGCCGACGCCGGCGAGTCACAGTGGTGCGCGTCGTCCCCCCTGGAGTCCACGCGGAGCGCTCCTCTCGCGAGCTTGTGCTCCACGCCGCCATGCCTCCAATTTCGTGGATCCGCCTTCCTCCCTCCTTCGCCTTCGAGATGCAGGGAAGGTCTCTGGAGCTCTGGCTGTAGCACGCCGACTGCAGCACCCTTGCGACCGGAGCTGAGGTCGCGGTCGTTGCTCCAGGCAAGGTCTTCATGACCCGGGGCTGGGGTGAGATCGCCCGGGTGTGCCGATTGGTGGGTGCCCTCGTAATTCATCTTGAATACGACGGCGCCTCCCTGATGTTCTTCAAGGTCTTCGACGCTGAAGGACGCCGGCTAGAGTGCTTCCCCAAGGGAAGCGGCAGGGGCGACGAACTGGCGAGGGCCAGTCCCGCCCGTCGGTCTTCCAACAGCTCCTCAGGCAGCAGCAGAGGGGCTGAGGACTTCAGCGGCTCCCGCGAGCTTCTCGCGACTCCGGAGACGAGCGAAGACAACTACGAGCCTCCCAGCTCTCGCCGTGCTTGGAGCAGGGCAGCCGCACCGGGCCGCCAACGCCACTGATTTGGATGGGATTGGCGCCGGCGCTGGGCAGCCCACTGTTGATGATGGCATCGCTTGCGGAGGTGCAGGCAGTTAGCATCCCTTAGGATTAGCACCTTTTGTTCCCTGCGAGGAATTAGAGCAGCACCCCGCGGGGGTATGCAAGGCGTCCGCTGTGCCTTTTGTAAATATTATATCCTTAATATGAATTGGCGTGAGGTGTCCGTTCTGTCCCGGCTAAGCTCCCCCTTTCTATCCTCACAAGGACTTGGCGCTCTACGCTGACAGGTCCCAGTCCCCAGGCAAGCTTCAGCCGTCGCTGGTATGCCAGGTTGCGCTGCCGTGGTCAAGGCCAGGAGGTGAGCGGCCCGAGGTCCGATAAGAGCCCCCGAGCCGTGATGCTCTGGAGGTCCCCTTTAGCGCTCAAGCAATCCTTGCTGGGAGAGAAAGGAAGGTAGCGTCGCCACGACAGAGCTGCACTGGGCGAGGGTCTGGCGTTGCGTTGGTCTAGCTCTGGTAAAGGCGCGACTTATCTTGTATGTGTGATGCAGTTCCTTGGAGAGGCGCCCGACCTGAGAGGTGGTGGCCGAGGTACTGCTGGGTTAGGCCCTCGCGAGCTTCTTCCCACTCCTCCGCACTTCCCTTAACGCTCTACGTCCTCAGGTCCTGGCCCTCGAGCGAGCTCAGCCGCCGCTGGTATGACAGGTCGCGATGCCGTGGGTCAAGGCCAGGGGGTGAGGGCTGGAGAGCCAGCAGGAGCCCATGAGTCGCGATGCTCAGGTACCCCCCTTTTAACGTGCAAGCGCTTTGCATGAGAGCGAAGGAGTCCGCGGTAGGCAGCAAGTGATAATCATGGAAACCAAACTCGTTTTAAGCAGATGCGGGAAAAGTAAACACCGCTGGGTCAGGCCCGAGCGGCTTGGGGATGATGCAGCCCGAGGGGCGCCCCCAGCAAGGTAAGTAAAGAGCATAAGCAAAATGGATACATGCCGTGGGGACGGACCCACGCGTCCTGGAAATGATGCGGCCCTGTGGGCGCTCCCAGCTGGAAGTAGAACTCTGAAAGATGTCACCTGATACCGTTGGAGATGAGGCGATGCTGAAGAAGCGGGCGATGCTCGGCGAAGACGTCTGCCCTCACGAGCCCCTAGGCCCTGGAGCCTCGGGAGGCTCCGGGGGCACAGGTAGGTCTTCGAGGGTTGTCGCCTCCTCCGCCAGGACCACGTGATGCATGACCTCCTGAGCCTCCAGAATGCTCCTCAGCAGGCGCTGATGAGCGGCTACCGCGCCCGGCAGGCCGAAAGGCATGCGAACATAGTTGTGAGGTGGTCCCTCGCAGCGTCCCACGCACGAAGGCCAGAGGCGCTCTTGAGACGCGGCTCGGTTGAGCCTGCACGCCGATGCAGACGCCAAGAGCCCACCATCCTCGCCTGGATGTGGGGCCACGGCAGGTAAGCGGCGGCTGCCGCGCATGACTCTGGACTCTTGTACCTCATGGGTGTTTCTTGCGATGAACTCCTAAGGGTTTGGTCTTCCTTGACTTGTGCCTTCCTGAGGGAACCGTGCCTGAAAGCACCCCTCCAAGTGGTGCCCGAGCGCCTCCCTCGCGACCTTGGCAAAGTCGGTGGCTCTCCAAGAAAGAGCCCCCGAGCCCTGCCCGAGGAGGGCGCCGGGCGCGCCTTCCTATGCGTGAGAGGGTGGCGCTCCCTGATCGGGCACGAATCCTGACGCAACACCTCCAGAGGCGCCTGCCTCCTTGTGGCTTGGGCCAGGCGAAGTCTTCTTCTTCTTGAGGGTCGCCTTGGGAAGTCTCCCGCTCCTGTGATCTGGGTCTTCGATTGCCGCGGCTTGGAACACACGCTCAAGCAAGCACACAACGTCCCATTCTTCGTAGGGTACGGTCATGACTCCACCGCTTCCTGGCATCTTGAGGACGTTGTAACCATGGTGAGTCACTGCCATGAACTTGGCTAGGGCTGGATACCCGAGGATGGCGTTGTGCGGCAGGCGGATGTGAGCGAAGTCAAAGTCGATGAGCTTGGTGCGATAGTTGTTGCGCTGCCCGAAGGTGACCGGAAGGCGAACCTGCCCAATTGGAACAGTGGAACCATCGGTGACTCCCGAGAAAGGCTTGGTCGGCTGAAGCTGGTCGTACGACACTTGGAGATTGTCGAACGTCTCGACGGACAGGACGTTGAGTCCTGCCCCGCCATCGATGAGGGTCCTGGTGACCTGCACATTGCTGATGATTCGGGAGCAAAGCATCGGGAGGATTCCGGCTGTTGCCGCACACTTGAGCTGGTCTGCGGAACTGAACATGATTGCGCACGTAGACCACCTGAGAGGGCGCGTGGCCTCAAGCTTGGGAAGGACTGCATTCACCTCGCGAGCAAACTGCTTGAAGATGCGCTGTGAGGCTGGGGCCTGGGCGCCACCCAAGATGCAAGCAATTGCACGCGGCTCTTGGAAGCCCCCAGCCCCATCGTCTTGGTGTTGGTCTTCGTTCCTCCTTGGTGGAGGCGGCAGGGGAGGGAGGCCTGCGTTGCCGTGCGGGCGGTCCTCACGAGGCTGGTCCTGCCAGCGGTCCTCGCGAGGGCGGTCACGCCATCCCTGGCGAGGGCCACGGTCTTCCCATCGTCCGCCGCCTCTTCCTCCTCCTCGGCCATAGCCCATGTCGTTGCGCTCTGGGCGTCAGCCGATTCGCCCATCTCGCACGGCTCTGAGCTCTTGACATTCGTTGGTGTTGTGGGTGTGGAGGTCATGGTACACGCAGTACCGTCCGCCTTGGATGACTCAGGCTGGTCCCTGCCTCACTTGGTGTCCGGTTCCGCTGCTAGCACGGTATCCTCCTTGCGCTTCACATCTTTGGCCTTGAGCTTCTTTTCTTCCGGGTCGGCTGACGGGAGCTCGAGGAGGGAGAGACACCCTTCCTCAGCCCTGGCGCATTTGATCGCCAAGTTGAACAGCTCCAGGGATGTGCACAGGTCTTCATGGATTGCTAGCTCTTCCTTCATCTTGACGTCGCGCACGCCGTCGGAGAAGGCCGAGAGATAGCTTCTTCAGTCACCCTGGGGATCTTGAGGCGAGCGTAGTTGAAGCGCTGGATGTACTTCTGCAGGGTTTCTCCTGGCTCTTGCTTGATGCGGCACAGGTCGCTCACGGCCGGGGGCCGGTCGCGAGTGCCCTGGAAGTTGGCGATGAAGCGGATGCGCATCTCGCTCCAGGAGGAGATCGTGCCGGGAGCCAGGTTCAGGAGCCAGGTGCGGGCGCCGTCCTTGAGCGCCATGGGGAACCAATTCGCCATGACCTTTTCGTCTCCATTGGCGGCTACGATGCCCAGCTCGTAGAGCTGCAGGAACTCCGCGGGGTCCGCTGTGCCATCGTAGTGGGGAGGAAGGTCAGGCTTGAACTTGCCTGGCCATGTGACGCCGCACAGCTCAGGGGTAAAGGCGAGGCAGCCCGCCGTGGCCACCGGCGCCCTTTGCTGGTGCTGGACTTGCTCTTGCGGGTCACCATGCGCCGCCGCTGGGAGCAGCGCGGGGTCTTGTCGTGGAGGCGCTGGGGCGCGATCTTGGCGCGCCGGCGCTGGGAGCGCGCGAGCACCTTCCCGGAGACGTGGGATCTCTTGGCAGCTCCCTTCTTGCTGCGCAGGCGCCGGACGTGGAGGGTCTCGCCCTGGGGCCGCGTGCCTTGGAGCCAAGGCACCTTCTTGGGGTGGAGGCGGCGGAGGCGCCTCCTGATCCTCGCCCCCTGCGCGGGACGGAGGGCGAGGCAGCGAGAGGGACCGCAAGGGGGAGCCCCCTGCGGCATTGACGAGCTCGGTGATGCGGGCGAGCCAGTCCTCGTAGAGGTCGCCGACGGGGCGATAGTGCAGGAGCTCCCGCGCCAAAAGCAGTGAGGCGTGCACATCCATGGGTGCGCGACGGGCGTGGACGACGAGACACCTGGGGTCAGCGATGGGGTGGCGGTGCGGCCATCATGCCGCCCCGAAGGATGTTGGGACGAGGCCTGCTGCTCGTTCCCCGCCGGGCCGGTGGCAGCGTTGGCGGCGGGTGACGGGGAACGACGAGGTGGGCCGTCGACAGGCGTTGTCCGGGCGACGCGAGTGGCGCGAGCAGCCCGGCGCTCGGCGCGAGCCCATGAAAGCACAAGTGCTCCCTAGGTGGTTTTGGTAATCAATGTCAACATATCTCTTGTTGGACTAACACTTTTATCTAGTATGTTTCAGATAAGTTCAACAATGGAGTGGCATGGACTAAATGACGTGGGAACCCCTTCAAGATGCTAAGGACAAAGGATTGGCTCAAGCTTGAAGCTCAAGACTCTACATTTCACATTTTAGTGATCCAAGATCACATTGAGTCTATAGGAAAAGCCAATACTATCAAGGAGGGATGAGGTGTTGCTTAATGAGCCTCTTGCTTCATGTGCTTAGTGATATGCTCCAAAACCCTCCACTACTTTCTCACATCCACATTTGACCTAAACCTAAAGTCAAACTTGGCCCCACCGATTCTTTCTATCCGGCGCCACAGAGTTCAGATGTCATAGCCACTGCCACAAACCCTAGGCAAATCGGTTTCACCGATAGGGATCTCGGTCTCACCGAGATGGGATTGTAATCTCTCTGTGTATGTCCATTACCAAAATCGGTCTCACCGAGTTTGTGTAATCGGTACTACCGAGATTACAATGTAAACTCTCTCGCTTCCTTCGTAACTTTTCGGTCTCACCGAAGAGCTTAATCGGTCCCACCGAGTTTACCTGACCAACTCTCTGGTTAGCTAATTACCAAAATCGGTCTCACCGAGTTTGTGTAATCGGTCTCATCGAGATTACGTTATGCCCTAACCCTAACCATATCGGTCCTACCGAGTTGCATATCGTCCCATCGAAGACCCTAACGGTCACTAGGTTTACTGAATCAATCCAACCGAGTTTGTTGATTCGGTCCCACCGAGTTTGGTAAATTGTGTGTAACGGTTAGATTTTGTGTGGAGGCTATATATACCCCTCCACCTCCTCTTAATTCATAGAGAGAGCCATCAGAACAAGCCTACACTTCCAGCATCCTATTTCTGAGAAAGAACCACCTACTCATGTGTTGAGGCCAAGATATTCCATTCCTACCATATGAATCTTGATCTCTAGCCTTTCCCAAGTTGCTTTCCACTCAAATCTTCTTTCCACCAAATCCAAATCCTGTGAGAGAGAGTTGAGTGTTGGGGAGACTATCATTTGAAGCACAAGAGCAAGGAGTTCATCATCAACACACCATTTGTTACTTCTTGGAGAGTGGTGTCTCCTAGATTGGCTAGGTGTCACTTGGGAGCCTCCGACAAGATTGTGGAGTTGAACCAAGGAGTTTGTAAGGGCAAGGAGATCGCCTACTTCGTGAAGATCAACCGCTAGTGAGGCAAGTACTTCGTGGGCGACGACCATGGTGGGATAGACAAGGTTGCTTCTTCGTGGACCCTTCGTGGGTGGAGCCCTCCGTGGACTCGTGCAACCGTTACCCTTCGTGGGTTGAAGTCTCCATCAACGTGGATGTACGATAGCACCACCTATCGGAACCACGACAAAAACATCCGTGTCTCCAATTGCGTTTGAATCCTCCAAACCCTTCCCTTTACATTCTTGCAAGTTGCATGCTTTACTTTCCGCTGCTCATATACTCTTTGCATGCTTGCTTGTTATGTATTGTGAATGTTAAACTTGTGCCTAAACTCAACTTAAACCTAAAGAGGTTAAAAACTGCAACTTTGGTACTTAGTGTCTGATCACCCCCTCTCTAGACACCTCTTCTCAAGATCCTACAGCCCGACGAGCGTCAGCCATGGACATGACGAAAGATCACACGCGAACAACGGAAGAAAGATTCCGGCGCACCCCTACCTGGCGCGCCAAATGTCGGATTTCGGGTTCCGGCAGACCCTTGAGGTTCGAACACTGGGGTGCGTGCAGAGATCTCTCCCCTACCGATCTACGTTCGATCCTCTCGTGCGAACTAAGATGGAAATAATGAACTACACAAGAGACACGAGGTTTATACTGGTTCGGGCCACCGTTGTGGTGTAATACCCAACTCCAGAGTGTGGTGTGGTGGATTGCCTCTGGGCTGATGATGAACAGTACAAGGGAAGAACAGCCTCGCGAGAGGTGTTCTTGAGCTGGTGCGATGAACTGCTTGGGTGAGTTCGATCGCCTCTCTCTCTCTCTCTGGATTGATTAATCGATGCTCCTACTCCAGGTACCTCTACTCTATGGTGTCTAGCTCTATTTACAGAGGCCCTGGGCCTCTCCCCAAAATAATGAGCGGGAAGGGCGCCAACAATTGGCCATTTTGAAGGGGAACATCTAGTACAAGTTATCCTGACCAAAGGTGGTCTTCGACTGCCAAAAGCACTGGTGATGACGCCGTCTTGGGCTCCACGGTGACCTCCATCCGGCCGTCCGGCTGGTCTTGGTCTCGTTGCACCGGAATGGTAACCTTTGCCTGATACCTTGTCCTATGCTTGCCCCCTTTGCACCAAAGGGGAAACAAGGACTTTGCGCAGGCCGGCGCCCGCCTGGCGCCCGCCTGGTCTTGATCGTCATGGCTTGCATCACGGGCTCCTTGCGAGGTACCCTTGCATTGATCTCTCCGCCTCCTCGTGAGCCTGCCTGACGAGGCTGCCTCTGAGGAAGCTTCCTGTCGTCCGCCCCGCGAGGCTTGGCCCCTCGCGAGGGTCTTGAGCTTGAGCTGATGAAGATGGGCCACCCTGGGCCCCCACTTGAGCCACGCCGCAGGGCGCAGGCAGGCAAGTCTGGGGACCCCCGTTCCTAGAACGCCGACAGTACTTTATTAAAACAGCAAGCAAAAACAAAATAAAGTGACATTCTAAGAATAGCACAACTCATGTGAAGAAGCAAAAACTTAGGCTCAACCGATACTAACTGATAATTGTTGAAGAAGAAAGGTGGGATACCTACCGGGGCATCCCCAAGCTTAGATGCTTGAGACTTATTGAATATTATCTTGGTATGCCTTGTGCATCCCCAAGCTTGAGATTTTGTGTTTCCTTAATTCCTCTCATATCACGGTTTTCCTAAATCTCAAATGCTTCATCCACACAAAACTCACCAAGAACTCGTGGGATAAGTTAGTATAAACCAATGCAAAAACATTACCATTCTCTATTATAGCAAATCACTAAAATTATTATTCAACATTGCATACTAAATGCCTCTGCATATTTAATACTCCTATCCTCAAATAGAATCATTAAACAAGCAAACATATGCAAACGTAACAATAATCTGCCAAAATAGTACAGTCTGTGAAGGATATAAGAGTATCAATACTTATTCAACTAAAACAATTATGAAAAAATTACCACACTGTATAGAATTTATCAGAGCTCATTCTGCAAAAAGTTTCAACATTTTATCACATTCTGACTTTTCTAGGGAATTTTTGCAACAGCCGTAAACTTTCTGTTTTCAAACAGCAACATGTAGACTTGTAAAATAAGCATGGGAAAGGATATCAATGCCACTTTTATTGAAATAAAAGATGCAAAACATTATTCTAAATAACAGCAAGCAAATCCTAACAAAAAAATTGACGCTCTAAGCAAAATACATATCATGTGACGAATGAAAACATAGCTCCAAGTGCGGTTACCAATAATGTTGGAGACGAAAGAGGGGATGCCTTCCGGGGTATCCACAAGCTTAGTTGCTTGGATCTTCCTTGAATATTACCTTGGGGTGACTTGGGCATCCCCAATATTAGGGTCTTGTCACTCCTTATTCTTCTCATATTGACATCTCACCCAAAACTTGAAAACTTCAATCGCACAAAACTTAACGGAACTTTGTGAGATAGATAGTATGATAAAGAGCAAACCATTTCACTTTGGTACTGTCAAAGACAAGATACATAATTGTTTCCACACAATTCCTACTGTATCATATCATTTCCACAATTTAAATTGAACAATATAAGCCATAGAAACTAGAAAACAAGCAAACTATGCATTGAAAACAGAATCTGTCAAAAAGAGAATAGTCTGTAGTTATCTGTACTCAAACCATACTTCTGCTGCTCCCAAAATTCTGAAAAAATAGGAAAACCTGGGTAATTTGCCTATTAATATTCTGTAAGAAGAATAAGCATTTTATCACGCTTCTGTTAAAAATGAGAATTGTTTTCCTGAGCGCAAAAGTTTCTTACCAGGCCATCCCAAATGTCTTACTAGGCACTTTATTGAAATGAAAGCAATAAAACATGATTACTACGGTAGCCTAATTATGTGAACACACAAAAACATTAGGTAAAAGTGTTGGGTTGTCTCCCAACAAGCGCTTTTCTTTAATGCCTTTTAGCTAGGCATGATGATTTCAATGATGCTCGCATAAAAGATAAGAATTGAAACATAAAGAGAGCATCATGAAACACGTGGCAAGCACATCTAATCCTAACACACTTCCTATGCATAGAGATTTTGTGAACAAACAATTTATGGGAACAAGAATCAACTAGCATAGGAAGGCAAAACAAGCACAACTTCAAGATTTTCAACACATAGAGAGAAAACTTGATTTTATTGAAATATGTAAAAGCATATGTTCCTCTCTCATAATAATTTTCAGTAGCATCATGAATGAATTCAACAATATAACTACCACATAAAGCACTCTTTTCATGATGCATAAGCATAGACATTTTATTACTCTCCATATAAGCAAATTATTCTCACTAATAGTAGAAATTCAACAAAATAACTATCATGTGATTGAAAATAAAAATCATGATGACTAGTTTCATGCTTATAATTATTCTCTATAACATATATGTCATCACCATAATCATCATAGATAGCAACTTTGTTGTCACAATCAATTGAAACCTCTTCCAAAATAGTGGATTCATCACTAAATAAAGTCATGACCTCTCCAAATCCACTTTCATCAATATAATCATCATAAATAGGAGGCATGATATCGTTATAACAAATTTTCACATCAAATCTTGGGGGACTAAAAATATCATCTTCATCAAACATAGCATCCCCAAGCTTATGGCTTTGCATATCATTAGCATCATGGATATTCAAAGAATTCATTTTAAGAACATTGCAATCATGCTCATCATTCAAATATTTTGTGCCAAACATTTTATTGACTTATTCTTCTAACAATTGAGCACAATTTTGTGAACCATCATTTTCAAGAAAGATATTATAAGATGATCAATAATATGATGCAACCTCAATTCCATTTTTTATGTAGTTTTATTTTGTAAACCAAACTAGTGATAAAACAAGAAACTAAAAGATTCAATTGCAAGATCTAAAGATATACCCTCATGCACTCACCTCCCCGGCAACGGCGACAGGAAAGAGCTTGATGTCTACTATGCAACTTTATTCTTGTAGACTCGTGTTGGGCCTCCAAGCGCAGAGTTTTGTACGACAATAGCAATTTTCCCTCAAGTGGATGACCTAAGGTTTATCAATCTGTGGGAGGTGTAGGATGAAGATGGTCTCTCTCAAACAACCCTGCAACCAAATACAAGAAATCTCTTGTGTCCCCAACACACCCAATACAATGGTAAATTGTATAGGTGCACTAGTTTAGCGAAGAGATGGTGATAAAAGTGTAATATTGATGGTAGAAATATATTTTTAGGATTTGAATAAATAAAAAAAGCAAGGTAGCAAATAGTAAATGGGCACAAAAACGATATTGCAATGCTTGAAAATGAGGCCTAGGGTCCGTAGTTTCGCTAGTGCAATCTCCCAACAGTGCTAATATAACTGGATCATATAACCATCCCTCAATGTGCGATGAAGAATCACTCCGAAGTTCCTATCTAGTGGAGAACATAAGAATAAATTGTTTGTAGGGCACGAACCACCTCAAAGCTATTCTTTCTGTTTGATCTATTCAAGAGTTCGTACTAAAATAACACAAAGCTATTCTTTCCGTTCGATCTATCCTAGAGTTCGACTAAAATAACACCAAAGCAAATTCATATTCATAATACTCAATCCAACACAAAGAACTTCAAAGAGTGCCCCAAGATTTCTACCGGGGAAACAAAAGACGAGAATGTGCATCAACCCCTATGCATCGATTACCCCAATGTCACCTCGGCAATTCGCGAGTTGATTGCCAAAATCAAGTGAATCAATATGATACCCCATTGTCATCATGAGTATTCAATTGCAAGACATATATCAAGTGTTCTCAAATCCATAAAAGTATTCAATCCGATAACAACGAAATCTCAAAGGGAAAAATTCAATTCATCACAACAAGATGGAGAGGGGAAAACACTATGATCCGACTATACTAACAAAGCCCGCGATACATCAAGATCGTGACATCTCAAGAACACGAGAGAGAGAGGGAGAGAGAGAGAGAGAGAGAGAGAGAGAGAGATTAAACACATAGCTATTGGTACAAACCCTCAGCCCCGAGGGTAGACTACTCCCTCCTCATCGTGGTGGCCGCCAGGATGATGAAGATGGCCACCGGTGATGATTCCCCCCTCCGGCAGGGTGCCAGAAAGGGTCTAGATTGGTTTTCGGTGGCTACAGAGGCCTTGCGGCAACGAAACTTCTGATGGTTTCTCTATTTATAGGATTTTTTGGTGTTGGTTTCATGCTAAGATGGGCCTCGGGGTGAGCGCAACCTACCAGGGCAAGCCAGATCCACCAGGCGCGCCCTGGTGGGTTGTGCCCTCCTCGTGGCTCTTCTAACCCTCCCACGAAGCTTCGCGGGTCTCTTTTGTTCCAAAAAAAATTGACAAAAAGTTCCAGCTCATTTGGAGAACTTTCATTTCTGCACAAAAAACAACACCACGGTAGTTCTGCTGAAAACAGCGTCAGTCCGGGTTAGTTCCATGCAAATCATACCAAAACCATATAAAATTGTTGTAAACATGGCACTAATACTTCATAAATTAGAGATACGTCGGAGACGTATCAGGGTGCACCCTGTTATCTTTTGGGCCCCACATGGCTTCGTCTGACCTAATTTCACTTCTATAAATTCTCAAATATCGAGAAACCCCCAGAGAGCCACCCGTAACACTTTTTCCGTAGTTGCAACATTCTTTTCTCCCGTGATCCCATCTGGAGGCCTTTTCCGGTACTCTCCCGGAGGGGTAACCGATCACGGTGGGCTTCTACATCATCCTTGCTGCCTTCCGATGACGCATGTGTAGTTCACCACAGACCTAGAGATCCATAGCTAGTAGATAGATGGCTTCTTCTCTCTCTTTGATCTTCAATATGATATTCTCCTTGATCTTCTCAGAGTTATATTCGATGTAATCTTCTATTGCGATGTGTTTGTTGGGATTCAATGAATTATGGCTTTATGATAAGATTATTCATTGAAAGTAATTGATTCTTTTCTGAACTTTATTATGCATGATTATGATAGCTTTGGATTTTCTCTCCCATCTATCTGTTTGGTTTGGCCAGCTAGATTGATTTATCTTCAGTGGGAGAGGTGCTTTGTAGTGGGTTCAATCTTGCGGTGCCGTCACCTAGTGACAGAAGGGGTAGCGAGGCACACATTGTATTGTTGCTACTAAGGATAAAACGATGGGGTTTATTCATATTGATTGAGTTTACCTTGTCTACATCATGTCATCTTGCTGAATGCATTACTCTGTTTGTCATGAACTTAATGCCATATATGCATGATAGATAGTTGTCGATTTGTGGATTAATAGTAGTAGATGCAGGCAGGAGTCAGTCAAGTTGTCATGGACGTGATGCATGTATGTCTGATCATTGCAATGAATAATGTCATAACTATGCGCTTTTGTATCAATTGCCCAACATTAATTTCACTACTAACCTATTGACATAGTGCCAAGTGCCAGCTGCTCTTTTTCCCATGTTTTTACATCGCAGAAACTCAATACCATACGGAGTCCAAATGCCCCGAAACTTTACGAAGAATTTTTATGGGCCAGAAGGAACACAACGGGCCCTGGCTGCACCTGGGGGGTGCCCCGAGGGAGGCACAACCCACCAGGGCGCGCCAGGAGGCCCAGGCGCGCCCTGGTGGGTTGTGCCCACCTCGGGTGCCCCCCGGACCGCCTCTTTGCTCTATAAATACCCCAATATTTCCAGAACCCTAAAAGCATCGACGAAATATTCATCCAGCCGCCGCAGAGTCCAGAACCACTAGATCCAATCTAAACACCATCTCGGATGGGGTTCACCACCTCCAGTGGTGCCTCTCCGATGATGCGTGAGTAGTTCTTTGTAGACCTTCGGGTCCGTAATTAGTAACTATATGGCTTCATCTCTCTCTCTCTGAATTCTCAATACAATGGTCTCTTGGAGATCCATATGATGTAACTCTTTTGCGGTGTGTTTGTTGGGATCGACGAACTTTGAGTTTATGATCAGATCTATCTTTTTATATCCATGAAAGTATTTGAGTTTCTTTGATCTCTTTTATGTATGATATCTTATAGTCTCGTATTTCTTCTCTGGTATTTAGGTTTTGTTTGGCCAACTTGATATATTTATCTTGCAATGGGAAGAGGTGCTTTGTAGTGGGTTCGATCTTACGG
This sequence comes from Aegilops bicornis, assembly GCA_021605145.1. Lineage (NCBI taxonomy): Eukaryota > Viridiplantae > Streptophyta > Magnoliopsida > Poales > Poaceae > Aegilops > Aegilops bicornis. The sequence goes on from CM038669.1 coordinate 306,682,160, forward strand.
TGCTTGATCCCAGTGACAGAAAGGGGAACCGACACGTATGTATTGTTGCTACTAAGGATAAAACGATGGGGTCTATCTTTACATAGATAGATCTTGTCTACATCATGTCATCGTTCTTATTGCATTACTCTGTTTTTTCCATGATCATTGCCTGTCATCGTACACTAGATGCATGCTGGATAGCGGTCGATGTGTGGAGTAATAGTAGTAGATGCAGGCAGGAGTCGGTCTACTAATCTTGGACGTGATGCCTATATAATGATCATTGCTTGGATATCGTCATGAGTATTTGAAGTTCTAACAATCGCCCAACAGTAATTTGTTCACCCACTGTTTGCTATTTTTCTCGAGAGAAGCCACTAGTGAAACCTACGGCCCCCGGGTCTCTTTCTCATATATTTGCCTTTGCGATCTACTTTTTCCTTGCTTTTTATTTTCAGATCTATTTAACCAAAAATACCTTGCTGCAATTTTTCCTTATTTAATTTATTTGGCGTTCGATCTATCAATTTACTACAAATTTATCTCACGTCCGTTTGCCTATCTTGAGGCGTCGTACCCCGAAAGGGATTGACAACCCCTTTAACACGTCGGATTGCGAGGATTTGTTATCTGTGTGTAGGGGCTGTTTACGTTGTGTTTCTTGGTTCTCCTACTGGTTCGATAACCATGGTTTCATATCTAAGGGAAATACTACCGCCGCTGTGCTGCATCATCCCTTCCTCTTTGGGGAAATACCGACGTAGCTTCAAGCGACATCAACTACCCAATGTATGCTATGTGTTCGAGAGAGAAGCCTCTAGTGAAAATTATGGCCCCAGGGTCTACTTTAATCATATTATAAAAACCAAAAATACCTTGTTGTAATTTATTTACTTTTATTTTGTTTTGAAATTTATCTATCTACATATACAAGATTTAAGCCTTGCAAGTAACGAGTTCAAGGGGATTGACAACCCTCTTCTCCATGTTGGGTACTAGTATTTACTTTTGTGTGTGTGGTGTTGTTCATTGAGGTTTGTGTGATTCTCCTATTGGTTAGATAATCTTGGTTATCACTGAGGGAAATATTTATCTCTACTGTACCGCTTCACCCTTCCTCTTCAGGGGAAATCCTAACGCGGCTCACAAGTAGCAGCATCATGCATATTAAAATGATGAAGAACTTTATCAATATATCCCTTCTAACTTGGACATAATTTGCATATTGTCTATCTCTGGATATTTCCATGCCAAATATTTTATTTGCTGCACCCAAATCCTCCATCTCAAAGTCATAACTCAATTGCTTTTTCAGTTCATTAATCTCTAACATACTCTTTTCAGAGACTAGCACATCATCAACATAAATGAGTAAGTAAATAGTTGAACTATTAACAATTTTCGAATAAACACATCTATCATAATCAGGCCTATTGTAACCTTGAGTGAGCATAAAGATGTTAAATCTCACATACCACTTATAGGAGATTGCTTCAATCCACATAGAGATTTATTTAACATACACGCAAGCTTTTCTTTTTCAGGAAGAAACCTTCGAGTTGTTCCATATAAATATCTTCCTCTAGTTATGTTGGAAATATGCCCTACATGCAATAATAAATGTATTATTAAATTTCCATGTTCATTATTAAGTTTATGTTTCTATGCTTCAATGGTATTGGTTCGTGAATATGAGATTCAGAGGAAAACCCAAATACATGTGTGGAAATATAAACACCAAGTGATCCCTAGTCTAGCCTCTAAGACCAGCTAATGTATTGATTGACGATCTTGTTTTCTTGATCATGAGCATTGTTAATGTAACAAGGATGTTGTCAATATACGAGAACACCATTGTCATGAGAACAACGGAGTTGGACAGACCTAACTTATGAATTACTGAGAGATGTCATCGTTGCTATGTTATCGGTACTTCATATTACTTGTTCACGTTTGCACTATTCCTTAGACCATGAGAATATTGCATACCAACATACCAGATGGATACTTTAGGGTTTACCACATGTAACTCCGTAAATGGATGTCAACAAAGGTGACTTATGGGTATTCTAGAAACTTATGTCTCGGTAGCGATAGTTCAAGACTGGGATTTGCTCCTCTTACGATAGAGAGATACTCTCTAGGCACACTCGGTGTTATTGTATCATTACTATCTGGCCAGATGATACATCTACAACGTATCTATAATTTTTTATTGTTCCATGCTATTATATTATCTGTTTTGGATGTTTATGGGCTTAATTAAACACTTTTATATTACTTTTGGGACTAACCTATTGACCCACAGCCCAGTGCCAGTTCCTGTTTTTTCCCTTGTTTCAGTGTTTCGAAAAAAAGGAATATCAAACGGAGTCGAAACGGAATGAAACCTTCTGGAGAAGTTATTTTTGGAAGGAAAGCTACCCGAAAGACTTGGAGTGCATGTCAGGAAAGAAACGAGGGAGCCACGAGGCAGGGGGCGTGCCCACCCCCCCAGGGCGCGCCCTCCACCCTCGTGGCTCCCCTGATGTATTTCTTCCGCCTATATATACCAATATACCCTAAAACCTTCGAAGAACAGAATAGATCTGGAGTTCCGCCGCCGCAAGCCTCTGTAGCCACCAAAAGTCAATCGAGACCCTGTTCCGGCACCCTACCGGAGGGAGGATCCCTCACCGGTGGCCATCTTCATCATCCCGGTGCTCTCCATGACGGGGAGGGAGTAGTTCACCCTCAGAGCTGAGGGTATGTACCAGTAGCTATGTGTTTGATCTCTCTCTCTCGTGTTCTTGATTTGGCACGATCTTGATGTATCGCGAGCTTTGCTATTATAGTTGGATCTTATGTTTCTTCTCCCCCTCTACTCTCTTGTAATGGATTGAGTTTTCCCTTTTGAAGTTATCTCATCGGATTGAGTATTTAATGATTTGAGAACACTTGATGTATGTCTTGCCGTGCGTATCTGTGGTGACAATGGGATATCACGTGATCCACTTGATGTATGTTTTGGTGATCAACTTGCGGGTTCCTCCCATGAACCTATGCATAGGGGTTGGCACACGTTGCCTCTTGATTCTCGGTAGAAACTTTGGGGCACTCTTTGAGGTTTTATGTGTTGGTTGAATAGATGAATCTGAGATTGTGTGATGCATATCGTATAATCATACCCACGGATACTTGAGGTGACATTGGAGTATCTAGGTGACATTAGGGTTTTGGTTGATTTGTGTCTTAAGGTGTTATTCTAGTACGAACTCTAGGGCTGTTTGTGACACTTATAGGAATAGCCCAACGAAATGATTGGAAAGAATAACTTTGAGGTGGTTTCGTACCCTACCATAATCTATTCGTTTGTTCTCCACTATTAGTGACTTTGGAGTGACTCTTTGTTGCATGTTGAGGGATAGTTATATGATCCAATTATGTTATTATTGTTGAGAGAATTTGCACTCGTGAAAGTATGAACCCTAGGCCTTGTTTCCTAGCATTGCAATACCGTTTTTGTGCTCACTTTTACCACTTGTTACCTTGCTGTTTTTATATTTTCAGATTACAAAAACCCATATCTACCATCCATATTGCACTTGTATCACCATCTCTTCGCCGAACTAGTGCACCTATACAATTTACCATTGTATTGGGTGTGTTGGGGACACAAGAGACTCTTTGTTATTTGGTTGCAGGGTTGCTTGAGAGAGACCATCTTCATCCTCGCCTCCCATGGATTGATAAACCTTAGGTCATCCACTTGAGGGAAATTTGCTATTGTCCTACAAACCTCTGCACTTGGAGGCCCAACAACGTCTACAAGAAGAAGGTTGCGTAGTAGACATCAAGCTCTTTTCTGGCGCTGTTTTCGGGGAGGCTAGGTAAGCGGCACTCACACCCCGTCAACTAAGCTCTTTTCTGGCGCCGCTGCCGGGGAGGTGAGTGCTTGAAGGTATATCTTTAGATCTTGCAATCGAATCTTTTTGTTTCTTGTTTTAGCACTAGTTTAGTTTATAAAAAAAATTACAAAAAATGGAATTGTGTCTACCTCATATGCTTCATCTTTTTAATGTCTTTCGTGAAAATGATGGGAAGGAAAATTGTGCCCAAGTACTAGAAGAAGAATTACATAGAATGCTTGGCATAAGTTATGTGAATGATGAGCATGATTGCAATGTTGTTAGTATGAATTCTTTGAATACCCATGATGCTAATGATATGCAAAACCACAAGCTTGGGATGCTATGTTTGATGAAGATGATATGTTTAGTCCCCCAAGTTTTGATGAGAAAATTTATTATGATGAAAGCATGCCTCCTATCTATGATGATTATTGTGATGACACGTATGCTTTAAAGAATAATGATAACCATGAAACTTGTCATCTTGATCTTAATTTTCAATCATATGATAGTTATTTTGTTGAGTTTGCTCACACTACTATTCATGAGAATAATTTTGCTTATGTGGAGAGTAATAAATTTTTTATGCTTGTAGATCATGAAAAGAATGCTTTAGGTGCTGGTTATATTGTTGAATTCATTCATGATGCTACTGAAAATTATTATGAGGGAGGAACATATGCTTGTAGGAATAGCAATAATATCAAGTTTCATCTCTATGTGCTTAAAGTTTTGAAGTTATGCTTGTTTTGCCTTCCTATGCTAGTTGATTATTGTTCTCATAAGTTGTTTGCTCACAAAATCCCTATGCATAGGAAGTGGGTTAGACTTAAATGTGCTAGTCATAATCTTCATGATGCTCTCTTTATGTTTCAATTCTTATCTTTTATGTGAGCATCATTGAAATCATCATGCCTAGCTAGGGGCATTAAACGTTAGCGCTTGTTGGGAGGCAACCCAATTTTATTTTAGTTTCTTGCTTTTTGGTTCTGTTTAGTAATAAATAATCCATCTAGCTTCTGTTTAGATGTGGTTTTTTGTTTTAATTAGTGTTTGTGCCAAGTAAGACCTATAGGATCTTGGATGATAGTTATTTGATCCTGCTGAAAATCAAAAAGTTTGATTGGCTAGGGAGAGAGATTAGGCGAAAATGGAGGTTTGAGCAAGAATGGAGGTTGGGGAGGGGAGAGGTGGTCTTCTTGGGGAAGAAGACCCCCTTTATATAGTGGGGGAAAAGATCCAACCGTTAGCCCCTCTTTCAGCCCGCGCGACGCGGTACAACCGCACACACCCGCGGTACTACCACATAGGGTTGCGGTACTATAGCTGCAGGGTGTGGTACTACCGCTTGCGCGGTAGTGACCAGATGAGGGCCTGTTGCAAAGGGCAACGAGCGGTAGAATCGCTGAGCGGTACTACCGCGCGCCACTATGGTACTACCGTAAGGCAGGTATCAACTGGTACTGAAAATGCATGGAAGTAATAAATTACTTCCGTAACAACTTCCGCTGAGGTTGGAACTTTGCAAAAGTCCGGCATGGTAGTACCGGACAGCGGTCGCGGTACTACCGCGTAAGAGCAGATGTAAAAAAATTACATCCGCGCCTACTTCCGCATGAATCAGCTTCAAGGCTGGAGGCAGCGGTACTAATGCTCACCAGGAGTGATACTACCGGCCCCTGCGGTACAATCGCACGCCATAGAAGCTTTAGCATTTGGCAGCCTTCATATCATAGATACATGGATAAACGGATGGTGCTCCATCGAACCGAAGGAAAGGTGGTGCAAAGGAGCAGATGTGTACGTGTTGATTCCACCCCAAACCTTTCCGAAGCGGACCCCCTCTTAATAGTACGACTTTCCTACGACTCAAATCCACCGAAAAGAAACGTAGAGTACAGTCATCTTCGATAGGCTCCGAGGGGCGCCGAATCATCTTGTGCCTAGACATGAGATATCTGAAATGCTCAATGGACACAATTAGTCCACAAATGCACTGTCATCAATCACCAAAACCACTTAGGGATAAATATGCCCTTACAATCTCCCCCTTTTTGGAGGATTGATGACAATACGGGATTTGCACATAGAGATATAAAATGAGCATAAGCACTCCTAAAATCTATAAAAATATAGACAAGCTCCCCCTAGATGTGTGCATTCTATAGAAATACTTTGGATTGCAAAACACACACACTAGGATCAACACGCCCCCTATATTTTATAGACAAGGCAATCCTTGCAACAAGATAAGTGACACTAAGCATGGAAGCAAGGTATAGCAAGTGAGCATGATGATAAGGGCACAAGACAAAATAAACTCACAAGATACTAATCATACTTGACAATAAAAGGGTAAGAGTGATGGCATATGTCTCACACCATATGATAGAATAGGTCTCCTGGTCTCACACGCAAATAACACAAACCCAAAGCAACGACGAAGGTTCAACGAAAGCAAGGAGACAAATCAAAGTACTCGCAAATCCTACACTCTCTCCCCCTTTGGCATAGAGACACCAAAAAGTCAGAGAGGACACCTAAGACACAGGTGGTAGCTTCAATAGTAGTGATCACCCATCAATCTCCTCCTCACAGGCAGTAGGAATGGACTCCTCATCTGGCTCAACCCACTGAAATCCTTTCTTCTTCATCCAAGTAGCCTCAGGAGTGATGTTCTTCTAAGACCCATTCGAGAAGTGCTCACCAAGCTTACTCATCTGCTTGTCACGTCGGCGACTCTCTTTCTGAACAATGTGAGTCTGGTACTGCCCCTTGGCTTGCATGCAGAACAGAGCCTTCACCTTGTCCTTGAGCTTCAAAGCCCAAGATGGCTCAGCAGAGGGAGGCTCATATTCATCAGGACTGTCCTCCTCCTCCTCCTCAATCTCATCTTCATCAACATCCATGTGGCAGCCTCTGCCTCAGCCTAGGTAGTGGTGTTAGCCAACTTGTTCTTCTGGCGTAGCCTAATGGGCTGATGGCGAATCCAGTCGGGAGCATGAAACTCTTCACCCTGAAAGAGCTTCTCCCAAGTCTTGTGAATCAAGAGTTGCAAATAGGGTCCATAGATGGGAACCTTACGATGGAACACGGCAGATTGAAGCTCACACCACATGATGTGAGAGACATCAAGTGGTCCAGGTTGTTGAAGGCGCGCATCCTCACAAATAAGCATCATGTCCACAAGATAGGAATGCACCTTGTCCTTGTCTCTCATGCGAGGAAAAAGAGAGTTGCGAAAGATCCGGTGCATGATGTCGAGAAATGGGTTCAGTACATAAGAATTCTTGCCATTGGGTAAACTTTTCTCAACCAGGTATGGTTGAAGCTTGTTCTTGGAAGCAGACTCTGGGTTGGCATGCAGATGGATACCAACGGGCACATCTAGCCCCTCATCACGAACGTGCAACAGATCCATGAACTCCTTCCACTCATCAGTCATCTTCTTTCCATTTGTCATCCAAGTCATGCTCCGCTTCTCATCCGTGTGGAAATGGACAGAAGCAAAAAACCAAGCCACAATCTCCGGGTCATAGTCAAGGTGGAACATGACGATCTCCTCAATACCAAACTGCTCCACCAAGTCCAAAGGCTCACCAAAGTATGCCTAGTTCTTCCTCAGATGCTCCATTTCAATCCACTGAATGGGTACATTGATGTTCTGCTTGGCCTTGATCACATCTAGGAAGATGAGTGATGACCCACAAGTATAGGGGATCAGTTGTGGCTCTTTTCAAAAATTAAGAGTGTCGAACCTAACATGGAGCAGGAGGAAATGACAAGTGGTTTTTAGCAAGGTAATGTCTGCAAGTGCTGAAATTATAAGTAGCAGAGTAGTTTGATAGCAAGATAATTTGTAAGGAGGAAGTAATGATAGTAGTAACAAAAGTGCAGCAAGGTAGCCCAATCCATTTGAGCAAAGGATAGGCCAAAACAGTCTCTTATGATAAGCAAAGCGTTCTTGAGGGTACACAGGAATTTCATCTAGTCACTTTCATCATGTTGGTTTAATTCATGTTCGGTACTTTGATAATTTGATATGTGGGTGGACCGGTGCTTAGGTGCTATTCTTACTTGAACAGACCTCCTACTTATGGTTAACCCTCGCACAAGCATATGCAACTACTAGAAAAGTATTAAGAATAAATTCTAACCATAGCATTAAACTTTTGGATCCAATCGGTCCCTTACGGAATAGCGCATAAACTGGGGTTTAAGCTTCTGTCACTCTCACAACCCATTATCTAATTGCTACTACACAATGCATTCCCTTAGGCCCAAATATGGTGAAGTGTCATGTAGTCGACGTTCACATGACACCACTAAGGGAATCACAACATACATACTATCAAAATATCAAACACATATCAAGTTCACATGATTACTTGCAACATGATTTCTCCTGTGACCTCAAGAAAAAAGTAACTACTCACAAATAATAATCATTCTCAAGATAAGAAGGGTATTAAATAGCATATTGGATCTGAACATATAATCTTCCACCAAATAAACCATATAGTAATCAACCACAAGATGTAATCAACACTACTAGTCACCCACAAGCACCAATCTATAGTTCTAGTAACAAGATTGAACACAAGAGATGAACTAGGGTTTGAGATGAGATGGTTCTGTTGAAGATGTTGATGGATATTGCCCTCCCCAAGATGGAAGAGTTGTTGGTGATGATGAGTGATACGTCTCCAACGTATCTATAATTTTTTATTGTTCCATGCTATTATATTATCTCCATCTAGGATGTTTTATATGCATTTATATGCTATTTTATATGATTTTTGGGACTAACCAATTAACCTAGAGCCCAGTGCCAGTTTCTGTTTGCGAATGTCCATGTCTTTGCATGGTGAATGTCGATGTTTTTGCGAATGTCGATGTTTTTGCATGGCATGCATCTGACATCCTCGGCGTTCCCAGGGAGGTGATTGAGCACCATCATGCTCTCTCTCCTCACGCGCGGCCCGCAGGTAGAAGGACATGAAGCAAGCTTTGGAGTGACAAGAGTTCATCATTGAAGAGATCAGGAAGTTGGAGGCGGCAGGCCTGGTAAGAGCAGTACTCCACCCCACATGGTTGGCCAATCTGGTGGTGGTGCGTAAGGCAAATGGGAAGTGGAGGCTGTGTATTGACTACACAAACATCAATAAAGCCTGTCCAAAGGATCCTTTCCCTCTGCCACGCATTGACCAGATTGCAGACTCCACCGCCGGGTGTGATCTGCTGTCATTCCTTGATGCCTATTCAGGGTACCACCAGATCTTCATGATGAAGGAAGACGAAGAGAATACCACGTTCATCACCCCATGTGGTACGTACTGTTTTGTATGAATGCCTTTCGGGTTGAAGAGTGCTGGTTCGACATTTTCCCGAGCAGTCCAGATTGGTTTGGAGCCCCAACTACATAGAAATATGGAAGCTTATATGGATGACATAGTGGTCAAAACCAAGTACAGGGCCACGCTTGTGCAAGATTTAGAAGAAACATTCGCAAATCTGCACAAGATCAACCTCAAGCTCAACCCAGAGAAGTGTGTGTTCGATGTCCCCTCCAGCAAACTCCTCGGGTCTTTGTGTCTCAACGCAGAATCGAAGCAAATCCCGACAAGATCAAGGTGATCGAGCAGATTGAGGCACCGAAACGGGTCAAAGACGTCCGTAGGCTCGCAGGCTGCGTTGCTGCCATGAGTAGGTTCATCTCCAAATCTACTGAGCGCGCCCTCCCCTTTTTCAAAGTTTTGAAAAAGGCAGGTCCAGTAAAATGGACTCCGGAGGCAGAGGCAGCACTGCAAGATTTGAAGAGGTACCTCTCCTCCACGCCAATACTAGTCACGCCTAAACCACGGGAGCCGTTGCTGCTGTACTTAGCAGCAACGAATCAAGTGGTCAGTGCTGCGCTGGTGGCGCAGAGCGAACTTGAGGGAGAAGCAGCTGTTGCAGCAGAAACGCCGGATGGCAGGCCGGGGTCTTCCCCAGCAGAGCCTGACACTGGCAAACTAGAACCCCCGGCAAGGCCCGGCCCCGGCGAGGCAGAGCCTGAGCGGATGGGCAAAGTGGGACAGAAGAAGAAGATGGTGCAGCACCCTGTGTATTTTGTCAGTTCCCTCGTGCAGGGGGCTAGGTCAAGATATTCTGGAATGCAGAAGCTTCTTTTCGGCCTTCTCATGGCCTCGAGAAAGCTGCACCACTATTTCCAAGCGCACGAGATCACCGTCATCACCCGCCTCCCTTTGCAACGGGTTTTGCACAACCCTGATGTGACAGGGAGGATTATGGAGTGGGCATTAGAGCTGTCGAGCTTTGGCCTCAGGTTTGAAAGTACTTCAATGATCAAAAGCCGAGCTTTGGCAGAGTTCATAACAGAGTGGACCGCAACGCTCGACGAGGAGGTTCAAGAGACCACCCTTCCCGGCAAGGAGACGAGCAGTTAGTGGATTATGTACTTTGATGGAGCTTTCTCACTCCAAGGTGCTGGTGCTGGCGTGCTACTCATCGCACCCACCGGAGAGCACCTCAAGTACGTGATCCAGATGCACTTCCCCCGGGAAAAATCAACAAACAATACGGTGGAGTACGAGGGGTTGCTTGCTAGTCTCAGGATCACGGCAGACCTTGGAATCAAGGAGCTCATCATCAGAGGTGATTCGCAGCTCGTCGTCAAGAAAGTTAACAAAGATTACCAGAGCCCGTTGATGGAGGCCTACATGAATGAAGTGAGGAAGTTGGAAGAGCGTTTCTATCGGATTTCGGGTTCCGACATACCCTTGAGGTTCGAACACTGGGGTGCGCGTGGAGATCTCTCCCCTACCGATCTACGTTCGATCTCCTCGCGCGAACTAAGCTGGAAATGATGAACAACACAAGGGACACGGGGTTTATACTGGTTCAGGCCACCATTGTGGTGTAATACCCTACTCCAGTGTGTGGTGTGGTGGATTGCCTCAGGGGCTGATGATGAACAGTACAAGGGAAGAACAGCCTCGCGAGAGGTGTTCTTGAGCTGGTGCGATGAACTGCTGGGTGAGTTCGATCGCCTCTTTCTCTCTCTCTATCCTTGCCTCTCTTTATGTTCTTCCTAGATGCCTCTACTCTGTGGTGGCTAGCTCTATTTATAGAGGCCCTGGGCCTCTCCCCCAAAATAATGAGCGGGAAGGGCGCCAACAATTGGCCATTTCGAAGAGGAACATCTAGTACAAGTTATCCTGACCAAAGGTGGTCTTCGACTGCCAAAAGCACTGGTGGTGACACCGTTTTGGGCTCCACGGTGACCTCCGTCCTGCCGTCCGGCTGATCTTGGTGTCATTGCACCGGAATGGTAACCTTTGCCTGATGCCTTGGCCTGCGCTTGCCCCCTTTGCACTGAAAGGGAAACAAGGACCTTCTTGTGAGGGGCGCCCCAGTCTTCGATCGTCATGGCTTGCGTCATGGGCTCCTCGCGAGGTACCCCTGCATTGATCTCTCCGCCTCCTCATGAGCCTGCCTGACGAGGGTGCCTCTGAGGAAGCCTCCTGTTGTCTGCCCCGCGAGGCTTGGCCCCTCGCGAGGGTCTTGAGCTTGAGCCGATGAAGATGGGCCGCGCTGGGCCCCTACTTGAGCCACGCCGCAGGCAGGCAAGTCTGGGGACCCCCGTTCCCAGAACGCCGACAGTAGCCCCCGGGCCCAAGGCGCGCGCGGGCTTGGCTTAGCGGAGAAGCGAAGGGGCAAGCGCGAAGCGCCGCGGGCCCCAATTACCTGCAGCCTTGGGCGCCGCGTGGCGGTTGATTGGGCATGGGCGACTGCGCTCCCCGCGACGCCTCGGCAACTGCATGACTTGACAGGTCCCTGCATGCAGAGATATGGGTCATGATTACCTGCGTTCGTGGTGCTCGGCGGTTGGCCTTCTCAGGCTATAAGTGCGGGGCTGTGTAAGCCCCCTTAGTCCACCTCTTCCTGCTACTCCTTCTCGTCCTCTTCGCTGCCCGCCGTTCCCATGGCTCCGAAGAGATTCTCGGCCACAGAGAAAGGCAAGGCCCGCCAGGCGGGGCCTGACTCCCCCCGACCAAGCGAGGCCGGGGTCGTCTGTCGGATTTCGGGTTCCGGCAGACCCTCTAGGTTCGAACTCTGGGGTGTGCACGGAGATCTCGCCCCCTACCAACCTGCACCTCGTCGCCTCGCTAGGATCTAGACTACCAAAGGAACAACACAAGAGACGCAAGGTTTATACTGGTTCGGGCCACCATTGTAGTGTAACACCCTACTCAAAGTGTGTGGTGTGGTGGATTGCCTCTTGGGCTGATGATGAACAATACAAGGAAGAACAGCCTCGCGAGGGTGAGGTGTTCTTGTGGCTAGGCTCTCGATCGGATTGGATCAAGCTAAGATGAGGCGAGATGTCTATTTTTTCCTACTGTGGTAGCTAGCTCTACTTATAGGCAAGGGCCCTGGGCCTCTTCCCAAATATTGAGCGGGAAGGGCGCCAACAATCGGCCATTTTGAAGGGGAACATCTAGTACACTTATCCTAACTAAAGTTGGTCCTCGCCTTTCAAAGGCTCTGGCGGTGACGCCGGCTTGGGCTCCACGATGACCTTCTTCCTGCCGTTGCGACGGTCTTGGTCTTCTTGCACCGAAACGGGTGCCTTTGCTTGATACTCTCGCCTGCGCTTGCCTCCTTTGCACCAAAGAGGAAATGAGGGCACTGCACAGGCTGGCACCCGCCTGGCGCCCTTGGTCGTCATGGCTTGCGTCATGGGCACCTCGTGAGGTACCCCGCCTTGATCTCTGCGCCTCCTCGCGAGCCAACCTGACGAGGCCGTGCCTGAGGAAGCTTCACATCGTCCGCCCATGAGGCTTGGCCCTCGCGAGGGTCTTGAGCTTATCTTGATGAAGATGGGCGTCTTGGGCCACCCCTTGAGCCACGCCGCAGCCCGCAGGCGAGCAAGTCTGGGTACCCCTGTTCCCGAACGCCGACAGTAGCCCAGGCCCAAAGCGGCGCTGGACTTGGCTGAACAGAGAAGCGAAGGGCAAGTCTGAGCGCGGGCCCTAACAGCCTGCGGCCTCGGGCGCCGCGTGGCGGTTGATTCGACGTGGGCGGCTCTGCTCCCCCACGACGCCTCGGCAACTGCACGAATTGACAAGTCCTTGCATGCAGAGCGGGTCATGATTACCTGCGATCGTGGAGGCCGGCGGTTGGCCTTCCCTGGCTATAAGTACGTGACGGCGCCTGCCCTTCCAGTCCATCCCTTCTTGCTTCTCCTTCTTCTTCATGGCTCCGCCAAAGAGGTTCTCGGCCGCGGAGAAAGGAAAGGTCCGCCAGGTGGAGCCTGACTCTCCCCCGCCCAAGCGCGGCCGGGGCCGTCCTGGCAAGCACCCTGTGGCTCCCATAGTGGCTCCTCGCGGCCGTGGAGGTGATCTCCCACACGGTGACGGGTGGCAGGCCATTGATGGGGGGCGCGCTATGGCCGCACGACCCCCTAGGCCGCGCTTCCACTCGGCAGAGGTGCTGCCAGAGTTTGTTGTGTGGTCGGCGGAGCCGACCAGCACACGGCTCCAGCTTCCTTGCTTCCTCCTAGGTGAGCTTCGGCGGTGCCAGGCGGCCTCACGGTTTCAGGCGGGACGGTTGCAGGCCGGGCCTCTGAGCTTCGCTGGAGGTCTCTGCAGCCGAGAGCGTGGCCTTGACCCGCGGCTGGCAAACGTTTGCCCGCACGTGGTCTGAGCCGGCAGTGCACCCTGCACTTCAAGTTCGACGGCGATGCCACCCTCCACGTGAGGGTGTTCGGGGAACTCGGTCGCTGTGCTGGGTGCTTCCCTGAGGACGACGACCGCGGCCGTGGGCCTAGCCCCAGCGACGATGAAGACGACAGCGCGCGCGTGGTTGGCGGTGCTCGGGGTTCATCGAGTTTTGACGACTCTTCTTTGGGCAGCGGCTCCTCCAGCGGTGGCCGCGACCAGCCTCCGCGCCGCCGCGCCCGCCTGGAGGGAGGTAGCGGGTCTGCCCGCCGTCGCGCCTCGGTGAAGCGCGAGAGGGAGTCCGCCTAGCTCCGGAGGCAGTTTGAGTCTCCACCGCGAGTTGGTGTCAGGCGAGTCACGCCTGTTTTGTTCTTTTCCTTTTCCTGCGCAAAGAGACAGTAGTGTAGGTCCCCGCGGGGCATGCCTAGACTATTGCTGTTAATTATCGTACTGTTTCCGCTATTTTTATATTAGGCTTCTGCGCCGCGCGCCTGCGCGTAGAAATTACTTAGCTTGGGGGCGACCTATTGCGATCCTCGCCTCCCGAGCCCGAGGCCTCGTCAAACGCTTTATGCCCTACAAATATTAGTCAGGAGAGGTAGCTTCCGGCCTCAGTGGTAGAGGCGACCGACCCAGGCCCTGTGTTCGCGTCGCGGTGCCCGTGGGGCACGGACTGGAGGGATGCTCCCGTAGCAGATTCGGTTGGGGGAAGCCTCAAACAACAGGGGGCAGAAACGCCATGAGGGTGCTCAGCATTGCTCCCTCGCGAGACTCGCGCGAGAGAAATTGAGGCAGGAGAGCGAAGAAAGAAAGCAAAGAGTCACAAGTAAAAGACGGCAACCACTCCAATAAAACTCCAAATGAGGATGAACAAGCCAACTGCAGAAAGCAAATGAAAAAAGCCGCGTACGGCACCTAATCTAGTCTTCGACGTCTTCTCACCAGCGCGGGGTAAGTGCTACCACTGGGTGTGGGAGGGAGCCCCAGGGCCTGAGGCCGGCGCTCCTGAGACTCCGGGGTGTGTACAACCCCAACTCATTATTACCTGAGAGTGTCACGGGCGGCGAGCTTCACATGCATTGGCCTTCTTCACAGGCTCCGGGACTTTCTCAGAAAAATGAGCTTCACAGGCGTTTGCCTTCTTCACAGGCTCTGGGCCTTTTCCAAACGCAACGCTTCACAGGCGTTCGCCTTCTTCACAGGCTCTGGGCCTTTTCCAAAACGCAACGCTTCACAGGCATTCGCCTTCTTCACAGGCTCTAGGCCTTTTCCAAAACGCAACGCGTCACAGGCGTTCGCCTTCTTCACAGGCTCTGGGCCTTTTCCAAAACGCAACGCTTCACAGGCGTTCGCCTTCTTCACAGGCCCTGGGCATTTTCCAAAACGCAATGCTTCACAGGCGTTCGCCTTCTTCACAGGCTCTGGGCCTTTTCCAAAACGCAACGCTTCACAGAAGTTCGCCTTCTTCACAAGCTCTGGGCCTTTTCCAAAACGCAACGCTTCACAGGCGTTCGCCTTCTTCACAGGCTCTGGGCCTTTTTAGGGGTAAAACCTCCTTAGGTGCTGGATGTTCCACGCGTTCTGGACGGGCACCCCCTCCTGAGTCTCCAAGCGCGCGGAGCCGGGCCTGGAAACATGAACAACCTTGAACGGGCCCTCCCACATGGGAGAGAGCTTATGCAGTCCCTCCCTGGAGAGAACCCGCCTGAGCACGAGGTCCCCTACCTCAAGAGTTCTGGGGCGGATGTTGCGGCAGTGGTATCGTCGCAGTGCTTGTTGGTACCTCGCCGCTCGTAACGCGGCTTCTCGACGATGCTCCTCCCCCAGCACGAGGTCCGTCCCCCGCATGGCGTCCTGCTGCGCCTCGTCGAACGCCAGGACCCGTGCGGAACGACGTCTGACCTCGTGAGGGAGGACCGCTTCAGCTCCATAGACCAAGAAGAACGTGGTATCTCCAGTTGGCTTGGTCGCGGTCATGCGGATGGACCACAACACGGACTGAAGCTCGTCGTACCAACCTCTGCCGCAGGCCTCCAGCTTCTTCTTGAATGTCCTGGTCTTGAGGCCTCTCAGGGCCTCCGCGTTGTCCCGCTCGTCTTGACCGTTGCTCCATGGGTGCGCTACTGAAGCGTAGCATACCTGCATCCCAAGGTTAGCACAGTATGTTTTGAAGAGGTTACTGGTGAACTGCGAACCGTTGTCGGTGATGATGCGGTTCGGCACCGAACCGCTCACGATGCCCTTGATGAACTTGACCGCAAAACCTGCGGGGATGGTGCGGACGGCTTCCACTTCAGCCCACTTGGTGAACTTGTCCACGGCGACGTAGAGGTAGCGATAGCCCCCTGACGCCCGAGGAAATGGGCCCAGGATATCCAGCCCCCAGACTGTGAATGGCCACGATAGGGGTATAGTTTGCAGACCTCCCGCCGGCTGATGGATCCGCTTGGCATGGAATTGGCAGGCCTCGCAAGCCTTCACCAGTTCGACGGCATCATTGAGCGCAGTGGGCCAATAGAACCCGCTGCGGAACGCCTTGCCAATGAGGGCCCGCGATGATGAATGATGCCCATAGTCTCCACCGTGTATATCTGCCAGCAGTTCCTTCCCTTGCTCCCTGGAGATGCAGCGTAGTGACACATCATTTGGTCGCTTCCGGTAGAGCTCTCCATCCTCGACGCCTTGATATGTTGTGGCTTGCCGCGCCACACGCTCTGCTTCCTCCTCCTTCTCCGGCAAGGTCCCTTGCGTCAAGTAGCTCCGGAGCTCTGTGATCCAGCACCTCTCTTGAGGCTCCAGCGTCAACAGCAGGCGCGCTCCTGAGGCCAGGCCACAGACTGGGGCTCCCAAGGCTGGTGGCTGGGGAGCTCCTCCCGAGGCTGCACCGTGCTTGACAGCGATGGCGTGGCCGAGGGCTTGAAGAGCCGCTCCTCGAAGACGCCAGGCTCCTGAGGTAGCCGCCTGGATGCTCGTTTGGCGATGTCGTCGGCCTCCTGATTGGTGCCACGGGGCACATGCTGCAACTCCAGCCCAGAACTGCTTCTCCATCCTGCGGACCTCCGCGAGGTAGGCTTCCATGTGCTCATCCCTCGGCTTGTATACCTTGTTGGAGAAGTTGACGAGGAGTTGTGAATCACCCTTAATGGTAAGGCGCTTCACTCCTAGGGCAACTGCGGCCTTCAAGCCTGCTATCAGACCTTCATATTCTGCTATGTTGTTGGAGACCTTTTCTCCGTGCTGGAAACAGAGTTGCACGACATAGTAGAGCTTGTCTTGAGTAGGAGATATAAGCACTACACCAGCCCCCGCGCCGTGCCTGGAGAACGCCCCGTCGAAGTACATGACCCAACCGTCCGGCGCCTCGCTTCCCGGGGAGAGGGATCGATCCTCATCAGCCTTGAGGCCCGGCGCCTCCGTCCATTCTGCCACGAAGTCCGCCAATGCGGCCCCCTTGATGACTCTGGTTGTGCTGAATTCGAGCTGGAACGCTTGCAGTTCGATGTTCCACTCAGCGACTCTTCCAGCTGAGTTGGGGCTCCTGAGCACCCTTTCCAAGGGGTATGCTGAGACAACCTTGATGGGGTGGCCCTGAAAATAATGCCGCAGCTTGCGCGAGGCCACCAATAGCGCGAGGAGGAGTTTACGAGGCATGGGGTACTGCGCCCTTGCGTCCCCGCAACCTTTGTCTTGGCGAAGTACAGGGGTGTTCAACGAGGTTGGGAGTCTTTGGTGTCGATGGCGCCCTCAGGAGACCATGGCGCATCACGAGACAGTGGAGCCTCCAGTGCTGGTCGCCAGAGGAGGGTCTCTTACATCTTTGTGCGTTTCCCTGCGGCGGCTGATCCTTCTCGGCTGTGGTTGTGGTCTCTGTGAGTCTTCCTTGATCCTGCTTCGCCTTGACCCGGGAAGCTGCCGCGGCTTTGGTCCAACGCTCCTCCCTAACTGCCACCAGGGCTGCTGGCGAAGTAGGGAGTGGCTGCAAGGTAGAGCACCAGGGGTTCTTGAGGGCGCGGGGCCACTATTACCGGAGGGCTGGTTAGGTACCTGTTGAGATCCTGGAACGCCTTGTCGGCCTCTTGAGTCCATTCAAAGGGCCCCTTTTTCTTCATCAGCTGGAAGAAAGGCAGCATTCACTCCCCCAACTTGGAGATGAAGCGTCCTAGTGCAGTCACGCGCCCAGTGAGCTTCTGCATTTCTCTGAGGGTCTTTGGAGGGCTCATGTCCGCGACCGCCTTGACCTTCTCTGGGTTAGCCTCGATGCCTCGGTGGGACACGAGGAAGCCCAAGAGCTTGCCCGAGGGGACCCCAAACACACACTTCTTCGGGTTGAGCTGCAGGTTCACTGCGTTGAGGCTCGCGAAGGTCTCCTCCAGGTCTTGTATCAGGGTTCTGGCTTCCCGAGACTTCACCACAAATGTCATCGACGTAAGCCTCAACATTCTTCTCGAGCTGCGGGCCCAAGGTGATGTGCATCAGCCGCTGAAAGGTTGCCCCTGTGTTGCGCAGCCCGAACGGCATGCATGTGTAGCAGTACACCCCACACGGGGTCAGGAAAGCCGTTTTCCACGTCTTCTACCGCCATCTTGATCTGGTGATACCCAGAGAAGGCATCCAGGAAACATAACAGGTCGCACTCGGCGGTGGAATCGACGATCCGATCGATGCGAGGGAGCGGGAATGGATCTTGCGGGCAGGCTTTGTTGAGGTTGGTGAAGTCGACACACATGCGTTCCTTCCCCCTTTTCTTTGGCACGACGACCGGGTTGGCCAACCAATCCGGGTATCGGACCTCGCGAATGACCCATGCAGCTTCTAACTTGCGGGTCTCTTGGATGATGAAAGCCTGCTTTTCAGTGGACTGCTGCCTTGCCTTCTCCTTCATGGGGCGTACATTGGGGCACACGTTGAGGTGGTGCTCGATTACGCCTCTCGGGATCCCTGCCAACTGATCTGGTTCCCATGCGAACACCTTCTTATTCGCTCGTAGGAACTTAACCAGGGCCTCCTCCTGCTCGGGCTCGAGGTTGGCGCCTATGGTGAAGGTGGCGTTAGTGGATCCGTCCTCGTCGACCCGATGTCTGCTTGGTTTACGCCTTGTCTTGGGTGAACAGCTGCTTCTTCTTGGCCGGCGCAGCCCCCTTGGGCTCAGGGGCGTCTGAGTCGGCGGGCTGTGCCGCCGCCGTAGCCTTGAAGACGTGCTTGAGTACCTGCAACGCATCCTTGGTGTCTGCGGACACGGTGAGGACGTCGTTGCTCCCGGGCATCTTCATGAGGTTGTATGTTGGGTGAGTCGCGGCCATGAACTGGGCTAGTGCCGGGTAGCCGAGGATGGCGTTGTATGGGAGGCCGATGGGGGCGATGTCGAAGTCGATTAGCTCCGTGCGGAAGTTGTCGTAGGTGACGAAGGTCACTGGAAGACGGAGCTGCCCCAGGGAGCCGGCTGAACCGCCTCCGACGCCCAAGAAGGGCCCGCTAGGCCGAAGCCGCTCCAGCGGTATGTGGAGGAGGCTGGAGGCTTCAACCGAGAGCACACTGAGGCCCGCGCCGCCGTTGATGAGGGTCCTGGGGACGACCACCTGGCAAATGGTGGGAGTGCACAGCATTGGGAGCTCGCCCGAGCAGGTTGAGTTGGAGGGGTGGTCCTCCGAGCTGAAGGCCAGATCGACCTTGGGCGCCGACCGACCTGGGGGAGCCCCCTGCCGCGTGGAGGCAGCGCCGACTGGCCAGACGAATGGCAGCGTGGCGGCTGAAGGTGGCGCCCGCGAGCCGCCCAGGAAAACGCGGCTGACGGCCAAGCGCCCGGCGCAACGTGCTGGGCGACGAAGAGGTTCGCAGCTCTTCCCAAGAGGCCACGGAAGCCGCTGGCAGGTGGAGCAGCCACATGCGCGGGCGTCGGTGAGGGCCATGGGAAGCGATTAGCCATGACCTGTTATGCCGCCTCTGCCGAGGATGGCTTCCTCATACGCCAGCAGGAAGGCCAACGGATCAGTTGTGCCGTTGTAACGCGGCGGCGTCTCCGGCTTGAACTTGTTCGGCCACCGCACTGCTGGGGCCAAGGCTCGAGCCCTCGCCTTGGCCCGTGGCGATCGGAGTGGGTGGCGCGCTGCTCATCGTGAGGCGAGTCGCGGTGTCGGCGGAGTCTTGGTCGGCGGAAGGAGCTCTGGCGCACCCTACAGCGCGCCAAATGTCGGATTCGGGTTCCGGCAGACCCTCTAGGTTCGAACTCTGGGGTGCGCACGGAGATCTCGCCCCCTACCAACCTGCACCTCGTCGCCTCGTTAGGATCTAAACTACCAAAGGAACAACACAAGAGACGCAAGGTTTATACTGATTCGGGCCACCATTGTAGTGTAACACCCTACTCCAGTGTGTGGCGTGGTGGATTGCCTCTTGGGCTGATGATGAACAATACAAGGAAGAACAACCTCGCGAGGGTGAGGTGTTCTTGTGGCTAGGCTCTCGATCGGATTGGATCAAGCTAAGATGAGGCGAGATGTCTCTTTTTTCCTACTGTGGTGACTAGCTCTACTTATAGGCAAGGGCCCTGGGCCTCTTCCCAAACATTGAGCGAGAAGGGCGCCAACAATCGACCATTTTGAAGGGGAACATCTAGTACACTTATCCTGACTAAAGTTGGTCCTCGCCTGTCAAAGGCTCTGGCGGTGACGCCGGCTTGGGCTCCACGATGACCTCCTTCCTGCCGTTGCGACGGTCTTGGTCTTGTTGCACCAAAACGGGTGCCTTTGCTTGATACTCTCGCCTGCGCTTGCCTCCTTTGCACCAAAGAGGAAATGAGGGCCTTTGCAGTGGCGCCCGCCTGGCGCCCTTGGTCGTCATGGCTTGCGTCACGGGCACCTCGTGAGGTACCCCGCCTTGATCTCTCCGCCTCCTCGCGAGCCAACCTGACGAGGCCGTGCCTGAGGAAGCTTCCTGTCGTCCGCCCCGCGAGGCTTGGCCCCTCGCGAGGGTCTTGAGCTTGTGCTAATGAATATGGGCTGTACTGGGCCACCCCTTGAGCCACGCCGCAGGCAGGCAAGTCTGGGTACCCCCGTTCCTAGAACGCCGACATCGTCCTTGCAAACATCCCACCGTCCCTGTAGCGGCTTCCCGCGACCACAGAGGTGGTTCCCTGCGCGGTGGCGAGCGCTCGGCTGCCGGGGGGAGGCATGTTGTGACCGCGCGGCCCCCAGGCCGCGCTTTCGCTCGGTGGAGGTGCTGCCGGAGTTTGTCGTGTGGTCGGCGGACCCGATCAGCACCAGGCTCCAGCTTCCCCGTTTCTTCATAGCCGTGACGCGGCCAGCGCCCGATGCGGCCGGCTCCAAGCGGGCGGTTCTTTGCGGCGAGGGCCTCTGGGCTTATTTGGAGGTCTCCGCCTCGAATGGGCCTCGACTCGCGGCAAGCGTTTGCCAGCAGCCTGGGCGGCGATGCACCCTGCACTTCAAGTTCGATGGCGACGCCACCCTCTACGTGAGGATATTTGGGGAAGATGGTCGCCGCGCTGGGTGCTGCCCCGAAGATGATGATCGCGGCCGCCTGCCCAGCCCCGGTACCGACCAGGATGAAGACGACGACAGGCACACAGGCGGCGGTGCTCGAGGTTCGCCAAGCTTCGGCGTCTCCCCCTCAGGCAGCAGCTCTTCCAGCGGTGGCTGCGACCAGCCCCCGTGTCGTCGCGCCCGCCTGGGTGAAGGTAGCGGGTCAGCCCACCGTCGCGCCCCGGTGAAGCGAGAGGAGGGATCCGCCTGAGCCCCAGGAGCAGCTTGAGCTTTTGCCGTCAGTTGGTGCCGGACAAGTCATGTCCATTTTGCTTTTCTTCCTTTCCTGCGTGGAGAAAGAACGTAGTACAGGGCCCTGCGGGGGCGTGTTAGAATTGTTGTTGTTAACTATCGCGCTGCTTTCGCCATTTCTACGCTATGTTTCCGTGCCGTGTATCCATGTATGCGAATTTTTTAAGCTTGATGGAGCTCGACGCGGCCCTCGCCTTCCGAGGCTGAGGCCTCACCGTGCGCTCCACGCCCTGCAAGGATTAGTTAGACGGGTAACCTTCGGTCCTGGCAGCGGGGGCGATCAGCCTAGGTCCTGCGTTCGTGTCGCGATGCCCGTGAGGCACGGACCGGGAGGGGTGCTCCCGCGGAGGACTCGGAAAGGAAAGCTCCAGATGGTCGGGGCAGAAGACGCTCGCGAGGGCGCCCGTGAACCTCCCTCGCGAGACTTGTGCGAGAGAAAACGAGGCGAGTGGGTGAAAAGACATAGAGTCACAAGCCAGGAACGCCAACAATTCCAATAAGACTTCAAACGGGAATAAACACGCCGACTGCAGAAAGCAAATGAAAAAGCCGCGTCCGGCACCTATATTCTAGTCTTCGACGTCTTCTCACCAGCGTGGAGCTAAGTGTTGCCACTGGGCGTGGGCGGGAGCCCCGAGGCCCAAGGGCGGCACTCCGGAGACTCCGGGGCGTCTACAGCCCCACTCATTATTACGTGAGAGTGTCATGGGCGGCGAGCTTCACAGGCATTGCCCTTCTTCACAGGCACCGGGCCTTTTCCAAAATGGGACAGCTTTACAGGCGTTTGCCTTCTTCACAGGCACCGGGCCTTTTCCAAAACGCGACAGCTTCACAGACATTTGCCTTCATCACAGGCACCGGGCCTTTTCCAAAACGGGACAGCTTCACAGGCATTATGCCTTCTTCACAGGCACCGGGCCTTTTCCAAAACGCGACAGCTTCACAGGCATTTGCCTTCTACACAGGCACCGGGCCTTTTCCCAGGCGCTATGCCTCGCTCAGGGATAGAACCTCCGGAGATGTTGAATGTTCCATGCGTTCTGGATGGGTGCCCCCTCCGGGGTCTCCAAGCGCGCGGAGCCGGGCCTGGAGACATGAACAACCTTGAATGGGCCCTCCCACATGGGAGAGAGCTTGTGCAGCCCTTCCCTGGAGAGGACCCGTCTAAGCACGAGATCCCCTACCTCAAGAGTGTTGTGGCGGATGTTGCGGCAGTGGTATCGTCGCAGCGCCTGTTGGTACCTTGCCGCTCGCAACGCGGCTTCTTGGCGGCGTTCCTCCCCTAGCACGAGATCCATCCCCCGCATGGCGTCCTACTGCATCTCATCGAACGCCAGGACCCGCGCGGAGCAATGCCTGACCTCATGAGGGAGAACGGCCTCCGCTTCGTAGACGAGGAAGAGCGGGGTCTCGCCAGTCGGCTTGGTCGCGGTAGTGCGCATTGACCACAGCACGGACTGGAGCTCGTCGCACCAGCCCTTGCCGCGGGCCTCCAGCTTCCTCTTGAAGGTCCTGGCCTTGAGGCCCCTCAGGACCTCCGCGTTGGCTCGCTCAGCCTGGCCGTTGCTCCGGGGCTGTGCTACCGAAGCGTAGTATATCTGCGTTCCAAGGTTAGCACAGTACGTTTTGAAGAGATTACTGGTGAATTGTGAACCGTTATCGGTGATGATGCGGTTGGGCACCCCAAATCGGCTCACGAGGCCCTTGATGAACTTGACCGCGGAGCCTGCCGAGATTGTGCGGACGGCTTCCACCTCAGCCCACTTGGTGAATTTGTCCACGGCGACATAGAGGTAGTGATAGCCCCATGGCGCCCGAGGAAACGGGCCTAGAATGTCTAGCCCCCAAACTGCGAATGGCCATGAGAGGGGTATAGTCTGCAGACCCCCCGCAGGCTGATGGATCTGCTTGGCGTGACACTGGCAGGCCTCGCAAGCCTTTAACAGCTCAACGACGTCGTTGAGTGCTGTGGGCCAGTAGAACCCACTGCGGAACGCCTTGCCGATGAGGGTTCGCGTCGACGAGTGGTGTCCACAGTCCCCGCCGTGTATGTCCGCCAGCAACTCCTTCCCTTGCTCTCTAGGGATGCAATGTAGGGACACGTTGTCAGGACCCCGATTCCAAGTCACATCGATCTAGCCGGTAACACCTCATATCACTTTGTGGCCTCATGAACGGTATTCCCACGGGTGTCGCCTTACCATGGCCCGGGACCGTTTGCGCCTTTTGGCTCACGTATATGATAGTGTCGCTAGCATCCATATGATAGAGAACCCGGGCCGACATGGCTAGTCGTGAACCCAAAGTGGCACTAACCCATGGGGACAGGCATACATGAATCACATCGAGCATGTCGGTTGACAGCGTGTGAATCGGGCTGTAACCTGGGCTAACGGGACTCAGGAACCCGGGCTGTAGCATGCTAGGCAGGACTCGGATGTCACCGTGACATTTCCCGAAGGACAGACACATGAACGAAGTGAAACACATACCCGGCAGTCAAGTGTCTGGCGGTAGTCTTGGGCTAGCAGAACTCCGGTGAACCGGGCTGTAGCGGACTACTATGGCTCAAGGAAGCACTAGAATACATTTCCCCATAAGAGAGGCTGCCAAGGATAAACAACTAGATTGTCGGAGATCCGGCCGGGGTGTCGCTAATGGCCCCAAACGATGAGAGCAGGGTTCCCGAGGCACCAGACGGGCGTCCCGGTACACCGTGCCTCGTGTCTCTAACGCAACATAGCCCACCCCTAGGGTCAGCGCTACGCACGGCCCCCAACACATATCCTACAAACACCAGAAACTAGTTGCAACTCCTGGACAAAGATCGAGGCGATTAATAAGCCGAGAGGGGCCGAGTTACCGGAACCCAATGTGTGGTAGTAACTGTTTCATGGATCACAAACACAGAACTCAGTTCACGAGGACGGCTTGCAATGAGACAACCCACCATGTACTCCTACATGGCCTCTCACCGCTACCTTTACCAAATCGTGTTCACACACTTAGCTCTCAACAGTGGGACATGTTCACACACCTCGATTCATCCCCGATGAATCGGACTGACTCAACTCTAAGCGATGGCAGGCATGACAAACAAGCATGTATGAGTAGGCACATCAGGGCTCAAACAACTCCTACTCATGCTAGTGGGTTTCATCTATTTACTGTGGCAATGACAGGTCATGCAGAGGAAAAGGGTTCAGCTACTGCAGCAAGTAACAAATAAATCGTTGTTGTCCTAATGCAGTAAAAGAGAGCAGGAGCGAGAGAGTGGGATTGTATCGGAATGAACAAGGGGGTTTTGCTTGCCTGGCACTTCCGAAGATAATATAGCTCTTCATCAATGTCATCGATCTCATCGTCGAAACCACGTCTATCGAGAGGGGAAAAATGCCGGCAACACAGAAGAAACACAATCAATGCCATGCAACAAAATGATGCATGAATGTGACATGGCAATATGTTGTTGATTGGCCTAATGCAACTAGCAACAAGTTAAATGAAGTTGGTTTGAATCAAAGATTCAAATTCAAACTCCATATGTGTTTCTTTAAATGCCATGTAATTGAATTGTCCTAACAGTGGTCATAAGTTGTTCTATCATGCATGAAAATGGTATAGATGGATAGATTGGATTTTTCTGATCATTTTTCATATATAACTTGTTTGATTTGGAGTTACGGTTGAATTTCTATGATTT
This sequence comes from Aegilops bicornis, assembly GCA_021605145.1. Classification (NCBI taxonomy): domain Eukaryota; kingdom Viridiplantae; phylum Streptophyta; class Magnoliopsida; order Poales; family Poaceae; genus Aegilops; species Aegilops bicornis. The sequence continues at coordinate 306,707,247 of CM038669.1, forward strand.
TTAGAAGTTTATACTATTTTTTGGAATTTCCTGAGTAAGAATAAATCCAGAAAAACCTATTACTGCGTCAGCATGAAGTCACTGTGATGTCAGCAGGTCAACAACAGCGGTCTAGGTCAAACCTGACCAGTGGGGTCCACTGGTCAGTGACACAGTGATGTTCAGTGTCAATGATAGGTGGGGCCTGGTCAACGGCCACGTCATCCGGGTCAGCACTGACTTGTGGGGTCGGTCAACGCTGAGGTGGCAAGGTCAAACAGACCAGTGGGGCCACGGTCATTAGCTTAAATTAAACAGGGAATAACCCTGTGGTTAGTTAACGGGTGGGGCCCGTCTCTCAGCGTCTGTTAGGGAGGGATTAGTGGTGATTAGCCTTAATTAAGCGACCACGTCAGCGGTCGACGCCGGTGACCAAAAGCACGGCGGTGGCTCGCCGGAGATGCTCGGGTTTGAGCTACGGGCGGCTAAACGAAGCGCGGAAGGGCTCATTGAACGCCCGTGGGCGGCGCATCCAACGGTGGTAGCGGTTTCTTGTGAGGTGGCCTCTAGCGGCGGCAAGAAGTCAACGGCCGGAGCTTCGAGCGAGCTCGAGCTCGGGGCCACAACGGCCTTGGCGATCTTGAGGTTAACGCCTCTGGCGTCTCTGTGATCTTGGCGGGGCGTTGGGCGCATGCGGGACCAAATGGTCACCGGAGCATCTTCGCCCGGCGAGCTTTGGCGGCAGCGCTGTCGGGTGAGAAGCGGCGGCGGCTCTACGACATGCTAGAGAAAGCGGAGAGGGGGATGATCGAGGAGCTCACAGAGTGCGGTGGTGGCCTCGGCGTGCTCGAGGAAGCTTCGGACGGCGGCGAAGTCGGCGATGGAGATCGCGGCGGCCGGCGATGAAGAAGTGGTCGGGGCCAGCGTTTGAGCTCTTCCGGCCATGTGAGTGACGGAGAGGGCGAGGGTGACACGGCGGAGCTCGGGGCTGGTCCATGGGTCTAATCTTTGGGCGGTGGCAGCGGTGGTGACGAGCAGCGGCGAACCCGCTTCGGTGGTCGTGTGGGAGAGAAGCAGAGGAGGAGAGAGGACTGGAGTGGCGGTTGGGTTCGGAGGCGTGTGTGGTGCTCACGGCCGCGATCGGGAAGCGGCGGATCACGGGAGGTGGCTCGAGCGTCTTGGCGTCACGGTGGCCCTGCGCCCTCGTGCCCAGCACGAGGTTGAGGATGATGGCGCATGGGCCTGGTGGGCTGGCTTCTCTCTGGGCCAGGTAAGTAGCAGTACTCCCTCCTTCTCATTTTCTATTTAAATTATTGTTTTCTAATTATTTGCCTCTGTTTCAGCTTAGGAAAAATACCAAGGCATTTCCTAAAATCCTGAAAATATTCATGGACACTTGCTGAATTATTTGATGGCCCAAAAATAGTTCCAACATTATTTGAACATTTAAATTATTTATAGTATTTAAATGCCCAAAGTCAAATACAATAAGTTTTAATTCAAAAATCCAGAATGGCCTAGAAATATGTGCATCATTTTTGGCAGAGGTTTTCACCCTTAACAAAAATCATGAACTTTTCTTAGGAACATTTTGGGTTTATTGAAAAGATTTTATAGTTGACCCTATTTGATTTAATTTTGGTGCTAGGGTTTGTCAATCCCCATTTCAACTTAAATAAAATTTAAACATGATGCAACAAGATGCAAACACCAGGCAGTACCAGCAGCTAGGGATGTGACAACTCACCCCCACTAAATAAGAATCTCGTCCCGAGATTCAAGTCGTGAGGTAAGAAGTCAGAGTGGTCACAAGCTAACAAGATCTTCACGATCCAACTGTCCTTCTCAAGATGTTGATTCGGTCACCATGTTTGTCTCGACATCTTGCTCTGAGAACTCCAGCTATCATGTCAACGAGAGGAAAGGGAAAACTCTAGAAGGATCGATCTTCTCGAAGATCGGACAACTGACGATCAACTCATGGAATGAGACGTTGAACATTTCTCGAGCTGAGACATGAAACATACATCCAGAGGAATGAGGTGTAACAGATGACGAAGGTTCACTACGTAGACACAATTCCACACTTAAGAAGGTGGTGTACGGTTGTCAACGTAGCAAGGAGTTGATTTGTCATGATACCATAACGAGACATCTTAAGGAAGGTGACTCGCAGAAATATTCCCTTAAGTGGCAAAAAGAATTACTTTTGTTTCAGAGATCATTGAAACTCTTTATACCCGCCTAAGGCAATCACAATCGATCGTTTGGCGGAGTTCAAATGAATGGCATATCCGGATTCGAATGGATGATGTGGACTACCTTGTTGAAGACAACGTGATGGATGATTTTGCTTATCATCGGAAATGGATGGGACCCATGGTAGGACCCTTTGTTGAAGGCGATCTGACCAGAAATTACCGAAAAGGGTAGCCCATGGTTGGATGGCACAATGGCGGTGCAAGCTAGGGACAAAGTGCTAATGCTGGGAATGTTCCAACCATCATATCTGCCTGAAATTCAGATCTGGTTGGTGTCAGGATATTCCAGACTCATCAAGTCTAGAAAGAAAATTGAAGGTTTGCAACACAAATCGACGAGATGACGTTGCGAGATTCTCGGGAGATTAACTACGATAGCAAGCTCCAAAACATGAGCTGGTTCTGCTACATACATGTGAGCACGTTGTCCAAGACAAGAATGACCGCATAGTAGTCTTACAACAAAACACTACCGAGTCCTGGTTGGGAACCATCAATGAGGATATCGAAGTCCTTTCATAAGTCCGGATTAGCTCTTATGAAGGAACTCCTTCTCCTTGAACAAATCAATCAGTGGCTTGGTGTGCTAGGGAATACATATGGACTGGAGGTAATTAATCTACCAAACCATAGAATACATTCGCACATGCATAACTGACTTGGGATGGTACCAGAGGAAAACAAAAACAATCTTTCTCGAACTCACGGTGGCAACTTGCACCAAATGCACATGAATTCGAGGAAGTAACTTCTTCCATCCAAGCATAAGCTTCATGAACGGAACACGAAGGCATTGCTTACAAAGTTTCCAACACTAGGTTGATGTTCAACATGAATCACAGACGAGATGAAATGCTGCTGATGGGCTCAATAGCAACTCATCGAAATTTCCATATCACTGGACTTCCACCATCATGCGAACACGGTGATAGTATTGGTCATACCAAAAGATATAATGGTGTATGCTCGAGGAATCAACCACGAGTAAGACAACATTATGAATATCATTGGTTCTAACTTGATTTGATGATAGCCCACACTCAAATCAAGGTTTGGACGAGACGATAGATTCAACAACCGATCACGAGGACCAGTCGATGAAGATATCATCTTTCTTCAACTCACACACACAAGTATATCCCTTAGTGATGAACTAAGTCGGACAAGCTTTCATCTTCCAACTCTCCAAGTTGTTGTTTAGCTTAACCAACTAGCTCAGGGGTATCCAACACAGATTCTTGGAGAATGGCTGGTTTAGAGGAAAACCAACATGATCACGAACTCAACATAGCGGTCAGGTGACAACCTGGTGATACTTCCGAGAAGATAATCGGAATATCACGAACCACCGATATGTTACTAAGCTCGAGAACAATCCTGCTTTTCAGGGCAAGATGATAGGATCAAAAGAGTGAGGAATTGACACAATCCTAACTCATTGATCGGAGAGTGCACCATAAATAAGGACTAGGTAGCATGATAAACCTTAGGGTGTTGATTCAATAGTCAACATGCTAAGAATAAGATTATGGTCCATTAACTACCAAGCAACGGGGTTGCTAGGAGTATTGATTTCACACATCACATTCCATTTGTCAGTATTCCGGTTGCAACAACTCAGGGACCGAGGAATGAAAAATGATGGCGAGAGTTTCACTGTATCAAGAATTCATAAGAGGCTATGCAATTCTCATGACATTCTTGACATAAAGATGGTAACACTCCAGGTGGAACAGAATCAAAAGCTGGGTTGGCATTTTGATCTGCGGAATACAACTACTTTGACCCAATCCTAGATATGGATGAGGTACTGGAGCTTGTTTCTCCTAGTCATTCAAGAATAGAATGGCTTGACGGACCACAAGGATAATAGGCATCGATAAACACGATCGCACACATACTCTTGACTATCAATTGATAGACGAGGGTCAGTATACAACTAAAGAGAACAACTCAAAGGAGCATATAATTTTCTGAGTTGTGGATGCATAGATTAGTATGTCGAGCAAAGCTCGACATTTCTTCCGGATAACCCATGCAGAGAAGGTAGAACTGGCAGAGTCACAATTATGAATGGAGAACTCCTCAAGAGTACTACGATTGTGATCTTTTAATTCAAAGAACTTACGCCTTATTGGTTCATGGTATTTGGAAGAAGGATATACCACGGACCTCGAAGACTATCACAAAGGTTACTAGTATCCTAAAGGTACGAGCAACACTATCAACACAAGGTAAGTAGAGTGAATCTTGGGTCAAGAACCCAGGGATAGAATACCTACTAACTAAATTGCATCACGGGATGCTTTCGAGAATGATGGCCAGAATCATCACACTGGGAACACAAAATATGGCTAGATTACTAAATGGTTTCATAAGACGCCTAGGGTCATAATAATAGCTCCAACATATATGTCGAGGCAACAAAGTACCTCAACTCACCAATTAGTGTGGTTAATCTGGCCCAAAGGAACATCAAAATGAGAGGAAGGGATTTTGCAAATGCTTCAGATTGTTTAGAGACCTGGGATGACTCGGACAACATAACGGCTGTAAATGCTCAAAATTATTTGAGACATCCTGCCAAAATGGTGGCATAACCACTCAGAAGCACAATATCAAGGTTCCGAGACCAACTATGAACACACGGAAGTAGTAGAAACTGAACTGGGGCTCAAAACCAACAATATTAAAAGTCTATGGATTAGTAACACATCATCCTGATAGATAGATGAGAAGGCCTAATTCTTAATCCTCGTAGAAGAGAAGAGGTTGACTCAGATCAGAAGGCCATGAGGTATAAGGAGTAAAAAGAGCCTTACGTTCCCTTCCACAATCAATTCCCTTATATAACTAAAGCATTTCTAGACACAACTTTGACCAGTTTGGCTTGGTAATCCTACAGGCAGTCAGGCTCTGATACCAAAGCTCTTAGGACCCCGATTCCAAGTCACATCGATCTAGCCGGTAACACCTCATATCACTTTGCGGCCTCACGCACGGTATTCCCACGGGAGTCGCCTTACCATGCCCCGGGACCGTTTACGCTTTTGGCTCACGTATATGATAGTGTCGCTAGCATCCATATGACAGAGAACCCGGGCCGACATGGCTAGTCGTGAACCCAAAGCGGCACTAACCCATGGGGACAGGCATACATGAATCACATCGAGCATGTCGGCCAGCAGCGTGTGAATCCGGGCTGTAGCACTGGGCTAACAGGACTCCGGGAACCCGGGCTGTAGCGAGCTAAGCAGAACTCGGATGTCACAGCGTGACATTTCCCGAAGGACGAACCACGAGGAACAAAGTGAAACACATGCCGGCCGATCAAGTGTCACGGCGGTAGTCTTGGGCTAGCAGGACTCCGTGAACCGGGCTGTAGCGGACTACTATGGCTCAAGGAAGCACTAGAATACATTTCCCCATAAGAGAGGCTGCCAAGGATAAACAACTAGATTGTCGGATCCCACACATACCAAGCATTTCAAACATACACACAATATGCTCGATATGTGTAAATACAACATGGCATCACAACATAACTCTACGACTCAAGTATTTATTCATTAGGCTCCGAGGAGCGAGATATTACAAACATGGGTCTCATGACCCAACATTGAAACATACAAGTCAAAGCACATACGGAAGCTTAACATGTCTTAGTACAGACATCTACAAATGAAAAAGGCTTACAAGCCGACTATCTACCGAGATCTGCCGAGGCACAAGATCGTAGCTGAGGTAACAAGCTAAACGTCAAGTCCACAGCGGAACTACTAAGCGAGACTAAAGTCTCTGCAAAAACATAAAATAGGCAAACGTGAGTACAAATGTACTCAGCAAGACTTACATCGTAACTAACTACATATGCATCATTATCAACAAAGGGGTGGTGGGGTTTAGCTGCAGCAAGCCAGCCTTTAACTCGGAGGCTATCACGAACTCATTTGCAAGTAACTCTTTTGAGGTGGCGCACGAGTCCACATATTCACCATATCAATACACCACTATGGACCCGCTCCGTCTCCCCACGAGAACACCATCCATAGCACTCACGCTTATCTTGCGTATTTTAGAGTATCCACTTTCACTTGTCTATGAACAAGACAGCAACCCAGAAGTCCTTTACATGGACGCGGCTATTCGAATAGATGATGTTAACCTGCAGGGGTGTACTTCTTCACACACGCTCTCGCCACTTACCACCATGTACACGTCGTGTATCTTGGCAACCTTCAAGCGGAAGCCTGGCGAGGGAGTCGGCCACGACCTGACTAACCACACAAGTATCTAGTCCAGGTTTATCGCCTATTCGGGTTCCATCCGCGAGGAGATTCGGCCGGGGTGTCGCTAACGGCCCCAAACGCCGAGAGCAGGGTTCCCGAGGCACCAGACGGGCGTCCCGGTACACCGTGCCTCGTGTCTCTACCACAACATAGCCCACCCCTAGGTTCAGCGCTACGCACGGCCCCCAACACATATCCTACAAACACCAGAAACTAGTTGCAACTCCTGGACAGAGATCAAGGCGATTAATAAGCCGAGAGGGGCCGAGTTACCGGAACCCAATGTGTGGTAGTAACTGTTTCATGGATCACAAACACAGAACTCAGTTCCTGAGGGCGGCTGCAATGAGACAACCCACCATGTACTCCTACATGGCCTCTCACCGCTACCTTTACCAAATCGTGTTCACACACTTAGCTCTCAACAAGAGGGACATGTTCACACACCTCTGATTCATCCCTGATGAATCAGACCTGACTCAACTCTAAGCAGTAGCAGGCATGACAAACAAGCATGTATGAGTAGGCACATCAGGGCTCAAACAACTCCTACTCATGCTAGTGGGTTTCATCTATTTACTGTGGCAATGACAGGTCATGCAGAGGAAAAGGGTTCAGCTACCGCAGCAAGTAACAAATAAATCGTTGTTGTCCTAATGCAGTAAAAGAGAGCAGGAGTGAGAGAGTGGGATTGTATCGGAATGAACAAGGGGTTTTGCTTGCACGGCACTTAGAAGATAATATAGCTCTTCATCGGTGTCATCGATCTCATCGTCGAAACCACGTCTATCGAGAGGGGACAAATGCTTAAGCAACACGGAAGAAACACAATCAATGCCATGCAACAAAATGATGCATGAATGTGACATGGCAATATGCTGTTGATTGGCCTAATGCAACTAGCAACAAGTTAAATGAAGTTGGTTTGAATCAAAGATTCAAATTCAAACTCCATATGTGTTTCCTTAAATGCCATGTAATTGAATTGTCCTAAAAGTGGTCATAAGTTGTTCTATCATGCATGAAAATGGTACAGATGGATAGATTGGATTTTTCTGATCATTTTTCATATATAACTTGTTTGATTTGGAGTTACGGTTGAATTTCTATGATTTTTAGAAGTTTATACTATTTTCTGGAATTTCCTGAGTAAGAATAAATCCAGAAAAACCTATTACTGCATCAGCATGACGTCACTGTGATGTCAGTAGGTCAACAGCAGCGGTCTAGGTCAAACCTGACCAGTGGGGTCCAGCAGTCGATTGACCGATCTTCGATGTGTCAATGACAGGTGGGGCCTGGTCAATGGCCACGTCAGCCGGGTCAACACTGACTTGTGGGGTCGGTCAATGCTGAGGTGGCAAGGTCAAATAGACCGGTGGGGCCACGGTCATTAGCTTAAATTAAACAGGGAATAACCCTGTGGTTAGTTAACGGGTGGGGCCCGTCTGTCAGCGTCTGTTAGGGAGGGATTAGTGGTGATTAGCCTTAATTAAGCGACCACGTCGGTGATCGGCCGGCGACCAAAAGCACGGTGGTGGCTCGCCGGAGATGCTCGGGTTTGAGCTACGGGCGGCTAAATGAAGCGCAGAAGGGCTCGCTGGAACGCCCGCGGAGCGGCGCATCCAACGGTGGTAGCGGTTTGTGTGGGGGTGGCCTCTAGCGGCGGCGGCAACGGTCGGCGGCCGGAGCTCGGCGAGCTTCGGGTCGGGCCCTAACGGCCTTGGCGATGCTTGGGGTTAACGCCCTCTGGCGTCTACGCGGTGCGGCGAGGACGTTGGACGCATGCCCGGGACCAAATGGTCACTGGAGCATCTTCGCCGGCGAGCTTTGGCGGCGGCGCTGTCGGGTGAGAGAGGCGCGGCGGCTACGGCATGCTAGAGAGAAAACGGAGAGGGGGAGGATGATCAGGAGCTCATGTGGAGTGCAGTGGTGGCCTCAGCGTGCTCGGGGAAGCTCGGACGGCGTCGAGTCAGCGATGGAGATCCGCGCGGCGGCGATGAAGAAGTGGTCGGGGACGGTGCATTGGAGCTCTTCCGGCCATGTGAGCTGACGGAGAGGACGAGGGTGGCACGGCGGAGCTCAGGGGCTGGTCCATGGGTCTAGTGCTGGCCGGTGGCCGCGGTGGTGACGAACGGCGGCGATAAACCTGCTCGGTGGTCGTGTGGGAGAGAAACAGAGGAGGGGAGAGAGGACTGGAGTGAGCGGTTGGGTTCGGAGACGTGCGTGGCGCTCACAACCGCGTCGGGGAAGCGGCGGAAGCAGGAGGTGGCTCGGGCGCGTGCCGGCGTGCGGTGGCCACACGCCCTCGTGCCCACTGGCACGAGGTTGAGGATGACTAGCGCATGGGCCTAGTGGGCTGGCTTCTCTCCTGGGCCAGGTAAGTAACAGGTACTCCCTCCTTCTCTGTTTTCTATTTAAATTACTATTTTCTAATTATTTGCCTCTGTTTTGAGCTTAGGAAAAATACCAAGGCATTTCCTAAAATCCTGAAAATATTCATGGACACTTGCTGAATTATTTCAGTGGCCCAAAAATAGTTCCAACATTATTTGAAATTTAAATTATTTATAGTATTTAAATGCCCAAAGTCAAATACAATAAGATTTAATTCAAAAATCCAGAATGGCCTAGAAATATGTGCATCATTTTGGCGAGGTTTTCACCCTTAACAAAAATCATGAACTTTTCTTAGGAACATTTTGGGTTTATTGAAAAGATTTTATAGTTGACCCTATTTGATTTAATTTTGGTGCTAGGGTTTGTCAATCCCCATTTCAACTTAAATAAAATTTAAACATGATGCAACAAGATGCAAACACGAGGCAGTACCAGCAACTAGGGATGTGACACACGTCATTTGGCCGCTTCCTCTAGAGCTCTCCATCTTGGATGCAATAAGCCGTGGCCTGCCACGCCACACGCTCCGCTTCCTCCTCGTTCTTTGGCAGGGTCCCTTGCAGCAGGTAGTCCTTGAGCTCCGGGATCCAACACCCTATTTGAGGCTCCAATGCCAGGAGCAGGCGCGCCCCTGAGGCCGGGCCGCAGACCGGAGCTCCTGAGGTAGGCGGCTGAGGGAGCTCCTCCCTTGGTTGCGCCGTGCTCGACAGTGATGGCACCGCCGAGGGTTTGAAGAGCCGCTCCTCGAAGACGCCAGGCTCCTGAGGCAGCCACCTAGATGCCCTCTTGGCAATGTCATCAGCTTCCTGATTGGTGCCCCGAGGCACATGCTGCAGCTCCAGCCCCGTGAACTGTTTCTCCATCTTGCGGACCTCAGCAAGGTAGGCTTCCATGTGCTCGTCCTTTGGCTCGTATACCTTGTTGGAGAAGTTGACGAGGAGCTGTGAATCGCCCTTGATGATGAGGCGCTTCACCCCTAAGGCAATGGCGGCTTTCAAGCCTGCTATTAGGCCTTCGTACTATGCTATGTTGTTGGAGACCTTTTCCCCGTGCTGGAAGCAGAGTTGCACGGCGTAGTAGAGTTTGTCCTGAGTAGGGGATACGAGCACCACGCCAGCTCCCGCTCTGTGTCGGGAGAACTCCCCATCGAAGTACATGACCCAGCCGTCCGGTGCTTCACTCCCCGGGGAAAGTGATCGGTCTTCACCTGCCTCGAGACCCGGTGCTTCTGTCCATTCCGCCATGAAATCTGCAAGTGCGGCTCCCTTGATGACTCTGGTCGTACTGAATTCTAGCTGAAATGCTTGTAGTTCGATGTTCCATTCAGCGACCCTTCCTGCTGAGTTGGGGCTCCTGAGTACCCTTTCCAAGGAGTATGCTGAGACGACCTTGATGGGATGGCCTTGGAAGTAGTGCCGCAGCTTGCGGGAGGCCACCAATAGCCCGAGGAGGAGCTTTTGAGGCATGGTGTACCACGCCCTCGCGTCCCTTAGCACCGTGCTGACGAAATACACGGGATGCTCGACGAGATTGAGCGTGCTGGCGCAGCTTGCGTCCTCCAGGGGTCGAGGCGTCTCCTGAGGCAATGGAGCCCCCAGCTCTTGGTCGCTCGAAGGGCCACTCCTGCTCCGGGTGCGCCCTCCTGCTGCGGCTGCCCCTCTCCGGCCGCGGCCGTGGTCCTCGCGAGGCCCTCCTGGCCTCGCTCTGCTTCAGCTTGGGCAGTTGATGCGGCCTTGGCTCGGCGCTCCTCCCTAACCGCCACCAGGGCTGCGCTAGCGGAGTAGGGTGTGGCCGCAAGGTAGAGCACCAGGGGCTCCTGAGGGCAAGGGGCCACCATCACCGGTGGGCTGGTGAGGTACCTCTTGAGATCTTGGAACGCCTTGTCGGCCTCTTCAGTCCATTCGAAGGGGCCTTTCTTCTTCATAAGCTTGAAGAAGGGCAGTGCTCGCTCCTCTAGCTTGGAGATGAAGCGCCCTAGCGCGGTCACACGCCCGGTGAGTTTCTGCATCTCTCTGAGGGTCCTTGGCGGACTCATGTCCTCGGCCGCCTTGAACTTCTCCCGGTTGGCCTCAATGCCTCTGTGGGACACTAGGAAGCCCAGGAGCTTGCCCGAGGGGACTCCAAACACGCACTTCTCCGGGTTGAGTCGTAGATCCACTTCGTTGAGGCTCGCGAAGGTTTCTTCCAGGTCTGTGCTCGAGTTTTGCCTCCCGAGACTTCACCATGATGTCATCGACGTAAGCCTCAGCGTTCCTCCCGAGCTGCCGGCCTAAGGCGATGTGCATCAACCGCTGAAAGGTTGCGCCAGCGTTGCGCAACCCAAATAGAATGCACGTATAGCAGTACACCCCACACGGGGTTAGGAAGGCCGTCTTCTCCACATCTTCCACCGCCATCTTGATCTGGTGATAGCCCGAGAAGGCATCCAGGAAGCACAATAGGTCACACTCTGCAGTGGAGTCAACTATCTGGTCAATGCGGGGGAGCGGAAATGGGTCCTGCGGGCAGGCTTTGTTGAGGTTGGTGAAGTCGACACACATGCGCTCCTTTCCCCCCTTTTTTGGCACGATGACAGGATTAGCCAGCCAATCGGGATATCGAACCTCGCGGATAACCCCTGCCGCTTCCAGCTTCCGGGTCTCTTGCACGATGAAAGCTTGTTTCTCAGTGGACTGCCGCCTCGCCTTCTGCTTCACGAGGCACACGTTGGGGCACACGTTAAGGTGATGCTCAATCACACCCCTTGGGACCCCTGCTAAATGATCGGGTTCCCACGCGAACACCTTCTTGTTCACACGCAGGAACCGGATCAGGGCCTTCTCCTGCTCGGGCTTGAGGTTGGCTCCTATGGTGAAGGTGGCGCCAGTGGACCCGTCTTCGTCGACCGGTACTTGCTTGGTTTCCGCCTTGTCCTGGGTGAACAGCTGCTTCTTTTTAGCCGGCGCAGCCCCCTTGGGCTCAAGGCGTCGGTCTTTGTGAGCTGCGCCACCGCGGCCGCCTTGAAGGCGAGCTGGAGCACCTGCAGCGCATCCCTCATGTCTCCTGACACGGTAAGGACGCCGCTGCTCCCGGGCATCTTCATGAGGTTGTATGCCGGGTGAGTTGCTGCCATGAATCGGGCCAAGGCCGGGTAGCCGAGGATGGCGTTGTAGGGGAGGCTGATAGGGGCGATGTCAAAGTCGATCAGCTCTTTGTGGAAGTTGTCGTAGGTGACGAAGGTCACTGGGAGGCGGATCTGTCCCAAGGAGGCGGTAGAACCGGGTCCGACGCCCGAGAAAGGTCTGCTGGGTTGGAGCCGCTCCGGCGGCACGTGGAGGAGGCTGAAGGCCTCCACAGAGAGCACGTTGAGGCCGGCACCACCGTCGATGAGGGTCCTGGTGACGGCCACTTGGCAGATGGTGGGGGTGCACGATCGGGGGCCAGCGCCTTGAACCGGAGGGGTTGAAGGGGTGATCATCTGAGTCGAAAGTCAGATCGGCCTCGGGCGCCATCCAGCCCGGGGGGGGGGCTTCTTGACGCTTGGAGGCGGCGCTGATCTAGCGGGTGAACAGCTTGATGTGGTGGCTCGAGGGTGGTGCTTGGGAGCCACCCAGGAGGGCCTCAATGACGAGCGGTGCTGGCGCGGCGAAACAGGCGAGGAAGAGGTCGCGTAGCTCCTCCCAAGAGGTCACAGAAGCCGTCGGTAGGTGGAGGAGCCACATGCGCGGGACACCGGTGAGGGCCATGGGTAACCAGTTGGCCATCACCCGGTCGTCGCCCCCGGCTCTGAGGACGGCCTCCTCGTACGCCAGCAGGAAAACCAGTGGGTCCGCCGTGCCGTCGTAGAGCGGCGGCATCTCGGGCTTGAACTTGCACGGCCACTGCACCTATCGTAAGGTTGGGGCCAAGGCTCGGAGCCCCCTGGCCCCAACGCTGGGTCTGCCGCCAGAGCGGGTGGCGCGTTGTCCGCCATGAGGACGGAACGCGGTGTTGGTGGAGAGCGGGCCTTCAGAAGGGAGAACTCCGGCGCACCCCTACCTGGCGCGCCAAATGTCAGATTTCGGGTTCCGGCAGACCCTTGAGGTTCGAACACTGGGGTGCACGCGGAGGTCTCTCCCCTACCGATCCACGTTCGATCTCCTCGCGCGAACTAAGCTGGAAAACGATGAACAACACATGGGACACGGGGTTTAGTGGCACACCCACAGAGCAACGGCCAGACGGAGAGGACAAATGCTGAAGTACTGCGAGGCCTGAGGACAAAGACTTTTGACAGGCTGCACAAGTGTGGAAGGCGCTGGATTTATGAGTTGTCGATGGTTCTTTGGTCGATCAGAACGACGCCAAATCGAGCCACCAGCCAGACACCCTTTGTCCTGGTATACGGGGCAGAAGCAGTTCTCCCCACGGAACTCACATACGGGTCACCTCGAGTGCTCGCTTATGACGAGCTTGAGCAAGAGCAGTTGTGGCAAGATGACGCGACGCTCCTTGAGGAAGATCGTCTTCGGGCGGCTGTGCGAGCTGCACGCTACCAGCAAGCCTTGTGCCGCTACAATAGCCGCAAGGTTCATGCGCGAAGTCTTGAGGAAGGCGACCTTGTTCTTCGGCGTGTTCAGTCGGCCAAGAATTCTCACAAGTTGACGCCAAAGTGGGAAGGCCCTTATCGGGTATCTGAGTCACCGAACTGGCGCGATCCACACGAGACCGAAGATGGTATCCCAGTGAGCAACTCCTGGAACATCGAACATCTTCGTTAGTTTTACCCATGAGGCACGGTTGCTGGGCCTCCCGACAAACCACCTTTTGTACAAGCCTTGCCAACAAGGCATGTAACCCTTTGTACAGAGCCAGGCGCAGACCCTGAGCATAAATAAATGAAGCACTGGCGCCCTAAGTTTTAGCATGCATGCTAGGTTAAGTCCCTCTCTTTGATAGGGTTGATAGTGCTCAGCGACAACTAACCCCTAGCATAGAGGTCGGTTGTGTGTCTTTTCATCCTTTCTAGTCCTTTCTTTGGTTCCAGGCTGCACAGGCATTTCTGCCAAGCCATTTAAGGGCAGGGAGACGAATCGACATCCTCGACCCCGGCAAGCCAATACCGGGGGCTGTAGATTCAAGTATCCAACCACGGCAAGCCAAGGTTGCCGAGGGGATGCAGATTCAGATAAGTCTTTTATCCCCTGTTATGCATTTCCGTATGGAACTGGGATGTATGAAGCCTCGTTTATTCCTGGGCCACCGTGCTCCCCCTTTCCTGTGCCCAAGAACTATTCTCTGGGCCGGAACTTGGTTGTAGTTGCGGTGACAAGGAAGCAAACAAAGGGCCTAATCCTACTTCGCCCCTACCTTCGCCGAGAGCGTGAGTATGGCCGTGCCATGAAGTGAGGGGACGGCAAGGCCTGTTACCGGGTGACAATGTTTATCTTAAAAAATAACAAGGATTCATTCCTTGGCATGGGCCTCGCTCACGCACAAAGAACCCGACAAACACCCTTTTTCATTAATACGTTCCAAACGGGTATAGTTCGTACGGAATGCAAACATGAGCTAGGGGATTACAAGGTTTAAATCTAACAAATGCCCGCAGGCTTAAAAACTAAGAAAAAAAGGATAAGATACCCATAATCCCTTTCTTGTCCCTCTCCTCGGGAAATGGATCAGGATAAGTGGGAGGGCAAAAGGGCCGCCTAGGTGAGGTACGAGCAGCAGAAGACACCAAGAGAAGGCTGGAGATGACGGCGCCGGGGAAGAGGCCGAAAGATGGGGCAGCAGGCCGGCAATACACGACGAAGGCGTCGGTGCCATCGTACTCCGAGTTGTCGGCCCGCCACCCGCCTTCTTCGCCTTCTCCGACCGTCCAGTGCCAGCCACCTGATACGTCTCCAACGTATCTATAATTTTTGATTGCTCCATGCTATATTATATTCTGTTTTGGAAATTATTGGGCTTTCTTATACACTTTTATATTATTTTTGGGACTAACCTATTAACCGGAGGCCCAGCCCAGAATTGCTATTTTTTGCCTATTTCAGATTTTCGCAGAAAAATAATATCAAACGGAGTCCAAATGGAATGAAACCTTCGGGAACATGATTTTCGGAACGAACATGACCAGAGGACTTGGACCCTACATCAAGACATCAACCAGGAGGGCACGAGGTAGGGGGCACGCCTACCCCCCTGGGCGTGCCCTCCACCGTCGTGGGGCCCCTCTTGCTCCACCGACATACTCCTTCCTCCTATATATACCTACGTACCCCCAAACTACCAGATACGGAGCCAAAAACCTAATTCCACCGCCGCAACCTTCTGTACCCGTGAGATCCCATCTTGGCGCCTTTTAGGAGCTTCACGGGAGGGGCATCAATCACGGAGGGCTTCTACATCAACACCATAGCCTCTCCGATGATGTGTGAGTAGTTTACTTGAGACCTTGGGTCCATAGTTATTAGCTAGATGGCTTCTTCTCTCTTTTGGATCTCAATACAATGTTCTCCCCCTCTCTCGTGGAGATCTATTCGATGTAATCTTCTTTTTGCGGTGTGTTTGTTGAGACCGATGAATTGTGGGTTTATGATCAAGTTTATCTATGAACAATATTTGAATCTTCTCTGAATTCTTTTATGTATGATTGGTTATCTTTGCAAGTCTCTTGAATTATCAGTTTGGTTTGGCCTACTAGATTGATATTTCTTGCAATGGGAGAAGTGCTTAGCTTTGGGTTCAATCTTGCGGTGTCCTTTCCCGGTGTGATGAGGGGCAACAAGGCACGTATTGTATTGTTTCCATCGAGGATAACAAGATGGGGTTTATATCATATTGCATGAGTTTATCCCTCTACATCATGTCATCTTGCTTGAAAGCGTTACTCATTCTTATGAACTTAATACTCTAGATGCATCTTTGTATAGCGGTCGATGTGTGGAGTAATAGTAGTAGATGCAGGTGAGTCGGTCTACTTGTCTCGGACGTGATGCCTATATACATGATCATACCTAGATATTCTCATAACTATGCTCAATTACATCGATTGCTCAACAGTAATTTATTCACCCACCGTAATACTTATGCTCTTGAGAGAAGCCACTAGTGAAACCTATGGCCCCCGGGTCTATTTTCCATCATATTAATCTTCCAACACTTAGTTATTTATTGCTTTCTATTTTAATTTGCATATCATAAAAATACCAAAAATATTATCTTATCATATCTATCAGATCTCACTCTCATAAGTGACCGTGTAGGGATTGACAACCCCTTATCGCGTTGGTTGCGAGGATTTATTTGTTTGTGTAGGTGCGAGGGACTCGTGCGTGGCCTCTTTTGGATTGATACCTTGGTTCTCAAAACTGAGGGAAGTACTTACGCTGCTTTACTGCATCACCCTTTCCTCTTCAAGGAAAACCAACGCAATGCTCAAGAGGTAGCACCACGAAGCAATGACGCCTTGAAGTTCAAGGAGTGGCCGGGCGCAAATGGTGGTGCTGCCGGCATCGCCTAGGGACGGTGTATCCGACACCTAGTCAGACCCGTCATCCTCCCGCCCGCTACCCTCGTCGTCGCCATCGCTGTCGCTCAAAGAGGAGGTCTCGTCTTCGGTCGAGCTCTCTGCACAGCACCCTAGCATGTGTCCCGAGTGCCTGAAGACCTTGATGGAGAGCAGGTAACGCTCCGCTAGCTTGAAGCAGAGGACATGCCCATCCATCAAGCAATGGGCACGTGCGAAAGTTTTCCAGCCCCGGCAAAGGAGCATCACATGAGGGGCGGGAAACCTTGTGTTCACCCACATGTCGCCGTGGCAACACCCCTTCATGTGAAGCCTCACGCGGTGGCGGTCGATCTCCAAAGACCCTCATGAACGCCTGAAGGCGAAGGCGGCTGCACAGCGACCCATGCAGCTGCAGAATAAACTCGAGCACCATGTCCCCAACATGACCACTCGACGAGGCAGGAGGAGATGGTGGAGGAGATCGCGACGGAGATGGTGGAGGAGATGGCGACGGAGATGGAGATAACGCAGGCGTCCCCCTTCCGCTGCCACCTCTGCCTCGGCCGCCTCACCGATCGCAGCCCCATTTGGCGCCCCCGCCTCGAGTATGGCCTTCACCTTGGGCATCTGGCTCCTCCTTGACCGCTGCAGCTCTCTGGCGGGAGGAGGACCTGGTCGCCTCCGCGGAAAAACGGTCGCGGCCACGCCCTCTCGCCATGACAGTGGATGAAGAATGGAGACAAAGTGGAGACGCATGAAGATGCTCTTCCTCCTCCCCCTGAGTTCCCTTTTTATATTTGAGCGGGGAAGGCCAAAAGACTAGCTCTACGCCTCTGAAGAGCCCGCTCAGGTCCGGCTCATTAAGTGGCAACGAGCAAGGCCATCGACCGCCCTTCCCGTCCAATCAAAGGCACGTGAGTATCGGCCCTCGCGCGCCTGCCCATATTCCATGCGTCTGTCACCTACCCCGCGTCGTGCATGCGGCGTACGTGGTGCAAGGGGCAGGCGTAGTGGAAACATGGAACGACGGTTCCAAGGCAGAGAGAGTAAATGGGCAGCGGCCCTGCAGTTATAAAGGGACACACAAGCCGCCTCTTTACTATTCACCACGGGATGACGCAAGCATGTTGCGGTCATTCCATGCACGACCCCCACGTCACGCATTCAACGCGGGTCATGGGGAAGTGCAGCGAGTGAGGGAGTTACTGCAGTAAAAACTCTGTTGCATGCGCGCCCGCACACCGTTCTGGGCCTGGCCCACTAACGCCCCGCGCTTACATGTGGCCCAGACCTGGGGGGTCTTGTCGGTGTACAAAACAAGGGGTCCCTTTTTGTACCCCTATACTTGTGCGCGGGCAGTCGCAGCCCCACGGACCTGGCGACGCTTGGCGGGGCAGAGGAAGCAAAGCAACAAGACAACCAGAGCAACGCCAAGCTAGAGACACGAAGAGCAGAAGGGCGAGGTGAATTCCCCCGGCAAGGCCCTTGCCAGGGTAGCCTCCACAGCCCCGGCAAGAACCTTGTCGGGGCAACTTGCCCAACGCCAGCAGGGTTGCCGCCCTTGAGCCTGAGAGTTCCAACGCCCTCAACCACATTGGAACCAAGGCTTGGGAAGCGCCTCCATGGTGGCATGCAGATCTTTGTGAAGACCAAGAACAAGCAAGACTAGATGAGAATCAGAAGACGAAGATCCTCGGCAAGATCCTTGCCTAGGATACCCACGATTCCCACCGGAAAGACCCTTGCCGGAGGCACCCATGACGCCGCGGCAAGACCCTTGCCGGGGCTCCGGCAAGGCCCTTGCCGGAGACATCCGCGGGGCCGCAGCCAGGCCCACATCTGCCAAGAATCCACCGCCGTTCCCATGCTGCTGCCAGCCCACCAACTAGGCGAGCACCTGCATGGCGACGTGCGGCCTCCAAGCCAACTCAACAAGCACCTGCATTGTGGCATGCAGATCTTCGTGAAGACTCTACCACCGCACCAACTCAGCAACTAGCCAGCCAGCGTGGCACTACACGCCTCGTCAGTTCGGATGCGCGTCGAAGCCAGGCGGTGTGTTTGTTGAGAACGATGAATTGTGGGTTTATGATCAAGTCTATCTATGAACAATATTTGAATCTTCTCTGAATTCTTTTATGTATGATTGGTTATCTTTGCAAGTCTCTTCGAATTATCAGCTTGGTTTGGCCTACTAGATTGGTTTTTCTTGCAATGGGAGAAGTGCTTAGCTTTGGGTTCAATCTTGCGGTGTCCTTTCCCAAAGGATGAGGGGCAGCAAGGCACATATTGTATTGTTGCCATCGAGGATAACAAGATGGTTTTTTATCATATTGCATGAATTTATCCCTCTACATCATGTCATCTTGCTTAAGGCGTTACTCGTTTTCTTGAACTTAATACTCTAGATGCATCTTTGGATAGCGGTCGATGTGTGGAGTAATAGTAGTAGATGCAGCAGGAGTTGGTCTAGTTGTCTCGGACGTGATGCCTATATACATGATCATACCTAGATATTCTCATAACTATGCTCAATTACATCCAATTGTTCAACAAAGAATTGCTCACCCACCGTAAAATACTTATGCTCTTGAGAGAAGCCACTAGTGAAATCTATGGCCCCCTGGTATATCTTTATCATATTAATCTCCAAATACTTTATTATTGCTTTTGCTTTTTACTTTGCTTTTATTTTACTTTGCATCTTTATACCAAAAATACCAAAAATATTATCTATCATCTCTATCAGATCTCACTCTCGTAAGTGATTTGTGGAAGGGATTGACAACCCCTAATCGCGTTGTTGCGTGGAGCTATTTGTTTTGTGTAGGTACGAGGGACTTGCGTGTAGCCTCCTACTGGATTGATACCTTGGTTCTCAAAAACTGAGGGAAATACTTACTCTACTCTGCTCCATCACCCTTTCCTCTTCAAGGAAATCCAACGCAGTGCTCAAGAGGTAGCAGGAATATTTATGGCGCCGTTGCCGGGGAGGTCTACGCAAAAGGTCAACATACCAAGTACCCATCACAATTCCTTATCTCTCGCATTACATTATTTGCCATTTGCCTCTCGTTTTCCTCTCCCCCACTTCACCCTTGCCGTTTTATTCGCCCTCTCTTTTCCGTTTGCCTTTTTCTTGCTTGCTTTTTGTTTGCTCGTGTGTCGGATTGCTTGTTTGTCGCGATGGCTCAAGATAATACCAAATTGTGTGACTTTACCAATACCAACAATAATGATTTCCTTAGCACTCCGATTGCTCCTCTTACCAATCTTGAATCTTGTGAAATCAATACGCTTTGTTGAATCTTGTTATGAAAGATCAATTCGGCCTTCCTAGTGAAGATGTCGCTACTCATCTAAATAGCTTCGTTGATTTATGTGATATGCAAAAGAAGAAAGATGTTGATAATGATATTGTTAAATTGAAGCTATTTCCTTTTTCTCTTAGAGATCGTGCTAAAGCTTGGTTTTCGTCTTTGCCTAAAATAGTATTGATTCTTGGAACAAGTGCAAAGATGCTTTTATCTCTAAGTATTTCCTCCTGCTAAAATCATCTCTCTTAGAAACAATATTATGAATTTTAAGCAACTTGATCATGAACATGTTGCACAAGCTTGGGAGAGAATGAAATTAATGATACGTAATTGCCCTACTCATGGTTTAAAGTTATGGATGATTATACAAAAAATTTATGCCGGATTGAATTTTGCTTCTAGAAATCTTTTAGATTCGGCCATGGGAGACACTTTTATGGAAATCACTTTAGGAGATGCTACTAAACTCCTAGATAATACTATGGTTAATTATTCTCAATGGCATACCGAAAGATCTACTAATAAAAAAGTGCATGTGATAGAAGAAATTAATGTTTTGAGTGGAAAGATGGATGAACTTATGAAATTATTTGTTACTAAGAGTGTTTCTTCTGATCCTAATGATATGCCTTTATCTACTTTGATTGAGAATAATAATGAATCTATGGATGTGAATTTTGTTGGTAGGAATAATTTTGGTAACAACGCGAATAGAGGGAACTTTAATCCTAGGCCTTATCCTAGTAATTCCTCTAATAATTATGGAAATTTCTACAACAACTCTTATGGAAATTTTAATAAGATGCCCTTTGAATTTGAGACTAGTGTTGAAGAGTTTATTAATTCGCAAAAGAATTTTAATGCTTTGCTTGAAGAGAAATTGCTTAAAGTTGATGAATTGGCTAGGAACGTTGATAGAATTTCTCTTGATGTTGATTCTTTAAAGCTTAGATCTACTCCTCCTAAGCATGATATCAATGAGTCTCTCAAAGCCATGAGAATTTCCATTGATGAGTGCAAGGAAAGAACCACTAGGATGTGTGCTACGAAAGATGCCTTTATTAAAGCGTGTTCTTCCAATTCCTATGAGAATCAAGATGAAGATCTAAAAGTTATTGATGTGTCCCCTATTAAATCTTTGTTTTGCAATATGAATCTTGATGAGACTGAATATGATCCACCTTTACCTAGAAGGCGTTCCAAAAATTCGGTGTTTTTAGATTATGATGCTAAAATTGATAAAAGTGGGATTGAAGAAAGCAAAACCCTAGATGTTGCTAAACCCACTATACTGGATTTAAAGGAATTTAATTATGAAAGCTGCTCGTTAATTGATTGTATTTCCTTGTTGCAATCCGTGCTAAATTCTCCTCACGCTTATAGTCAAAATAAAGCGTTTACCAAACATATCGTTGATGCCTTGATGCAATCTTATGAAGAAAAACATGAGTTGGAAGTTTCTATCCCTAGAAAATTCTTTGATGGGTGGGAACAAACTATTAAAATTAATATTAAAGATCATGAGTTTTATGCTTTATGTGATTTGGGTGCTATTGTTTCCACTATTCCCAAAACTTTGTGTGATTTGCTAGATTTCCGTGATTTTGATGATTGCTCTCTAAACTTGCATCTCGCGGATTCCACTATTAAGAAACCTATGGGAAGAATAAATGATGTTCTTATTGTTGCAAATATGAATTATGTGCCCATAGATTTTATCGTTCTTGACATAGATTGCAATCCTTCTTGTCCTATTATTCTTGGTAGACCTTTCCTTAGAACGATTGGTGCAATTATTGATATGAAGGAAGGGAATATTAGATTTCAATTTCCATTAAAGAAAGGCATGGAACACTTCCCTAGGAAGAAAATAAAATTACCATATGAATCTATCATGAGAGCCACTTATGGGTTGCCTACCAAAGATGGCAATACCTAGATCTATCCTTGCTTTTATGCCTAGCTAGGGGCGTTAAACGATAGCGCTTGTTAGGAGGCAACCCAATTTTATTTTTAGTTTTTTTTGCTTTATGCTTCTGTTTAGGAATAAGTAATCCATCTACCTTCTGTTTAGATGTGGTTTTGTGTTTTAATTAGTGTTTGTGCCAAGTTAAACCTATAGGATCTTCTTGGATGATAGTTATTTGATCTTGCTGTAATTTCCAGAAACTTTCCGTTCACGAAAACAATTGTTAAAAATCACCAGAACGTGATAAAATAGTGTTTTCAATTGCTGATGATAAATAAACAAATTTCCTAGGTCTTCCCATTTTGGTAGAATTTTTTGAGTTCCAGAAGTTTTCGTTAGTTACAGATTACTACAGACTGTTCTGTTTTTGACAGATTCTGTTTTTCGTGTGTTGTTTGCTTATTTTGATGAATCTATGGCTAGTAAAATAGTTTATAAACCATATAGAAGTTGGAATACAGTAGATTTAACACCAATATAAATAAATAATGAGTTCATTACAGTACCTTGAAGTGGTCTTTTGTTTTCTTTCGCTAACGGAGCTTACGAGATTTCTGTTGAGTTTTGTGTTGTGAAGTTTTCAAGTTTTGGGTGAAATCTTTTGATGGATTATGGAACAAGGAGTGGCAAGAGCCTAAGCTTGGGGATGCCCATGGCACCACCAAGGTAATCCAAGTACACCAAAAAGTCAAAGCTTGGGGATGCCCCGGAAGGCATACCCTCTTTCATCTACTTCCATCGGTAATTTTACTTGGAGCTATATTTTTATTCACCACATGATATGTGTTTTGCTTGGAGCGTCTTGTATGATTTGAGTCTTTGCTTTTTAGTTTACCACAATCATCCTTTCTGTACACACATTTTGAGAGAGCCATACATGAATTGGAATTTATTAGAATACTCTATGTGCTTCACTTATATCTTTTGAGCTATATAGTTTTGCTCTAGTGCTTCACTTATATCTTTTAGAGCACGGTGGTGGATTTGTTTTATAGAAACTATTGATCTCTCATTCTTCACTTAGATTATTTTGAGAGTCTTAAATAGCATGGTAATTTGCTTAAAAATCTTAATATGCTTGGTATTCAAGATTTGTAAAACTTTCTTTTGAAGTGCGTTGAATACTAAGAAAAGTTTGATGCTTGATAATAGTTTTTGAGATATGGAGGTGATAATATCAAAGTTGTGCTAGTTGAGTAGTTGTGAATTTCAGAAATGCTTGTGTTGAAGTTTGCAAGTCCCGTAGCATGCACGTATGGTAAACATTATGTAACAAGTTTGAAACATGAGGTGTTATTTGATTGTCCTCCTTATGAGTGGTGGTCGGGGACGAGCGATGGTCTTTTCCTACCAATCTATCCCCCTAGGAGCATGCGCGTAGTACTTTCGTTTTTGATGGCTTGTAGATTTTTGCAATAAGTATGTGAGTTCTTTATGACTAATGTTGAGTCCATGGATTATACACACTCTCACCCTTCCATCATTGCTAGCCTCTTCGGTACCGTGCATTGCCCTTTCTCACATTGAGAGTTGGTGCAAACTTCGTCGGTGCATCCAAACCCCGTGATATGATACGCTCTTTCACACATAAATCTCCTTATATCTTCCTCAAAACAGCCACCATACCTACCTATTATGGCATTTCCATAGCCATTCCGAGATATATTGCCATGCAACTTTCCACCATTCCGTTTTTCATGACATATTCATCATTGTCATATTGCTTAGCATGATCATGTAGTTGACATAGTATTTGTGGCAAAGCCACCATTCATAATTCTTTCATACATGTCACTCTTGATTCATTGCATATCCCAGTACACCGTCGGAGGCATTCATATAGAGTCATACTTTGTCCTAGTATCGAGTTGTAATCATTGAGTTGTAAATAAATAGAAGTGTGATGATCATCATTTAATAGAGCATTGTCCCAAAAAAGGCCAAAAGAAAAAAAAAAGAAGGCCCAAAAAAATATTAAAAGGGGCAATGCTACTATCCTTTTTTTCCACACTTGTGCTTCAAAGTAGCACCATAATCTTCATGATAGAGAGTCTCTTGTTTTTTCACTTTCATATACTAGTGGGAATTTTTCATTATAGAACTTGGCTTGTATATTCCAACAATGGGCCTCCTCAAGTGCCCTAGGTCTTCGTGAGCAAGCAAGTTGGATGCACACCCACTTAGTTTCTTTTCTTGAGCTTTCATTCATTTATAGCTCTAGTGCATCCGTTGCATGGCAATCCCTACTCGTTGCATTAACATCAATCAATGGGCATCTTCATATCCTATTGATTAGCCTCGTTGATGTGAGACTTTCTCCTTTTTGTCTTCTCCACATAACCCCCATCATCATATTTTATTCCACCCATAGTGCTATATCCATGGCTCACGCTCATGTATTGCATGAGGGTTTATAAAGTTTGAGATTACTAAAGTATGAAACAATTGCTTGGCTTGTCATCGGGGTTGTGCATGACGAGAGCATTCTTGTGTGACAAAAATGGAGCATGACTAAACTATATGATTTTGTAGGGATGAACTTTCTTTGGCCATGTTATTTTGAGAAGACATAATTGCTTAGTTAGTATGCTTGAAGTATTATTATTTTTATGTCAATATTAAACTTTTGTCTTGAATCTTTCAGATCTGAATGTTCATACCACAATTAAGAAGAATTACATTGAAATTATGCCAAGTAGCACTCTGCATAAAAAATCCTCTTTTTATCATTTACCTACTCGAGGACGAGCAGGAATACAGCCTGGGGATGCCTAATACGTCTCCAACGTATCTATATTTTTTGATTGCTCCATGCTACATTATCTACTGCTTTGGACCATATTGAGTTTTATTTTTCACTTTATATTACTTTTGGGACTAACCTATTAACCGGAGGCCCAGCCCAGAATTGCTGTTTTTTTGCCTATTTAAGTGTTTCGAAGAAACGGAATATCAAACGGAGTCCAAACGGAATGAAACCTTCGGGAACGTGATTTTCTCACCGAATATGATCCAGGAGACTTGGACCCCACGTCAAGAAAGGAGGAGGCGGCCACGAGGGTGGAGGGCGCCCACAGGGCGCCCCGCCTCATGGGGCCCCTTTGCTCCAATCGACGCGTACTCCTTCCTCCTATATATACCTATGTACCCCCAAACGATCAGATATGGAGCCAAAAACCTAATTCCACCGCCGCAACCTTCTGTACCCACGAGATCCCATCTTGGGGCCTGTTCCGGAGCTCCGCTGGAAGAGGAATCCACCACGGAGGGCTTCTAAATCATCACCATAGCCCCTCCGATGAAGTGTGAGTAGTTTGCCTCAGACCTTCGGGTCCATAGTTAGTAGCTAGATGGATTCTTCTCTATTTTTGGATCTCAATACAATGTTCTCCCCCTCTCTCGTGGAGATCTATTCGATGTAATCTTATTTTTGCGGTGTGTTTGTTGAGACCGATGAATTGTGGGTTTATGATAAAATCTATATATGAACAATATTTGAGTCTTCTCTGAATTCTTTTATGTATGATTGGTTATCTTTGCAAGTCTCTTCGAATTACCAGTTTTGTTTGGCCTACTAGATTGGTTTTTCTTGCAATGGGAGAAGTGCTTAGCTTTGGGTTCAATCTTGCAGTGTCCTTTCCCAGTGACAGTAGGGGAAGCAAGGCACGTATTGTATTGTTTCCATTGAGGATAACAAGATGGGGTTTTTATCATATTGCTTGAATTTATCCCTCTACATCACGTCATCTTGCTTAAGGCGTTACTCTGTTTTCTTGAACTTAATACTCTAGATGCATGCTGGATAGCGGTCGATGAGTGGAGTAATAGTAGTAGATGCAGGCAGGAGTCGGTCTACTTGTCTCAGACGTGATGCTTATATACATGATCATACCTAGATATTCTCATAACTATGCTCAATTCTGTCAATTGCTCAACAGTAATTCGTTCACCCACCGTAAAATACGTATGCTCTTGAGAGAAGCCACTAGTGAAATCTATGGCCCCCGGGTCTATCTTTATCATATTAATCTCCCAATACTTTATTATTGCTTTTGCTTTTTTACTTTTCTTTTATTTTACTTTGCATCTTTATACCAAAAATACCAAAAACATTATCTATCATCTCTATCAGATCTCACTCTCGTAGGTGACCGTGAAGGGATTGACAACCCCTAATCGTGTTGGTTGTGTGGAGCTATTTGTTTTGTGTAGGTACGAGGGACTTGCGTGTAGCCTCCTACTGGATTGATACCTTGGTTCTCAAAAACTGAGGGAAATACTTACTCTACTCTACTGCATCACCCTTTCCTCTTCAAGGAAATCCAACGCAGTGCTCAAGAGGTAGCAACCCCCCTGCGTTGA
Source organism: Aegilops bicornis (assembly GCA_021605145.1). Classification (NCBI taxonomy): domain Eukaryota; kingdom Viridiplantae; phylum Streptophyta; class Magnoliopsida; order Poales; family Poaceae; genus Aegilops; species Aegilops bicornis. The sequence continues at coordinate 306,733,295 of CM038669.1, forward strand.
TCTCTCAATCCCGCTCTTTCCACAGCCCCGCGCCCGCCAACCGTAGCAAAAGGGATTCCTCGTGATCCCGTAGGTGTCGTTTCCCCCGACAGCATCCCTAATACCTTTGCCTTACTCTCGTGCAATAACAAGTGAATAAACACTCATCTTGAGAATAACACATCTATCATGGAAAATATTAGCCACCCCTCACCGCTCCGCGAGCGAAACGAACACACAAAATAGAATTTTATGTTGAAAATTAGAGATGGCACATACAAATTTGCTTAGAACGGCAAAAGAATGCCGCATATAGGTAGATATAGTGGACTCATGTGGCAAAACTGATTTAAAGGTTTTTGGATGCACAAGTAGTGATCATACTTAGTGCAAAATGAAGGCTAGCAAAAAGATTGAGAAGCGACCAACCAAGAAACGGATAATCTCATAAGAAAGCATTAAGCATAATTAATACCGAATAATGCACCACAAGTAGGATCTAATTTCATTGCATAATTATTGATTTTCGTACTTGCATAGGGAATCACAAACCTTAACTCCAATATTCTTACTAAAGCATAATTACTCATCAACATAACTCACATATCACATCATCATATCTCAAAAATATTACTAAGAATCAAGTTTATTTTGTCCAATGATCTTAATGAGAGTTTTTATTATATCCTTCTTGGATATCTATCACTTTGCGACTAACTTTCATGTGTTGCTTTTGACAAGCTCAAACAAGTATAAGTGAAGATCATGAGCATAATTTTTCTTTCTTTCTCTCAAATTAATTTAAGTGAAGCAAGAGAGAATTTCTTGAAAATTTTACTAACTCTCAAATAAATCTGAGTGAAGAAAGAGATCATTTCTTCAAAAATACTAAAGCACACCATGCTCAAAAAGATATAAGTGAACCACTAGAGCAAGTCCAAAGCTCATAAAAATTTAAGTGAAGCATAGAGAGCAATTCTAACAAGCCATGACATAATTTTGGCTCTCTCAAGTAGGTGTGTTCAGCAAGGAATCAAGACTTAAAACACAAAATAAAACAAGCAAAGACTCATATCATACAAGACGCTCCAAGCAAAACACATAGTATGCGACGAATAAAAATAAAGGTTCGAGTAAAATACCGATGGTCGTTCAGAAGAAAGAGGGGATGCCACTCGGGGGCATCCCCAAGATTAGTTGTTTGCTAATTTTTCGATAATAGCTTGGGATGCCGGGGCAGTCCCAAGCTTAGGCTCTTCTTACTCCTTATTCCTTCTTACATCGTAAGATAACCCAAAACTTGAAAACTTCAATCACACAAAACTCAACAAAACCTTCGTGAGATCCGTTAGTATAAGAAAGCAAATCACTACTATAAGTATTGCACCAAACCAATTCATATTTTGTTTTTGCATCATATCTACTATATTCCAACTTTTCTATGGCAAAAACTCATCAAAGAAAACCATAGAGCCATCAAAACAAGCACACAATGCAAAGAAAACAGAATCTGTCAAAATAGAATAGTCTGTAGCAATTTGACTATTTCAAAAACTTCTGGAACTCCAAAAAATCTGAAAAAATAGGATGACCTGAGAAATTTGTATGTTAATCTACTGCAAAAATAATTGGCATTTTATCACACTTTGGTAAAAAATTAGAATTGTTTTCGTGAGCACAAAAGTTTCTGTTTTTCAGCAAGACCAAACAACTATCACCCAAGAAGATCCTATAGGCCTTACTTGGCAGAAACACTAATTAAAACACAAAAAGAACAATCATAACAGTAGAATAATTGTGTAAAAACTCAAGACTAGAAAGCAAAAATAAAAAATAAATTTTAGTCATTGGGTTGCCTCCCAACAAGCGCTATAGTTTTACGCCCTTAGCTAGGCATAAAGCAAGGATCTAAGTCTTGTCATCTTTGTTTCGAGATCCATAAGATGCCCTCGTGATTGATTCATATGGTGGCCTAATTCTTGTTCTAGGGAATTTTTCCATGCTCTTCCTCAAAGGAAATTGGAACTTAATATTGCTTTCTTTCATATCAATCACAGCAACCATAGTGCGTAAAAACGGTCTACCAAGAATAATTGGACAAGAAGGATTGTAATCAATATTAAGAACAATAAAATCTATGGGCACATAATTACTATTTGAAAGAAGAAGAACATCATTAATTCTTCCCATAGGCGTTTTAATATTAGAATCCACCAAGTGCAAATTTAGAGAACATTCTTCAAGATCGGTAAGACCAAGCACATCACATAAAGATTTTGGAATCGTAGAAACACTAGCACCCAAGTCTCGCAAAGAAAAACATTCATAATTTTTAGTTTTGACTTTGATAGTAGGTTCCCACTCATCATGCAGTTTTTTAGGAATTGATACTTCTAATTCCAATTTTCCTCAAAAGCTTTCATCATAGCATCAACAATATGTTTAGTAAAAGCTTTATTTTGTTCATAAGCATGGGGTGAATTTATCATGTATTGCAACAAAGAAATACAATCAATCAAAGAGCAACTATCATAATTAAAGTCTTTGTAATCCAAAAGAGTGGGCACATCACTAGTTAAAGTTTTGACCTCTTCAAACCCACTTTCATCAATTTTCTCAACAAGATTTTCACCCTCCGAAATAGTGGGAGGCCTTCTACCTAAAGTTGACTCTTATCCAGTCCCTTTTTAATCAATCTTAACTTCACTAAACAAGGAATCAATAGAAGAAACACCAATTATTTTAAGATCTTCATCACTTTTACGAAATAAATCACTAGAAAACGTTTTTTCTAAAAATTCTCTTTTAGCTCTAAGCATAGCGGTTCTTTTCTTACTTTAATCCATAGAAACATAAAGATATTTAATTGATTCATCTACTTTATGCAAAAAATATCATCTTGAGATTTTCCACATCATGAGAACTCTATCAACACTTCTAGGCAAATCATCAATCTTACTCAACTTTTCTTCTATGGAAGTGTTGAAAACTTTTTGTGTGTTAATAAATTCTTTAATATTATTCTCAAGATTAGAGTTGTTCCTCTTATTATTATATGATTGATTTCCATAGGAATTACCATAATTATTAAAGGAATTACTAGGAAAAGGCCTAGGATTAAAATTACCTCTATAAGCATTGTTATTGAAATTATTTCGAGAGATAAAATTCACATCTATGGCATCACTATTTTGCTCAATCAAAGTAGAAAAAGGCATATCATTAAAATCAATAGGAGCACTTTTACTAGCAACCAATTTCATAAGAGCATCAACTTTTTCACTCAAAGAAGGAATTTCTTCAATCGAATTAACTTTTTTACTAGTAGGAGCTCTTTTGGTATGCCATTGCGAATAATTTGCCATAATATTATCAAGCAATTTGGTGGATTCACCCAAAGTGATTTCCATAAAAGTACCACCCGTGGCGGAATCTAAAAGATTACGAGAAACAAAATTCAACCCCGCATAATTTTTTTGAATGATCATCCAAAGATTTAACCCATGAGTTGGGCAATTCCTTAGCATCATTTTCATCCTTTCCCAAGATTGTGCAACATGTCATGTTCAAGTTGCTTGAAATTCATGATCTGGGTTCTAAGGAAAATAACTTTTGCGGGCGGAAAATACTTAGTGATAAAAGCACTTTTGCACTTATTCCAAGAACCGATACTATTGCGAGGCAAAGAAGAGAACCAATTTTTTGCAGAATCACACAAAGAAAACGCAAATAATTTCATCTTCACAACATCATTATCCACATCTTTTTTTCTTTTGCATATCACATAATTCCACAAAGGTATTAAGATGGGACGCGACATCCTCATTAGGAGTATCGGAAAATTGATCTTTCATAACAAGATTCAACAAAGCGGTATTAATATCACAAGACTCCGACCATCAAGGCGGGAGGAGAAATCGGAGTGCCGATAAAATCATTGTTTTTAGTATTTGAGAAATCACATAACTTGGTGTTCTCTTGAGTCATGATGACTATACAACAAGATTGCACTCAAAAACAGAACCGGTAAGAAAACGACGAACGAAAAAGAGGGACGAATAAAACGGAAAAAGAGGAAAACGAGAGGCAAATGGCAAATAATGTAAATTGTGAGGAGATGAGATTTGTGTTTAGGAACCTGGTATATGTTGAAGATCCTCTCCGAAAATGGTGCCAGAAATTCCTTTTGATGCGGCTTGAAGCTACGTCGGTATTGCCACGAAGAGGAAGGGATGATGCAGCACAACAGCGGTAGGTATTTCCCTCACTTGTGAAACCAATGTTATCGAACCAGTAGGAGAACCAAGCAACACAACGTAAACAACACCAGCACACGGATAACAAATCATCCCAACCCGACGTGTTAAAGGGGTTGTCAATCCCTTGTGGGTACGGCGCCTCGAGATAGGCAAACGAACGTGAGGTAAAATTGTAGTAGATTGATAGATCAAATGCCAAATAAAATAAATAAGAATAAATTGCAGCAAGATATTTTTGTATTTTTAGTTTAATAGATCTGAAAATAAAAGCAAAGGAAAATAAAATGCAAAGGCAAACAATATGAGAAAGAGACCCGGGGGCCGTAGGTTTCACTAGTGGCTTCTCTCGAGAAAAATAGCAAACGATGGGTGAGCAAATTACTGTTGGGAAATTGATAGAACTTCAAATAATCGTGACCATATCTAGGCAATGATATTGCATAGGCATCACGTCCAAGATTAGTAGACCGACTCCTGCCTGCATCTACTATTATTACTCCACACATCGACCGCTATCCAGCATGCATCTAGTGTATTAAGTTCATGGAGAAACAGAGTAATGCAATAAGAACGATGACATGATGTAGACAAGATCTATCTATGTAGAGATAGACCCCATCGATTTATCCTTAGTAGCAACGATACATACGTGTTGGTTCCCTTTCTGTCACTGGGATCAAGCACCGTAACATCGAACCCACTACAAAGCACCTCTTCCCATTGCAAGATAAATAGATCAAGTTGGCCAAACAAAACTCAAATATCGGAGAAGAAATACGAGGCTATAAGTAATCATGCATAAAAGAGATCAAAGAAACTCAAATACTTTCATGGATATAAAAAGATAGATCTGATCATAAACTCAAAGTTCATCGATCCCAACAAACACACCGCAAAAGAGTTACATCGTATGGATCTCCAAGAGACCATTGTATTGAGAATTCACCGAGAGAGAGAGAGAGAGAGAGAGAGAGAGAGAGGAAGCCATCTAGCTACTAACTACGGACCTGAAGGTCTACAAAGAACTACTCACGCATCATCGTAGAGGCACCAATGGAGGTGGTGAACCCCAATGGTGGTGTCTAGATTGGATCTGGTGGTTCTGGACTCTTCGGCGGCTGGATCAATATTTCATCGACTCCCCTAGGGTTTTGGGAATATTGGGGTATTTATAGAGCAAAGAGGCGGTCCGGGGGCGCCCGAGGTGGGCACAACCCACCAGGCGCTGGTCTCTGGCGCATACTGGTGGGTTGTGCTCTCCTCGGAGCACCCCCCAGGCGCAACCAGGGCCCATTATGTGTCTTCTGGTCCAAAAAAATCTCCGTGAAGTCTCGTTGCATTTGGAATCCGTTTGGTATTGATTTCCTCCGATGTAAAAAACATGCAGAAAACAGCAACTGGCACTTGGCACTATGTCAATAGGTTAGTACCAAAAAATGATTATAAAACATCCAAGATTGATAATATAACAGCATGGAACAATCAAAAATTATAGATACGTTGGAGATGTATCACGATCCCACCGGTTGAAATGAGAGGAGAGTGGCCAGAGACGGAGATCCGGCGAGGTCCTCCGGCGCCGTTCTTGGGTAGGAGAGAGAGAGACATGATGGGAAGAGATGAATGGGTATGGGGGAGTTGGAACTCCCCTGCCCGCGCTTAACCCCTACGCGGTCTCAACAGCGCGGTAGTACCACATATCATCGTGGATGTACAGCCCGCGCGGTAGTACCTCACTCTGGGTGGTAGTACTGCTCTTCCAGTGGTAGTAAAAATTTACTGCCGCGCTGGAAGCGGTAGTACCGTGTCGTGGTCGCAGCTGTGCAAGAACAGGAGCCACCCACCTCTAGCGGTAGTACCGTGGCATGCCACGGTAGTACCGCATGCCCAAGAAAGTGCAAGTTTCAGAAAGAGAGAAATAAAAGGCCTTTGCAATACAAACTTCAAGCAAACGGACACACAAAAGAGACACAAAAGAAGCAGCTTAACCACGAACAAGGTCCAAAAGATAAGCACGGAGAAAGAGAGGACCAAACATCGAACCAAAACCTCTCATGAAGAGAGGACGATGGCCGGAGCCAGCTATGTTTGAGTCAATTGGTGTGGCACCACGAAGAATTATCCTTGGGCCCATGACCAAAACTCATCTTTGAAGCACATGTACCTTCAATAATGGCGAATGTGAAAGAGTTGATCAATTTATGCATAATGGAGGGAGGGAGAGTTCATTGAGAGAAGAACACTCCCCCTATGTCCATGCCTACACCTAAACAAGACAACAAGATGAGTATGGTGGGGTGTGCAAAGGTTCAAGCCACATTGCTCAAATCGATGATATTTAGCTCATGCCTTAACTCGCAAAATCTTGCTTCATCCAAAGGCTTCGTGAAAATATGTGCAATGTTATCATGAGCGTTGACATAGTTAAGCTCAATCTCCCCTTGCCTAATGTGACCCCGGATGAAGTGATACTGAATCTCAATATGCTTCATCTTGAAGTGTTGCACCGGGTTGAGAGAAATCTTGATGGCACTTTCATTGTCACAACAAAGAGGCACTTTGTCACAAATGACACCGTAATCCTTTAAAGTTTGCCTCATCCATAGAAGTTGAGCACAACAACTACCGGCGGCCACATACTCGGCTTCGGTGGAGGAGAGAGACACACAACTTTGCTTTTCGGAAGACCAACTCACCAAAGAGCAACCAAGAAATTGGCACCCTCCGGAAGTTGACTTCCTATCCACTTTGTCTCCTGCCCAATCCGAATCCGAAAAACCATGAGATTGAAGTTTCCTCCTCTAGGGTACCATAAGCCAAAGTTTGGGGTATGAGCCAAATCTTGAAAGATTCGCTTGACCGCCGCAAAGTGGCTTTCCTTAGGTGAGGCTTGAAACCGTGCACAAATTCCAACACTCAACATGATATCTGGTCTAGATGCACAAAGGTAAAGCAAGGAGCCAATCATAGAACGATATACCTTTTGATCCACTGCTTTACCATTGGGATCAATGTCAAGTTGGCATTTGGTAGGCATTGGTGTAGAAGCCGACTTGACATCACTTAGCTTGAATCTCTTGAGCATGTCTTGAGTGTATTTGGCTTGGTTGATAAAGGTTCCTTCACTTCTTTGTTTGATTTCGAACCCTAGAAAGAACTTCAACTCTCCCATCATGGACATCTTAAACTCCGCGGTCATGAGTGCGAAAAACTCCTCATTGAAAGCTTTGTTAGGCGAACCAAAGATAATATCACCAACATATAATTGTCATACAAACAACTCCCCTTTGACCTTCTTAGTAAAAAGAGTGGGGTCAATTTTCCCAATTTCAAACCCACGATCTTGCAACCACTTGGTTAGGTGCTCATACCATGCACGTGGGGCTTATTTAAGGCCATAGAGCGCCTTATCGAGTTGGTACACATGATTGGGGAACTTGGGGTCCTCAAACCCCGGGGGTTGTTTGACATACACCAACTCATTAAGAGGACCATTAAGAAAAGCACTCTTCACATCCATTTGTTGCAACTCGAAGTTATGATGAGAAGCATAAGCAATCAATAAACGAGTAGATTCAAGGCGAGCAAAGGGAGCAAAGGTTTCACCGTAGTCGATACCCTCGACTTGGGAGTAGCCTCGTGCCACCAAACGAGCCTTGTTGCGAATGATAATCCCGTGAGCATATTGCTTGTTCTTGAATATCCATTTGGTTCCAATAACATTATGGTTCTCCTTTGGCCTTGGCACCAATCTCCACACCTTGTTGTGCTCGAAGTTGTTGAGTTCTTCATGCATGGCATTAACCCAATCCGGATCCTCGAGCGCCTCATAGACCTTTTGGGGTTCAACACAAGAAACAAACGCATGATGTTCACAATAGTTTGCTAATTGTCTATGAGTGCTTACCTCCTTTCTTAAGCTTCCAAGAAAATTCTTCATGAGATGATCTTTGGTAGTGAGCTTGGACGCAATCTTGGCGGCACGACGCTCCAATTGCTCCTCAAGTGAGAGTTGAGGAGCGGTAACTTGATCATCATGAGCGTCGTCTTGAGCTTGTTCTTGATCTTGAGCTTGATCTTGAACTTTCTCGGTGGCAAGAACTTGACCTTGGGCATCACTTGGTGGATCACCACCATCTTGAGGTTGATCTTTCCCTTGATCTTGTTGATTTGGTTGAGGGCCTTCACTTTATTTTTGGAAGCGTGTGGGTCTTGGGTTGGTGATGGTTCCACTTGAGTGGAACATTGTCCTTCTCCTTCGGCCACAAGGGGTTCCTCAATGGGTAGGATATGGCCAACACCCATTTTTCTTATGGCTTGGGGAGGAATTTCATCACCTACATCACAAGTACCACTTTTCTCCACTTGGGAGCCGTTATCCTCATCAAAATCCACGTTACACGTCTCCTCAATGAGTCATGTGGACTTGTTGAGGACACGGTAAGCATGAGAGTTTGTAGCATAACCAACAAATATGCCCTCATGAACTCTAGCCTCAAATTTAGACAAACGAACATCTTTCTTGAGAATGAAACACTTACAACCGAACACCTGGAAGTACTTGAGGTTGGGCTTGTTGCCGGTAAGTATCTCATATGGAGTCTTGTTCAAGCCTTTCCGGAGATAGATCCAATTGGATGCATGAAAAGTGGTTCTGATGGCTTCGGCACAAAAGTTGTACGGAGACTTGAACTCCTCCATCATGGTCCTTCCCGCATCCATCAATGTCCGGTTCTTCCTCTTCGCTACACCATTTTGTTGAGGGGTGTAAGGTGTGGAATATTGATGCTTGATCCCCTCATCACTGAGAAACTCATCTAAGGTGTAGTTCTCGAACTCGGTGCCGTTGTCACTTCTTATCATCAAAATCTTTGCATTGTGTTGACGTTGAGATTCATTTCCAAAGTCGATGACGGTTTGTTGGGTCTCACTCTTCCTCTTGAAGAAATATACCCAAGTGTATCTTGAATAATCATCCACAATCACCAAGCAATACTTTCTACCCCCAAGGATATCAAAGGATGGAGGCCCAAAGATATCCATGTTAAGGAGCTCCAAAGGCCTCATCGAGTAGATGATAGTCTTGGGAGGGTGAGCCTTCTCATGTAGCTTTCCTTCGATACAAGCACCGCAAGCACGATCTTTGGCAAAACTAACATTTGTTAGTCCACGGACATGGTCCCCCTTGAGAATACTTTGCAAAGATCTCATATTGACGTGGGCTAAACAGCGATGCCAAAGCCATCCCACGTCAACTTTAGCCATTAGGCATGTCGTGGTCTTAGTGGGTCGCTCTGAAAAGTTGATCACATAAAGACCATTCTCGACATGCCCAACAAAGGCTACTTTAAGAGTCTTGCTCCACAAGAGGGCCACGAAATCAATATCAAAGAAAGTGGCAAAGCCTATGAGTTCAAGTTGACGAATGGAAAGTAAGTTTTATGCAAGGGACTCAACAAGCATGACTTTCTCAATCGTGAGATCATGAAAAATGACAACCTTGCCAATACCCAATACCTTAGAAGATGAGGCATCACCCCATTCAACATTGGTGGGCATAGATGAGACCTTGTGCACGTCCACCACCAACTCCTTGCTTCCGGTCATATGATTTGTGGCTCCACTATCGAGCAACCATGATCCCCCACAGGAAGCAAACACCTACAAGAGATCAATGCTTGGTTTTAGGTACCCATTTTGTAATGGGTCCTTTGATGTTAGGAACAAGGGTCTTAGGAACCCAAACATACCATTCAATGTTCTCATAAGAAGAACCAACAAATTTGGCATAAACATGCCCATCACTAGCACAGCATACACATAAGAAGGGTTAAAGTCGCCGGCTTTGTTGGAAGGATTGGCATTGCTCTTCTTGACACCGCCACCCTTCGCATTCTTCTTCTTATCCTTAGGAGTACCCCCTCCCTCCTTCACAAACGTTTGCTTGAGAGGAGGAGGTTGTTTGATCTTGTTATTCTTCTTCTTCTTCTTCTTCTTCTTCTTCTTCTTCTTCTTCTTCTTCTTCTTCTTCTTCTTCTTCTTCTTCTTCTTCTTCTTCTTCTTCTTCTTCTTCTTCTTCTTCTTCTTCTTCTTCTTCTTCTTCTTCTTCTTCTTCTTCTTCTTCTTCTTCTTCTTCTTCTTCTTCTTCTTCTTCTTGGACTTGAGTGCAAACACAATCCCCTCCTTTCCCACAACTTCCTTTTGATTGCTCAAAAGGTCGTTGAGGTTCTTATCACCTTGTATGAAAGACACAAGGCCTTTCTCAAGTTGAACCTTCAACTTGGTATTCTCCTCCACAAGATGCACATGCTCACAACACGAGTTAGTAGCATTTGCATTATCAATTAAAACCATATGAGGAAATGTGGCTTTCTCCTTGGTTAGCTTCACTTGGAGTTGATCATGAGACTCTTTGAGGCTAGCATGAGCACTCTTCAAGGCCTTGTGAGCCTTGTCAAGTAGATAAAACTCCTCCTTGAGTCTAGCATGGTCAACCCCAAGTTTGGCCTTCTCGAAATTGAGCACACGAGAGAGAACAATAGCATGATCAAGATCTTTCTTCAATTTAGCATGATCATCGTTGTGTGACTCCTCAAGAGCCAAACGATGACCACGCTCTTCCTCAAGTGCATTAGAGAGGTCCGAATCTCATCGGCATAGTCACGACTATGACCTTCCATCTTAGATATGGTCTCTTCATGAGCCTCAATCATGTCATTGGCTTCACCAAGTTGTTCCAATAGAGCAACGAAGTGCTTCTTGGTTTTACCTTTGAGCTTACTCATGAAAGACTCAAATTCATTCTCCTCCTCCTTCGTCCCCTCACTTTCATCAATGCAATCCGTCAAGGAAGGATTAGTAGTGATGGTATACTTGATGTTGGAGGTTACCTTGTTGGTGGCTTTAGCCATGAGGCACTTGGCGGTGGTGTTCCCATTGGGTGAATCGAAGAGGGACACCCGTGGAGTTGTTGCAATGGCAACGGAGGCCATGGCAACCATCTAACCGTCTAACCATCTTCATCATCCTCATTGTACTGTTCTTTTTCAACCAACCCCTTGGGAGGAGTCTTCTTGGTGAAGCTGTTCTTGTTGGGGAAAGACTTGGTCTTGTCTTTTTGGATAAGCTTGCCACCATTGTCTTCCCTCTTCTCGTAAGGGCAATCCACAACAAAGTGACTCACATTGCAAAAATTATAGCACGTCCTCACACGTTGCCTGCCCTTGGCACCACTTGAGTTGTTCTTGTTGAAGTTGGGCCTTGTGTTCTTCTTGTTACCCCAAAATTGTCGTGAAGCAAGAGCCATGTGCTCATGATAGGCATATTTGGTGTGTTCGGGGAAACTCTCCTCTTCTTCCTCTTCATCCTCTTCTTCCACAGTAGCCTTGGCCTTCAAAGAAAGGTTGGACTTCTTTGATCGTTGAGCACGCAACACTGCATTGTCGCCGGTCTTGTCCAAGATCCTCATTGCAACAAACTTATCCAACACTTCACTTGAGTACAAGGCGTGGAAGTCCGGCCTTTGACGGATGATGGAGGACATGGCCTTATGGTAAGGCATCATGGCCTTGACAAACTTGCACTTTATCCAATTGTCATCCGTATCCTTGCTCCCATGATCTCGGAGTGAGACCACGAGAGTAGTTAACCTTCGATAAAGCTCTCGAGGTTCTTCATCTTCAATCATGACAAACTCATTGGCTTCATCTTGCACCACTTCAAAGTTTGAGCGTTGAATGCTTGCGCTTCCCTTGTACAAGGAGACAACATGCCCCCATGATTCCTTGGCTACGGTGAAGGGTCGGAGATGTGCAATATCTTCAGGAGGAATAGCTTCTTGGAGAATGAAGAGAGCGGACCCGTTGAATTGATGATCTGCGGTTTCTCTAGGAGTGAAGTTGCTTGGATCGTGCGGGTAGAAACCTTGCTCAATATTTCTCCAAATATTAGTAGAACTTTGATTTAAATTACGTTTAAAGCGATACACCCAAGCGGTGAATCCTCATTTTTCACAAGCTTAGGAGGAGGACCAACATGATTCATATGCGTGAAGGGAACCGGTCCTCCATAGGTAAGGGGAGGTTCAACATGGGCAAAGATGCCACTCCCACTCTTACCACTAGGCAAAGGAACTTGGTCACTACTAGCTTCCCCCTTATTGGAGTTAGCATCCGTCACCTTGTTAGCGGGATCAACCACTTCCAACAGTGCGGTGGATAATTCAAGGCCTTCAAGAAACTCCTTAAACATGCCTTTAACCTCAGTCTTCATGGAGGTTCTCAGTGTGTCCAAAGCCGCATTGAACTCCTCACGAGAGACCGAGGATCCCCCATCGGCCGCAGACAAGGAAGGAAGGACTTGCACCGGAGTGCTCCTCCCCCTCATCTGTGGTGCCACCCATACTCTTTGGACGACAAAGTCCTTAATAAAGAGATGAGGCTCTGATACCAATTGAAAGAATCGATATGGTTGACTAGAGGGGGGTGAATAGGCAACTAACAATTTTTAGCTTTTCTTGGCCAAATAAAACTTAGCATCAAAATAGGTTGTCTAGATGTGCAACTAGGTGAGCAACCTATATTATGCAACAACAACAAGCACACAAGCAAGCAAGGGATACAACACAATAAAATCTTGCACAAGTAAAGGTAAGAGATAACCAAGAGTGGAGCCGGTGGAGACGAGGATCATATCAAGTTCCTTCCCTTTGAGAGGAAATGCGTCTCCGTTGGAGCGGTGTGGAGGCGCAATGCTCCCCAAGAAGCCACTAGGGCCACCAGTATTCTCCTCATGCCCTCACACAATGCGAGATGCCGTGATTCCACTATTGGTGCCCTTGAAGGCGACGACCGAACCTTTACAAACAAGGTTGGGGTTATCTCCACAACTTAATTGGAGGCTCCCAGCGACACCACGAAGCTTCACCACAATGGAATATGGCTCATGGTGACCTCAACTGCCTAGGGTGCTCAAACACCCAAGAGTAACAAGATCCGCAAGGGATTAGTGGGGGGAATCAAATTTCGCTTGGTGGAAGTGTAGATTGGGGCCTTCTCAACCAATCCCTAGAAAATCAACAAGTTTGATTGGCTAGGGAGAGAGATCGGGCGAAAATGGAGGTTTGAGCAACAATCGAGCTTGGGGAGGGGAGAGGTGGTCTTCTTGGGGAAGAAGACCCCCTTTATATAGTGGGGGAAAACATCCAACCGTTATCAACCCTAGCCACCCCTCCTCCTCCTCCTTCCTCCTCCTCCCTCTTCCTTCCTAGCCACCCCTCCTCCTCTTCCCTTCCTCGCCGCCGCCTGAGGCAGTCGCCGGGAAATCCCGAGGTGCCAAGGATGGTGGCGGCGGGGCCTCGGTTGCCCTGTCTCTGCATGGGGAACTCTGGATCTGGAGCGGCGTCTCCATTGGCAAGGCACGGCCAACTAGCAGCCATACGGGCGTTGGATTTGGCATCCTGGTCGCACGGGCGGCAGGATCCAGTGGTCATTGCCGGCCGGCGGCGGTTTCTGCGGTGGCCGGTGCGCACACGATCTGGCGCATCCCCTCCTCCCCTGTTCGGCGTGCTAGCCATCCTCGTCGGGTCGTGCTTCCTTGGGTCGCCGGTTCTGTATAGGAGGCGCTGCTGGTGGCGGGGATCTAGATCGGGCGAAATCCCTGGTCGACCATGGCCGGACGCGTCGACATCGACGTCTGAGGGCGCCGTTCCCCTCCTTGGAGGCGTCGGTATGGAATGATCCCCTCACTTCCCCTTCCCCTTGGTCTCCCGGGCGAAAGCCCTATCTTTGTTGGGCGGCGGCGGCGCTTACGGCAACGTTCCCTTCTTGAAGGCGCCGCTTTGGGAACCTCGGGGCTAGGTGGCGCTTGTGGGTGGTGGGCGACGGCGGTGGTGCGGCCCTATCCTAGCATGGATCTGCGTCCGTTGCTTGGAGATGGACTCGCGTAGGTGGAGGTCTTCGTTTGGCGTCATGGTGGCGTCGATGGAGGAGGTACCTGCCAAGGTAGGCACCTCAATATGCTCTAAAGATGGACTAGTGGAAGATGGCGGCGGCGACACATATGAGTGCGTCGGACCGGTTTGTGACCCAGACCCGGTATGTGGCTCGGTCGGGGCCTCCGGCTTTAGATGTTAGGCTTAGGTGAGAGGTCTGGGTATTTGGCCCACCTTGCACCCCTTCATCATATGGATTGGAGTAGCGGCAGATGTTGCCAAGATGGCGGATTTAGGCATATTGTTGTACTACTTTGTAAGGTCCTCGAGAATAATCAATAAAATGGTCGCATGCATCTCCCAGATGCAGAGGCCGGGGTCATCCTCCTTTACTAAAAAGAAATCCCCTCTCTGAGCTCGCGCGATGCTGTACTATCGCCCGCGGTACTACCGCATAGGGTGCGGTACTACCGCTTGCGCGGTAGTAACCAAATGAGGGCCTCTTGCAAAGGGCAATGAGCGGTAAAACCTCTGGAGCGGTACTGATACCTCTTGAGCGTGCGTTGTTTTCCCTTGAAGAGGAAAGGGTGATGCAGCAAAGTAGCGTAAGTATTTCCCTCGGTTTTTGAGAACCAAGGTATCAATCCAGTAGGAGACAACACACAAGTCACCTAGTACCTGCACAAACAATCAAGAACCTTGCAACCAACGCGATAAAGGGGTTGTCAATCCCTTCACGGTCACTCGCAAAAGTGAGATCTAATAGAGATAGTAAAGTAAATATTTTTGGTATTTTTGTTGTATAAATTAGTAAAGATTGCAAAATAGTAAACGAGATGCAATATAATAAGAAAGAGACCCGGGGGCCATAGGTTTCACTAGTGGATTCTCTCAAGATAGCAAGTATTATGGTGGGTGAACAAATTACTGCCGAGCAATCGATAGAAAAGCGCATAATTATGAAGACATCTAAGCCAATGATCATGAATATAGGCATCACATCCGTGTCAAGTAGACCGAAACAATTCTGCATCTACTACTATTACTCCACACATCGACCGCTATCCAACATGCATCTAGAGTATTAAGTTCATAAGAACAGACTAACGCATTAAGCAAGATGACATGATGTAGAGGGATAAACTCAAGCAATATGATATAAACCCCATCTTTTTATCCTCGATGGCAACAATACAATACGTGCCTTGCTGCACCTACTGTCATAGGGAAAGGATACCGCAAGATTGAACCCAAAGCTATGCACTTCTCCCATTGCAAGAAAGATCAATCTAGTAGGCCAAACTAAATCGATAATTCGAAGAGACTTGCAAAGATATCAAATCATGCATATAAGAATTCAGAGAAGAACCAAATAATTTTTAAAGATAATCAAGTTCATAAATCGACAATTCATCGGATCTCGGCAAACACACCGCAAAAGAGTATTACATCGAATAGATCTCCAAGAACATCGAGGAGAACTTTGTATTGAGGATCAAAGAGAGAGAAGAAGCCATCTAGATAATAACTATGGACCCGAAGGTCTGTGGTAAACTACTCACGCTTCATCGGAGAGGCTATGGTGTTGATGTAGAAGCCCTCCGTGATTGATTCCCCCTCCACCAGATCGCTGGAAAAGGCCTCAAGATGGGATCTCACAGTGTACGAGAAGGTTGCGGAGGTGGAAAAGTGGTTTCGTGGCTCCCCTGATGTTTTTAGGGCATAAGAGTATATATAGGCGAAAGAAATACGTCGGTGTAGCTACGAGGGGCCCACGAGGGTGGGGGCGCGCCCTCCTGCCTCGTGGCCGCCTCGTTGCGTCTTCGACTTCATCTCCAAGTCTTCTGGTTTGCTTTCGTTACAAGAAAGATCACCGCGAAGGTTTCATTCCGTTTGGTATTCCTTTTCTGCAAAACTCTAAGATAGGCAAAAAAACAAAAATTGGCACTGGGCCTCCGGTTAATAGGCTAGTCCCAAAAATAATATAAAATAGCATATTAAAGCCCATTAAACATCCAAAACAGATAATATAATAGCATGGAACAATAAAAAATTATAGATACGTTGGAGACGTATCAAGCATCCCCAAGCTTAATTCCTGCTCGTCCTCGAGTAGGTAAATAATAAAAACAGAATTTTTGATGTGGAATGCTACCTAACATAATTATCAATGTAATTTTCTTTATTGTGGCATGAATATTCAGATCTGAAAGGTTCAAAACAAATATTTAATATTGACATAAAAATAATAATACTTCAAGCATACTAATAAATCAATCATGTCTTCTCAAAATAACATGGCCAAAGAAATTTATTCCTAACAAATCATATAGTCTGGCTATGCTCTATCTTCATTACACAAAATATTTAAATCATGCACAACCCCGATGACAAGCCAAGCAATTGTTTCATACTTTTGATGTTCTTAAACTTTTTCAATCTTCACGCAATACATGAGCGTGAGCCATGGACATAGCACTATAGCTGGAATAGAATGGTGGTTGTGGAGAAGACAAAAAGGAGAAGATAGTCTCACATCAACTAGGCGTATCAACGGGCTATGGAGATGCCCATCAATAGATATCATTGTGAGTGAGTAGGAATTGCCATGCAACGGATGCACTAGAGCTATAAGTGTATGAAAGCTCAAAAAGAAACTAAGTGGGTGTTCGTCCAACTCGCTTGCTCACGAAGACCTAGGGCAATTTGAGGAAGCCCATCATTGGAATATACAAGTCAAGTTCTATAATGAAAAATTCCCACTAGTATATGAAAGTGACAACATAGGAGACTCTCTATCATGAATATCATGGTGCTACTTTGAAGCACAAGTGTGGTAAAAGGATAGTAGCATTGCCCCTTCTCTTTTTTTCTCTCATTTTTTAAATTTTTATTTGGGCCTTTTCTCTCCTTTTTTTGGCCTCTTTTTTTTCGTCCAGAGTCTCATCCCAACTTGTGGGGGAATCATAGTCTCCATCATCCTTTCCTCACTGGGACAATGCTCTAACAATGATGATCATCACACTTTTATTTACTTACAACTCAAGAATTACAACTCGATACTTAGAAAAAATATGACTATGTGAATGCCTCCGGCGGTGTATCGGGATGTTCAATGAATCAAGAGTAACATGTATGAAAGAATTATGGATGGTGGCTTTGCCACAAATATAATGTCAACTACTTGATCATGCAAGGCAATATGACAATGATGGAGCGTGTCATGATAAACGGAACGATGGAAAGTTGCATGTCAATATATCTCGGAATGGCTATGGAAATGCCATAATAGGTAGATATGGTGGCTGTTTTTAGGAAGGTAAATGGTGGGTTTATGGTACCGGCGAAAGTTGTGCGGTACTAGAGAGGCTAGCAATGGTGGAAGGGTGAGAGTGCGTATAATCCGTGGACTCAACATTAGTCATAAAGAACTCACATACTTATTGCAAAAATCTATTAGTTATCGAAACGAAGTACTACGCGGATGCTCCTAGGGGGATAGATTGGTAGGAAATGACCATCGCTCGTCCCCGACCGCCACTCATAAGGAAGACAATCAAAAAATAAATCATGCTCCGAATTCATCATGTAACGGTTCACCATACGTGCATGCTACGAGAATCACAAACTTTAACACACGCATCTCTCAAATTCACAACTACTCAACTAGCATGACTCTTCATATCTCAAAACAATCATAAAGAATCAAACTTCTCATAGTATTCAATGCACTTTATATGAAAGTTTTTATTATAACCATCTTGGATGCCCATCATATTAGGACTAATTTTATAACCAAAGCAAATTACCATGCTGTTCTAAAATACTCTCAAAATAATATAAGTGAAGCATGAGAGATCAATAATTTCTATAAAATAAAACCACCACCGTGCTCTAAAAAGATATAAGTGAAGCACATAGAGTATTCTAATAAATTCCGATTCATGCGTGTCTCTCCCAAAAGGTGTGTATAGCAAGGATGATTGTGGTAAACTAAAAAACAAAGACTCAAATCATACAAGATGCTCCAAGCAAAACACATATCATGTGGTTAATAAAAATATAGCCTCAAGTAAAGTTACCGATGAAGCGAAGGCGAAAGAGGGATGCCTTCCGGGGCATCCCCAAGCTTAAACTTTGGTTGTCCTTGAATTTTACCTTGGGGTGCCTTGGGCATCCCTAAGCTTAGGCTCCTGCCACTCCTTATTCCAAAATCAATCAAATCTTTACCCAAAAACTTGAAAATTTCACAACACAAAACTCAACAGAAAATCTCATGAGCTCTGTTAGTATAAGAAAATAAACCACCACTTTAATGTACTGTAGTGTACTCATTCTTTATTTATATAGGTGTTAAACCTACTGTATTCCAACTTCTCTATGGTTCATAACCCCCGATACTACTCATAGATTCATCAAAATAAGCAAACAACACACGGAAAACAGAATCTGTCAAAACAGAGCAGTGCAGTAATCTGATTTGTTTGAATACTTATGGAACTCCAAAAATTCTGAAGACTGAGTAAAACCTGGATAATTTGTATATTCATCTACTTCAAAAAGAATTAACATTTTATCACTTTATGGTCAATTTTAACAATTATTTTCGTGAGCACAAAGTTTCTGTCTTTTTCAGCAAGATCAAACAACTATCACCCAAGAAGATCCTATTGGTTCTACTTGGCACAAACACTAATTAAAACATAAAACCACATGTAAACAGAGTCTAGATGAATTATTTATTACTAAACAAGAACAAAAAGCAAAGAACAAAATAAAATTGGGTTGCCTCCCAACAAGCGCTATCGTTTAACATCTCTAGCTAGGCATTAATAATTTTAATGATGCTCACACGAAAGACAAGAATTGAAGCACAAAAAGAGCATCATAAAACACATGACAAACACATCAAAGTCTAACATACTTCCTATGCATTGGCATTTTATAAGAAAACAAATGATCAAGGCAAGCAAAGACTAGCATATGCAAGGAAGAAGAACGAGACGATAGCAATCTCAACATGAAGAGGGGTAATTTGGTAACATGAAAATTTCTACAATCATATTTTCCTCTCTCATAATAATTACATGTAGGACCATAAGAAAATTCAACAATATAGCTATCACATAACATATTCTCAACACGATTCACATGCATGCGAAGTTGACACTCTTCCAAAAAAGTGGGATTAACATTAACTAAAGTCATGACCTCTCCAAACCCACTTTTATCAAAAATTTCATAAGATTGAACATTCTCCAAATATGTGGGATCTAAAGTTGACACTCTTCCAAACCCACTTTCAATATTATTGTCACTATTATCAATCTCATATTCATCATGGGGCTTAAATAAATTTTCAAGATCATAAGAAGAATCACCCCAATCATGATCATTGCAACAAGTTAGTGGACATAGCAAAATTAGCATCCCCAAGCTTAGGGTTTTGCATATTATTAACACAATTGACATCAATAGAATTTATAGTAAAACCATTGCAATCATGCTTTTTATTCAAGGAGCTATCATGAATCACTTCATAAATTTCTTCATCACAATTTTCAGATTCACGAATTTCAAGCAAAACTTCATAAGGATAATCTAGTGCACAAAACTCACTAGCAATAGGTTTCATCATAATTGGTTCTCTTAAAGAGATTAGCGAGTGGATGAGGATCCATAAACTTTTAGCAAGCGAAGATGCAAGCAAAAAGAAGACACATGGTAACACATGATCGAACAGAAGAAGGGCGAAAGAAAAGGGCAAATTTTGTGAAGTGGGGGAGAGGAAAACGAGAGGCGAATGGAAAATAATGTAATGCGAGGGAGAACAGTTTATGATGGGTACTTGGTATGTCTTGACTTGGCGTAGATCTCCCCGGCAACGGCGCCAGAAATCCTTCTTGTTACCTCTTGAGCATGCGTTGGTTTTCCTTTGAAGAGGAAAGGGTGATGCAGCAAAGTAGCGTAAGTATTTCCCTCAGTTTTTGAGAACCAAGGTATCAATCCAGTAGGAGACAACGCACAAGCCACCTAGTACCTGCAGAAACAATCAAGAACCTTGCAACCAACGCGATAAAGGGGTTGTCAATCCCTTCATGGTCACTCGCAAAAGTGAGATCTAATAGAGATAGTAAAGTAAATATTTTTGGTATTTTTGTTGTATAAATTGAAAAGTAAAGATTGCGAAATAGTAAACGAGATGCAATGTAAATAAAAGAGATGCAATATAATAAGAAAGAGACCCGGGGGCCATAGGTTTCACTAGTGGCTTCTCTAAAGATAGCAAGTATTACGGTGGGTGAACAAATTACTGCCGAGCAATTGATAGAAAAGCGCATAATTATGAAGACATCTAAGCCAATGATCATGAATATAGGCATCACGTCCGTGTCAAGTAGACCGAAACGATTCTGCATCTACTACTATTACTCCACACATCGACCGCTATCCAGCATGCATCTAGAGTATTAAGTTCATAAGAACAGACTAACGCATTAAGCAAGATGACATGATGTAGAGGGATAAACTCAAGCAATATGATATAAACCCCATATTTTTATCCTCAATGGCAACAATACAATACGTGCCTTGCTGCCCCTCATCACCGGAAAGGACACATAAGATTGAACCCAAAGCTAAGCACTTCTCCCATTGCAAGAAAGATCAATCTAGTAGGCCAAACTAAACCGATAATTCGAAGAGACTTGCAAAGATGTCAAATCATGCATATAAGAATTCAGAGAAGAACCAAATAATATTCCAAGATAATCAAGTTCATAAATCGACAATTCATCGGATCTCGGCAAACACACCACAAAAGAGTATTACATCGAATAGATCTCCAAGAACATCAAGGAGAACTTTGTATTGAGGATCAAAGAGAGAGAAGAAGCCATCTAGCTAATAACTATGGACCCGAAGGTCTGTGGTAAACTACTCACGCTTCATCGGAGAGGCTATGGTGTTGATGTAGAAGCCCTCCGTGATCGATTCCCCCTCCAGCAGATCACCGGAAAAGGCCTCAAGATGAGATCTCACGGGTACAGAAGGTTGCGGCGGTGGAAAAGTGGTTTCGTGGCTCCCCCTTGAAAGTGCAACTATCCCTAGGTGGTTTTGGTAATTCATAACAACATATAGCTCATTGAGCTAATGCTATTCCAAGACTATTATTTCAGGAAAGCTCAATGAATGGCACGGCATGGATGATGAAAGTGGATCCCTCAAAATACTAAGGACAAAGGATTGGCTCAAGCTCAAAAGCTCAAGACTCTTCATTTTACATTTTAGTGATCCAAGATCACATTGAGTCTATAGGAAAAGCCAATACTATCAAGAAGGGATGAGGTGTTGCTTAATGAGCCTTTTGCTTCATGCGCTTAGTGATATGCTCCAAAACCCTCAATTACTTTCCCACATCCACAAATGACCTAAACCTAAAGCCAAAATCGGTCACACCGATTCTTTCTATCCGGCGCCACCGATTCCAAAAGTCATAGACACTGCCACAAACCCTAAGCAAATCGGTCTTACCGATAGGGATCTCGTTCTCACCAAGATGTGGTTGCAATCTCTCTGTTTCCCTTCATAACATTTCGGTCTAACCGAAGTGAGCGATCGGTCCCACCGAGATTGCAATGTAAACTCTCTGTTTCCTTTTTGTAACATTTCGGTCTCACCGAAAAGAGCAAATCGGTCCCACCGAGTTTACTCCGACCAACTCTCCGGAAAGCTTATTACCAAATCGGTCTCACCGAGTTTGTATGTCGGTCTCACCGAGATTACATTATGCCCTAACCCTAACCAAATCGGCCTCACCGAGATGCATGTCAGTCCCACCGAAAATCACTAACGGTCACTAGGTTTACTAAATCGGTCCGACCGAGTTTAACTATTCGGTCCCATCGAGTTTGGTAAATTGTGTGTAACGGTTAGATTTTGTGTGGAGGCTATATATACCCCTCTACCTCCTCTTCATTCGTGGAGAGAGCCATCGAAACGAACCTACACTTCCAACTTACCATTTACGAGAGAGAACCACCTACTCATGTGTTGAGGCCAAGATATTCCATTCCTACCATATGAATCTTGATCTCTAGCCTTCCCCAAGTTGCTTTCCACTCAAACCCTCTTTCCACCAGATCCAAATCCTATGAGAGAGAGTTGAGTGTTGGGGAGACTATCATTTGAAGCACAAGAGCAAGGAGTTCATCATCAACACACCATTTGTTTCTTCTTGGAGAGTGGTGTCTCCTAGATTGGCTAGGTGTCACTTGGGAGCCTCGACAAGAGTGTGGAGTTGAACCAAGGAGTTTGTAAGGGCAAGGAGATCGCCTACTTCGTGAAGATCTACCGCTAGTGAGGCAAGTCCTTCGTGGGCGACGGCCATGGTGGGATAGACAAGGTTGCTTCTTCGTGGACACTTCATGGGTGGAGCCCTCCATGGACTCATGGCAGCTGCTACCCTTCGTGGGTTGAAGTCTCCATCAACGTGGATGTACGATAGCACCACCTATCGGAACCACGACAAAAACATCTGTGTCTCCAATTGCGTTTGAATCCTCCAAACCCTTCCCTTTACTTTCTTGCAAGTTGCATGCTTTATTTTCCGCTGCCTATACACTCTTTGCATGCTTGCTTGAATTGTGTGATGATTGCTTGACTTGTCCTAAAGTAGCTAAAATCCGCCAAACTATAAAATTGGGAAAAGGTTAAGTTTCTATTAGTCAAGTAGTCTAATCACCCCCCTCTAGACATACTTCAAGGTCCTACACCCTTGATGTTTTTAAGGTATAAGAGTATATACAGGCGAAAGAAGTACGTCGGCGGAGCTACGAGGTGCCCACGAGGGTGGGGGGCGTGCCCTCCTGCCTCGTGGCCGCCTCGTTGCGTCTCCGACTTCATCTCCAAGTCTTCTGGTTTGCTTTCGGTCCAAGAAAGATCATCGCGAAGGTTTCATTCCGTTTGGACTCCGTTTGGTATTCCTTTTCTGCAAAACTCTAAAATAGGCAAAAAAACAGAAATTGGCACTGGGACTCCGGTTAATAGGTTAGTTCCAAAAATAATATAAAAGAGCATATTAAAGCCCATTAAACATCCAAAACAGATAATATAATAGCATGGAACAATACAAAATTATAGATATGTTGGAACGTATCAGGTACTACCGCACGCCCCTATGGTACTACTGTAAGGCAGGTATCAACTGGTACTGAAAATGCACGTAAGTAATAAATTACTTCCGTAACAACTTCCGTTGAGTTCGGAACTGTGCAAAAGTCCGGCATGGTAGTACCGGACAGCGGACGCAGTACTATCGCGTAAGAGCGGATGTAAAAAATTGCATGCGCGCTTACTTCCGTATGAATCAACTTCAGGGCTGGAGGCAGTGGTACTACCGCTCACCAGGAGCGGTACTACTGCTTCCCTGAGCAGTACTACTGCACGCCACAGAAGCTTTAGCATTTGGCAGCCTTCATATCTCAGAGACATGGATAAACGGACGGTGCTCCATCGAAGCGAAGGAAAGGTGGTGCAAAGGAACATATGTGTACGTGTTGATTCCACCCAAACCTTTCTGAAGTGGACCTCTCTTAATAGTATGGCTTCCTACGACTCAAGTCCACCGAAAAGAAACTTAGAGAACAACCGTCTTTGATAGGCTCCGAGGGGCACTGAATCGTCTTGTGCCTAAACATGAGATATCTTAAATGCTCAATGCACACGATTAGTCCGCAAATGCATTATCATCAATCACCAAAACACTTAGGGAGAAATATGCTCTTACACTCGAGTAATCATTTATAATAGTCAATATATAATTAGTATCACCTAATGAATTTCTGTGAACGGTCCCCATAAATTAAAATGCACCTAATCAAGAATACCTTCAGCTGTATGAACCAGAGTATGGAACTTCACGCTCTTGTGCTTGCCGAAGATATAGTGCTCGCATTTTTTTAATTTTCTAGTTTCATCTCCATCAAGAAGACCTCTCTTAGTTAACTCTGACAAACCAAGTTCACCATATGTCCAACACACATATGCTAAAGGTTAGTAGCATCACAACCAGAATTCTTTGAAATAACTGGAGTAGCGTTACCTGAAAAGGTAGAACCTTGAATCTAATAAAGACCATTGGTTGAAGTTAAATCACCTTTCATCACAATAAGATAACCTCAGAGAGATAATATTTCTCTTCATCTTCGGAATATAGCAAATGTCTGTCAAAGTTCTGATTGTGTCATGAAACATCTTGATTCAAATGGAACCTATGACTTCAATCTTGCACGGTGAATTATCAAAACCCAAAACAGAACCAAAAGTAGTGGTGGAATAAAAACTAGTAAACCAATCTCTATGTGGGCACATCTGAAAAGTACATGCGGTGTCAAGTACCCACTCATCATTGGTCTCAGCACATCCAACAATAACAACAAGAGCATCACCAGAACTATCATTACGAGCAACATTAGCAGAATTGTCACCTTCTTTGTTACTTTTTGATTTATATCTGGCATTCCTCTTTTCCTTGTTCGGCAACTTGAAACAGTCTAAGATGTCATGCCCGTCTCTCTTGAAATATCTCCAAGAGTGTTTCCTGCCTCTAGAATGCGATCGACCGATGTAAACGTTCTTACTTTTGCCACTATTTCCATTATGCGATTTCTTCTTCTTTGTCCCGCCATGAACAGATAATCCCTCGGCTTGGGAAGAACTTGAACCATCGTGAGGCACCATTAGTTTCAGGTTCTCCTTGGAGTTCAAAGCTTCATAAACTTCATTAAGCGTGAGAGTATCACGACTATATAATATGGTGTCTCTAAAATTGGTATAAGAACTTGGCAGTGAACATAATATCATTAAAGTTATCTCTTCGTACTTAACATCCATTACAGGTAGATCCAATATAATCTCTTTAAATTTTGTGATATGATTTAAAACATTATCTCCCTCGGGTAACCTGTGCAGGAATAATTTTGCTTGAGATGCATCTTGCTCGTAAGATCTTAGCAGGGTCATGGTTTCTGCTCGAGCGGCTCGATCTGACTGGGTGCCACCCATATCTGACGATCTGGTGACTCGGTGGTTGTTCGGTCGTGGCATTAGGGGTATGTGGTGCAAGTTGGTTGTGGTGTGCGGCACTGGAGACGCGCTGCTTTGGTAGCTCCCCCGGTTGGCGGCCTCTGGCTCACGCAGCAAGTCCTGGCAGGCTTGCCAACCAAATTTGGTGCTCTGGCAACCAGAGGCTATGAAGAGGCTTCGTCGGTGACTGGTTTTGGTGGTATGCGTGGTAACTCCTTGACGTGATGGTGGTCTGCATTTGGTGCCATTAGGCGTGCCTTTGGTGTGCTCTGAGCTCACATCGCTAGTGGTGCTCCGACAAGATCTATGCGGGCAACGTGTGGTGTCTGTTGGTTACGATCGGTGGTGTATTTTGGGGACTTCGTTCTCTAACATAGGTGTTCTTTTCTCTCGATGAAAGTCTTGCTCGACCTTGGTCGGGTCTGGTAGGAAATGATGCCTTTGGGTATGGTTGTCCTTGTTGGGGGCGTCACTGAGGGGATCCAACACCTCTTCCATCCTCAAGATCTTTCCTCCCGGTGAACATTGTGATTCGTTTGATTGAACCGATGATGGTAGTGCATGCGGCGTCATTACTTCGTTGTAAGCATCGTCTTGGAGTCAAGTCTTGGATTGAGCACCGGGTTAGTGGTGATGTGTTTGGTCATGAGCGGGCATTGATTTGGCGAGTGTGGAGTCGATGGTGGTGCATCGCGCTAGCACTAGGACTTGTTGGCTGGCCAACGGCGCTGGGTAGAAGAAGCACCGTTCACATGCAAGGGGCGCCACGTGAATTGTGTCAGCCATCCTCTTCGGATCAGAGCGGCATATGTTTTCCTCTATCAGATATATCGTTCCTCTTCGATGTCGTCGAGGTTCGCAAATATGCTTGTGGCAGCCTGGGACAATTTTTGTTGTGCACTCTGGTAGCGGCAAAGACGCTCGACTGCCCGGCCGCGTATGCTCTTGGATTTTGACCTTTCTGGCGTTTTGTATGTTTTTGATGCTTTAGACCTAGCCTGGCTGGGTGTTGTTTATGTTTTCATCCAGTTTTTCTTGATAAACTGACCAGTCCTTTTCTTTCTCCTTTTTTGGCGTTCATGTGCATTCCTTCTTTGTGAGTGTTCTTTGTAATACTCATTTCTAATCAATGGATTTGATAGCTCTTCCGCCAATATTTAAATTATTATATTTTGGGTGAAAGTTTGAAAATTTATCGTCAATTGGTCATACAATTTTATTTCTACTCCCCTTGTATGCGACCCTAAACGACCCAAGGAGGATAATCCTCGTTGTGCTTTGACGCGGCAAAACCGATAAGGGGAGTCACCCACCCATGCATCCATAGACAGACAGCCCATTCTGTCCATTTCACGGAAAAGCCCTCGCCATCGTGGCTGGGTGGATCCGTGGATGGATGGATGGATGGAGTGTTTTTCCTCCATGTGCGCGCATTTATTTTGCTTCCCTTCCGTAGCGTCCGTCCCTTTCAGCTCCCATTCTACTATCTTCTCTCTCCCCTCCCCACTATTATATATAGCCATGGGTGGCGCACTGGCTCCCTCCCTCCATCCACAAGGCCTTCCTTCCTTCCTTCCTTGTGTTTGTGCTAGCAGCGCACGCACCCCACACCACCACGACAATCACCCTCCACGCGCGACTCCTGCTTGCTTGCTTGCTTGCTAGAGTCAAGCACCACCTACCCAGGTAGCTATCTAGCTAGTGAGAAGAGACACGCAGCGAGTGAGAGAGATGAGGCAGTCGAGGTTCAAGAGGATCTGCGTCTTCTGCGGCAGTAGCCAGGGCAAGAAGAGGAGCTACCATGACGCCGCCATTGAGCTCGGCAACGAGCTGGTAACCATGCTTACCACCCTCCGTACCTCTAACCTACCTTGGTTATTCTGTCCGCGGACTTCGTGTCCACTTCATGCGCGTGCGTAGTCACACCATATTTCTGAACCGGCCGGGCCGGGTAGTCACTCACACCAATATGAATTTGCAATTTACTTTGAGGCATTTGCTGCCCAACTTTTGTCAAAATTTGCCCGCTTTCCTTCCTCCCCCGCAATTCCACAAAAGTCATTCCTCCCCTGTGCTCGTCAAACATCGCCGGCCCTACCGCATTCACGGCTCCATTAAATCGAAATTAAATTAGAGCTATAGTAGCGCTGTTCTGCCCCCACCCTCTTGATCGATCGCGTTCAAGAAGCATGTTACCTTTCATCTGTGCCAGCCACTGAGGAGTTTAATCGTACGACGGTTTATTTGAATTTATAATTACTGGGTGGTGACTTGGCACGTTGTTGTGGCAGGTGGCGAGGGGCGTGGACCTGGTGTACGGCGGGGGAAGCATCGGGCTCATGGGCATGGTGTCCCAGGCGGTGCACGACGGCGGCAGGCACGTCATAGGGTACGTAACAATCTCAGCTCTCGCTCCATCTGTATGGAGATGTTTTTGTTCTCGTTTTGCTAGCAAGCTAGCCTGGTGGATGCATGTGCTGATCACTTGTTTTGTCATCTTGTTGTCCATGCGCAGTGTCATTCCCAAGACCCTCATGACCCCAGAGGTATGTCCGCTACTCATGCATGTCTACGGCTACTAGTAGGAGGGAATATCCTGTCTAGATGCATGTTTTTAATAAATATAAATAAACTGGAGATTTGCAAAAGAATTGTTCGACAAAATTTTGAAAGAAAGTAGCATCTTGCTAGTTTTGAACCTAAAACTCAATTTACTTTTCAAGATAATCAGACAAAATTCGTCAGTGCGGAAACCAGCAGCAGCATGTAGTATAGTACTAGGAACATCCCACGCGTACCAAACAGACCGACATTCTCCGCCGTCCATGGCCTGCCGTGTCATCCGGCTCGTCCGAAAGATCTTGGACATATGCATGCCACAGTTGGGTTACCTGCAGCTGCAAACGCTTGCTTCTGTTGGAGCCAATCATGGCAACGTGCTCACGTTCGGGAGTTGTTTATGTCGTCGCTGTTAGTGTTAGGGCGTAGAGTCACTAGTAATAATCAAATGGGCTTGGGAGTTTGAAGCACTCCTGCCGGTGCTGCAGTCCCGGGGGACATGGCACTTGGGTGTGCAAAAGAAAAGAATACCCTCTACTACTCTTACCTGGAGGAGGAGCAGTTGTGATCAAGAGGTAGCAGTATGCTTTTGGCACAAATCCAGATCTCGGCGTGAGGATAAAATACTAGTGGTGCAAAAAGCGCAGCTGTACACTGAGTAGTAGAGCAATCTCTTGCCACCAAAAGCCTTGCCATGGCAGCATATTGGGTTATTGGCATCATCTCCTTTCTAATCTGCCTACTAGGGAAAAAGAGGGGTTGCCTTCTTTGGCTGCCCGGCCCTCATGTTTTCTTCAGAATAATGCGTTTCCAAAAGATAAATGAAACGGCCGTCCATGATACGCACTAGGGTTACCGTATCGTATTGTGGTTTATCCTGTACTACACTAGTAGATGGTGTGCTCAGAAACAATTAAATCGTGGTTCAGAGGACTATCATGTTCATGCATATCCAGAGTCGTTTTTCTTTTGTGTTGGGTGTGGCTTTGTTGTGGTCCTCAGCCTCCTGCTTGTCCTTTCAACCTTGCCCAAGGGGGTAAAAAGAGAGAGGGTATTTGAACCAGCTAATGGCATTTTTGGTGTCCTTGGAGCACAGTCATGCCCCATCTTGGGAATGTGGTAGTGTTTGTCTCCACAAATACTATGTCACCAAACACAGAGACCAAGCATCATGGCATGGCAGAGACTTATTTCGTTTGCAGCAATGTTGATGTTTTCTCTGTGTCTGTTTCAGATAAGCGGTGAGACGGTGGGGGAGGTGAGGGCAGTGGCGGACATGCATCAGAGGAAGGCAGAGATGGCAAGGCACTCTGACGCCTTCATAGCCCTGCCTGGTGAGTCACACAAACTCAGCACACACATGTAACGACGATATTAGCCTGCCTGCGTCTTTACCTCGCCTGAATCAGGATCAGGATCAGGTGAATATATAGAACATTCATTGCTCTGCAGAAATCAATGGCAGGTTACAGTCAGGCTGTAACTTGTCGTTTTTCACATGTCTATCGATATCTAAGAAATGAAAGCTAGCTCCAGATCGCATGCATGAATCTGGGTCCAGCTAGCAGGTGTAAATTCCAAATAATTGGCGCAGACGTTCTGGTAGTAGCATCACCCCCACCGAGTACATGCATGGAGGTGTCGAGCTGCTCGTGTTGCACGTCGTGTTGTGCGATGTACAACGAACCAGTAGCAGATTATTCACGTGAGTTGTGTCAATGCAGGAGGATATGGTACGCTGGAGGAGCTGCTCGAAGTGATTACATGGGCGCAGCTCGGCATCCATCACAAGCCGGTACGGGCTGCCACTGTCCTTTTTGTCTATCCTTCCTTCAGATTGAAATTGAAAAATGTCTGAACGAACGCAATGCTCCTTGCTTGCTTCAGGTTGGGCTGCTGAACGTGGACGGGTACTACAACTCGCTGCTGACCTTCATCGACAAGGCCGTGGAGGAAGGGTTCATCAACACCAGAGCGCGCCGCATCATCGTGCTCGCCCCCACGGCGGAGGAGCTCATGGAGAAGCTCGAGGTACATACATATTTTCTGACCCTGAACCTGAACCTGAACTCGCGCGTGTAAAACTCTGCATCTGACCGATGAGACTGCTTGTTCCTGCTCAGGACTACGTGCCTTACCACGACAGGGTGGCATCGAAGCTCAACTGGGACATAGCGGCGGAGATAGGGCACCTAGGGTACTGACCAGGACGTTGTGGCTGCAGCCAGGGGCGAGGCCGGCCAGCCGGTTTGCCATGCATGTGTTTAACTCTGATGATGATGATGCGGATTTGGAGTGCAGGATTGATGAAGGGGTTTTCCGTTGTTTGATTGTTGTTGTAGTAGCAACTAGCAAATTATGCGAGCGTGCGTGCGTTTTGTATATGTTGTGCTTCCATCGGGGACAGCTCAAGGATATTGTAAAACCTGACCGGTTTCAAGCTCCCTATTAGAGCATCGCCGTCCATCTCTGCCTGCTTAATTAGTACTACTGCTGCTGCTGGTATTAGTCAATATAATGTTAGTTTTTCAAGGTTGTGAGTCCATTGACAACATGTACTAGCAGTGTGCACAACTTTGGTCAGACAGACTGAGCATTGAATCGAGAGGTGTGGGTGTTTCTCTAAACCATTACCTCCCACGCTATGGTTCGTTTTGTGTCTTTCATGTTTGTCTTTGGTTTTCACTTGGTTTTTTCTTATACTAGATGACTCGTTGCGCCAGTGGCGCAAAGGGCGAGAGGGAGCCAAGTATTGTGAGAATATTTAGACACCCAAGTCGAAAACCAAATGTGGCTAACACTGCCCATCCTCTGCTTGGAAGCCGCCTTTTCTCACCGGATCTAACATAGATACATGATTCTTCAAGAGCAAATTTCAGAGAAAATATAAAGCATGGAAGGCTTTAAGTTGTACTATTGAGACCTTCATTTGGTTTCTTTGGAAATCTAAAAGTCGAAGAGGATGGTACATGTGAGAAGCTGTGAATCCACCACAAAGAACTAAACTAACTTCCAAACAAACATTTCAAGTTTGAAAGTGCCATACATACACAGATTCATATAGTTGGCAGGAATATAACAACAATTGTCTGCTTGCATAGTAAATACTGGTCGTGCCAATGGAGGCACTGACCTCAGTGCGGTGCTGCCCTTGTGCTCCTGGCTCCGGCACCTAACGACCACACGGGTCTATCTTCCCTACAAATACAGGTAAAATCAGAGGGGTTAGATTATGCAGTTCAAATGAGATAAATCATCAAGGTTCCAATGATAGAGAACAAACAGAAAGCAAGTTCATTAAGATATGGCTTAACTAAGCAGATGAATCACGGTGAAAACCCATTGTGATAACAAGCGGTTTAATCTTGATATCATACCTTAACTGTATGAAACAAAAAATAAAGCTTCAAAAAATACCATGGAGATATTAAATCAGTAGTACAAGGAGTCCAACAAAACCGAGAGCATGCATAAATAATCACTATTATTTCTTGATCTCCTAACAAGCTAGACTGAAAGCATCGGGCACGTACATGAATGATCATTCATGTATTTACCCACACGAACAACCAGAGGAAAGCAGAGTAGCTGCTTGATGCCCATGCTATCCTGAAGTTGTACGAAGGCGAGAACTGTTGCTGCCCAGGACAACTGATGTGCAGCTTCACTACCTGGTGCGGTCCATTACAGTTGTTTGCCACATTTCTTGCAGAAGCATCTTGGATGAAAAACCCACTGGTTGGAGCGCATCTACAAAGGGAAACAAAATAATAAAATAACCATGAGTGGATGGTGTGGGTTAGTTTTAGTTTCTTGATCAAACTGAGATAACAGTGATGGAATCATACCTCTTATTCTGCTATGATAACATACACGCTGGATCAATTGTTAGAATCCAGGTCGGTCATACGTAAAATAGAATGGAAGTTTCTTCCATATGCAAGTAGTTGGTTTGGCCTGGTACAGAAAAGCCTTTCAACTTGTATCATGCTCCTGAGAAAAGACAGAATATGAATAAGTATATAACAGAGGACTATTTATTCATTTTTGTGTGGACAAGTACTCTATTTATTCACTGATTCGAAAAATTGGACAGTATGCTTCTCGAAATTTCCCTGTGTAAAAGCAAAACTAACAAAAGCCTCTTTTTACTTCCTTACCTGACTACAAATTCAAATGGTACATTTAAAATGTTGTTGAACCATTTCCGTTTGGCAGGGGTATGCTGAAAAAAGAGTATTTGAATGTATATTTTTTGTGAACACATCGATCACCACTCCGAGAATGTGTTAAAAAGACCCAGATAAATTAGGGAAATTGGGACATTGTACGCCAACTAACTGTCCAGTTCTTGCTGCTTGACCTCACTCACAGGCCATACAACACGTAATAAACGTACACACTGTCAAACACTACTACTTAACCACCATATTTCACTTTGCTTAAGATTTATATAGTAGACATAAACTTATAACTAAGCACATATTAGTGAAGCTAATCAGAGAAGAAAAGATCAGTGAAGAAAAGGAGGGAAGATTAGAGCCTCCTATTGGTGGTGGCCCATAGTCACTCATGGCATTATCATGTGATCAGTCTACAGAAACCCACATCCAAATAGAACAAAGAAAACTCCACCACCAGAGGAACCAAACCTATGAACATATTAACAAAGCATAGGTACACATCAGGTTGACCTCAAACTTTATCTCAAAGCAAACACCACATAAATAAAACGCAGTAAAACATGGAGGCATCGTCCAATGGTTACTCATGGCATGATCACGTCTACAGAATTCCACATCCGAACAGTAGAAAACAAACATCCACATCAAGAAAACCCAAATCTATGAATGAAGTCACACTGAGCATCAAACTTCGTCTCAGAACCAACACCACATAGAACACATTAAATCGCATCATCCAGGAAAGCCATCTGATGGAACATGGGAAGACCTCCACATCCAACAGGGTAGCACATAACAGGGATCAGCTATGAGGAAAAGGGGATTGAGCTTACCTGGGTCATGTGGGTGCAGAGGGACTGAGAAGGTGCCAATAACCTGCTGATCCTGCAAGATGTGTGGGAATCCCACAAGAATCAAATGCCTCAGGAATCTCCTCCCGCTGGATCCAGTGCCAGGAAATGGGTGGAGAACCTGACTGATTGGCCTCCACCCCAACAAATGTCAACCGCAAGTCTTCACAAGCACAATTCATAATAACACACTGTTGAAGGTGGAAGTCTACTCATCAGACTAATCAAGAGTCAAGGGCTCAAGGCATGGAACTCAGGAAGACGTAATAACATAGAAATAGACCAAGGCGACACAAAGCTCTTACATATTATTATATCACCGCCACCACCACAATCTCTGCACACAGCTTTTTGTATGCCAGGCTTGTTCGTCATGTCCGCAGCAAATCCATTCGGCGCATAGAACGTTGGGCCCGATGCACTGATTAATGTTACAGCACACAGGCAAGCTAGACATCTTTGTGTGGAGCGAATACTTTCTTCTTCCTATATATATGAGAAAGAACACGCATTACACTTGAAAGCAAAACGATCCTGGAAAAAATTGATGTAGTGCAGAGGAGTAACAAATAAAGGAACACAAAAATTCCAGAAATTGTTCAGGGCCCTTTTTGGTCTGCAGACATTTTATTTTGCAGAATGGCACTGTTTTCACCATTTTGTTATATCATAAATATTATGGTATAAGCACTTAATAAACTGCTATCAAAGAAGCATACATGACATAAGGGGTATTTTGTTGCCTCGACAATTAAAAAAAATAGAGCAGTACAAATCTTTAAAGGAAAAGGCAAGCCAAACTTGCTAACAATGTGGGTTCCATCAATTTGCACAGAATTTAGACCAAGAAAAAAAACTAAATTCAGACCACGGAACATGGCAAACCGTGGAGAAGGAAAATCAGGAGATGCCAAAATCATTCAGCAATTTTGTCCCATGGACCTAGAAGCAAAGACAATATACTTATATACAATACACACCCAAGAGCTTGCAGCAGAGTAATGAATAAAACAGAACTGCAAGTCTGCAAGAAAGGAGCATATTTACCTTATTAGTTTCCATTGGATTTCTAAGCTACAAAAAGTTGTTACATTAATGCTCTTAAGATTGGTAGGTTGTACCCTTTTCATAGTGTGGTGAAACCATAATTAAATGAACTTTAATTGCATAGCTCTTGCAAGAGTATCACTTCATGTATGACCAATTGGAATCCTTGCTCTGTACTTAATAATTCTGCACTCCAAATAGCTAGAACCCTCTACTGAATTTATTTAACCAAGAAGCAATAATGTGACCATAATTCATGGCAAAAAATGTTCATTGCTCGTGTTAGAAGGATAACTTTGAGGGATACACTTCCACAACCAGTTCCACCAAATAATCCCTGTCGTGCCGCGAATATCTGTGACTTGGTCCCATACTCATGACCTGCAATTCAGGCATAAGTTGAAGCTTAAATTCAGATAACATGATCAAACTTGATAACTTCAGATCAAACGTCAGAAATGAAAAGATTTCAAATCCCTGTTTAGAGCTGACAGTAGCTGCATTTGAATTCTTATTTAGGAAGAAAACTTTCTATGATTGAAAAAGTCCATTTCTAAATCAAGGTCCTGAACCTAGCTTTGTCCACAATTTATCAGTTCATTGAAGAAATCTGAAGAACAATAGTTATCATGTCTTGCTGGAAATAAACAGTGGGTGTACATATTACTAAAGGCAGAACATATATTGTTCCGGTTGCAAAATCAGAAACAAAATATATATAATTTGAGAACATTATGGTATTACAACATCATCAAAGAACATGCAATTTCAAATATCATTTTAGCATGAGCACCATATTCAACGGGCACTGATATTTCTCCATACGAATACTAAGCCAAACTCCAATAACAAAAATCAGTAAATGGTCCACAACGTGGCACTCATATTTCTACAAATAACCTAGCTAACAAATACATATTGTGCCCCTCCTTATTACAATAATTTCTCAACGGCCACAAGAACTCCTAAACTGTAAACTCATCAATGAAGCCCATAGACATTTCAGCAAACACAGGAGGAGCAAGGCAATCAAAAGGCATCCCACCTTACTGGTTAAAGAGAGGCCGACATGAAGGAGCAGGCATCCCACCTCGCTAGTTAAATACAAGCCCGAAGGAGCAAGCACCAATAAAGAACCGAATCTTTCCTGCACAAGAAAGAAAATGAAGAATAAAGAAGGAATCAGTTCATAGGCCTTTCATCAAACAGGTTACAGGCAAGCAAGGCATTGAACAAATATCTCACCTTGTTGATTAAAGATGCACGCGCTGGAGAAGCTAAGAATCCGTGAGACAAACAACCAGCAGCAGCCTGGGTGGTCCTGTAAGAGAAAGGGAAAGGATAGTTACGATAAAGGGAAACTGGATACTCCGAGACGAGCGGAAACTGAGGCGTGCCGATCTATCTTCCTTGCTGGTTCCATGGCTCTCCCTGCTGGCTGCCGCTTGCTTCTCCCCACCGCTCAGCTAGTGGTGTTGTGAGGACCCCACCTCCCCAAGACCCCAACCACTGGCCGCTCCTGGAGAGGAGGAGGAGGAGGCCAGGAGGTAGCGTCGGGGGCTCCCCCACCGCCGGCCTCCGGGCCCTCCCCTGCTCCTCCACCCCAGCGAGAAGACCCCGCCTCCCCAACCATTGGTCGTGGGTGGAGAAGGGGCTGTGGGGTGAGCCGCTGATGGAGAGGAGGAGGAGGTGGCGAGGAGGTAGGGTCCGGCACGGGGCAGAGGAGAGCGGTGGCGGCGGCGGCAGGCGGATCCGGCACGGGGCAGAGGTGAGGGGTGACGGCGGCAAGGGGGGCTCGGGAGGACGCGGGGCGAGCGACGGCTAGTCTTCTCCACGGGAGCGGCTCGGTTTTATACTCCGATGCGTGAAATGACAAAAATGTCCTCAGCGGGGCACCGAACTAACAGGCGGGAAGCCGGGAAGGCGACTTGGAGGCAACGGTTGTGACTACGAGTCTAGGAGAGTTTATATGTTCAATTATCGAGAGATGCATGACTTTGGGGTCCGGTTTTCTCTTGTTTCCATTGCATCTCGGTTTATGATATATTAAAAGAAAGTAACCAAACAGTATAAGAAAGACTGAAAATGCTGAATGGAAGATGAGCACCATGGAGGCCGAATTTGAAGATTTTGAAATTCGTACTTTTGCATTTTAAATTTTTTTTTAATACACATACACCCTAATGTATATGTGTGTAAATTTTCATGATGAAATACGTCAAAATGAAAGCTACAAAAAAATGTGGCTTTTCAACACATACACTGTTCATTTTCAAACTCCTTTATTTTGTGGCTCCCGTATTTCATCATGAATATACATTACATCCTCGTATATGTGTATAATTTTTAGAAAATTTTAAAATTGCAAAGTTTGAATTTTTAAATTTTTCGGCCTCCAATGTGACCTACTCAAGAGTCAAGAAAGACAAAATCAATAGGTGCCGGGCCCGAGGGATCAGAGCCAGGCCTCCGTAATCATTACTGGTGTTACAGGGCGCTGCACTAACTACAGGACATCCCCGATGCAAAACAAATACTAAAAGCCTATCTCTAGATGTGGTACAGCCCGCATCGAAACAACTCAACCTCAGAGGCAATCTGATGGCACATCTTGCAAGCAATTTTGTTCCTTTCCTTCCAAAGCATCCACACGGATGACGGAGTCAAAACCTTTTTGTGCATGTCAAGGAACCAACGAGCGGGATGTGGCCCACCACTAGATGAGAATGCAAGTCGGGCTCGGGGTGAAGTGGGTAATGCCATAATGGGAGAGGGTGGAGTGCCAGACCTCACGAGAGAAACACAACGTTCTTAGTACTCACCCTTTTTTAATAGTACGGTTGTCATATGACTCAAAAGAAACCAAAACAAAACTCCCAGGTCTTGGGATAACCACGCCTTTTCCCATTTTGAAAAGTGGAGTGGTCAACCGTCTCCATATAAAACATTCAAAAGGCCAATGAACATAGATAAACTTTAATAATCATCATTAGTCTCACTAACCACATGTCATCACATCAAAATACCACTAGGGATTAAATGCACTTTCAATAACTCACCGCCAAAAGACCTGAATTTTGGGTAGGACTTTTTGTTTCATAGAGATTTCCAAACTTTTTCACCACTGTTCAAACTACCAGACATATCATTCACTATTGATGCGTTCGGTTACTCGCATCGTTTTTTGCCACTTTGCATACTTGTTCCAAGTGAGCCTAGTTGAGCTAACGCAGGCAATAAACCAACATCTGCATGTTGATTTTTTGCATGCATCCCTTTACCCTGCACCGTAGCAACGACTCTAGGCACTGTGTTTTGCTTGCTCGCATTGGCTCGGCTCATACTACTGCATGTTGTTTGGTTGCATACAGACATCGAGGTCTAGCTACCTTGTACCCTACCCGATGAGCTTTCCAACTACCTCTTACACACGGTCACACCAGTAGAACAACACTGCGATCACGATAAACTGAATGATGACGATGAAGTTCTTCAACCCAAACTGTCGATCCGACTTGCCAAGTTCAACACTACATGCCTACTTGAGCACGGCCTTGGAGTAAGCATCAATTGCTGCCTGCTTACTCTTAAACCCTCTGTGTCGGCTGTTTTTATAACTCGCCACTTGTTCATCACATGCTTCCCATGAACTATAAACCCCTCGAACCCTCCCTTGGAACACCACATACCACTTGTCTTAGCATGGCAGAAGAGCAACAAT
Organism: Aegilops bicornis; assembly: GCA_021605145.1. Classification (NCBI taxonomy): domain Eukaryota; kingdom Viridiplantae; phylum Streptophyta; class Magnoliopsida; order Poales; family Poaceae; genus Aegilops; species Aegilops bicornis. The sequence goes on from CM038669.1 coordinate 306,770,911, forward strand.
TCTAGCAGTAAGCAATGGAGCCCTATGTTCCCCTCGTTATCAACGTGGCTCATGATACCAAGATGATGTAGGGTACGTAGAACCCTGCCCGATCTTTCACAAAATGGAGGGGATCCCGCGAAGAACATGAAGAACACAAGGAGAAACGCGAGAGAAATCACGAGGGGAAACGAGAGGAAACACTCAAATCGACAAGAAACGATCACACATGTGCTAGATCCATGAACACAAAGAGAGATACACGATCCAAAGTCAACAAAGTGCGATACAAACAGTAACTAGTTCATCTCCGTGAGGAGGCCTTGAGTCCGCGAGGGATCTTCCCGTGAGGGGTCTTGAATCCAAGCGTGGATCTTCTCCGTAGAGGCCGCGGTCTCTCGATGGAGGAGAAACACATGGATGAGCAAAGCTCTATCTCTAAAATGAGCTAAACCTATGCTAACCCTAAAAATGGGGAGGAGGAGGTCTATTTATAGTCTAAGCCACGAAGGAGTAAGTGAGGGGGCTGAATGTGTACATGGGCCTCGGCCCGAGTCATGCGCGCAGGCAAGGCCGGATGATCCGGATGGGGTTCCGGATGATCTGGGCATGTCCGAATGATCCGGGTCTTCGTCTGAATGGTCCGGCTTCACGTAGAGGTTTCACGGGCTCTCTGACTTGCGATCCGGGCGAGGGCCCGGCGGATCCGGGCATCGGGGATCCGGATTATCCGGATGGAGTCCCGGATGATCCGGCTTCAAGTGAAGCCTTCGGGTGCCTTCGGCGCAGTCCCGGACGATCCGGGGGAGGATCCGGATGACCCGGATGATCCGGATGGGGGTCCGGACGTCCGGCCTGGCTGCAGCGGTCGTTCCGTCTTCTTCTTCTCCTTTCTTCAGTCTTCTCTTCCAGGACTCCCTCGCGGATGGTGTAGACGTACACTTGCGCTCGCACTCCTCCTCGACATCCATGAAGCTCTGACAATACCTATGTAGGCACACGGGAGAAGTGTCAAGTAGTATACCATCCTCGAAAGGGTCAAGTGAACACTTGTAAAGGAGATGATTCACCTTTGTGTATGTGAAGTAGATGCCGCACATGTAACTTGCCAAACGGACTCTTGACATGGTGATGTCCGTAGGATGCTCCGCATCATCCCCTCCCCCCTTGGGAAAAATCCGACCTCGGATCAAAAATCAAATCGCCATGGGAAAGAGATGGCATCACCGTGTAGAAGTGGACGATCACCAAGTACTCGTCATCTTGAAGCTCGAAACGGACACTCTCCAATGTCGCACCACCTAGTGATTCCTTCAAAAGGAGCAAGAACAACAAACACTTGGAAAAACAAATGTGGTTGGCATTAGTGCAAAACCAAGCATTCAAGTGGTGATTCACCCAACAAGTGTCGTCATCAAGCATATCATGTGGTGTAACAAAGGACTGTGACATGGCATGTATGCACATAAATTGAGCACAATCAAGGACATCATGGAAACAAGCATGTAAATGCGAGGTAGAGATGCACATATGTGTGACAAGAGAATAAGCATCTACCCCAAGGTCATAGCAAGCATTCACAAATCGCTCAATGAAAAGTCTATGGTAGGCATAGGAATCATTCACAACACCAAATAAAATGGAGTGTCTAAGCACATGCTCAAGTGCAAGACAATCCAAGCATAACGTGCATAGGGTGTAGTGAAAGTAGTATGGCACTCAACACAATATAAAGAGCAATTGTTTGTCATGTGTGAGTCAATCAAGTCAATCATGTGACAAGCAATGGGACATGGCATATGTGAAAGAATGATATTGGTGCAACCAACCATATGATAGGCGCAAGTAATGCACAAGTCGGATGCAACACACAAGGCATATATATATAAATATATATATATCATGATGGATGGAAATGTGAAAAAGGCAAGTCAAAGCAAGATCTCTAACATGTGCGCAATCAAGTAGTCCAAGATGACCAATAAGTCTCATGGTGCAAGCAACACAAGTAGTATGATCCGGAATATCCATGCTCAAGAAAATGTCACCTTGAAGGCGTGTCCTTGTGCATCCTTCACAATATCGAAGCACAAGCAAATAAGGTGTAGAAGCGAGTAGTGGTAGAATGTATGAGGCTCGCTCTCAAGAGCTCGAATGGTCAACTCACATGAATTAGAAGTTGACACCAAGTTGAAGTATCCTACACATGCACAAAAGAAGCAAACAACGTATGTGCATGGTAGATAAACACATCATCCATCATGATGGTTCTCTTCTCTTGCACATAACCATTAGTAGCACAAGTGCATGAATAATATGATGGAACAATGGCGATATTCATGGCACTATGTATATGGTGCAAAGAAGTAATACAAGCATGCTTCACAAGAAATATGTCAAAATCTCCAAATATATGCGAGAATGCTATGGGGGAAATCTCATTAGCAAGACTAAATTCATTGTTGCACTCAGTACATGGCGAATCATCTAGCATGAGAGAGACAACATATGGAGATATATGACAAGAAGCGATAGCAACCGTGTGCAAAGCCAACCGCATGGAATGAGCAAGTATGAATCATGGGTGATGCAACATAAGCAAGCATATCAATCATGCCGTGCAAACTAGTGGAGCGAAGATGCAAAACACTAGGGGAGATCATGGAAATCATGTCATGTGAGCAAATAGTAGGCATAGGCAATGCACATGACATATCGCAAGCACGAACACAAAGCAAGATCATAGTATCGTCATGGGTATTGGGTACAAATGGAACATGGCAATAACAAGGAATATCTCCACCAAGCTTGCAAATACACATACAAGTACTAGTCAATGATCATGTGGAATGTGAAGCATGGGTCACGAATGCATGTCAAAGGCATAGGAATGAGCATATCATGCAAAGTGAACATGGCAAGATGGGCATAGAATATATAATGTCCAATAACCCATAACCATGTGAGGGCCATGTATAAGAGGTGCGCGAAGTCATTGCGCGGAGGGAACGGTGGGAATAAATATCCACGGAATCCCAAATCATCATTGCTCTCTAGAGCTCGTTTCGTCAACTCATGGGATTGTGAGGTGGACAAGTATTCATGGGAACCTACACAAAAGAGACACAAACCAAAGAAAGTGTGTGCGTGGTAAATGTACACATCATCCATCATGATGTGTATGTGCATGTGTGAGTTAGCATAAGATAAGCATCACTCAAAGAAATTTGATGCATGGTATAAGAACATGTCATCCATCATGAAAGAATAGTTGTTATGTATAACACGATGGGGATGCAAATTGAGCATACAAATATATGGCACATCAATATCATGGTCATTCATGGGGAGCATATGGTGCACACAAGTATTGGGATCATGCAATGGATGGGAGTGATCAAAATCTCCTAAAATGTATAAGGAAACTATGGGGGTCTCCTCATGAGCAATATCGGAAACATCATATGGAGAAAATGGACAACATCTAGAACAATGCCTATCATTAGCTAGGTGGTCATGGCATGGCATATGAGATAAATGGTGCAAAGGGAGCATATCAATATCATCACAAGAAAAACAAATGACAATAACCATGGGCTTATCATCTATGCCATAAGTGCAAACTGGGTTTATTTTAATGGCATATGCATAGTCACTACGATGAGATTGCAAATATGACATATGGTTGATCTCATGCATAGCATATGACAAGTCAAGCGGATTGTCAAACATGATGTGACCGAGAGAATTATCGCAAGAAATCCTATGCAACATGGCATCACAACTAATAGACTCCACATGGAAATCATCAAACTCATCATAAATGGGTAAATCATTGCATGGGGAAATCATACTAGCATTAAGCATGGCAATAGGGGGATCAACAACATGCAAGCAATCAATATCAAGAATGTCCGCTAGTGGGACTAGAGCATCACCTTCACCTATGTTACCTTTTTCATTCCACTCAAGTGGTGTAGGTGATGTGGGTGTCGGTGTCAAAACCGGCGGATCTCGGGTAGGGGGTCCCGAACTGTGCATCTAGGCGGATGGTAACAGGAGACAAGGGACACGATGTTTTTACCCAGGTTCGGGCCCTCTCGATGGAGGTAAAACCCTACTCTGCTTGATTAATATTGATGATATGGGCGATACAAGAGTGGATCTACCATGAGATCGGAGAGGCTAAACCCTAGAAGCTAGCCTATGGTATGATTGTTGTTAGTCCTCTGGACTAAAACCCTCCGGTTTATATAGACACGAGATAGGGTTAGGGTTACACAGTCGGTTACAATGGTAGGAGATCTACATATCCGTATCGCCAAGCTTGCCTTCCACGCCAAGGAAAGTCCCATCCGGACACGGGACGAAGTCTTCAATCTTGTATCTTCATAGTCCAGAGTCCGGCCAACGGTGATAGTTCGGCTATCCGGACACCCCTAATCCAGGACTCCTCAAGAGCCCCGAACCAGGGCTTCAATGGCGGCGAGTCCGCGCGTGGGTGTCTTCGGCATTGCGAGGCGGGTTCTTCTCCAAATTCCATATACTTGTCGAATAGTGTCCGGCCACGATAAATGCTGCGCTCCTTGGCTTCCACACCCAATAATGGCCATCTTCCACGTGTTTGAATGAATGCGAAAAGCGAGGTATTTTTACACTTATCCCCTAGCTGCACAAATGAGCCGCCTATAAAAGGGACGAGGATCTAGATCTCGAGTCACACCATCCCTCCATGAAGCTTTCATCGGAGCGCCTCGACAAAAATCCATTCCATCATGGACGGTCGACGCGGCTCCTCCTCTCGCTCCCGGCCTCGGCACAGAAATTGGGAGAGATGCTCAGTCCCACATAGCGAGCTAGTGACACTCCAAACCAAGGGATTTCTTCCCCCGGCCTTCATGGTTCCGGTTCGAGCCGGACTCGCCACCTATAAGGGTGGAAAGCAAGCGGAGAGTGTCCCCGATCCCTCCAAAGGAGAGTGGGTATGCTTTATCTCTTATCTAGTAAGAGGACTCGGATTTCCAATTCATCCGTTTCACCGGGGGCTCTTGGAGTTCTACGGCCTCCAGTTGCACCACCTTGCGCCTGCCTCCATTTTGCACCTCGCGGGCTTCGTGGCCCTTTGTGAACTGTTCTTGGGCGTCGAGGCTCATTTTGCACTGTGGAAGAGATTATTCTGCCTTGTACCCCGTTCTCATGAGGGGTCGATATATCAAGTGGGCGGAGCCGAGCTATGGCGCATCGCCGGGACCGGATATCTATCCGGAACCCGAAAGAAGGCGTCCAAGACTGCCTTGAATGGTTTTATATAGAAGACGTCCATTGCCGGATCCTGTTCGGTCGGTCCCGGAGTTCAGCAATGCTCCTTTGAAGAAACGCTGAGTTGGCGCCATGAGCTCAGAGGGAAGACGACAGGACGTCCTTTACGATGAGCCGAATAAGATTGTTAGCTCATTCCGGATGACCATGATCGGTGTCATGGCCACATGTATTATGCGAAGTGCGGCCGCTCCGGTATAGGGGCCACCCATGTGGGATTTCAACGGGAGGACGATGCCACCCGTCATGGCCGTAAGGGGCGGGATCGATCGCCCGATATGGTGAAGACCTTGTCCGCTACTGTATACAAAGGAGAAGAGGAAGATTTTCTCCGTGTCGGTCCATTGAACGGATTTTCTATGAACAATCCTCGAAGCCGGGTAAGCGGACATTTCTTTTTGCACATCCGATCCGTATTCCCATGGTTAGGTATCTCATTTTGTGATTTTGACGCAGAGCTGCCAGCCGTAAAAAAGACATAAACAGCCCGCCTCCATAACCCGAGGATCCGGAGCGGCTCCTCGATCCGCCTCCCAAGACGATCCGGACATATTGGTGGAGCTGATTGATGGGGTATTTCACCAATCGAGCATCGATAATGCCTTGGTTGCCATTACGACCGATTACCGGAATACTTCCAGCCTCACAGTAATCGAGACCAAGGTCCCAATACTACGATAATGACCCATCCGTGCTTATTTTTTATCACCGTATACCAATGTTGTTTCGCGGGGTGCCTTGAGGCAGGAGGCCGAGCTCGCGTGACTAGCCAACAAGGGCACGGCCCCACAGGCTAAAAAGAAGTGCGGTGCGGATCGAACGCCACCGCAATGGTATTGCACGTCACCATATTGCCGAGGATTGATTCACGGAAGGCGATTAACGCCGGTGCCCTTTTCGGGAAAAAAGAGCGCTCACGGACTGTGTCCGGAGAGGTTATAATCGAGCCTCCGCCACCAGGCTCCAAAGCCGGGTCGAAGCGGAGGCGAGCACGAGGCGTCGTCAGGCAGCTCCTCCGGCGAGAGGATGCCGACAGATTGTCCGCCACCAACTCCGAGGTGGAGAGCGCCATGAATCACAGGCGCCGAACGGTTCTTCGTGGCATGTTTCTCCCAAGAGGCATTGAATGCCTTCAATTCGAGGATGCGCACCTCCGTGCCACTCAAGATGGTCTAGCGAGCCACGGAGCAGGTATGTAAAGGACATACTGGTGAGGAAATTTGATGATTATATATGCCAAGAGTCTCCCGAGACTTAAAATAGTTAGTATAACTGATTTAAGGATCATTTGTTATCTGAGGATCTTACAAAAAAGAATACCCGACTGTCCCAGGAGCTTGAAGAATGCAAGGCCCAACTTGAGGCCGCACTAGCCGCTACAGGGGGAGCCACAGAGACCCCCTCTGGGAATATATGCTTCAAAAGATAAGTAGTTTGTGAAGTGCGGCGTGTGTGTAAATCTGACAATAATATTGCAGATGGCGCCGGACTAGATCCAGACAAGCAACAGCTCTTGCGCCGGTTGAAGGTCGGCGAGAATGTGCTTACAAGGGTGAGGCAAGAGAAAAATAATCTCAGGATGCCAACACCCGGTGGGTGAGGAACTAAAGGATGTTCGTGCCCGGTATGCGACTCCGTGAAGGAGAATCGATGACTTCGTCGCGACATTTATAGTAAGTGCTTGAGCGAACTTTGAAAAAGAGTTCGTGAGGAAGTCAACTAACGAGTTATATGCGTAGGTATGCTCACGGGTCGTCCTGCAGAGGAAATGCCCGGTTCTCTGGTGACCTTCTTCCCAAGCTATTGCAACCGCATCTAACGAGTTCGGCAGGTGATGAAAGGCGTCGCACAGGCCTTGTGGCCATCTACCTCCTGGCCCGAAGGCCTTGGAGAGCTTGCAGAGAAGCTTCAGGGAGCACGGCGGCGCTTCCGACTATGGAAGATATCGGCATGTCGTCAAGGCGCCAGGGAGGCCTGGGCCATGGTGAAGACGCGGTACACGAAGGCGGACCCAAACCACATGGCCGAGGTCGGACCTGTGGGGCCCGGCAAGGAGATCCTGTGAGCTTAGTGTACGGCCAAGTAGAGTTGGCATAAAGTATTCCCAAAGGACTGTAAACTAGACAGCCTATTAGATGGCATTGAAGAGGAATACGATCAGTCAATTTGACTATGTAATTTAAAATGACATGTAAAATGCCTTCTAGCCGGATTGTAGATCGTTTGTCGTAGCGGACCTTTTCGCTTCAACCTCGGGACCCAATTGTCCGAAGTGTGTCTGAATACCCTCGCGGTTATGTAAAAACCGGGGCATGCGTGGAGACCAGGCGTAGGGGTCATGAGTGCTTTATCAGACAAGTGCCCAACTAGTTATGTTATATTACATGGTTAGCAAGAAACATCTCCCAGGGAGAATAGTTCTGTTAGGGGTTCCTTTCCCTAGGAGGATGCCCTAAAGTGCATGTCCGGACTGCGAAGAAAGCAGAAAAGCATCTGGGGGCAGATAAATGAAAAAACAAAAAATCGTCTTTTAGTTCACCGGCCGAATATTCCCTTAAGAACGCTAGCTTTCGGCTTCACCGGTCGAGGTACACGTCCGGTGACCCGACGGTAACAATCGCAGAGGTGCTCCCTTTACCACCTAGCCGAACAATCGGGAGCGAGGGGTAAGCACAGGAGCCGAGCAACCCAGCTTGGCCAAAACTTAAGTCATATCGATGCATATAATGGTGAATAAAAGGTACATGCGGAAGTATGACACATGTGTTGGGCATAAAGCCCGTATAAATAAGCACATTAGAGAAGCCCCCAGGTATAATGAGCGGATAAGCGCGTCAAGTGTCTTGAACAATGCACGAACGAGCCTTTAACGGCTTGAGAAAAAGGAGGAAGAAGGAGAGAAATAAAAGACAGCTTAAAGTATAAAATATAGACGGAGGAAGGAGACGAACTCAGAATCCGGCGCTAGGCGTAGAATCTTCGGAGACGGGCTGTGTTCCATGGGTTCGGCTCGAGTCGGTTATCCGATGTGTTTCGCAGACGGTACGCTCACCGGTCAGGACTTGGTCGATGATGAAGGGGCCCTCCCATTTGGGCTTGAGTTTGTCCTTTTTCTTGTCCGGCAGGTGTAGAACTAGTCCGCCAACGTTGTAAGCTTTGGCCGTGCATTTCCTGCTTTGATATCTTCGAGCTCTTTGTTGGTAGAATGCGGAACGAGCTTTTGCCACGTCGCGCTCCTCCTCCAAGGCGTCCAAATGTCCTGCCGATCGAGCTCGGCTTCTCTTTCTTCGTACATTACACGCCTTGGTGAGTCATGAATTATGTCGCAGGCAAAACTGCCTCTGCGCCGTATACCATAAAAATGGTGTGAATCCGGTAGTGCGATTCGGCGTGGTCCGCAGCCCCTCAGAGTACGGAGTCGAGCTCCTCAACCCAGTGCGTGTTAGATTCCTTGAGGGACCGCACTAGTCTGGGCTTAATTCCGCTCATGATTAGACCGTTTGCTCGCTCGACTTGACCGTTAGTCTGGGGGTGATAGACTGAAGCGTAGTCGAGCTTGATGCCCATGTTTTTGCACGAGAGTTTGACCTCGTCGGCCGTGAAGTTCGTGCCGTTATCAGTGATGATGCTATGGGGACGGCTTAACGGTGTACTACCCCGATATAAAGTCTATCACCGGTCCGGATTCGCCGTCTTCTGTGCTTGGCCTCTATCCATTTGGTGAATTTATCCACCATGACCAATAGGTATTTTTGCTTGTTGGTTCCTCCTTTAAGGGTCCAACCATGTCAAGCCCCTAGGCTGCGAAGGGCGGTGATGGGTATAGTTTTGAGGGCGGTGGGTGGCATGTGGCTTTGATTAGCAAAGAGGCGGCAACCGACGCATCATTGGACTAAGTCCTGAGCATCCGCCGCCGTCGGCCAATAAAATCCTGACGGAAGGCCTTGCCTACAAGGGCCGGGGTTGCGACATGGTGCCCACCGAGTCCGACATGAATTTCAGCCAGGAGATTCCGCCTTCCTCTTCGGAGATACACCTTTGAAGGACTCGGTTGTGCTTTTCTTATAAAGCTCTCCCTCATGGACCTTATAGGCTTTAGACCGCCGCACTATGCAGTGGGCCTCGTTTTGGTCTTAGGAAGCTCCTGCCTAGTTAGGTAGGCTAGGAATGGTTACATCCCGCAGGGCAATGACTGCCATTATTGCGTAATGACGGTGTTATTTCGTTGGCGGAACCACCAACTATGTCGGAATGTTCGGTGTGGGGCGGTGTGTGGTTGGGTCCGGGTTGTTATTTCGGACTCTCCTCCCATAATACGGATGGCTTGAAAAGCCTCTCTAGGAAAGATGTTGGGGGGGCGACATCGCGCTTATGCGCCAATGCATGCCAACACGTCCATTGCTGGTTGTTATCCGGGCTATATGGTGAAATTCGAGCCCTCAAACCGAAATGACATTTTTAGGACGACATTGCGATAAGCTGCCATTTTCGGATCCTTGGCATCAAAGTCCCCATTTATTTGGGATATCGCGAGGTTCGAATCCCCACGCACCTCTAGGCGTTGAATGCCCATGCAGACTGCCATCCGGAGACCATGTAAAAGGGCCTCGTATTCGGCTGCATTGTTGGAGTCCGTGTACATTATTTGAAGTACGTATTGGACTGTATCTCCGGTTGGGGACGTCATAACGACGCCAGCCCCCAGGCCGGCCAACATTTTGGAGCCGACGAAGTGCATGATCGATTGGAATTTGCGCCGTACTCTTTAGGGAGTTCGGCTTGATCCATTCGGCGATGAAGTCGGCCAAAACTTGCGACTTAATAGCTCGTCGTGGCTTGTAGGTTATGTCGAACGGAGGAGCTCAATGGCCCATTTAGCGATCCGGCCCGTTATGTCGCGGTTGTTTATAATGTCATTAAGAGGTACTTGAGGCTCTTGTTATCGAACACTCTTGAAAGTAGTGTCGCGACTTCCGGATGCCATGAACATCGCGTATGCTATATTTTGATAATGCAGGTACCGTGACTTGCATGGAGTTAGGACGATGGACACGTAGTAAACTGGTTTTGGAGAGGGAACTTGTATGCATCCGTTTCTCGTTCGACAACGAGCACCGCGCTTACAACTTGATGGGTTGTTGCGATGTATAATAGCATTGGTTCGCCCATGTTGGGCGCGGCCAGGACCGGATTTGTTGCCAATATGGCTTTGATTTCTTCGAGTCCGTCGTGGCGGCATTCGTCCACTCGAAGTGTTCGGTCTTGGGAGGAGGCGATAAAGGTGTAATGCCTTTTCTCCTAAGCGGGAGATAAAGTGGCTTAGAGCCGCCATGCATCCAATCAATTTTTGTATTTGTTTGAGGTCTTTGGGGTTATCCAATTGTGACAGAGCTCGGATCTTGGCTGGGTTTGCTTCAATTCCTCTCTAGGATACAATGAAGCCCAAGAGCTTTCCTACCGGTACGTCGAAAACGCATTTTTCCGGGTTGAGCTTGATGTCATATGTTCCGAGATTATGGAATGTGAGCCTCAAGTAAATCGACTAGGGTTTCGACATGCTTGGATTTGAAGACCACATCGTCTCACGTATGCCTCCTTTGTTTTGCCGATCTGGTTTGCGGACATGTACGAATCATGCTTGCCGATATGTTGCGCCGGCGTTTTTGAGCCGAAGGGCATTGCGTTAAGCGAGAATGGGCCGTATGGAGTGATGAATGCCGTTGCGGCTTGGTGCAGCTCTGCCATCTTAATTTGGTGGTAGCCGGAGTATCGTCGAGGAAACACAATTAATTGTGTCCTGCGGTAGCGTCGATAATTTGATCGATGCGGGGAGGAAGGGATCCTTTGGGCAAGCCTTGTTAAGGTCCTTAAAATCGACACATAGGCGCCAGATTTGTCCTTCTTTGGTACCATTACGGGTTTGCTAGCGGTCCGGATGTTTAATATCTACGATGAATCCGGCCTCCAATAGTTTGGCTAGCTCCTCTCACATGGCATGTCTCTTGGGTTCGGAGAAACGCCAAGAGCTTGTTTGGTAGCTTGAATCCTTTTAGGATATTTAGGGCGTGCTTTCGGCCACGGCGTGGGATTCTGGCATGTGCGAAGGGTGCCGAGCAAAAATGTCCCAATTTTTGCGTAGGAATTATCGTGTCTGGCGTCCACATCGAGGTTTAATTACGCCCGATGGAGGCCGTTTTGTAGGGTCCATTGGATGGACTTGGAATTTGACTATTTCATCTGCCGGTTTAAAAGAGGTGGACTTGGATCTCTTATCGAGTATCACATCGTCCCTGTTCACCGTGGAGCTTGTAGTTGAGTTCCTCCGCCGCTAGGGCTTGGATAGTGCCTCAAGGGCAAGTGCGGCTGTTTTATTTTCGGCGCGGAGCACTATGTCAGGGTCACTAGCGAGAGTGATGATTCCGTTGGGTCCGGGCATTTTGAGCTTCATGTACCCGTAATGGGGTATAGCTTGAAAAATTGTGAATGCCTCTCGCCCTAATAGAGTGTGGTATCCGCTGCTAAACGGGGCCACTTGGAATGTGACCTCCTCAGACCTATAATTGTTCGGGCGTGTCAACACCACATCGATGTGATCTTTCCAGACAAAGATGCTTCCCCACCGGGATTATTCCTCTAAAGGTTGTGCTTTGCTTTGCTCAATGCGGCTCTAGTCTATTTCCATTTTGAAGGGTTTCCTCGTAGATGAGGTTTAATCATTGCCGCCGTCCATGAGTACCTTGGTAAGGCGAAAGTCAGCCCACTATTGAATTTGAGGACCAATGCGGTGGTGCTCGGGCTGTTCGGATTTTAGGTTAAATCCTGGCGTTAAAGGTAATAGCCGTGTCCTCCATGGATTTATTGTTGCTATCTGGTAGACTTGGCAAGGCTACGAGTGTTCGCTTCCGCATATTATTTGATGCGAAAGTCTCAAGGCTGTTAATACCGTCTTGGTATTGCTAAATTTGGTGCTCTAGAGCTAAAAGCTCTTCGCCACTTTTGACCACTGCCGTAGTATCCAACATGCTCTAAGGCTATGAGTTGGAGTGGCGCCCTCTGTGCTATGAATTTTGCGAGGTCCATTGAGCCATCCCTCCAAAGACAGTTCCATGCCCTTTGGGTTTTTGCTTTTGGTATGTAACCCGGTGCACAGTGATGATGCACCCTTTTATTTCAGACTAGGGTCGTATTCGGTCGGATTATCCCAAAATTTGATTTCGGTTTTCGAGCGCTCTCCATTCTTGTGATACTTTCATACTATGGACGCCAAGTCAGCGGCGTGTAATTTCCTGACGACTTATGGCGTTTAGGATTCCCTTGTCCGTGCAATTATTGCAGAAGAATGAGATTGTGTCCTCCTCGCGGCAATCCTTTATCCTGTCCATAACCAGGAGGAGTCTGGCCCAGTAATGATGTACTGTTTCACCGGGCTCTTGCAGGGTTTGGGAAAGATCTCTTATGTTTGGGTGGGCGGGTGGAATTAAATTCCGAACCCCGTCCGATCTAAGATACAGGGGCCAAGAAGTTTCCGAACTTGGAAGGTTGGGTTCTTGGAGGTTGTCCAATGAATCTAGCCCATTTGCTGACTTTAAGTTCGGGGCTTGAGTGGTGTCCTCCCTCGCGGGAATCCGGCATGGAGGGGTCAGGAATCCGGACATAGCTAGTCCTTAAGGTAGGAGAAGAGTCGCCAGTATTGTTCCTCTACCACGACAACGTGGTGGGTAGCACAGGGAGAGTTGATCTCTCTCGAGATCAGTTTAGGCCCAATCGATCGTAGTGCATGCGACTCCCAAAGGCGTGATGCGATCCAAGAGCTCGTTTAAGGAAGAGAGCTCCATCGGATCTAACCGCTTTCGGCGAGTTCGAGTTAACGTGAAGATTGCTTTCAATGACCCGAGAAGTCATCGTCGGCGCGGCGGCCGAACAGGCGGTCATAAGAAAACCGCCTAGCCGGAGAGTTTGGCCGGTGGCCAAAGCTCCTTTAGCAACGGTGCCGTCTTTAAAGACGGGATGAGGCATCCTTCTGACAATGACACAGAGGAACTCTCAATGAAAGCACCAATGTCGGTGTCAAAACCGGCGGATCTTGGGTAGGGGGTCCCGAACTGTGCGTCTAGGCGGATGGTAATAGGAGACAAGGGACACGATGTTTTTACCCAGGTTCGGGCCCTCTCGATGGAGGTAAAACCCTACTCATGCTTGATTAATATTGATGATATGGGTAGTACAAGAGTGGATCTACCACGAGACCAGAGAGGCTAAACCCTAGAAGCTAGCCTATGGTATGATTGTTGTTCGATCCCTACGGACTAAAACCCTCCGGTTTATATAGACACCGGATAGGGTTAGGGTTACACAGAGTCAGTTACAATGGTAGGGGATCTACATATCCGTATCGCCAAGCTTGCCTTCCACGCCAAGGAAAGTCCCATCCGGACACGGGATGAAGTCTTCAATCTTGTATCTTCATAGTCCAGGAGTCCGGCCAACGGTGATAGTTCGGCTATCCGGACACCCCCTAATCCAGGACTCCCTCAGTGGGAAAGACCAAATGGTGGCCAATATCATCATCTTGATGGAACCATGTGGGGGTGCATCATATTCCACCATGGCCATCGTCTTGTCGAGGATTGGCCGTCATCATATATGGGACGTAGCACCAAATGATAAGACACAATAGAGGTAGAGGTTAAGTCGTTAGAAATCATAGTGGCCTCACATGCCCTATCAACTATCACACTCTCTCTATGTGGTGGATCACTCACTCCCTCAAAATAGGTGCACTCAAGGTCACATATGGTGGAGTCACTCATCTCACTCAAGTGGTGGGCTTTGTGGCTCTCCTCACATGGGAATTGAGGCAACTCATCATGTATGGGGCTAGTGGTGAAGTTGCTCTCACTCTCAATATGGTGGCACAAGTCACTCAAGTCATCATCATACGTCGTCGTGGTCGAAGGAAAAATCCAATGCTCAACCATCTCGTCATCGTCGCCGTGGATGAAGGCCGAAGATGGCACATCATTACTCTCGCCTCCTAAGTTGGAAGCATCATCCTTGCTCGTCACCATGTCGTTCGCCTCCAAAGCTTGGTCCTCGAATGGCTCCGTACTCGTAGTCGTCGCCACACCTTTTTGAAAAATAGTCAAAGTAGACTCGACATCATCAATGCCCCAAAGAAGGATGGCGGGGGAGTCGAACTTGGCAGCGTCATCTTGGAGCTCGTCGGGCTTGGACATCTTGGTGGTACTATCCTCATGCTCGTTTTCGTGGAGCTTGGTCGTCGAGAAGTGTGCTTGGGGTGGAGAAGTCTTGGCCTTCATGAGTCATTGTTCCGCCTTGAGAGCACCAATGTAGTTGTCGTCGAGGGACTTGTAGTTCTCGAGGAAGATAGTCTTCGAGATGTCGTTGTGCAATCCCATCATGAAGTGGAACTTCATCAAAATGGGGTCGTCCGCGCCGGCTCGTCGCAAGGCATTCTTCATCTCCTTGAAGTACGCATCAATGGACTTGGATCCTTGGATGGTGTTCTCCAATTGGCGTAGAAGTTGTTTCGTGTAGGTGGGAGGCACGAACTCTCGTTGCATAGCTCTCTTCGTCTTGGGCCAACTCATGTCGTAGCACTCCGAAGGTGTGTGAAGCCACCAGGTCGACGCGTGATAACCCACAAGTATAGGGATCGCAACAGTTTTCGAGGGTAGAGTATTCAACCCAAATTTATTGATTCGGCACAAGGGGCGCCAAAGAATATTCTCAAGTATTAGGAGCTGAGTTGTCAATTCAAGCACACCTAAAAGACTTAATGTCTGCAGCAAAGTATTTAGTAGAAAAGTAGTATGGAAGTAGCGGTAACGGTGGCAAAAGTAACAGTAGTAGTCTTGTAGCAATCGTAACAGTGGCAACGGAAAAGTAATGGAGCAAAGATCAATATGAAACGAGCTCGTAGGCAATGGATCAATGATGGATAATTATGTCGGATGGCATTCATCATGCAACAGTTATAACATAGGGTGACACAGAACTAGCTCCAATTCATCAATATAATGTAGGCATGTATTCCGAATATAACCATACGTGCTTATGGGAAAGAACTTGCATGACATCTTTTGGCCTACCCTCCCGTGGCAGCGGGGTCCTATTGGAAACTAAGGGATATTAAGGCCTCCTTTTAATAGAGTACCAGACCAAAGCATTAACATTTAGTGAATACATGAACTCCACGAACTACGGTCATCACCGGGAAGTGTCCCGACTATTGTCACTCCAGGGTTGCCGGGTCATAACACGTAGTAGGTGATTATAACTTGCAAGATAGGATCAAGAACACAAATATATTCATGAAAACATAATAGGTTCAAATCTGAAATCATGGCACTCGGGCCCTAGTGACAAGCATTAAACATAGCAAAGTCATAGCAACATCAATCTTAGAACATAGTGGATACTAGGGATGTCGGTGGGAAACGACACCTATGGGATCACGGGAATCCCTACTACGGTTGTCGGGGCGCAGGGTTGTGAGAAGAGCAGGGATAATAGTCAGCACGAGGATCGTTTACCCAGGTTCGGTCCGCGAGGATGCGTAATACCCTAGTCCTGCTTTGGTGGATGTATTTCAGAGAGTTCTTGAGCTCTCCAACTAGCTATGGTGGCTGCCTGGTTCAAAAGAGCCGAATCCCTCTCCAGTATGCCATGGGCCTCCTTTTATAGTCGAAAGGGGCTGCCACAGTGGAACACAGGAGGTGGAAAGGCCTACAGTACTACGAGCTTATCGCCCATATTATAGGACAAGACGCATTTAATGCGCCGCTGAGGTGTCCCCTGGCTTTATCGGGGATGGGAGCGAGGCCCGTCCCGTCCATCGCCGCCCCTCCTCGCTTTGACATGTGCCCTGGCCAGCGATGCATGCGGCGCCATGTAGGCAGGCAGGCAGCTGAGGTGGTGCGGTGGTGGAGCCTTCACGAAGATCTGCATGCTGCCACGCAGGCGCCTGCCGATCTGGCCTGGAAGCAGCATGTTTCCACGCAGGTGCCAGCCCAGCTGGTTGGTTGGCATTGCATCTTGAACGGCGGTGGAAAACTTGGCCGGCGCGGGCCTAGTAGTGGCCCCGCTGATGTCCTCGGCAAGGTTCTTGCGGGGGCCCAACAAGGGTCTTGCCGTGGCGCGCAGTCGTCCCCGGCAAGGATCTTGCCGGGGGTCTTGTGGCTTTCCTCGGCAAGGATTTCGCCGAGGGTCGCCGTCTTCTGGTCCTCATCTGATCTCATGTGTCCGTGATCTTGATGAAGATCTGCATGCCATCACAGAGGTGCCTCCTGAGCCCTGGTCCAACCGTAGTTAGTTAGGTTGGAACCTGTGGGCTCAAGGGTGGCTCACTCTGTTGGTGTTTGGGCAACCTTGCCGGGGCCGCGGAGGTCTGCCCCGGCAAGGGCCTTGCCGTGGGACTCCACCCAGCCCCTTTGTTGTCTTGTGTTTCTGGCCTTGGCGTTGCCTTGATCATCTTATGTTGGGCTTCGGCTTCTCTCCGGCTTCCCTCCTTTGCCCTGCTACGTGTGGCCGTGGCGCATGATACTTCTCCAACGTATCTATAATTTTTTATTGCTCCATGCTATATTATCTACTGTTTTGGACAATATTGGGCTCTATTTTCCACTTTTATATTATTTTGGGACTAACCTATTAACCGGAGGCCAAGCCCAGAATTGCTGTTTTTTGCCTATTTCAGAGTTTCGCAGAAAAGAAATATCAAACGGAGTCCAAAAGGAATGAAACCTTCGGGAACGTGTTTTTTCTCACCGAACATGATCCAGGAGACTTGGACCCTAAGTGAAGGAAGCTTCGAGGAGGCCACGAGTTAGGGGGGCGCGCCCACCCCCCAGGGCGCGCCCTCCACCCTCGTGAGCCCCATGTTGCTCCACCGACGTACTTCTTCCTCCTACGTATACGTACCCCCAAACAATCAGAAAAAGAGCCAAAAACCTAATTCCACCGCCGCAACCTTCTGTACCCACGAGATCCCATCTTGGGGCCTGTTCTGGAGCTCCGCCAGAGGGGGCATCCACCACGAAGGGCTTCCACACCAACACCATAGCCCCTCCGATGAAGTGTGAGTAGTTTACCTCAGACCTTCGGGTCCATAGTTAGTAGCTAGATGGCTTCTTCTCTCTTTTTGGATCTCAATACAATGTTCTCCCCCTCTCTCGTGGAGATCTATTCGATGTAATCTTATTTTTGCGGTGTGTTTGTTGAGACCGATGAATTGTGGGTTTATGATCAAGATTATCTATGAATAATATTTGAATCTTCTCTGAATTCTTTTATGTATGATTGGTTATCTTTGCAAGTCTCTTCGAATTATCAGTTTGGTTTGGCCTACTAGATTGGTTTTTCTTGCAATGGGAGAAGTGCTTAGCTTTGGGTTCAATCTTGCGGTGTCCTTTCCCGTGATGAGGGGCAGCAAGGCACGTATTGTATTGTTGCCATCGAGGATAACAAGATGGGGTTTTTATCATATTGCATGAATTTATCCCTCTACATCATGTCATCTTGCTTAAGGTGTTACTCTGTTTTCTTGAACTTAATACTCTAGATGCATCTTTGGATAGCGGTCGATGAGTGGAGTAATAGTAGTAGATGCAGGTGAGTCGGTCTACTTGTCTCGGACGTGATGCCTATATACATGATCATACCTAGATATTCTCATAACTATGCTCAATTCTGTCAATTGCTCAACAGTAATTTGTTCACCCACCGTAAAATACTTATGCTCTTGAGAGAAGCCACTAGTGAAACCTATGGCCCCCGGGGTCTATCTTCATCATATTAATCTTCCAACACTTTGCTATTACCTTTGCTTTTTTACTTTGCTTTTTATTTTACTTTGCATCTTTATCATAAAAATACCAAAAATATTATCTATCATCTCTATCAGATCTCACTCTCGTAAGTGACCGTGAAGGGATTGACAACCCCTTATCGCGTTGGTTGCGAGGAGTTATTTGTTTTGTGTAGGTACAAGGGACTCGCGCGTAGCCTCCTACTGGATTGATACCTTGTTTCTCAAAAACTAAGGGAAATACTTACGCTACTTTGCTGCATCATCCTTTCTCTTCAAGGAAATCCAAGGCAGTGCTCAAGAGGTAGCAAGAAGAATTTCTGGCGCCGTTGCCGGGGAGTCTCTGCAAAAGTCAACATACCAAGTACCCATCACAATCTCTTATCTCCCGCATTACATTATTTGCCATTTGCCTCTCGTTTTCCTCGCCTCCACTTCACCCTTGCCGTTTTATTCGCCCTCTCTTTCCTGTTTGCCTTTTTCTCGCTTGCTTTTTGTTTGCTCGTGTGTTGGATTGCTTGTTTGTCACGATGGCTCAAGATAATACCAAATTATGTGACTTTACCAATACCAACAATAAGGATTTCCTTAGCACTCTGATTGCTCCTCTTACCAATACTGAATCTTGTGAAATCAATACTGCTTTGTTGAATCTTGTCATGAAAGATCAATTCGCCGGCCTTCCTAGTGAAGATGCCGCTACTCATCTAAATAGCTTCGTTGATTTGTGTGATATGCAAAAGAAGAAATATGTTGATAATGATATTGTTAAACTGAATCTATTTCCTTTTTCTCTTAGAGATCGTGCTAAAGCTTGGTTTTCGTCTTTGCCTAAAAATAGTATTGATTCTTGGAACAAGTGCAAAGATGCTTTTATCTCTAAGTATTTTCCTCCCGCTAAGATCATCTCTCTTAGAAATAATATTATGAATTTTAAGCAACTTGATCAAGAACATGTTGCACAAGCTTGGGAGAGGATGAAATTAATGATACGTAATTGCCCTACTCATGGTTTGAATTTGTGGATGATTATACAAAAAATTATCTTTGGATTGAATTTTGCTTCTAGAAATCTTTTAGGTTCACCATGGGAGGCACTTTTATGGAAATCACTTTAGGAGAAGCTACTAAACTCCTAGATAATATTATGGTTAATTATTCTCAATGGCACCTTTGAAAGATCTACTAATAAAAAGTGCATGCGATAGAAGAAAGTAATGTTTTGAGTGGAAAGATGGATGAACTTATGAAATTATTTGCTACTAAGAGTGCTTCTTGATCCTAATGATATGCCTTTGTCTACTTTGATTGAGAATAATAATGAATCTATGGATGTGAATTTTGTTGGTAGGAATAATTTTGGTAACAACGCGTATAGAGGAAACTTTAGTCCTAGGCCTTATCCTAGTAATTCCTCTAATAATTATGGAAATTCCTACAACAACTCGAATGGGAATTTTAATAAGATGCCCTCTAAATTTGAGACTAGTGTTAAAGAGTTTATGAATTCGCAAAAGAATTTCAGTGCTTTTCTTAAAGAGAAATTACTTAAAGTTAATGAATTGGCTAGGAATGTTGATAGAATTTCTCTTGATGTTGATTCTTTAAAGCTTAGATCTATTCCTCCTAAGCATGATATCAATGAGTCTCTCAAATCCATGAGAATTTCCATTGATGAGTGCAAAGAAAGAACCGCTAGAATGCGTGCTACGAAAGATGCCTTTATTAAAGCGTGTTCTTCTAGTTCCTATGAAAATAGAGATGAAGATCTAAAAGTTATTGATGTGTCACCTATTAAATCTTTTTTTGCAATATGAATCTTGATAATGATGGGACTGAATATGATCCACCTTTACCTAGAAGGCGTTCCAAAAATTCGGAGTTTTTAGATCTTGATGCTAAAATTGATAAAGGTGGGATTGAAGAAAGCAAAATCCTAGATGTTGCTAAACCCACTATTTTGGATTTCAAGGAATTTAATTATGAAAGTTGCTATTTAATTTATTGTATTTCCTTGTTGCAATCCGTGCTAAATTCTCCTCATGCTTATAGTAAAAAAAACGTTTACTAAACATATCGTTGATGCCTTGATGCAATCTTATGAAGAAAAGCTTGAGTTGGAAGTTTCTATCCCTAGAAAACTTTATGATGAGTGGGAACCAACTATTAAAATTAAGATTAAGGCTCATGAATTTTATGCTTTATGTGATTTGGGTGCTAGTGTTTCCACTATTCCCAAAACTTTGTGCGATTTGCTAGATTTCCGTGATTTTGATGATTGCTCTCTAAACTTGCACCTTGCGGATTCCACTATTAAGAAACCTATGGGAAGAATTAATGATGTTCTTACTGTTGCAAAGAGGAATTATGTGCCCGTAGATTTTATCGTTCTTGATATAGATTGCAATCCTTCATGTCCTATTATTCTTGGTAGACCTTTTCAAAGAATGATTGATGCAATTATTGATATGAAGGAAGGGAATATTAGATTCCAATTTCCATTAAAGAAAGGCAGGGAACACTTCCCTAGGAAGAAAATAAAATTACCATATGAATCTATCATGAGAGCCACTTATGGATTGCCTACCAAAGATGGCAACACCTAGATTTATCCTTGCTCTTATGCCTAGCTAGGGGCGTTAAACGATAGCGCTTGTTGGGAGGCTTATTTTTAGTTTTTTTTGCTTTTTCTTCTATTTAGGAATAAATCCTTGTTCTAGCCTCTGGTTAGATGTGTTTTTATGTTTAAATTAGTGTTTGTGCCAAGTTAAACCTATAGGATCTTCTTGGATGATAGTTATTTGATCTTGCTGTAATTTCCAGAAAATTTCTGTTCACGAAAACAATTGTTAAAAATCACAGAACGTGATAAAATAGTGATTCCAATTGATGCTGATCAATAAACAAATTGCCTAGGTCTTCCTATTTTGGCTGATTTTTTGGAGTTCCAGAAGTTTGCGTTAGTGACAGATTACTACAGACTGTTCTGTTTTTGACAAATTCTGTTTTTCGTGTGTTGTTTGCTTATTTTGGTGAATCTATGGCTAGTAAAATAGTTCATAAACCATATAGAAGTTGGAATACAGTAGGTTTAACACCAATATAAATAAAGAATGAGTTCATTACATTACCTTGAAGTGGTCTTTTGTTTTCTTTCGCTAACGGAACTCACGAGATTTCTGTTGAGTTTTGTGTTGTGAAGTTTTCAAGTTTTGGGTTGTGACGCCCCCGATTCAATCGTACACTAATCATGCACGCAAATGTGTACGATCAAGATCAGGGACTCACGGGAAGATATCACAACACAACTCTACAAATAAAATAAGTCGTACAAGCATCATAATACAAGCCTGGGGCCTCGAGGGCTCGAATACAATTGCTCGATCATAGACGAGTCAGCGGAAGCAACAATATCTGAGTACAGACATAAGTTAAACAAGTTGCCATAAGATGGCTAGCACAAACTGGGATACAGATCGAAAGAGGCGCGGGCCTCCTGCCTGGGATCCTCCTAGCTACTCTTGGTCGTCGCCAGCAGGCAACACGTAGTAGTAGGCACCTCCGGTGTAGTAGTCGTCATCGACGGTGGCGTCTGGCTTCTGGGCTCCATCGTCTAGTTGCAGCAATCGAGTAGAGGTATGGGGAAAAGGGGGAACAAGGCAACCGTGAGTACTCATCCAAAGTACTCGCAAGCAAGGAGCTACACTACATATGCATGGATATATGTGTAAAGGGCCATATCGGTGGGTGAGCTGCAGAATGCCGAATAAGAGGGGAAAGCTAGTCTTAGCGAAGACTACGCTCGGTCACCTTCGCCTCTTGCATGGTAGAAGAGGGTAGGTTGAAGTCCTCCAAGTAACATCACATAGCAATAATCCTACCCGGCGATCCCCTCCTCATTGCCACGAGAGAGAGCGACCACCGGTTGTATGTCGGCACTTGGAAGGGTGTGTTTTAATAAGTATCCGGTTCTAGTTGTCATAAGGTCAAGGTACAACTCCAAGTCGTCACATTACCGAAGATCACGGCTATTCGAATAGATTAACTTCCCTGCAGGGTGCACCAACTTACCCAACACGTTTGATCCCATTTGGCGGGACACACTTTCTCGGGTCATGCCCGCCGCGGAAGATCAACACGCCGCAGCCCCACCTAGGCACAACAGAGAGGCCAAGACGCCGGTCTAAACCTAAGCGCACAGGGTCCGGGCCCGTCGCCCAATGCACACACAAGACGTTGAGGGCGGCCGAAAGCGAACCTAGCCTAGTGGCGTTCCGGTCCAATTCGGTAGCGCGCCGCTCCGTGACGTCACGAAGTCTTTGCGGTGATACCACGACGCCGAGTGCCCATATCTTTCCCACGTAGTTGGTTAGTGCGTATAAGCTCGTAGCCAACTCAGATCAAATACCAAGATCTCGTTAAGCGTGTTAAGTATCCACGAACGCCGAACAGGGCCAGGCCCACCTCTCTCCTAGGCGGTCTCAACCTGCCTGCCGCTCCGCCACAAAGATCCATCCAGAGGGCCGTCGGGACAAAGGTCCTTTCAGCCCCCAATCAAGTGAATCACTCGCGGGTGCTCCACAAGTCGACCGACTTTAGTCACCACATGTATCATGTATAAGTATAAGTATATACCCGTGATCACCTCCCGAGTGATCACGGCCCGATAGTATAGCACAGCAGATGGACAAGAATGTAGGGCCACAGACGGAAATACTAGCATCCTATACTAAGCATGTAGGATTGCAGGTAAAGGTAACAACAGTAGTAGCAAGGACAGGCTATGCATCCGGATAGGTATAATGTAGCAATAACATGCTACACTACTCTAATGCAAGCAGATAGAGAAGAGTAGGCGATATCCGGTGATCAAAGGGGGGCTTGCTGGTTGCTCTGGCAAGAGAGAGGGGTCGCCAACTCCGTAGTCGAACCGGCAAAGAACAACGTCGGTCTCGTAGTCTACCGGAGAGAAGAGGGGAAGAAACAATGAATACCATGTAAACAGATGCATATCGATGCATGACAAGACAAGTAACGATGCTAGGCGTGCCCTAACGTGGTATGAGGTGGTACCGATTAAGGGGGGAAGACATCCGGGAAAATATCCCCGGGGTTCGTGTTTTCGGGCAGAGGAGCCGGAGGGGGAAAGTTGCGAGTTCGATAGGTTAGGGGTGTGTGGCGGACGAACGGGCTGCGTATCCGGATTCGTCTCGTCGTTCTGAGCAATTTTCAAGTATGAAGTTTTTCGATCCGAGCTACAGCTTTATTTAATATGATTTTATAAAGATTTTATTAATTTACGGAATTTAATTATTTATTTCAACATTATCCATAATAGTGAAAGATGACGTCGAGGATGACATCATGTCGACATCGTGATCAATGCGATTGATCGGGTCAAACTACGTGTGGGTCCTGCATGTCATACACTGTTTAGTTTAAATAGGGTTTAGCTAATTAATTTCTGTTTTAATTAAATTAACTAATTAATTAGATTATTTAAGCATGCTTTGTTAATTTAATTAATTTACTAATTAATTAATTAATTAATTAATAATTTATTAAAAACCTTTTCATTTTCAGTTTTTTTTTAAATTTCGTTTTAGGGGTGTGGGGCCCTTTGTCATAGGCCCATAGGGCCTTAACGGCACTGACATGTGGCTGGTATCTGGCGTAAGGTTGGCCGGCCCGGTCTTGACAGGCCGAGGCGCGCAAGGCGTCGCGCCACTTGTAGGCCCGAGGCCACCAAAGAAGCGCCACGGCAGCAACCGAGCGGGCATGACAAGGGGAGGGCGGCGAGGGGGGGGTTCGTGAAGGTCGAGGCGGCGGGGCTGAGGGTGCACGGCCGAGACGGGGCGCGAAGCCAGTTGTGGCCCGACAATGATGACCGCGTGCGTGGGCGAGGACGCATGGCGGCAAAGAATAAGGGGAGAGAGGGAGGAAGGCTGGAGCCTCAACGGTGCTGTAGGGCACGAGGCAGCGGGGGGTCGTGGAGGGGGTCAGGGACGACGGTGCTGGAGAGGAAGCAGTCCGGCGATGATGTGGCGAAGGGAGGCCGGGCGAGGGAGCTCCGCAAGTCGGCCGGGCGACGGGCGAGGTCCTTGGTGTGAGGAGGAGACGAGGAGGCGGCGGATCCATGACGCGGAGTGGTGGCGGCTGGTAACGGGATCGGCTCGGGTGCCGATCGAGCCAGCGGAGGGGAAGCTCCGTGAGGTGGTCCCTCATGCGCGGCGGCAGGGACGATGGGATTGGGGGGTCGCCTGATCCAGATCGGAACCGAGTGGAGGGCGCGAGGGAAGAGTAGGACGAGGGGAGGAGTGGAGTGCGAGCGGGAGGAACCGCTAGGGTTCGGCCGCCTGTGGGTGAGGTAGGCGCTGGCGGGCCGTGGGTGGGCCAGCCTGCTCGGGAGGTTGAGGCCACCGGGCCACTTGGCCCAAATGGGGGGTGTCCTGTTTTCTTTTCCCCTTTTTTTTGTTTGCTTGTTTTCTGTTTCCTTTTTTTTATATTTTCTTGTCTCTTTTTATTTGTAGTTTCTTTTATTTTCAGTTTTATAAAATTACCACTAGTGCCTAATTTGTATTTACCAATAAACTACTACGAGATTAACTCTTAACCCATAATAAAATAGTGTTAGCATTTTATAAATTCAATAGGCATTTGTTTAATTGTTTTCACTATTGTTTTAATTGTTTTAGGGCCTTTAAACATTTTATCAAAGTTTGGTTTCTCCACCATAATTACCTATGTATTATTTGGTTCACTCTGAACATTTAAATTTTAATATTTGAAAACTTTTATTGTTGGCTCGATTTTGAATTTGAAATTCGAACTAGGTTCCGAACTAACGCGAGTTTATCCACAGTAACCGAGGTAACGTGGCATCATTAGTGGGGATTACTGTAGCTTAATTACCCGGGCGTCACATGGGTGAAAGATTTTTTATGGATTATGGAACAAGGAGTGGCAAGAGCCTAAGCTTGGGGATGCCCATGTAGCCCCCAAGATAATCTAAGGACACCAAAAAGTCAAAGCTTGGGGATGCCCCGGAAGGCATCCCCTCTTTCGTCTACTTCCATCGGTAACTTTACTTGGAGCTATATTTTTATTCACCACATGATATGTGTTTTGCTTGGAGCGTCTTGTATGATTTGAGTCTTTGTTTTTTAGTTTACCACAATCATCCTTGCTATACACACCTTTTGAGAGAGCCATACATGATTTGAAAATTATTAGAATACTCTTTCTGCTTCACTTATATCCTTTGAGTTATATAGTTTTGCTCTAGTACTTCACTTATATCTTTTAGAGCACGGTGTGGATTTGTTTTATAGAAACTATTGATCTCTCATGCTTCACTTAGATTATTTTGAGAGTCTTAAATAGCATGGTAATTTGCTTAAATAATCCTAATATGCCAGGTATCAAAAATAGTAAAAACTTTCTTATGAGTGTGTTGAATACTAAGAGAAGTTTGATGCTTGATGATTGTTTTGAGATATGGAGGTAATAATATTAAAGTCATGCTAGTTGAGTAGTTGTGAATTTGAGAAATGCTTGCGTTGAAGTTTGCAAGTCCCGTAGCATGCACGTATGGTAAAAATTATGTAACAAATTTGAAACATGAGGTGTTCTTTGATTGTCCTCCTTATGAGTGGCGGTCGGGACGAGCGATGGTCTTTTCCTACAATCTATCCCCCTAGGAGCATGCGCGTAGTGCTTGGTTTTGAGGGCTTGTAGATTTTTTCAATAAGTATATGAGTTCTTTATGACTAATGTTGAGTCCATGGATTATCTGGCGCTCTCACCCTTCCATCATTGCTAGCCTCTTGAGACCGTGCATTGCCCTTTCTCACATTGAGAGTTGGTGCAAACTTCACCGGTGCATCCAAACCCCGTGACATGATACGCTCTTTCACACATAAACCTCCTTATATCTTCCTCAAAACAGCCACCATACCTACCTATTATGGCATTTACATAGCCATTCCGAGTATATTGCCATGCAACTTTCCACCATTCCGTTTATCATGACACATTCATCATTGTCATATTGCTTAGCATGATCATGTAGTTGACATAGTATTTGTGGCAAAGCCACCGTTCATAATTCTTTCATACATGTCACTCTTGGTTCATCGCATACTTTGTTCTAGTATCGAGTTGTAATCATTGAGTTGTAAATAAATAGAAGTGTGATGATCATCATTTTCTAAAGCATTGTCCCAAGTGAGGAATAAAAAAATAGAAAGGCCATAAAAAAAGAGAAGGCCCAAAAAAATGAGAGAAAAAGAGAGAAGGGACAATGCTACTATCCTTTGCCACACTTGTGCTTCAAAGTAGCACTATAATCTTCATAATAGAGAGTCTCTTGTTTTTTCACTTTCATATACTAGTGGGAATTTTTCATTATAGAACTTGGCTTGTATATTCCAACAATGGGCCTCCTGAAGTGCCCTAGGTCTTAGTGAGCAAGCAAGTTGGATGCACACCCACTTAGTTTCTTTTGTTGAGCTTTCATACATTTATAACTCTAGTGCATCCGTTGCATGGCAATCCCTACTCCTTGCACTAACATCAATCGATGGGCATCTTCATAGCCCATTGATTAGCCTCGTTGATGTGAGACCTTCTCCTTTTTGTCTTCTCCACATAACCCCCATCATCATATTCTATTCCACCCATAGTGCTATGTCCATGGCTCGCGCTCATATATTGCGTGAAAGTTTATAGGTTTGAGATTACTAAAGTATGAAACAATTGCTTGGCTTCTCATCGGGGTTGTGCATGATGAGAGCATTCTTGTATGACGAAAATGGAGCATGATTAAACTATATGATTTTGTAGGGATGAACTTTCTTTGGCCATGTTATTTTGAGAGGACATAATTGCTTAGTTAGTATGCTTGAAGTATTATTATTTTTATGTCAATGTGAACTTTTATCTTGAATCTTTTGGATCTGAATATTCATACCACAATTAAGAAGAATTACATTGAAATTATACCAAGTAGCACTCCGCATCAAAAATTCTGTTTTTATCATTTACCTACTCAAGGACGAAAGGTGAATTAAGCTTGGGGATGCCTGATACGTCTCCAACGTATCTATAATTTTTTATTGCTCCATGCTATAGTATCTACTGTTTTGGACAATATTGGGCTTTATTTTCCACTTTTATATTATTTTTGGGACTAACCTATTAACTGGAGGCCCAACCCAGAATTGCTGTTTTTTTGCCTATTTCAGAGTTTCGCAGAAAAGGAATATCAAACGGAGTCCAAACGGAATGAAACCTTCGGGAACGTGATTTTCTCACCGAACATGATCCAGGAGACTTGGAACTTAAGTCAAGGAAGCTTCGAGGAGGCCACGTTGCTCCACCCTCGTGGGCCCCACATTGCTTCACCGACGTACTTCTTCCTCCTATATATACCTACGTACCCCCAAATGATCAGAACAAGAGCCAAAAACCTAATTCCGCCGCCGCAACCTTCTATACCCACGATATACCATCTTGGGGCTTGTTTCGGAGCTCCGCCGGAGGGGGCATCCACCACGGAGGGCTTCCACATCAACACCATAGCCCCTCCGATGAAGTGTGAGTAGTTTACCTCAAACCTTCGGGTCCATAGTTAGTAGCTAGATGGCTTCTTCTCTCTTTTTGGATCTCAATACAATGTTCTCCCCCTCTCTCGTGGAGATCTATTTGATGTAATCTTCTTTTGCGGTGTGTTTGTTGAGACCGATGAATTGTGGGTTTATGATCAAGATTATGTATGAACAATATTTGAATCTTCTCTGAATTCTTTTATGTATGATTGGTTATCTTTGCAAGTCTCTTGAATTATCAGTTTGGTTTGGCCTACTAGATTGGTTTTTCTTGCAATGGGAGAAGTGCTTAGCTTTGGGTTCAATCTTGCGGTGTCCTTTCCGAGTGATGAGAGGGGCAGCAAGGCACGTATTGTATTTTGCCATCGAGGATAACAAGATGGGGTTTTATCATATTGCATGAATTTATCCCTCTACATCATGTCATCTTGCTTAAGGCGTTACTCATTTTCTTGAACTTAATACTCTAGATACATCTTTGGATAGCGGTTGATGAGTGGAGTAATAGTAGTAGATGCGAGGCGGAGTCGATCTACTTGTCTCGGACATGATGCCTATATACATGATCATACCTAGATATTCTCATAACTATGCTCAATTACATCAATTGCTCAACAGTAATTTGTTCACCCACCGTAAAATATTTATGCTCTTGAGAGAAGCCACTAGTGAAACCTATGGCCCCCGGGTCTATCTTCATCATATTAATCTTCCAACACTTTGCTATTACCTTTGCTTTTTTACTTTGCTTTTTATTTACTTTGCATCTTTATCATAAAAATACCAAAAAATATTATCTATCATCTCTATCAGATCTCACTCTCGTAAGTGACCGTGAAGGGATTGACAACCCCTTATCACATTGGTTGCGAGGAGTTATTTGTTTTGTGTAGGTACGAGGGACTCATGCGTAGCCTCCTACTGGATTGATACCTTGGTTCTCAAAAACTGAGGGAAATACTTACGCTACTTTGCTGCATCATCCTTTCCTCTTCAAGGAAATCCAACGCAGTGCTCAAGAGGTAGCAGCGCGCGGCTCTGACTTCCCGTGCACAAGTAAAGGGGTCAAAAGGAGAGCCCCTACTTTTTTACATCGACAAGGGATCAAACCCTAACAAAATTAACTCGATTACATGGTAAATCTCATCCAACCCATCACCGTCCAGCAAGCCTATGATGGGATTACTCACGCACGGTGGTGAGCATCATGAAATTGGTGATGGAGGATGGTGATGATGACGATGGCGATGGATTCCCCTCTCCGGAGCCTAGAACGGACTCTAGATCTGCCCTCCCGAGGAAGAACAGGGCTTGGCAGCGGCTCTTTATCATAAAACGCGATGAATCATTCTCTCTGATTTTTTCTCCCCAAACGTGAATATATGGAGTTGGAGTTGAGGTCGGTGGAGGTCCAGGGGGGCCACAAGGACAAAAGGCGTGCCCCCACCCTTGTGGCCAGGGTGTGGGCCCCCTTGGTTGATTCTTTTGCCAATATTTTTTATTTATTCCAAAACTTATCTCCGTGAAATTTCAGGTCATTCTGAGAACTTTTATTTCTGCACAAAAATAACACCATGGCAATTCTGCTGAAAACAGCATCAGTCCGGGTTAGTTCCATTCAAATCATGCTTGTTAGAGTCCAAAACAAGGGCAAAAGAGTTTGGAAAAGTAGAAACGATGGAGACGTATCAACTCCCCCAAGCTTAATCCATTGTTTGTCCTCAAGCAATTCAATTGACAAACTGAAAGTGATAAAGAAAAACTTTTACAAACTCTGTTTGATCTTGTTGTTGCAAACATGTAAAGCCAGCATTCAAGTTTTCAGCAAAAATCTTGAACTAACCATATTCACAATAACGTTTAGGTCTCCCATTTACACATATCAATGGCATAATCAACTAGCGAGCAAAAATAATAAATCTCGGATGATAACACTTTCTCAAAACTATCATGATATGATATAATAAGATGGTATCTCGCTAGCTCTTTCTGAGACCGCAAAACATAAATGAAGAGCACCCCTGAAGATCAAGGACTGACTAGACATTGTAATTCCTGGTAAAAGAGATCCAGTCACAGTCATACTCAATATAAATTAATAACAATGCATACAAATGACAGAGGTGCTCTCTAACTGGTGCTTTTTATAAGAGGATGATGACTCAGCAATGAATGGAAATAGATAGGCCCTTCACAGAGGGAAGCAAGGTGCCAGAGCTCGAGTTTTTGAAACAGAGATAAATAATATTTTGAGCGGCATGCTTTCATTGTCAATGTAACAACCAAGAGATCTCGGTGTCTTCCATGCTACATACATTATAGGCGGTTCCCAAACAGAATGGTAAAGTTTATACTCCCCCACCATGAACAAGCACACTCCACGGCTGGTCCGAAACAACGGGTACCATACAACTAACAACAGTCCTGGGGGAGTTTTGTTTGCAATTATTTTGATTTGATTTGAGCATGGGACTGGGCATCCCAGTTACCAGCCATTTTCTCGTGAATGATGAGCGGAGTCCACTCATCGTGAGAAACCCACCTAGCATGGAAGATATTGACAGCCCTAGTTGGTACATGAGTGATTCGAGCATACAAAACAGATTATCATTTGAAGGTTTAGAGTTTGGCACTTGCAAATTTACTTGGAACGGTAGGTAAATACCGCATATAGGAAGGTATGATGGACTCATATGGAACAACTTTGAGTTTATGGAAGTGTATGCACAAGCAATATTCCCGCTTAGTACAACTGAAAGCTAGAAAGAGACTGGGAAGCGACCAGCTAGAGAGCAACAACAGTCATAAACATGCATTGAGAGTAACCAACATTGAGTGCAAGCATGAGTAGGATATAAATCACCATGAATATAAATACTATAGAGGCTATGTTGATTTTGTTTCAACTACATGCGTGAACATGTGCCAAGTCAAGCCACTCGAATCATTCAAAGGAGGATACCATCCTATCATACTACATCACAACCATTTTAAAAGCATGTTGGCATGCAAGGTAAACCATTATAAACTCCTAGCTAATTAAGCATGGCAAGAGTAACTAAAATCTTTAATTGTCATTGCAAACATGTTTCATTCATAATAGGCTGAATCAGGAACGATGAACTAATCATATTTGCAAAAACAAGATAGGTCGAGTTCATACCAGCTTTTCTCATCTCAATCATTTCATCATATATCATCATTATTGCCTTTCACTTGCATGACCGAACGGTGTGGATAATAATAATAGTGCATGTGCATTGGACTAAGATGGAATCTGCAAACATTTATTCAAAGGAGAAGACAAGGTAATATGGGCTCTTTGTTGGATGAACAATAATGCATACGAGAGCCACTCAACGTTTTCATCGTGGTCTTCTCCTCTCGACCCCCAAAGAAAAGAAAAGAATTTCAAAGAAACACATTGAAATGTTTTTGGAGTTTTTGTTTTAATACTACTATTAAGCATGCATAGAAAGTAAACTAACTGCAACTATTTTTTAGTTTTTCTTAAGGTTTTTCAAACACACAAGAAGAAAGCTGGAAAAAGAAATAAACTACATGGATAATACAATGAAAAAGTGTGATCACCGACAACTGAAATGAATGTGTGAACATGAATGTAATGTCGGTGAGAAATACATACTCCCCCAAGCTTAGGCTTTTGGCCTAAGTTGGTCTAAGGCCACGACTGGCCTAGTGGATATCCAAAGTTGTAGTCGGGGTTGTACTGAGATGCATCAGCTACTGCCTGAAGAGCTGCAGCATGGAGGGAGCAGCCTCCACTGTTCTCTCATACTCGGTTTCCTCCTCTCTAGTTATAAAATATCTCCCATTTACCTGAAAGTTAAAGAAGGCAGGAGCAGGAAGAGTAACATGGACGGTGCGCCGTCTATCAAAGATTAGTCGGTACTAGAGGAACTGTTTGTTCCTCTTAAGAACTGGTAGCATACCATAGCATCATAATCCAGAAAAGCAGGTCGCAACTCAATATCATACCCTCTTATGGGTACACCCAAATAATTAGCTAAACGAGTTGCATAAATCCCACCAAATAAATCTCCATCTTTAGCATTAAGATGTAACCTCCTCGCAATAATAGCCCCCAAGCTATATTGCTTATCACCTAAGACTACACACTTGAGGACACTAAGATCTGGAACGCAAAGGTGGCTATGATCATGTTTACCATTAATGCATCTTCCTATAAAGAGAGCAAAATAATGTATAGCAGGAAAGTGAATGCTCCCTATGGTAGCTTGTGTGATATTTCTAGTTTGCCCCACGGTGATGCTAGCAAGGAAATCATTGTATTCAGATTTATGAGGCTCGCTAAGAATACCCCACTGTGGGATTTTGCATGCATCACAAAAATCTTCTAGGTCCATGGTATAAGATTCATCATAAAGATCAAACATGACAGTATGAGTATTGTGCTTAGATGAAAACTAAAACCTCCGCACAAAGAAATCAGTGAGATAATAATATTGTAGGCACTTGTCTGACAAGAAGTCTTCAAGGCAGGCATTTTGTACGTCTGTATAGAACTCATCCTTGAAACCTGCACGAACCATAAATTCATCCGATGGCCATTCACAAGGCTGCACTTGAGCTTCCCTTGGTGGTTCAAGGTCCGGTTCACGTATCGCGAGCGTCGGTGCTTGCTTCCTCGAAGAACCACCTAGGTACATTCTCCTAGACATTTTTCTTCCCCTGAAAAATTTCTGAAATTTTTAGTGACTCAAAATAAAAGTGATCCAAACTCAACAAAATTGATAGCAACTACTCCTACAAGTGCCTAGAGGCTAAATCATGCATCAGAACTACTTTGGACCATATAAATTTGACATGCAAGCTCAAGAACTTATTATGAGTAATATCACCTTCATCAAATCTATGGAGAGAGTTTACCTCTACTACCTGTGTCGGGTTATCAAGGCCATGTATTTCTTCAATAGGCTGTAAATTATTAACATCTTCTGCTTTAATACCTTTTTCTTTCATAGATTTCTTTGCCTCTTGCATATCTTCAGGACTGAGATATAGAATACCCCTTTCTTATGAGTTGGCTTAGGAGTTGCTTCAGGAAGTGTCCAATCATCATCATTAATCAATATATTATTCAATAGCAATTCATCTTGATCAACAGCTCGTTCCCTGAAAACACAACCAGCACAACTATCCAGGTGGTCTCTGGAAGCATGCGTTAGTCCATTATAAAAGATATCAAGTATTTCATTTTTCTTGAGAGGATGATCCGGCAAAGCATTAAGTAATTGGAGAAGCCTCCCTTAAGCTTGTGGGAGACTCTCTTCTCCAATTTGCACAAAATTAAATATTTCCCGAAGGGCAGCTTGTTTCTTATGAGCAGGGAAATATTTTTGAGAGAAGTAGTAAATCATATCCTAGGGACTACGCACACAACCAAGAGAAAGAGAATTAAACCATAACTTAGCATCACCCTTTAATGAGAAAGGAAGCAATCTGAGAATATAGTAATAGCAATTTTTTTCCTCATGAGCAAATAGGGTGGCTATATCATTCAATTTAGTAAGATATGCCACAACAGTTTCAAATTCATAACCATAGAAAGGATCAGATTCAATGAGTAATTAACTTCGAAATTCGACAGAGAATTCATAATCCTTATCAGTAACAAAGATAGGTGAAGTAGCAAAATTAGGATCATATTTCATTCTAGCATTAATGGATTTTTATTTCAGCTTAACTAATAGTTTCTTAAGATTCTCTCTGATGGGGGCATCCCAGTACCTCATGTTGTTCCCATGAAGGAGGAGGTGAAGCCCGACTTCAGGACTCCTCCAAGTTAGAGGTGTGCCAAAGGGAGTTACTGAACCATGTACTAGGTCGGTTCCAGTTTTATTTATTTTTATTTCAAGGTCATGTTATGGGCCACTTCGGATTTTTGTTTTGTGTGTTTCAGTGTGGGCCTGTCCAACTGACTAGTTTTCTAGATGCCTATATAAGGAGGCCGGTGGCTAGGTTTAGAGGGGGTCAAAATTTTAGACCGAGTTTTGAACATTGTGTCCACATGGTGAATCATCCCTCCGGGGACGACGCTACTGTTTATCAAATAAAGTGATGATTTCATGAAGGTTCTTGTGTGATCAAGGATTACCGTGCCAAAGTTATAGGCGTGTTTTTCATCTCCACGTTGCTTGCTAGATTCGTTTCCCCATCTTAAGGTTGTGTGGATTGATCCCGTGATTAGAAGGTTTGCTATCCGATTGTCTTGCGGTGAAAGATCAGGCAAAAACAGTAGGATCATCACGTTGATCCTTATTATGTGGTATCAGATTACTAGGTTTCTCACCGCTAGTTCATCCTGTTGAGATTGCATCGTTGCCGCCAGTCTGTTCTACGGAGAGTTCTCGTTGATCACGGTGCAAATTGCTGTTCGGCGAGGGCAAATTCGCGAGCGCCGAGCGCGCTTCGATCTGTGTCTCGGCGGGGAGTTTGTCTTCCAGTCAGATCAAACTGAGGGCGTCGATGCCATCAATTTTCCTTGCGATCTCGGTGAGGTTTGGTCGCTGGATAGGAAGGACGCGCTGTTTTCGGTTGTTTTCGTCTGACTCCGGATTTTCAGGAAGCTGAGCGATTTCGTTGGTACGTGATCAACTTGCTGGATTTTTAAGTTAGTTAAATCCTAATTAGTTAAGGCAGGAGAGAGAAGGTTCTCTTGTTTCAGTCCGTTTGGAAACCAACTCACAGTAGAGTCGGGCTTGTGGTAACAAGAAAAACTGCGATTTTATTTTCTGTTGGCCGGATCGAGAAGATGCCTTCGACATGGTTTTCTCGGCTGGATGAGAAGCCTAAGGCACGTGCTCGTACTGAGATAGCTGATATACGAAAGATCATTAAAGAGATGTTGGCGGAATTAAAAAAGCCCACTACAGTTTTTCCGGTGCATACTGTCCAGCATTCTGCGAAAGTAATTTCCAAGGACACATCCGTGGTGAAGATAGATGATGTTAACAATGACAACGAGGCAACGACAACACATACTGGTTCTAAGGAGGACAAAGCTGATGTTGACACGATTTTGATGGATGATGTTGTACCATTGATTGGGCTAAATGTGCAGCTCAAGCGGGTACATGGTGATGCTTGCATGATAGTCGATAGAGGCCAGCGTTGGAATTTATTTTAGACGTAGTGCATGATCAACGGCAAGGCGTGCAAGTTGATGATTGACAGTGGTAGCTGTACCAATGGCATAAGCAAGGCAATGGTGGCATCTTTGGGTTTGTCCACTTGGCGTATTCCTCAACCTAAGCATCTAGAGTGGTTGAATAGTTGCGGTATGCTGAAGGTTACACATAAGGCGCGTGTGCCATTTATAGTTGGTGAGTATAATGATGAGGTGGAATGCGATGCATTTCCATTGGAGGTGTGTGATAACCCACAAGTATAGGGGATCAATTGTAGCCTCTTTCGATAAGTAAGAGTGTCGAACCCAACGAGGAGCTAAAGGTAGATCAAATATTCCCTCAAGTTCTATCGACCATCGATACAACTCTACGCACGCTTAACGTTCACTTTACCTAGAACAAGTATGAAACTAGAAGTGTTGTAGGTGTTTTTGGATAGGTTTGCAAGATAATAAAGAGAGCGTAAATAAAAAGTAGGGGCTGTTTAGATAAAGACACAACTAAATTAGTTTTAGTACAGAGCTTTTGTTACGAGAAAGTTATTTGTCCCTAGGCAATCGATAACTAGACCGGTAATCATTATTGCAATTTTATTTGAGGGAGAGGCATAAGCTAACATACTTTCTCTACTTGGATCGTATGCACTTATGATTGGAACTCTAGCAAGCATACGCAACTACTAAAGATCATTAAGGTAAAACCCAACCATAGCATTAAAGCATCAAGTCCTCTTTATCCCATACGCAAACAACCTACTTACTCGGTCTCAGGCTTAGCCACCACGCCACCCACCATAAGCAAATCATGAGCATATTGCAAACCCTATAGCGGGAATCCCTCACGCTTGCGCGACACGGAGAGCACCATAGGACAACACCAATAATAAAACATGCAACTCAAACCAATCTTGATCATCAAATAACCCATAGGACAAAACGGATCTACTCAAACATCATAAGATAGCCATACATCATTGGGAAATAATATATAGCGTTGATCACCATGTTTAAGTAGAGATTACAGCGGGTAAGAGAGAGGTTAGACCGCTGCATAGAGGGGGGGAGACTTGGTGATGATGGCGGTGAAGTTGTTGGTGAAGATTGCGGTGATGATGATGGCCGCAGCGTTCGGCGCCACCGGAAGAGAAGGGAGAGGGGCCCGCCGTCTTCTTCTTACTTGACCTCCTCCCTAGATGGGAGAAGGGTTTCCCCTCTGGTCCTTGGTCTCCATGGCGTGGGAGGGGCGAGAGCCCCTCCGAGATTGGATCTGTCTCTCTGTCTCTCTCTGTTTCTGCGTTCTCCCTGGCCGCCCTTTCACCATTTCGTATATATATGGAGATCCGTAACTCCGATTGGACTAAAATCTTCGCCGTGATTTTTTCCTAAAAATTAGCTTTCTTGCGGCCGAATAAGGGCATCAACCGCTTTACCTGGGGCCCACGAGGGTCGGGGGCGCGCCTAGCAGGGTGGGGCGCGCCCCCCTGCCTCGTGCCTCCCTCGGGCACCGTATCGCGTGGATTTTTCTTCCCATATTCTCTGAATATTCCAAAAATAATCTCCGTCCGTTTTTATCCCGTCTGCACTCCGTTTGATATGGATATTCCGAGAAACAAAAACATGCAACAAACAGGCGGCCTTTGAGCCTTTGGATCAATATGTTAGTCCCAAAAATAGTATAAAAAGTTGCCAAAAAGTATATGAAAGTTGTAGAATATTGGCATGGAACAATAAAAAATTATAGATACTACAGAGACGTATCAGCATCCCCAAGCTTAATTCCTGCTCGTCCTCGAGTAGGTAAATGATAAAAAAAGATAACTTTTGATGTGGAATGCTACCTAGCATAATCTTGATCATGTATCTAATCATGTCATGAATATTAAGACACGAGTGATTTAAGGCAACAGTCTATCATTTGACATACAAACAATAATACTTCAAGCCTACTAATATATCAATCATGTCTTTTCAAAATAACATGGCCAATGAAAGTTATCCCTACAAAATCATATAGTCTGGCTATGCTCCATCTTCACCACACAAAATATTCAAATCATGCACAACCCCGATGACAAGCCGAGAAATTGGTTCATACTTTTTAACGCGCTTCAGCTTTTTAAACCCTCACGCAATACATGAGCGCAAGCCATGGATATAGCACTATAGGTGGAATAGAATATGATGATGGGGTTATGTGGAGAAGACAAAAAAGGAGAGAGTCTCACATCGACGCGGCTAATCAACGGGCTATGGAGATGCCCATCAATTGATGTCAATGTGAGGAGTAGGGATTGCCATGCAACGGATGCACTAAGGGCTATAAGTATATGAAAGCTCAAACTAAAACTGAGTGGGTGTGCATCCAACTTGCTTGCTCATGAAGACCTAGGGCATTTGAGGAAGCCCATCGTTGGAATATACAAGCCAAGTTCTATAATGAAAATTCCCACTAGTATATGAAAGTGATAACTCAAGAGACTCTCTATATGAAGAACATGGTGCTACTCTGAAGCACAAGTGTGGTAAAAGGATAGTAACATTGCCCCTTTTTCTCCTTTTTTTGCGGGCTTCTTTGGCCCCTTTTTTTTATTTAGGCTTCTTTGGCCTCTTTTTTTATTGGGGCAATGCTCTAATAATGATGATCATCACACTTTTATTTACTTACAACTCGATATTACAACTCGATACTGAAACAAAGATATGACTCTATATGAATGCCTCCCGGTGTGGCGGGATGTGCAACGATCTAAGCGTAGCAATGACATAAAAAACGAACAAGCCATGAAAACATCATGCTAGCTATCTTACGATCATGCAAAGCAATATGACAATAAATGCTCAAGTCATGTATATGATGATGATGGAAGTTGCATGGCAATATATCTCGGAATGGCTATGGAAATTCCATAATATGTAGGTATGGTGCTGTTTTGAGGAAGATATAATGAGGCTTATGTGTGATAGAGTGTATCGTATGGGGTTTGGATGCACCGGCGAAGTTTGCACCAACTCTCGAGGTGAGAAAGGGCAATGCACGGTACCGAAGAGGCTAGCAATGATGGAAGTGTGAGATTGCGTATAATCCATGGACTCACATTAGTCATAAAGAACTCATATACTTATTGCAAAAGTTTATTAGCCCTTGAAGCAAAGTACTACTACGCATGCCCCTACGGGGATAGATTGGTAGGAAAAGACCATCGCCCGTCCCCGACCGCCACCCATAAGGAAGACAATAAATAAATAAATCATGCTCCGACTTCGTTACATAACGGTTCACCGTACATGCATGCTACGGGAATCACAAACCTCAACACAAGTATTTCTACTAATCCACAACTACCCACTAGCATGAATCTAATATCACCATATTTATATCACAAAACTATTGCAAGGAATCAAACACATCATATTCAGTGATCTACAAGTTTTATGTAGGATTTTATGACTAACCATGTGAATGACCAATTCCTGTCATCTCTCTAAATAGATATAAGTGAAGCAATAGAGTTTAATTCTTTCTACAAAAGATATGCCCGTGCTCTAACAAATATAAGTGAAGCAAAAGAGCATTCTACAAATGGCGGTTTTCTATGTAAAGAGAAACAGGCAATCCAAACTTCAAATGATATAAGTGAAGCACATGAAGCATTCTATAAAGCCATACTCAAAAGATATAAGTGAAGTGCAAAGAGCATTCTATAAATCAACCAAGGACTATCTCATACCAGCATGGTGCATAAAAGAAAAATTAAAACTAAATGCAAAAGACGCTCCAAGATTTGCACATAACGCATGAACAAAACGAATCCGAAAACATACCGATACTTGTTGAAGAAAGAGGGGATGCCTTCCGGGGCATCCCCAAGCTTAGACGCTTGAGTCTCCTTGAATATTTACTTGGGGTGCCTTGGGCATCCCCAAGCTTGAGCTCTTGCCTCTCCTTCTTCTCCTCACATCGAGACCTTCTCGATCATCGAACACTTCATCCACACAAAACTTCAACAGAAAACTCGGTAAGATTTGTTAGTATAATAAAGCAAATCACTACTCTAAGTACTGTTGCAAACCAATTCATATTTTGTTTTGGAATTTTAGCTACTTTAATATAACTTTTTCATGGCTCAATCCACTGATATAAATCGATAGTTTCATCAAAACAAGCAAACTATGCATCAGAAACAGAATCTGTCTAAAACAGAACAGTCTGTAATAATCTGTACATTCACCATACTTCTGATACTTGAAAAATTCTGACAAAATTAAGACAAATAAACAATGTGTATATAAAGATAGTGCAAAAAAAATCAGAACCATCTGGCGTCCCAGTAAAAATTTAAAAATCCCGCACTACAGCCAAAGTTTCTGTCCTGCATCGCACAAACCAACAAGCATTGTAAACATCCTAAAGGCAAACCTTGGCACATTATTTTTATAATACAATGGAATTTTACAAGGGGATAATTATTTTTGTTGAAAAGTTTCTGTAATCAAGATTCACAAAGTTTCCGTGAGTATGAACAAAGTTCAAGGAGCTCCCCCACTTCAACCTGCTTGTCTTTCTTACTTTCACTTTCCTTTTTGAAAAAGTTTTGGGTTCCCCTCTTTATTTTTTTGTTTTTAAACTTTATAAAAGCACTCAACAGAAATAAATGACTCTCTAAAACTTCTGGGTTGTCTTCCTGGCAGCGCTTTCTTTAAAGCCATTAAGCTAGGCATATAGTGCTCAAGTAATGGATCCACCCGGATCCCAAAGTATATCAAAGCCAAATTTAATTAACAATGATTTAGAATTTAGTAGTGAGCACAAAGAAACATATATCATGCAACAACGAAGTATAACTCTCTTCCTATGCATCGGCATGTCATAAAAGAACAATTCATGCACACAAAGTAAAGGCCAATGCATAGTATAAACAGTTTCTTGCAATTTTGTCATGTGGGAAACATAGAGAGGTGGAGATATAGTTCCTCTCTCATAATAATTGCAAGTAGGAGCAGCAAGCACATGCATATTATATCTATCAAAATCATCATGTGTAATAGTAAAAGGCAACCCATTAATATAATCCTTAATAAGAGCAAACTTCTCCGATATAGTATAATCGGGAGAACTCAAAAAGATAATAGGACTATCATGCGTGGGTGCAATAGCAACAATTTCATGTTTAACATAAGGAACTATAGCAAGTTCATCTCCATAAGCATCATTCATATTGGCATCATGGCCACAAGCATAGCAAGCATCATCGAAAAGGGATATTTCAAGAGAATCAACTAGATCATAACAATCATCATAGCAATCATCCTTCGGTAAGCACGAAGGGAAATTAAACAATGTATGAGTTGAAGAGTTACTCTCATTAGAAGGTGGGAACGGGTAGCTAATCCGCTCTTCCTCCTTTTGTTCTTCGCTCTCCTCCTCATCTTTTTCATCCAATGAGCTCACAGTTTCATCAATTTCTTCTTCCATAGATTCCTGCAAAATATCAGTCTCTTCTTGGACAGAGGAGACTTTCTCAATAAGCGCATCAATATAGGAATTATATTCATAATTATCATAGCAATATTTCAATGTAGCAAAATTTTCAGGTCTATAAACATCATCATCAAAAGCTTCATACTTTTCAAAAAAAGATTCAATTTCATAAGCACCCTTAAAAGCAACAAATTCTTCTTCTTGTTCCACATCATAGTGATCATATATACCATTAGCATAAGAAGCCAAGGTTTTATCATCATTAAATTTGCATGGAAAGGGAAGGTGTGGAGCCTTCATCCTAGAGCAACAAGTGTAATCATATCTCAAGCAAAGTTGTCGAGCATACCAATGCAACATATGAATTTGATCCCATAATATTTTCCCTTTTTGAGTCAAGTGATAATCCCTAAAGTATTCACATAGATCCAATGTGTCTCCCATAACATAATTGAATGAGGTTTTCTCAGGATTATCAAAGTAGTACATAATATCTTTCACATTACCAGCATCGAGGGTTTTAGAAGGTTCCCCATCTCCATGAGTAGCAAGTACACCTAATTTTTTTGGTATTTCGTGTTCCATATCCATAACTAAAGATAAAGAACGACTAAGAATAGCAAATATAAATTACTTAGTGATAAAGCAAACAAGCACACACGAGAATATTCGCCCCACGCTATTGCTCCCCGGCAACGGCGCCAGAAAAAGGTCTTGATAACCCACAAGTATAGGGGATCAATTGTAGCCTCTTTAGATAAGTAAGAGTGTCGAACCCAATGAGGAGCTAAAGTTAGAACAAATATTCCCTCAAGTTCTATCGACCACCGATACAACTCTACGCACGCTTAACGTTCACTTTACCTAGAACAAGTATGAAACTAGAAGTGTTGTAGGTGTTTTTGGATAGGTTTGCAAGATAATAAAGAGAGCGTAAATAAAAAGTAGGGGCTGTTTAGATAAAGACACAACTAAATTAGTTTTAGTAGAGAGCTTTTTGTTACGAGAAAGTTATTTGTCCCTAGGCAATCGATAACTAGACCGGTAATCATTATTGCAATTTTATTTGAGGGAGAGGCATAAGCTAACATACTTTCTCTACTTGGATCGTATGCACTTATGATTGGAACTCTAGCAAGCATCCGCAACTACTAAAGATCATTAAGGTAAAACCCAACCATAGCATTAAAGCATCAAGTCCTCTTTATCCCATGTGCAAACAACCTACTTACTCAGGTCTGTGCTTCTGTCACTCACGCCACCCACCATAAGCAAATCATGAGCATATTGCAAACCCTATTGGAATCCCTCACGCTTGCGCGACACGGAGAGCACCATAGGACAACACCAATAATAAAACATGCAACTCAAACCAATCTTGATCATCAAATAACCCATAGGACAAAACGGATCTACTCAAACATCATAAGATAGCCATACATCATTGGGAAATAATATATAGCATTGAGCACCATGTTTAAGTAGAGATTACAACAGGTAAGAGAGAGGTTACACCGCTGCATAGAGGGGGGAAGAGTTGGTGATGATGGCGGTGAAGTTGTTGGTGAAGATTGCGGTGATGATGATGGCCACGGCAGCTGCTCGGGCGCCCACGGGAAGAGAAGGGGAGAGGGGGCCCATTCGTCTTCTTCTTCCTTGACCTCCTCCCTAGATGGGAGAAGGGTTTCCCCTCTGGTCCTTGGTCTCCATGGAGTGGGAGGGGTGAGAGCCCCTCCGAGATTGGATTTTTCTCTCCGTCTCTCTCTGTTTCTGCGTTCTCCCTAGCTGCCCTTTCACCGTTTCATATATATATGGAGATCCGTAACTCTGATTAGACTGAAATCTTCGCCGTGATTTTTTTCCTAAAAATTAGCTTTCTTGCAGCCGAAGAAGGGCATCAACCGCCTTACGGCGTGCCCACGAGGGCCAGGGGCGCGCCCAGGGGGGTGGGGCGTGCCCCCCCTGCCTCGTGCCTCCCTTGGGCACCGTCTCGCATGGATTTTTCTTCCCATATTCTCCGAATATTCCAAAAATAATCTCCGTCCGTTTTTATCCCGTTTGGACTCCGTTTGATATGGATATTCCTCGAAACAAAAACATGCAACAAATAGGAACTTGCACTAGGCACTGGATCAATATGTTAGTCTGAAAAATAGTATAGAAATTTGCCAAAAAGTATATGGAAGTTGTAGAATATTGGCATGGAACAATCAAAAATTATAGATACGACGGAGACGTATCAGTGTGTGGATTGTTACTTGGGCGTCCATGGCAGTATGATCACAATACTATCCATCACTATAAAAAAATACACTTCCGTGATGATACATGTTTGTCACAGTAGGTCACGTTTTCTGTCATGGATGTACATCCATAACGATTTTATGACAGAATAAAGATAGTCATACCTGTGCTGTCATAGAAGTGTTCCGTGACATTACCAAATTTATCATCACGGAAGTGTCCACTTCCATGACGATAAATCGCGTGTCACAGAAGTGCTTTCATCAAGGGTGACCGACACGTGGCATCCACCGTAACGGAGCAACGTTAAGTCGGGTCGGTTTTGGATTCGATAACCCGTTAACAGCCCCGACCAATGGGGATTTTCCACGTGTAAACTCATCATTGGCTGGAGGAAACACGTGTCGGCTCATCGTTGGGACAGATGTCATCCACTCATTGGACCCAAAGCGCCTATGATACATCGACACATGGCACGGCCCAACAGAGGCCCATTCCTGTGAAAAGGTCGGCCCGTTTGACTTGGTCAAAAGGTGGCGGGCCGGCCCACGACAAGCCTGTTAACGGCCGGTTCGCATATAGCCCATTTACAGCCCGCTAACCCAGGGCCCGTTTATGGCCTATCCGAAT
Organism: Aegilops bicornis; assembly: GCA_021605145.1. Lineage (NCBI taxonomy): Eukaryota > Viridiplantae > Streptophyta > Magnoliopsida > Poales > Poaceae > Aegilops > Aegilops bicornis. The sequence continues at coordinate 306,814,170 of CM038669.1, forward strand.
TAGGCCCAGTACCGTCATCTGGGCCGTCCAATATAATTCCAGCCCGTTTTAACTTCCGGCCCATGTATGGCCCATGACGTCTTTCGGCCCATATGAGGCCCTTAGTAACTCTCGGCCCATTAACGGCCCATGGTAAAACTGGCCCGTAATGAACAGTGTATCACTTTACACCCATTAACGGCACGTGGTGAAACTGGCCCGTAATGAACAGTGCATCACTTTATACCCATTAACGGCCCATTATTCCGTTGGGCTGTTTCCAGCTCATGTTATCTTACGGCCTTCTCAGGGCCCATTTATTCTTGGGCTCATTTCCAGCATTCGTATACTTACGGCCCGTGTCGGATTTCGGGTTCCGGCAGACCCTTGAGGTTCAAACACTGGGGTGCGCGCGGAGATCTCTCCCCTACCGATCTACGTCTGATCCTCTCGTGCGAACTAAGATGAAAACAATGACAACACAAGGGACACGGGGTTTATACTGGTTCGGGCCACCGTTGTGGTGTAATACCCTACTCCAGTGTGTGGTGTGGTGGATTGCCTCAGGGGCTGATGATGAACAGTACAAGGGAAGAACAACCTCGCTTGCGGTGTTCTTGAGCTGGCGCGATGAACTGCTTGGGTGAGTTCGATCGCCTCTCTCTCTCTCTATCCTTGCCTCTCGATCCGATCAATCTCTCCTCTAGATGCCCTACTCTGTGGTGGCTAGCTCTATTTATAGAGGCCCTGGGCCTCTCCCCGAAATAATTGAGCGGGAAGGGCGCCAACAATTGGCCATTTTGAAGGGGAACATCTAGTACAAGTTATCCTGACCAAAGGTGGTCTTCGGCTGCCAAAAGCTCTGGCGATGACGCCGTCTTGGGCTCCATGGTGACCTCCGTCCGGCCGCCCGGCTAGTCTTGGTCTCATTGCACCGGAATGGTAACCTTTGCCTGATGCCTTGGCCTATGCTTGCCCCCTTTGCACCAAAGGGGAAACAAGGACACAGCGCAGGCTGGCGCCCGCCTGGTCTTGATTCGTCATGGCTTGCGTCACGGGATCCTCGCGAGGTATCCTTGCATTGATCTCTCCGCCTCCTCGTGAGCCTGCCTGAGGAGGCCGCTCCTGAGGAAGCTTCCTGTCGTCCGCCCCGCGAGGCTTGGCCCCTCGCGAGGGTCTTGAGCTTGTGTTGATGAAGATGGGCCATGCTGGGCCCCCACTTGAGCCACGCCGCAGGCGCAGTGTGCAAGTCAGGGACCCCGTTCCCGAACGCCCGTGATAGCCCCGGGCCCAAAGCGGCTGGCTTGGCTTAGCGAAGAAGCGAAGGGGCAAGCGCGAAGCACCGCGGGCCCTAACAGCGTGCGGCCTTGGGCGCCACGTGGCGGTTGATTGGACGTGGGCGTCTGCGCTTCCCCACGACGCCTCGGCAACTGCACGACTAACAAAAGGGGATGCCCGGGCCAGGCTTACTTACCCTGCTCTCTTCCGTCTTGCCCTAGATCCCCTTTCTCGCTCTTCTTCCTCTTGCTCTCGAAATCCTCCAGTTCCGTCCTCAATCCTTCGCATCCGTCATGCCATGGCGCCTCGCAAGTCTCCGGCTGATGCTTGGTACTTGCCGGCCCTGGATTCCCCGAATTTGTCGGAGAAGAACCTCGCCCTCGCGCGCCTGATGACAGTGGCGCAGGGCAGCGAGGGGGCGGCTGAGCTCAAGGTCGGCTCCGACCAGCCTGAAGGCAAGGGGAGCACCTTCTATCCATTCTTCGTGAGCGCCATTGTCACCGGTCTGGTGCCCCCTTTCTCTGATTTCTTCCATGCCGTTCTTCGCCAATACAACTTGCAGGCTTTGCACCTCCACCCTAACTCTGTCCTTCTCCTGGCGATTTCGCCTATTATTGTGAGGCTCATGTCGGCGTGAAGCCCTCGGTGGCTTTGCTGCGCCACTTCTTCTCCCTCCGGGTTTCTGGCGCTCAAGTCTCCGCATGCGCGAGCTTCATCGCGTACTCCAACTCCAACGCCATCTCGAAGCCTGGGAAGAGGATCGAAGGCTACCGGAGCAAGTGGGCCATGATGGATGTCGGGCGCCTCCATCCTCGTCTGGTGTTGCCCACGGGTCAGCCTAAGTCCGTTCACGCGTGGTCCCGCGCAGAGCTCGTCGACCCTCGCGCGAAGGCGGTGCTGAGGAGGATGAACGCGGACCTGAAGCCAAGCAACTTGGGGGCGGCGAAGCTGACCGGGGCCTCGCTCCTGAGGGAATTCTTGGAGCACCGGGTGGCTCCGCTCCAGGAGCACCCGCTCCCCCTATGGAGGCTTGGAAGGGCGGACGCCGCCATGCGCCTGAGCTATGAGGCGCTGACCGACAAAGATCTGGCCGCGACCCTCCATTCCTTGGTTGGGGGAGACGTGGCGAGCCCGGTGGGCGCCCCAGTCCCCCTGTTCCTTCGTGACGATTGGGAGCAGGTGGTGAATGCCATGCCCACCTTCAACGGCGAGGGGCTGGTGCCCGCAGCAGCCCCCGAAGATCTGGCGGTCTTGGAGACGGTGAACTTGTCCTCTGGCAGCTCCAGCGGGGGAAAGGGGGAAGAAGAGGTGGAGGAGGAAGCGTCTGACTTGGAGGAGACTGGCGAGGATTGGGGGGAGTCCTTTCCCAGACAGGTCCTGGCCCTTCCATGCGGATGACGACAAGGCCGACGCCAGGCGAGGAGGGAAAGGTTCTTCCTTGGTCACGAGGAAGGGCAGGTCGAGCCTGGTTCCCCTAGGGTCTGCTCTGGTCCGTGGGGGGGGGGGGGGTCCAAGGCCGGCTCCATCCCTCCTGACGCGCCTTCTGCTTTTGGGCCCCTAAGGCTGACCCCCGCTGCAGGCTCTCGGGCTTCAAGTTTGGTCGGAGGTTGCTTGAGTCCACAGACGACGTCCAGTAAGTGCTCGATTTATGCTCCACTTGGTTTCTGCTGCTGAAACTTGATGTTTGCCCCTTCTTTTTACCAGGCCGGCACCTGCGGCCAAGAGGTTGAAAGAGGCTTCTGCGGCCCCGCTTGGGGTGAACCCGTCTGCCGGGGCGGCGCCTTCGGCCGCTGGGGGAGGGGACGGCGAGGCCCGCTCCTCTCCGATCCAGCCGCCTTCGCGAGGCTAGCTGGGGTGCCCTGGCGAGGGGTCAGCCCCCATGGCCCCGCTGGACGTGGAATCGACTGTGCCCGACGCCGCAGCCGAGGCGGCCAAGGCTCAGGAGGTCCCTTCCTGCCAAGTCGTGGTCACGCTGTCATCTTCTCCGCCTGCTCCACAGGTTCTTGTCTCTTCTACTTCTTCCGCCGTTGTCTTGGACCAGGTTACCAATGAGCTGAGCCAACTGCGGAAGGATCTCTTGAGCTCGGACCCTCGTCTGGTGGCCGGGCGCCTGGAGTTGGCTTCTGGCTGGGCTCGCTCTGCCGCCTCCGTCCGAGCGGCGCTGAGCCAGGCTGTGTCGTCCTCCGACGAGGAGAAGCGGGCCGCTAACCAAGCCAAGGCCGCTCGCGATGCTGCCCTGGGCGACGCTGCAACCGCCCAGGGCCGCTGCAAGACGCTTGAGGCCGAAGGCAGGCTCGCGCGACGAGCTCGCCAAGGAGGTGCACAGCCGGAAGGAGAAGGAGAAGGAGATGAAGGCTAGGGAGGCCGCCGCCAAGGACCGGGACGCCAAGCTCGACGACCGCCACAGCCGATTGGAGACGCTGGAGCGGTCGCTGAAGGCGGAGAGGACCAAGCTGGACACCAAGGCGAAGGTCCTGGCAAAGGACCGGGTGGCCTTCGCGAAGCTGGAGAAGAAGGCCCGTGGCATACTGAAGACGCTGTATGAGAGCGGCCTGGAGGAGCCATTGGCTGGTGTAGAGGACGGCCCCGCCAAGCTGCTCCCCTTCCTGGTTGATGCGCTTGAGGACATCGCAGACGGTCTTGGCCCCACGGTCGAGGCCGAGGCGCGTGCCCTGTCTTCCGTGGCGCTGACGCATGTCCTCAGCCATGTCTACCTGCGACCCCGACGTCGACTTCGACAGCCTGCTGGAGCCCATGAGCGGCGACCGTGCCGCCGCTGCCGTTGAGGCCGTGAAAGGTCGAGCCGAGGTTTTGCTGGAGAAGTTCCGCTCCCGCAGCATCCTACCCGGGCGCGGCGCCGCCGGCCTTGCGACCTCGAGAGGTGAAGCCGCCCAGCATGACTCCACCACGGGTGACGGCGTTACTAGGGAGTGATCCCTTCGCGACTTCCATCCAGTTTTATTCCTGCACATGCACCATGCCTCGCGGAGGCACTTAAATTTGTGTTTGACGTTGTGGAACAATCTTATGGCTTGTAATATTTGCTTTGAATTTCTTGGAATTTGCATTTTCCTCTCCTACTTGCTTGCGCTCTACGTCGGCAGGGCCCGGCCCCGCGCGTACCTCGCCTAGCGTTAGCCCCGACCGGAAACCAAGGACGGGACTAAGGAGTGAGGGGCTACGTGGCAAGTTAGGCTCCTGAGTCGTGATGCTCAGGAGTCCCCCTTGACGCCCGAGCAACAAATAGGGAGGGGGAGGCGAGGAGCGGATTGTCCGTTCTACATCGGCAGGGCCCGGCCCCGCGCGTACCTCACCCAGCATTAGCCCCGACCGGAAACCAGGATGGGACTAAGGAGTGAGGGGCTACGTGACCAGTTAGGCTCCTGAGTCGCGATGCTCAGGAGTCCCCCTTGACGCTCAAACGGGTTTCATACCTTGGCTCCGCTCGGGGAGTGGCGCGCGACGACCAGGTCCGAGGGACCTGGCTGGGTGGCGTGCTCGGGCGAGGCCCGGGCATAGCCCCCGTGTCCAGCCCCCTCGCGCGGCACTCCCGAGGGGAGGCGTTGCGATGGTGCCGGACACTGAGCTCTGGGCTCCCTGAGGTTGGTACGGTCGTGGGCCGCCCTCAGTTGTTTATCACCAGTGTGGAGCATAGCGCTTCCGTATGTGTACGGGCATAGCCGCTCCTCGGCAGTGTCATCAGCCAGCGCGGAGCATGGTGCTTCCACTAGTGCGTGGGAGGGCTCCCCTCGGGAGGAGCCCGGGGCGTATGCAGCCCATACGACACGTGGCGGGCACGGTAGGGCTAGGGAGAGGTGTATCTAGGCACCCGTGAGCGGTAGCGGGACTCACGAGGCCCTACCTCGAGGCGGGTTGCGCCTAGCTACGGGCCTTTATCAAGCTGGTGAGTTCCTGCAGGGTTGTTAGAATGCAAATGCTCTACATCCTCAGGTCCCGGCCCTCGAGCGAGCTCAGCCGCCACTGGTATGACAGGTCGCGATGCCGTGGGTCAAGGCCAGGGGGTGAGGGATGGAGAGCCAGTAGGAGCCCATGAGTCGCGATGCTCAGGCACCCCCCTTTTAACGTGCAAGCGCTTTGCATGACAATAAGCAGTAGGCGATAACTTATGGGAACCGGATTTAGCAGAAGAGAACACTTCAACCTAAGGCAAATACTAGGAAGGCAGCTGCCACTGGGTGAACCCGGCGGGCGTGGGGGTGATGCAGCCCGAAAGGGTGCCCCCAACAAGGTAAGTAAAGAACATGAGCAAAATGGATACATGCCGCGGGGGCGGACCCACGCGGCCTGGGAATGGTGCAGCCCTGTGGGCGCTCCCAGCTGAAGGTAAAACTCTGAAAGATGTCACCTGACGCCGTTGAAGATGAAGTGATGCTGAGGAAGTGAGCGTCGCAGTGAAAGGCGTCGGCCCTCACGAGCCCCCGGGCCCAGGGGCCTCGGGAGACTTCGTGGGCTCAAGCGGGTCCTCGAGAGCCATCTCCATCTCTACCAGGACCGCATGGCGCCTGACCTTCTGAGCCTCCAGAATGCTCCTCGGCAGGTGCTGGTGAGCGGCGGCCGTGTTCAGCAGGCCGAAGGGCATGCGAACGTAGCTGTGAGGTGGCCCCTCACAACGCCCCACGCGCGAAGGCCAGAGGCGCTCCTGTGACGCGGCTCGGTTGAGCCCCGGGACGTCGATGCAGACGCGCAGCCCACCATCCTCACCTGGATGTGGGGTTGCGGCAGGCAAGCGGCGGCTGCCACGCATGACTCTTGACTCTTGTAGCTCCTGAGTGTTCTTGCGACGAAATCCTGAGGGTTTGGTTTTCCTTGCCTTGTATCTTCCTGAGGGAAACGTGCCTGAAAGCACCCCTCCAAGTGATGCCCGAGCGCCTCCCTCACGACCTTGGCAAAGTCGGTGGCTCTCCAAGAAAGAGCCCCCGAGCCTGTCTCGAGGAGGCGCTGGGCGATCTTCCTATGCGTGAGAGGTTGGCGCTCCCTGATCGAGCGCAGAGCCTGACGCAACGCCTCCGGAGGCGTCAGCCCCCTTGTGGCTTGAGCCTAGCGAGGTCTTCTTCTTCTTGAGGGCTGCTTCGAGGAGTCTCCCACCCCTGTGATCTGGGTCTTCGATTGCTGCAGCCTGGAACGCGCGCTCCAGTGAACACACTGCGTCTCTTTCTTCACAGGGCACGGTGATGACTCCACCACTCCCAGGCATCTTGAGGACATTGTAACCATGGTGAGTCTTGCCATGAACTTGGCTAGGGCGGGTACACGAGGATGGCGTTGTACGGTGAGGCGAATGTGGGCGACGTCGAAGTCGATGAGCTCGGTCTTGATGTAGTTGTTGCTGTTGCCGAAGAAGGTATTTGGAAGGCGCACACCTTAATCGAACAGAGAGCCATCGGTGACTCTTGAGAAAGGCTTGGTTGGTGAAGGCGATCGTATGGCACTTGGAGATCGTCGAATGCCTCGATGGACGTGACGTTGAGTCAGCGCCGCCATCGATGAGGGTCTGGTAACTGCACATTCTTGATGATGGCGGGAGCAAAGCATCGGGAGGACTCCGGCCGTTGCAGCCAAGACTTGAGCTGATCCGCCGAAATTTGAGCGTGATAGCGCACGTAGACCACACGAGGGTGCGTGGCCTCAAGCTTGGGAAGAACTGCGTTCACCTCATGAGCAACCGCTTGAAGATCTTGTTGTCGGCTGGAGCTGGCGCCACCCAAGATCACCGAGCAATTGTGCGCGGCTCCTGGAAGCCTCCAATCCCATCGTCTTGGTGTTGGTCTTCGTTCCTCCTTGGCAGTGGCGGCAGAGGCGGGAGGCCTGCGTTGCCGTGTGGGCGGTCCTCGCGAGGCTGGTCCCTCCAGCCTCCCTCACGAGGCTGGTCCTGCCAGCGGTCCTTGCGAGGGCGGTCACGCCATCCCTGGCGCTGGCCACGGTCTTCCCATCGTCCTCCACCTCTTCCTCCTCCTCGGCCATAGCCCCTGTCGTTGCGCTCGGGGCGTCGGCCGATTCGCCCGTCTCGCACGGCTCTGAGCTCTTGATGTTTGTTGGTGTTGTGGGTGTGGAGGTCGTGGTACACGCAGTAGCGTCCGCCCTTGGATTACTCAGGCTGATCCCTCCCTCGCTTGGTGTCCATCTCCGCTGCTAGCACAGCAGCCCCCTTGCGCTTCACGTCTTTGGCCTTGAGCTTCTTCTCTTCTGGGTCGGTTGCCGGGAGCTCAAGAAGGGAGAGGCGCCCTTCCTCAGCCCTGGCGCACTTGGTCGCCAAGTTGAACAGCTCCAGGGATGTGCACAGGTCTTCATGGATTGCTAGCTCCTCCTTCATCTTGATGTCGCGCACGCCGTCGGAGAAAGCTGAGATGATGGCTTCCTCAGTCACCTTGGGGATCTTGAGCGAGCATAGTTGAAGCGCTGGATGTACTTCTGCAGGGTTTCCCCTGGCTGCTGCTTGATGCGGCGCAGGTCGCTCACGGCCGGGGGCCGGTCGCGAGTGCCCTGGAAGTTGGCGATGAAGCGGGTGCGCATCTCGCTCCAGGAGGAGATCGTGCCGGGGGCCAGGTTCAGGAGCCAGGTGCGGGCACCGTCCTTGAGCGCCATGGGGAACCAATTCGCCATGACCTTTTCGTCCCTGTTGGCGGCTACGATGCCCAGCTTGTAGAGCTGCAGGGAACTCCATGAGGTCCGCCGTCTGCGTCGTAGCGAGGAGGGAGGTCGAGCTTGTACTTGCTCGCCATGTGACGCCCGTGCAGCTGGGGTGAAGGCGAGGCAGCCAGCTGTGGCCATCGGCGCCCACAGCTAGTGCAGACTTGCTCTTCTGAGTCATCTCGCGTCGCCCGGGGAGCAGCAGGGGTCTTAGCGATGGGCGCTAGGGCCTTGGTCTTGGCGCCCGGCGCCGGAGCGCATGTGAGCACCTTCTCGGGGGCGTGGGATCTCTTGGCAGCTCCTTTCTTGCTGCTTGGCAGCGCTGGACGGGGAGGGTCTCGCCCTGGGGCCGCACGCCTTGCGGCCAAGGCGCCTTCTTGGGGAGGAGGTGGCGGAGGCACCTCCTGATCATCGCCTCCTGTGCGGAACAAAGGGCGGGGCAGCGAGGACGACCGCAAGGGGGAGCCCCCTGCGGCACTGACGAGCTCGGTGATGCGGGCAAGCCAGTCCTCGTAGAGGTCGTCGACGGGGCGGTAACGAAGAAGCTGCTTCGCCAAGAGCAGCGAGGCGCGCGCATCCATGGGGGCACGACGGGCGTGGGACGAGCCACCGGTGAGGTCAGCGACGGGTGGTAGTGCGACCATCCCGCCGCATCAAGGATGCTGGTACGAGGCCTCGCTGCTCGTTCCCGCTGGTCGATGGCGGCGTTAGCGCGGCGACTGTGGAACGACGAGGGGGTCCGCCGACGGGTGCCGTCTGGGCGACGCGGGTGGCGAGAGAAGCCCGGCGCTCGGCGCGAGCCCAACGAGCGTCATCCATGGACACGACGGGAGATCACACGCGAACAGCGGAAGAAAGATTCCGGCGCACCCCTACATGGCGCGCCAAATGTCGGATTTCGGGTTCAGGCAGACCCTGGAGGTTCGAACACTGGGTTGCGTGCGGAGATCTCTCCCCTACCGATCTACGTCCGATCCTCTCGTGCGAACTAAGATGAAAACGATGGACAACACAAGGGACACGGGGTTTATACTGGTTCGGGCCACCGTTGTGGTGTAATACCCTACTCCAGTGTGTGGTGTGGTGGATTGCCTCAGGGGCTGATGATGAATAGTACAAGGGAAGAACAGCCTCGCGAGAGGTGTTCTTGAGCTGGCACGATGAACTGCTTGGGTGAGTTCGATCGCCTCTCTCTCTCTCTATCCTTGCCTCTCGATCCAATCAATCTCTCCTCCAGATGCCCTACTCTGTGGTGGCTATCTCTATTTATAGAGGCCCTGGGCCTCTCCCCGAAATAATTGAGCGGGAAGGGCGCCAACAATTGGCCATTTTGAAGGGGAACATTGTCACAGCCCCAGATTTGGTTGTAAATAGTGGCATCTGCATCCATGCATCATGTTTAAATTTCAGTTAAAGTTGAAATGGGGATTGATCAAACCCCTAGTACTGAAACAATGCAAATAGGTTCAACTTCAAAATATTTTCAAAGAACCCAATTTGGTTTGCAAAAATGTTCATGATTAATGGAAAAGGGTGAAAACCATATCCAGAGATGATGGATATTTTTCCAAGACATTTTTTGGTATTTGAATTAATCCATATTGTATTTGAATTGGGGCACTTAAATTCTATAAATAATTTTAAATGCTCCAACATATTTTGAAAATAGCTAGGGTCTCTGTAATATTTCAGTTAATGCCCAAAAATTATTTTCACGATTTATTAAAATGATTTGGTTTATAAACTAAATCAAAACAGAGCAAATAAATAGAAAAACAGAAAAACAGAGAGAGAGAGAGAAACCACCTGGGCCTTCCTACCTGGCGCCCCACCTGGCCCAGCTCCTCCAGCTGGCCCAGCCGGCCCAGCCCACCTGGCCTGGTGCCAGTCATCCCCAACCTCTGCCAGTAGGCAGAGGAGGGACAACGCACGGCGCGCGCGCGGGCGCCACGCCACCAGGCACTGCACTGCGTCGCACAGCCACGCTGACGCCTCGCGACTTCTCCTCGGCCGCTCTGGACCCCTTGCTCCTCTCCCTCACTCTCTGCTCTCTCCCTCGTCTCTGCTCCCTCTCCTAAGCACACCCGGCGGAGCCTGCATGCGCCCGTCGCCCGTTCGCGCGGCCACCAACCCTCCATGCCCAGCCGACTAGCCCACAAGCTCCGCCACTCCGTCCTCGACCCCCCCCTCAAGCCACGCCCTTGAAGCCCCAGGCGACCTCATCGGTGTCGTCTTCTACCTCGGACCCGCCGGTCGCCGTGCCCATGGTCGTTGAACTCGGGACGCCCAGGCCCGCTGACCACCTCTTCCTCTCATTGTGAGCTCCTATGCCTCCCCTCTCTCTCCCGTGCTCGATTTCACCGTGTAGTCGTCGCCCCTTTATGGCGAGCAGCACGCGCGCTGCGCTTCGTCGCGGTCTTTGCTCGGTGACCATTTGGTCCCGGGCTAGTGCCATCGCACTCCCATAACACATAGGAGCCGTAGATGCTAGTGCCGCCCGCCTGAGCCGCTGCGATGTGAGCCCGAGCTTCGCCCGAACTCCGGCTGCCGCCCTAGGTCGTCCGCCGGCACCATTTCCGGCCGCCGAGCTCAACCAACTCCACCGAAAAGCTGCGGGTTGCTCCCGACTATCCATAGACACCCTTCGCGGCTCATTTGGTTGCCGAAATAACCAAAACCACTTCGCTTGGCGTGCGGCTCGCCCGGCTAAACGCCGGTGTAGTTAGCGGCCGACCTTGACCACGGGTGGGCCTGGTTGACTCTCTGAGTCGATAGCGGGTGGGGCCCAGCCACGTTAACTAATCAGGATTAGTTTTAATTAATATTTAGTTAAACTAATTACATCGACACACGGGACCCATCGATCGGGTTTGACACGGGCGTCCTGTTGACTCTGACGTCATCTGACGACATTCTTGACGATAAATGAATTCTTGGAATTATTACATTATAGGAAATTCCGAATATAGTTCAAACTTCAAAATTCATAGAAATTCAACCGTAACTCCAATGGAAATAAGTTATATATGAAAATGATCAAAAAATATGAAGAATCTGTTTATGCCATGATCATGCATGTTTGAACAAGTTAACCTCACTGAATAGGATGAATCATGATTAGGGTAATTTATGAACTAGCATTTGAGTTGGAGTTTAACCTTGTTTGAATTCCACTTCAATTAACTTGCTTACTGCTGCATTAGGTCAATTCAGTTCCTTAACATGACATGTCATTCATTTGTTTGTGCATTGCATTGATTGTGTTTCTTCTTGTTTGTCGGTGGTTGTTCCTCTCGATAGACGTGGTTTCGACGATGAGATCGATGACAGCGATGAAGAGCTATATTATCTTCGGAAGTGCTGTGCAAGCAAAACCCTTGTTCATTCCGATACAATCCCACTCTCTCGCTCCTGCTCTACTTTCTTGCATTAGGACAACAACGACTCATGTGTTACTTGCAGTGGTAGCTGAACCCCTTTATCCTCTGCATGACTGTCATTCCACGATGAATTAGATGAAACCCACTAGCATGAGTAGGAGTTGTTTGAGCCCTGTTGTGCCTACTCATTCATGCTTGTTTGTCATGCACTGCTTGCTTAGAGTTGAGTCGGTCCGATTCATCGGGGATGAATTGGAGGTGTGTGAACATGTCCTCTGTGTGTGAGCTAAGCGTGTGAACACGATTTGGTAAAGGTAGCGGTGAGAGGCCATGTAGGAGTACATGGTGGGTTGTCTCATTGCAGCCGATCCTCGTGAACTGGGTTACGTGTTTGTGATCCATGAAACAGTTACTACCACACATTGGGCCGAAACCAATGGACCCTCTCGGCTTCTTAACCACTCTTGTCCTCGGTCAGGGAGTTGCAAGTAGTTTCGTGTTTGTAGCATCTTTGGGGAGCCGCAACGCTGACCATAGGGGTGGGTTGTGTTGCGGTAGGCACGTGGCCCGGTGTACCGATTCACCTGTTTGGTGTCTCGGGAACCCTGCACACATCGTTCGGGGCTGTATGGGAAACATCGGCCGGACTACCTGCGGATGGAACCCGAATAGGCAATAAACCTGGACTAGGGACTTGAGTGTTTAGGTAGGTCGTGGCCGACACCCACGTTGGGCTTCCGCTTGAAGGTTGCCGAGTACATGTCGTGTAAACGGCGGTAAGTGGTGAGCGTGTGTGAAGAAGTACACCCCTGCAGGGTTAATATCATCTATTCGAATAGCCGTGTCATGGTAAAGGACTTACGGGTTGCCTATATCGGTTCATAGACAAGTGAAAGTGGATACTCTAAAATCGCCAAGATAAGCGTGAGTGCTATGGATGGCGTTCTCGTAGGGAGACGGGAGGCCAGTTCATAGTGGTGTATTGATATGGTGAATATGTGGACTCGTGTGCGCCACCTCAAAAGAGTTACTTGCAGTCGTAGTTTAGGATAGCCACCGAGTCAAAGCTGGCTTGCTGCAGTCAAACTCCACCACCCCCTTTGTTGATAATGATGCATACGTAGATAGTTACGATGTAAGTCTTCTTTGAGTACGCGTTTGTACTCACGTTTGCTTATTTTATGTTTTGCGAGAGAGGCGTCGGTCTCGCTAGTAGTTCCGCTTGGACTTGACGTTTAGCTTGTTACCTCAGCTACGATCTTGTGCCCTCGGCAGGATCTGGTAGATAGTCGAGCTTCTCAGCCTTTTCCATTTATAGTTATGCGTACTTTCGGACATGTTTAGCTTCCGCTTGTGCTTTGACTTGTATGCTTCGAGTGTTGGGTCATGAGACCCATGTTTGTAATATCTCGCTCCTCGGAGCCTAATGAATAAATATTTGAGTCGTAGAGTTATGTTGTGATGCCATGTTGTATTTACACATATTGAGCATATTGTGTGTATGTTTGAAATGCTTGGTATGTGTGGGATCAGACAATCTAGTTGTTTATCCTTGGCAGCCTCTCATATGGGGAAATGTAGTCTAGTGCTTCTGGCGATAGTAGTCCGCTACTGACCCAGTTCACCGAGTCCCGCTAGCCCAAAGACTACTGCTCTGGACACTTGACTGGCCGGGCATGTGTTTCACTTCGTTCCTATGTCCGTCTTTCGGGAAATGTCACGCTTGGTGACATCCGGAGTCTGCCTAGCACTACAGCCGGATTCTGTGAGTCCTGTTAGCCTGCTGCTACAGCCCGGATTCATACATTGATGACCGACATGCTCGATGTGATTCATGTATGCCTGTCCCCATGGGTTAGTGCCGCTTTGGGTTCACGACTAGCCATGTCGGCTCGGGTTCTCTGTCATATGGATGCTAGCGACACTATCATATACGTGAGCCAAAAGACGCAAACGGTCCCGGGCCATGGTAAGGCGACACCCGTGGGAATACCGTGCGTGAGGCCGCAAAGTGATATGAGGTGTTACCGGCTAGATCGATGTGACTTGGAATCGGGGTCCTGACAAACATCTAGTACAAGTTATCCTGACCAAAGGTGGTCTTCGGCTGCCAAAAGCTCTGGCGGTGACACCGTCTTGGGCTCCATGGTGACCTTTGTCCGGCCGCCCGGCTGGTCTTGGTCTCGTTGCACCGGAATGGTAACCTTTGCTTGATGCCTTGGCCTGTTCTTGCCCCCTTTGCACCAAAGGGGAAACAAGGACACAGCGCAGGCTGGCGCCCGCCTGGTCTTGATTCGTCATGGCTTGCGTCACGGGATCCTCGCGAGGTATCCTTGCATTGATCTCTCCGCCTCCTTGTGAGCCTGCCTGAGGAGGCCGCTCCTGAGCAAGCTTCCTGTCGTCTGCCCCGCGAGGCTTGGCCCCTCGCGAGGGTCTTGAGCTTGTGTTGATGAAGATGGGCCACGCTGGGCCCCACTTGAGCCACGCTGCAGGCAGGCAAGTCTGGGGACCCCCGTTCCCAGAATGCCGAGAACAGCCCGTTACTGTCATTTTCTTCTTATGGGCCAAATTCAGCCCGTGGTTACAGTCGGCCCGTTTGTGGCCTGTTAATACGTTGGGCCATTTTCATAGCGTCATCAAATACGGCCGATTAACGACGACCCATTATGTTCGGCCCATGAACGGACGTTTTCAACTCTAGCCCATTTACGACCATAACGTGGTCTGTTATTGGCCCATGTTTGGCCAACCGATCATACGGCCCGTAGAAGACCTATTGATGATACGGCCCGTAGAAGGCCCATTGTGTCTACGGCCCGTTGACGGTGTCCTGGACTAGGGGGTACTCATCACGTCGTCTCTCGATCAGTTGGATTGGGCCGAGGATCCCCATGGCCGTATACTCATGGGCCAGTTCAGACAGCTGTCGCATACAAGGATGATTCCACAAGACTTGGTGATCAAGATAAGGACTCCTCCCCACCGGCGTATTCGGCTAGAACTCTTGTTATCCTAGGCCTCTGGTGCATTATACAAACCGAGGCCAGGCTAGTCGATAGACATATACAACAATCATACCATAGGCTAGCTTCTAGGGTTTAGCCTCTACGATCTCGTGGTATATCAACTCTTGTAATACTCATATCATCAAGATCAATCAAGCAGGAAGTAGGGTATTACCTCCATCGAGAGGGCCCGAACCTGGGTAAACATCGTGTCCCCCCTCCTCTTACCATCCGCCTTAGACGCACAGTTCGGGACCCCCTATCCGAAATCCGCCGATTTTGACACCGACATTGGTGCTTTCGTTGAGAGTTCCGCTGTGTGATCGGCAAACGGATCAATGGCTCGACTGCATATCAACTGCGACATCGGCTTCTTTGTCACTGGCTCGGCTGGTCACCTTGGTTGGACCGAGGACTGCGCCCTACCTCCGATCGTCATGTTCGGATGAAGGCCTTCATCAACATCAACTCCAATCTCTATGAAGATCATGGAGGAATAATCCAGGGAGCCTGGGGGCTCAACGTCAACATTGCCCTCGGGCGACCGTGCTGTTTTTCTGGACAGCGAACTTGTATCTGCCGCCACCGCCTCCTCAAGTGTTGTTTTAACGATTGCTTCGGTAGAATTGTGCGGAATTGAGTCTACAACAACCCTGGAAAATTTCGTCGAGTTCTGATGGAGGAATCTCTGGCAATCCGCGATATACCGGAGCCCTGTCAAATCTGGACGGGAATCCGGACGAGTTTAGGTCGTGGTGTCCAGCTTCTATCTCGGACGTCCTTTGTAAGATCCAACCGTTGATCGGCTGCGGAATTCCTATATCTACCACCCCTCAAAATTTCAGCTCGATCCGACCGTCCAAACTTCGGGAACCTTCCGATTAGTGCATCACTTTTCGGATCTGTTTTCTGCGCGAAAACGAATCCAACCCGAATTCGTCTTTTTTATGAACGGGATTTCGGACATCCTTTTTGAAGGAAGTTTTGTATGGGGTATTGTGTTTTGTTCCCGAACACATCCCACTAACTTTAAAATCTTTTGAACATGATCTTCACCATCATGCTGGTGTCAAACCAGTCCGCAATATTGCTCCCACGATTGCCGACCTGCGCTGAACATCGTCGCCACTTTGTTGAGCCGAGCTCAACTTCTTCGGATCATCATCTCGGCAAGCCGAACAGGAGTCCGGCATCGCGAAGGATAAATCATCACCAACATCACTGCCCCATGGATTACACGGAGCGGGCACGCCCGCATCGCCGCACGGTCACTTCATCAAGCCGGCATTGACCACGTCATGAGTCACGACCTGCATCGGCAGGGCCGCACTGTTGCTTTTTCAAGCCGATGTCCATCACGCCGACCTACTTCGACTCATTGGCTGACATCGAGGCTTCAACACCTCGGTTGGACCGGGGGCTTCGACATCTCTTCATCAACCTACTCCGGAGGCTTCGGCAACACCAGTCAACCGGCTTCGTCACGTTAGCTGGACCGGGGGCTTTGCCTCGGCGAGCCAACCTTTACCAGCATCGCCATGCCGTCGCTTCACCGCCCATCAGGCAATGAGAATGCGGATCAAGTCCCAATTTTGGGAGTCACTTTTCTTTGGATTGCTACAACAAATAAACCAGGTGCTATTAATCATAGTATTTTTTGCTTGTTTGTGTTTATTTTTTCCAAGGAATTATTACTCTGGTTTGTCCATCATCTGTACACAGGTCTATCAAATGATGGCCGCATTAACGACGGTCGCATGGTGGTTTGGTCAGTTTCCGTACATAGTCCGGCGAACGCGGAATCCGGAACTCAGACCGACCTGTGAATTCAGGCTTTGCCACACCTTTACCGCATCACGCCGACGCCCTGCATCAACATTGACTTTGGCGCCAGGCCATATTCCTTTTATTACTCACTTTGCATAAATTATTTATTATGCACCATTGTTTTTAATTTATCATTACTATTATTATCCCCGGTTTGCACTATTTTTTTGCACAGGTAAATGATTGAATTGGCGGTGTTGTCACCTCGGCGTACTGACATACCACGTCACCTCGGCTGGACGGGGGGCTTCGTCAACACCTCATTAACCCACACCGGGGACTTCGGCGACCTGCATTGGTCGCGCTATGTCACCTCTTCAGAGTGCCGAGTTCTTTGCTCGGCCACATCGGGCTTGGGGGCTGAGACCTTGTCCCGCACCAAGCTCGTACCGCGTCATCAATGCCGAACACATTAACCAGCTAAGTTGCTTTGACGTTCAAAAACTCCCAGTTTTAAATTTTGTTCGATTCGACCAAGCATTATACCTTTTTGGCAAAAAGTGGCTTGTGAAAAACTTCCTTGTCGAAACTTTGTTTGTGACACACAAATTTAAATACCCCGTTTACTTGGGGGCTTCCTTTATGAAGCTTTTCCTCTTGCATATGATTATGCTTGTACGGCTTCGTTCCTTGTTCGTGTATTATGCCACAATATGCACCATATTGACTTAAGCGACTTGCAAGCTGGGTTGCCTCGCTCCTGTGTTTACCCCTACGTTCTCGATTGTTCGGCTAGGGAGTAAAGGGAGCACCTCTACGATTGTCACGATCGGGTCATCCAAGCCAGACCTCCGACTGGGTGAAGCCGAAAGCTAGCGCTCTTATTGTTTGCAATTATGGTCGACACACAACGGAACTCATGAGTACAAAAAATCTATTGCACAAGTCTCATAGTAACAATGAGCACCGAAGAAAGGTATCGGTGGGGGTATTATTTTCTTCGAAGATGCTTCTTACACTTCATCAGTAATATAGCATAAGTTCCCTGAGTGCGCTTTATGCATTCTGACCTTATGGCCTGATTGCACGGTTATCGGAAACACCGTCGATATTCTCGACAATTGGAGTACATAACACTTTTCGGCCCTTGACCAAGAGGGAGAAGCCGACGGTCGGTTAAGATGCGTATAAAGTTCGGGTGAACACAGATATGATATAAGTACTTTGGTACATACAATCATTATACATAAAATTCTTTTACCCAAGTCACTTGGGGGCTCTTAAATTTATATGAGCCGTTTTATAATAAGTGTTCTTCTTCTTAGTCATTGCAAAGTTTTTTTATTATTATTATTTATCACTCCCTTTTTCGACACGAGTGTGTGGTCACTAGCCGGGGAGCCTAATTTCTCTCTCAAAGCCGCTAGAGTTTAGTTTGCTAAGCTGGCCTAATGAGAAGTACTCCGCCTTTGGGATAGGAGGTTGAAGCCGTAGGCTGACCCGCTTGAGGTCTTGAGATAAGATGTGTCATGATAAAGCCTGCAATCAAGCACGTTTTTTTCTAAGACCAATTTTGATTTGGCACGAACACTAGTTGTAGTTAGGACGTCCGATTTCTTGAAGTTTTTTGTTTTCCCAGCCTATGGCACTTTTAAACTATTTGTGTGTTTCCATCATAAGTCTCGCAGTGCAACGCCGGACACCTTTAGAGATTCGGCAAAAACATTCTCGGACACTACTATATATGCATTGGTTTCGAATTATGTCTTTGGTCAATAGTTGGGTTGCCCGGCTCCTATGCTTGCCTCCTACGTTTCGCTTTGTTCGGCTAGGTGCACAACGGGAGAACCACTACGATTGTGCTTCCAGCTAGCATAGTTAAGCGCCTAAGTGGAGAAAGCCGAAAACTGACTGTCACAATAAGCGTAAATTGGTCAGTGATCCCAGGACTGTGTTAAATGACGGGCCGTTCATAATATCGGCCGAAGTGTTTACGGCTTGACCTCGACTGTCGCTGAACACTAACCGGAGGCTAGTAACTGGCCTTCCAACTTTAAGATCCTATGACTAAGTGAAAGTTATAAAGCCCGCATATCTGATTGCCTCGTTTCTGCTAACACAACCGCCTCCGGGCACCCAGACGTCGGCTAAGGATTGTTTTGTTAGTGCGGAAACACCCTGCATAGTATCTACCAAGGGGTAGAAGCCGACGATGGGCCACTTTTAACTGATAAACGGTCGCAATGGAGTCAAAATAATGATGTAAAGTACTTGGATACATAGAATCATTACACATAATCTGTGATTTTACTCTAGATATCGATCCTTAATTCGGCCACCCGTGCCCACATTAAGACTCGGGGGCTACTGGGCTTCGTGCTCATTATTTCTAAACATTAAAGGGGCACATCGATCCCCTGATCTGGTGTTGCCACCCGACCAGTGTCTCGGGGGCTACTGCATTGCCTATTCAATGCAGAAAATCCAAAGGGCTCGGTGTTCGGCTTGATCGAACTATGGGAAAGCGCGTCTCCAGACAACAATAAGTACCATCTGGACCTATATGGCATCAAGCTAATATATCACGGCGACTTCTCACGACCCTCTCTCAGGGGCCTATCCGCTGATCTTTATTATATATTACACTGTGTTTCTATTCCTACGTATGCTGCCGAGCTAGGAGTTGATCCTCAGGCCGATTTCACAAATCGACCTGAGTCTTAGGGGCTACTAGGATCAGCAGTTATATGTTTTCCTTCAGGTGCATCTCGGGTTTTAGACCCACACACACCTTGAGGGCTCTTGGATATACATATACCGGCTATATATCTCGGCGGAGAATAAATTGCACCAATCAAAAATATTCACAAAAATCAGCCCATTTGTCGGGTGGTGCACCACCTCGGAAGCAGTCAGGCATAAAGCTCGGGCTCCAGTGGGTGGCTCCATAGAGGGCATTTCCGGCATTAAGCTCAGCTAAACTCCTTCAACTTTTTTGAACCAAGGTCATCTATGACACCTTGGATATAGTCCGGCGTTGGAGCTCGGATACAGTCCGGCGTTGGAGCTTGGACACAGTCCGGCGTTGGTGCTTGGCTGCAAAGGATACCTCGAATGCAGTCCGGCATTGGGGCTCGGATGCAAGAGGACACCGCCGCACGGGAACAACTTCAAACCCGAGGCGTGGCATAAAAATAACAAGGCATTGATAAAGGCCGAAGACTTAAAGGGCTCCTTGGATACCCGACGTATAAACTCGTCAGATTTAGCTCGGCAATCCTCAAGACAGATGATGGGAAAATTTGTTGAACCAGTTTTCAAGACCGACGACCGAAGATGAAGAACAGTTTGGAAGAATCGAGGAGCGTCCCCAACTTGAAGAACGGTTCAGGGGGCTACTGACGGTGTCCTAGACTAGGGGGTACTCATCACATCGTCTCCCGATCAGTTGGATTGGGCCGAGGACCCCCATGGTCGTATACTCATGGGCCAGTTCGGACAGCTGCCGCCGCATACAAGGAAGATTCCACAAGACTTGGTGATCAAGACAAGGACTCCTCCCCACCGGCGTATTCGTCAAGGACTCCTGTTATCCTAGGCCTCTGGTGCATTATACAAACCGAGGCCAGGCTAGTCAATAGACATATACAACAATCATACCATAGGCTAGCTTCTAGGGTTTAGCCTCTACGATCTCGTGGTAGATCAACTCTTGTAATACTCATATCATCAAGATCAATCAAGCAGGAAGTAGGGTATTACCTCCGTCGAGAGGGCCCGAACCTGGGTAAACATCGTGTCCCCCGCCTCCTGTTACCATCCGCCTTAGACGCATAGTTCGGGACCCCCTACTCGAGATCCGCCAGTTTTGACACCGACACCCGTATAAGGCCCATTGTTTCTACGCCGCAGAAGGCCCATTGTTTCTACAGCCCTTAGAAGGCACATTGTTTCTATGGCCCGTAGGAGGCCCATGTTAACTACAGTAAATATGTAGCCCATGGTTATTGTGGCCTAGTTTTAAAAAATAGGTTATTGCGGCCACTAGCAAACCGCGGAAAAAGAACTGCACTAACTACAAGAAAACAAATAAATAAGACAATAAGGAAATAAATAAGCAAGCAACTTACGCTAGGCTATCACGGCCATTACACATATTACATCCACTGGGCATCAAAGTTCGCCACCAGTGCAAATATAGGGAACAAAGCAGCATATAAACGCCGCAGCAAAACAAGTCCAGAACTGAAACCACTTCAGAAGAGCTCAAGAAACAATATCCTGGGTACCCATAAATGCTGGCAAGATGCTTAGCAAGCTTATTACTTTCTCTTGTTTGGCGCTTAAATCCTCCAGCACTTGCTGTTGCACCAGAAAGTATGGATCTGAATTATGCAGGGACTTCCTCAGTCCTTCGGCTTCCTCGTCGATAACATCGATCGATGTCTTTCAACTTTAAGTTGAGACTCAAGAAGCGAACTGATTCAGGCCCGAGTTCAAGAGCTGGTGCCGGCCGATTGTAGCCCGATAACTTTCGAACACTACATCAAGACAGGACTTTGGGGTTGTCTCGGTGTCTTCAATATAGTTTTATCAGCTTTCTTGGAGACCAACAGGGATGTCTCACTATCTTGAACCTTATCTGCATTACTTCCTTTACCATTGCATAACGGGGTACTCTTCTCCAACATTTTATCCGTGTTCTAAAAGAGAAACAAACAAACACATCACTTGTTTACAATGTAGTATATGAAACTCATTTTGGTAAACCAGTTCAGTAGTAAGGTGGACAGGATAACATCATGAAACAAACATATATCTATGTAGTATGGTCACTATATGGTCAATATCATTCTAGTTTATGTTGCCAAATCAAGATAGATATAGTTCGAATCATATCTATTTAAGACAAAGCAGCATAGACAGAATATAAGTGTGGGAAACTACACAGCAATAACAACACTTGTAATGTGCATGGCATGAGAACATAACTGTTTATTCAATTGAAACTGAAATCAACATACAACAAGTTACAACAGCAAACACGTTAAAGAAACATGTTTAAAACATACCTGTTGCGCCATTGGAGTTTCAATTGCATCCTTCAAATTTGAAATTAGTTGGTATGAGTAAATACAGTGATGCAAGAGCAAAGTAGTATGAACCATAGCTACGGAACCTGACCTGAGAACAATTCTTCTTCTACTTTAAGCATTGACTTGGGGTTCGGAGTGGTGGTCCTCGTGCTTTGGGCACTGCAGTTGCCTTACTAACTGCTCGTGTTTGGGTGCTCTATGGTGGAGACGGTGCTGTGTCAACGGAAACTGGGTTACTATCTGCTGGGGTTGGGGTTAGAAGGGGTGTAGCTGGTTCTCGGTCCAACCGAGTAGGGGTACAATCTGCGTGAGTCTGGGTTATGTGTGGTGGGGCTGGTTCTTGGGCAAGTACAACAGTGGTTCTATCTCCATCGACAGGTAGCACGATCTTTTCTAAAGACCGTCTTTTTACTCCCACTGATACTGCCATCACCCCCTCCATTTTAAATGACTGATAAACAAGAAAAGTAATTGAATGTACAGACATTGTAAGATAGACAGGTGCAATGGATAGTAGGGAAGAAAACAGGGCATGAAATAATTCACATTTATGTTGTCGAACCAAACAGAATAGCAGGACATAATTTCACATATATGATGGCTAATTAAACAGGATAGCATGACACAATTTCACATGTATGATGGCTAACTAAACAGGATAGAATGACATACTTCAAAATATGGCGTTCAAGAGAGTCCATCACGGATAGCTAAGTTGCCTGGTACCTCACTGCTTGTCATATAGTAGGATAAAATAATCGTATTTCCCGTTACTCCATGTGCTCAGTAGACAATATATATAACATGTAGAGTAAAAAGAGATGCAACAAGTGTACAACCTCTTTGGCGAAGCCATGTCGATCTCAGCGTGATTGGGTTGGCCGGTGAGGATGCTCGGTGACTTAATTTGTCGAGAGGAGGGAAGAAGATCTTAGGCGTCTGGAGATGGAGCCAAATCTTTGCTCATTTGTGATGGAGGGTTTAAATCGTTGGAGCAGCT
Source organism: Aegilops bicornis (assembly GCA_021605145.1). Taxonomy (NCBI): domain Eukaryota; kingdom Viridiplantae; phylum Streptophyta; class Magnoliopsida; order Poales; family Poaceae; genus Aegilops; species Aegilops bicornis. The sequence goes on from CM038669.1 coordinate 306,836,323, forward strand.
ACGATGAGTTGTACTGACGCCGAGAAATTTGAAGAAGGACAAGAGAGACAACGTTAACCTGAGTGGAATTCTAATAGCATCTCCAATAGATGACATAAAATACATAACCACAAAGTGCTAGATGTAAAATACATCGGCCGCTCATCTCTGAATTTAACTGTTGAAACTGAATTTAACTGTCGGCCCGAACTTAAGCGTCGAAACTGAATTTTCTTTGTCGGCGAATGCACTAGAGGTGAGTCTACACGTCGATCGTGACTTTTTCATCTCTGGTGGTCGATTTTGCAGCCGTTGGATACGTAAATCAAGGGCTGCGATTCGTCTTCAACCTCCACCTGAGCACTTGACCACCACCGGCTAAACAGCCGCCCCCCGCCGCCCGCGGCCGGCGGTGCGCCTCCCTGTCCGCCCCGAAAACACTCCCCACTGCCGGTCCGCCATCGCGCCGGCCATCCCTCTAGGACCCCCCGGTGCCGAGCTTTTTCTCCAGCGATCCCCACGCCACCGTCCCACCACTGCCGGTGACCACCGCCCTCACCCTGAACCCTAAGATAGATAGTGGGGTACCTCTCCGGCGAGCCCCCATCCCCGCCGCGGCTGGTTCTTCCTTAACTCCGGTGAGTCCCCCACCCCCTAAAAATCGACTGACCCAAAAGTCGATTCAGTCGACTGAAGTGTAGATAAATTGGAGCAGCATCGCAAGCAAGTGCAAGAGCGAGACCAGCAGTGCGAGCAAGAGCAGACCAGGCAGGGGACCGAGAGCAAGAGCAGAGCAGCAGCGCGAGCGAGATCTAAAGCAGCAGAAGCTCCTACTGATGTGGACGTCGCCGCCGAGGGAGCGACACCGTGGAGGAAGTGGCCGGCGACGCCGCCGTGTATGGAGTCGCGCCATGTCGGCTCAGGACCGAGCGCCGGCAGCACCGTGGGATCGGATCAAGAAGAAAGTGCGGCGATTAGTGTACAACCTCTTTGGTGGCGCCGATTAGGCTGCAGCTTCATCCGAGGAAACGATGATGATGCTGCTCTTCTGGTGGTGCAGCTGAAGACGGAGGTGTGGAATGGAGGTGGCGTGAAAGACGAGGGGAACATCGGGGCAACTCCTTGGAGGTGGAGGACGGGGTGGCTGAACCGCCGGATGACCAGATCGACGATGGATCCTCATCCGGTACGGTGGATGAGGGACGTCGAGGTGTTGCTGTGGACGATGTCGTCGGGGAAGAGGCTCCGGCTGGGTGGCGGACGGGGGAGGGTGTGGGGCTTCGCGGGTTTTCGCGGCCTCGGTATACAAATTGGTGGGCAGATGGGATGGGAGTGGGAACCATGGCTTAGGGACGCGCTTGTCCGAAATGTGGGGTAAGTTACAAAAGTACCCCCACCGATTTGAGGCGGTTCTTTCCGTTCAGGGGTATCATGGGCATTTCACGTGTCGGGATTTCACAGCAGGTGGGAGTTTTCACGCGCGTTGTAATTTTAGAATAGCAAGGCACGGGTTGAGATGGAGGGAGTTGTCGGAGCACAACGAGACAAAGATTTATCTTAAATATTTCGGGGTAACAAGGCGCGGGGTGAAGAGGCGGGAGTTTCGCAGCACGGTAGACAGAGACGCTAGCTTGAAATTTCGGCATAACAAGGCGCGGCTTGAAATTTTGGGAGAACAAGCTTAACATGTACCCAAAAAAGACAATTTAGACTAGTATGATATACTACGTACAATGTGTTTAACATGCACAACACACACACAGACACCATTTAGACTAGTAAGGTACACGTGCATTGCACGCATAAGATTTGGCAACCAAATTATGAATAAATACCACATTATAGCATGTAAGCTTTGAGTCATATATGTATGATGTAGATGTTCGTTTAATTCTTATAGTTCATTTCATTCAAAATCATCTAGTTTTTATAAGAAAGCTGATTTATTTTAAGATTCATGGAATTGTGCGTTGTAAGGCATAAAGTAAAAACAAATCATGTAGAAAAACATTTGGGCAATTCTGATACGAAAGATTCTAGAACAAAGAAGAAGTGCTTGTGTTTTGAGGTTTGTGCATTATGCTTAAGTTCAACCATAGAGTCTTCTAGATTGTACATGTGGCAAAATCTGGTGGAATCTAGATGATATCCAATGACCAGTAGTGCTCAAATTTGCCAGCTCTGCACCATCGGATTGGCCTCATTCAACGACCATCTTTCGAAGTTAAAGTTATCCGCACACTATATAAAATATATATAATATAATATATATAGGGGTATAGATATAGATATGTGATGCGAAAGCCACCCATCATCTCCAATTAGAATAGTGTGTCCATGCACGGATGCAATATGGCCAAACGATGTCTGCCATCGGTATCTCAAATTCAAATCAGTCTGACCGTGTTCAATGTGTATACATTACAACATGCTCGTTTCCAAACCACACCGCGCAGATCTCCATTATATTCATGCATGCATGGGTTTCAAACATCATGATCTCTTATTCAAATATTTGAATTCAACTTTACATTGATTATGACCTCACCTAGTCTTTTACACCCACACATTGGTCTTCTCTTTATAATTGTACCACTAACTTTCTCTTGTGCATGCATGCACACACACTACCGATCGGCATTATCCATCGCACACATGCAATCTTTTTCTTCAGGTCGGTCTCCCATGAAGGCACACACACACATCCCCATCTCCATCATATCGGGCATTCTTTATCTCTCACGTGCATGTGCAACGATCGATGTTCCTCTATGTGTGTGTGTGTGTGTGTGTGTGTATAGCTAGGTCTTTCATAGTTTTCCACATAAACCGATCAATCTATATATCTAGTGAGGTCTCACCCTCTTTCCCACGTCCACATCGATCAATCTATACCTCTCTATATAGGATTACATATATAGCTAATACACCCACATTAATTATATATCCAACGCCCCCTCTCATCATCCATGCCTTCCGCTTCATCTCTCAGACGCGCGCACAATGGCGAAGACAGGGGGCAGCAAGGGCCCTGCCCCCCTAACATCACTATATATCGAGGCTAATATGAATGTGATCATTAGACAATTGCTGGTAAAAATGGTTTAAGTTGATGAATTAGCCCTCCTCGTAAAGGATTAGCAATGCTTGCCCCCTAGCTCATGGGACATTTTTCATGGCTCCGCCACTGCGCGAACAGCGCACGTTCTCGCCCCCTCTCTCTAAATATCTATCTCGCAGTTGTTCACTCCTTCATAGTTTCCCTCCACTCGGCCCCTCGCACCATCTTCTAGCCCCCCACCAGATTTTGCCACATGTACAATCTAGCAGACTCCATGGTTGAACTTAAGCATAATGCACAAATCTCAAAACAACAATGGTTCTCCTTTGTTCTACAATCTTCCGTATCATAACTGCCCAAACTTTTTCCTAGTTGAATTGCCATTATTTGTTTTTAATTTATGATTTACAACACACAATTCCATGAATATTAAAATAGATTAAGGCCTTTTTCTCAAAGGATTCTCAAAGGAATTTTGGAGGATTCTAATCCTTAGGAATTTTTCCTATCTTGGTTGTTTGGTTCGTAGGATTGTAAACCATAGGAATTTTTTCATATGATTCATTTGCACTAGATTTCATAGGAAACATCCCATCCACTCAAACCTCTTTGAAAGAATTCCGTGTTTTTTCTATGCACAATCAAACACTCGTACAATCCTGTAGGATTCAAGACGACATTCCACTCTAATCCCATGTTTTTCCTATTCCCGCATTTTGGAAATCCTACGAATCAAAGAGGCCCTAGGTTTTTTATAAAAACTAATTGATTTTGAATGAGATGAACTATAAGAATTAAACGAAGGTCTACATCAAGCATATATGACTCAGAGCTTACATGCTATAGTGTGGTATTTACTCATAATTTGGTTGCAAAATCTGACGCGTGCAATGCATGTGTACCTTACTAGTACTTCGAGTATGTGCAAAACACAACGGCACGCTACACAATGTCTCTCTTACAGTTCATGAAGCCACGTGGCACATGTGGAGGAGTTATCACGACATCCTTGTGTGGATTGATCACAGTGACGTGCTGCTGGTTCCAGAAGAATGTACTCGTCCTCCCTGAGCCACCTTTGGCGGTACATGCATCGAAGCAAAGATGTGCACGCATACGCCACGCACGCGCTGCAGGTACACGGTGACCACAATTTTATCTTGAGATCCACCCCATGTGATAATTTGACGCGTGTAAAGTCCTTCACTTCATTGATGGTCAATTAATAGAACGCATGCAAATGGAGTGGACGTGAGGGCGGAAGAAAGACATTACTACTCCACTGCGTGCATGCGAGTAGTTAAATCATGGGTTGCTAGTCGTACTTCCATTGGTCTCCTTCATATTTTGTGCCAATTTTGTGATAACATAATATTTACGCATCTGAGCAGTGTAGTCTACTTGAAATTTATGTTCCACTAAACTCATCGGGAGCCGTTTCGGGCCTCAAAACCAAAACCCATCAATTTATCTTTACCTTGTTCCCATCACATTCGAAAGTACTAGTGCTACAATTAAGTGCAAGCCTGCTCGCACCTACTAGTACGTACCAAACCTGAACGTGTTCCCACTATGCAGGTATTAGTACTAGTGCTAGTACTTAGTCTATAAAAAGGGGAACTACCTAACCAAAAATTACTCTACCTTTCCTCCTCATAAGTGCTTCTTCTTCGTCCGTACTTGCCATGTCCGGTGCGCAGAGCTCTAGGTTGAGAACTACTCGTAACAAGGGAGCGGCAACCAAGGTTGCAAAAAAAAAGAGAGGGCTCGTTGCCACGCAGAGACCTCGAAAGATCTCTTACGGGCTGGCGATGGCTCCCAGGAGCGCCCAGGCCGCGGAGGCGAACATGCCGAGCTGGCGGCGTTGGAGTCGTTATGCCTCGACGGCATGCCCGATCAGCTCAATAAGCACCTCAATAAGCAGAAGGAGTTCATCCACGGTTTGGTGGAGCTGCTGAAGGAGAGCCTCGACGACATGCCCGCTTAGCTCAATAAGCGGGGGGAGTTGACCGTTGGCTTGGTGATGCTGCTGAAGAAGAGCATTGCCTCGGAGAAGAAGGCGACCGGCGAAATCCTGCAACTTCAGGAGGACAAGGCGAAGCTCTGCCACGAGCTCGACCTGCTGAAGGAGAAGAACGCCGGCTGGAAGAAGCTGCATGAGAGTAGTAGTTCCTCGATGAAGATGTTGCAGGCCCTCGTCATGGAACAGAAGGAGGAGTTGGTGAAGCTCCGCATCGAGCACCCGACTGCTGTCAAGGTACGTAATGTGGCCGTGGAACAGATGATGAATGCTCGAGTCTAGAAATCCCGCGTCATGGACAGAATGAGGAAGATGGCGGAGGAGACGCGCAAGGAGATGGAGGTTGTGGAGGTGATGAAGAAGCAGTTACGACTCCGCGGCGAATTAGATCATTTGGGGTGATAATCTTCCTTCTTCTTTTGCTCCTGTGTTTCTTCTTTTGCTTCGGGTGTTTCGCCGCACGTGTCACGTTCTCTGCGAGGCATGAATAGAACAATGCTAACAATGAGATGACTAGCAAATTAGATCATTTTTTATCGCCATATGGCACTGGGCTGCCGCGTTTCGTGCTCCTCCGTCGTAGTACTACTCCATTGGAAAACTTGAGTATACCGCATGGTTCTTTGCTCCTCCTCAGGTCATCGGCACATTTATACGAGCAGTCAAATCACAAGGCCCCAACTTCCAGCAGTAATGAGCCGTCAAATCACAAAGGCCCTCGCCTCTCGTGAAAAGGTCCAAGCTAGACCGCCCCGCCCTCTAGCCTTTTAAAAAATGTATACATTTGTACAGTAGTAGTATCGATGGATTGCGCCATGGAGCAAAACTAACAAGATGAAATTAAAGAAAAAAGATGGTACATATAGAGAGCGCTAAATGGCCAAATTATGCATATACTATATGACACTACCCACTATGAAGGTACTAGTAACATAGACTAGTAACTAGTCTATGTTACTCTCCACTATGACCAGCCAAAGTCAAGGCGCGGATACCAACGAGGGCCTGGTTGTGTCTATACTTGGACAACTCACCCGACTGCATGCGCACCAGGCAGACGAAGCTCGTGTCGTGTTGGTGCCGTGTGCGGCCAGCACATTAACCAAAACCTCGTGCCTCCATCTTAGCCTCCGCGTTTTAAACTTCTCAATCTCAAGGCCAAGGAGCAACGTGAAACCTATGATAGAGCCAATCGGATGGTGGAGAACACTACAATTCATAGCTACAGATGCGTGTGTGAGAGAGGACCAGTGCGTGCGTGCACCTCTTATCAGAGTACAAGTGTATTGTGGTGGCATCGACCTAGGGACGCAGTGATGGTGCGTGCGAGAAGTCCCGAGAGATAGGTGTAATGCATCTGAAAAAAAAGACTAGTCTATAGCTCGCCGCGAGGCTATTCCTGTCGAACACCAAGCGTAAGATATGTATTCGACGGTGCCAGTTTTTGCACGTACACAACAGTAGAAAAAGAACTAGTACCATGGCATATGCTACACCACGGCCGAGAAAACGTGCCGATGTTACGCCATCCAGGAATAGTGCCGCACTTCGAAACTAGAACCGTCAATAAATTTTGAGCGCATCTCGTGACATTCCAAATTACTACTACTACCACGGTATATTTAATTGCAAACCTGTTCTCACCGATCACAACCTAAACGGTTTCCCACTTAGGAGCGTATTAGTAGTACTCGGTTATAAATACTACTATGCTAAGATGACTGCACATTCCTCCTCAACTCCTCATCCACAAAAAACAGTCAAGTCAATCAAGCCATGGCCAGCGTGAGTTCTGGGTCGAGAGATTTCCACCTGGGAGAGGTGATCATGGAAGAGGAAGCACGAGAGATGTCCTGCCTCACCGTGAAATCATCCGACATGTCCAGCCGCGCGGAAGTAGCAGCACAGAGGTCCCTCCGCGCTATTGATGTAGCAGACTGGTCCGGCCACGCCACGGAAGCAACAGAGATGTCCCGCCGCGCCGCCGAAGCATCACGGAGGTCCCACCGCGCCGCGGCGGCCTGGGAAAATTTCTCGCAGGCAGGCAAGGACTCTTACAGGCGCATGCATGCGATGGTCCATAGCCAGATGGATCAGATCTCCGACCAGGCGAGGTTGCAGGACGAGGCTACCTGCGTCATCCGGCAACTAGGAGAGGGCAATGCGAAGCTCCGTGGCAAGTGCGACCTGCTGAGGGTGAAGATCGCTGGAAGGGCGAAGCAGGAAGAGCAGACCGCTGCCTTGTTGCAGAGGACGGGCATCATCATCAAGAAACTTATGGACGAGAATGCCATGCTCTGCATCGAGCACAACAGGCTGGTGGAGGACTCCATGGATGCTGACAAGCAGCGTGTATGGAACATGAAGCGATGAAAGAGATCATCGCCCACCGCGAGAACTAGTCTCCGCGACCTGCAGCGCATAAAGAAAGTAGAGATCAGCGAGCAAGATCGTTGTATGCGTCTTCCTTCTTCTTTTTCCCTTGTGTATTTTGGGCGTAGCCGCGTGTGGCCTTTTAATTATCTTCCTAATTATGTAAGACAATTATTATCCACTCTCGCCGTCCTTATATATATTCATCAGTCTTGCTATAAGTCACAGTAGATGCTATATAGGTCCGTCGGATCTTACATCAAGATCCGTGCAAAATTTTCTTTTCAGATTTTCTTTTTTCTCTCTTAAAACTCAGTCGAGTGAGACATTGCCATGTCATTAAACAGATGCTCGGGCGCCATTAATGGAGACTTTGGGAGAGAGCTGGACGGCAGATGGAGGTCAAAGGGCTCTCCTCCCTATAAGCACGCGCAGGTGTCTGATCGCACGCCTCCCGTACTCAAATAGCTACACTGCACGGCGCCTCCTAGCTAATAAAAAAAGGGGACGCGTGGCGGCACATAAATGGTAAATAGAACACCCACAGTTTCAATAATACTTGTGTTTCCGATTGTAACGTGACAACACTTTTTCCAAAATGACTTTGTTGATTATTAATGTGTGCGCCGCCGTCGGACAACAAAATTACCACTGACATGTTGGTGCCATGTCATGACACCAAGCCAAGTTTCATGATTTTCATGCGTGTTTTGGATTCTGAGAATTAAAAAACCAAGTTTCTCAATGTTTCCAGCCGAGCCATGACGCCCAGATGTTTGAATTTCATTCCCATTTATGGGATGGGACCTAGAAATTTACCCGAGGACACACATGTGATTTTTTCAACCAGCTTTGGTGCACTGGAGCATGTGCTTGCATTTAACATTTTAATTATGCACACAAAGGTGACACGTTCCCTCTCACAACCACGAGCCTTCTTGAGAGAAGCTCCGATTTGCAAGAAACTTATACCAAAACTTGTTCCTATTCTGCAATTTTGTTTACCACAACATGGTAGTACCATGACATGGCACCATGCCAAGCTTCATGATTTTCAGGCGTGTTTTGGATTTACAAGAATTTTAAAACCAAGCTTCTCAATGTTCTCGGCCGAGCCACGATGCCCAGATATTTGAATTTCATTCCCATTTCTTGCATGGGACCTAGAAATTCACCCGAGGACACACACGTGATTTTTCAATCAACTTTGGTGTACGGGAGCATGTAATTGTAGTTCAAATTTGAATTATGCACATTAAATGACCAGAAACTCAATTAATGTATAAAAAATGCCAAACGAACCCAGAATAATTCCAAAATTTAACAGGGCACTCATATAGTTCTATGTTGCCTCTGTAAAGAAATCCGGGGGGAGGCAGCGTATATTGTTTCGCACACAAAGGTATAAAGAAATAAAGAAATTAGCATACCTATTTAATTCTTGGGTTCTTATTATTTATGCCACTAGTTGTGTATCACTACTCGGTTTTGCCATTATAAGTTACAACTACTCAAAAAATGCCATCAATCCATGAGATGCCTGCTCGAAAATGCAATTAGATATCTAAAAAAGCCATCGTTAAGTTAGATGTTTGCTCAGAAATGCCATTAGACATTTTTATTTTCACGTCAAACCCGTTGACCATGTTACATGACAAAAATAAGCCGATTATCACAATGATAAGTTAATGGTGTCCAGCACAACACACCCTCAAATAAAACTAAGCACCCTAGAATTCTTTGACAAAACTAAGCAACCTGAAATTCTTTGACAACTAAACTACTGGCTATATGATGTTGGCCATATATATTGTACATATATAATGTGAAGAAATGAGTGGTAGTACTATACCAACTAAAAGATGAAATGTATGAAATATAACGAGAAGAAACATAACATAGTTCTGCTGGGGGCTCAGCACAACACACCCCTCAAATTAAACTAAGCACACCTGAAATTAAACTATGCAACTAATCCGGTAGACACTGCATTAGAAGTTTAGAACCACCATGAACAACGACACTGCCACCTTACTCGGAGTCCTCATCCACGTCTCGACTTCGTCCTTGTCCCTCTTCCTCTTGGCCGATACTTCTTTGCTTGAACCGCACACTTGGCTCTTGCTCTTCATCCAACCCTTGTAGATATTGAAACAAAGGTAGCCATCCATTGCAGCGAATGGATGTGGTCTATATCTAGTACATTCCACTGCCATGCATGACGATGAAACGTGTACGAGGTTTCTCTAGTTTACCGTACGAAGGATGAACCATGGCTCCTGCCAGGGTCAGCATTGAAGGCTAACCACAGGAGGGCAGCAACCGATTCTTCTGGATGTCGAAGGGATTGCCTACAACGAGGCCTGTCCGACCCAAGACTCTTTTGTCGTTCGTAAAGTCTACAGTAACGAATTTGACTAGGCCGCCCTTGAGGAAGTTCTTAAATTCCTCGCACTCAACGTCGGCATGGCATATGTAGTAAACCAAGCATAAGGCATGCACGCAAACCTGGATCACGGCGGGCTTCTTCTTCTTTTCCTCCTTTAGATCCTTCTCTTGTCCCAGGACTGTGGTGTACTCAACATCTAGCCCAGCGACCCACTCATCATTTGAGTTTTCAAACATGCGACTGAAGCGAGCAAGGCATCCTTTCACCGTCATGAAAGAACGGGTGTAGATGACGTCGAACTCATCGCCGGTGATGGTTCTAACCTTGTACTCACCGCCGATCATGGAGATTTGGGATGCCATGAATTTGGGAGGAGGGTTAGGATTAGTGGAACTACCGTAATGTGAAAGGACGGGATGACTAGGAGCAAACTGCCGTAATGTTAAAGGACGTCTGTGGACGAGTAGGAGCGAACTGCTAGTGGTTTCTCGATTGTAAAAATGCCGAGTGGGGCGTGCGAATGGCAGGGTAGTGGCTTGCCTGCTGGATAAATGGATTCTTGCACAGTGCTATGGGGGCCCAATTAGATGTCATGTCTACTCAACGCCCAATTAAATGGCTTTCGATGTCATGTCAAGCATCGGGAAAATTACAGGTGATACGAAGCTTTCCATTCTCCCATGATACGGGCTCCCGAGAGCCCTTGGATCTGAAATTGAACGGTTGCATGGCGTGATTCTAGACCTATGGGTGAATATCCTATCACGGAGGGTTATTACGCAAATTTTCAGCAACTTAGCATGCGACCATTCGATCTCGGATCCAAGGGTTGCCGGCAGCACTGTATCATGGTAGCGCCACCTACCACGACCGTCGCCTCGGCTGTCGCGCTTCTATGGAGATTTAACACGGTGCGTTAGGCTATCTGATGTTGGCATGTCATACATAGTCATCACTTAGTCACTCGTACTACAACAAGGTTAGCTATAAGGTTGGCTATATGAGTATTTTTTTTACTTCTCTCTATCTCTTTCTTCGTAGTATTTATTGCATTTGCCAAGGAGTGACCTCTTTCAATGAAATGGTGCTTAGATGAGGTGCTAAGGGCATTAAATGGCTTAGCAATCAAGTCCCCAATGCATAGGTGCTTAGTTTTTTGTTGCTAAGTTTGCTTCATTTAATTAACTATAGACTCAAAATTGTCTTTTCACCTAGGTACACGCGCTTAGCACCGTTTCTTCCTTGGGTCACCAAACTAGTCTCTCTCTTCTTAATTAACTTGCCACATCGGACTTTATGCCTATGTGGCAAGCTTAGCACCAGAGGGAGCAAGTAAGTACTCCATCTGTTCCAAAATAGATGACTCAACTTTGTACTAACTTAACTTTAAGTTAGTACAAAGTTGGGTCATCTATTTTGAAACGAGGAAAGGAAATGCAATAGTGGGCTATAAACCCGCTTTACATGGCATTTTTGCATATGTGGAGGAAAGAGGCAAGGAAAAAGTGGAGGAGTGGGCTCTCATGCAAGAGCCAGCCTCTACATGGTGGAGCATTGGGAGAAGTACATGTATGGAGGTGGTCAGGAATTGGGAGACTCACGCCGGTCGTAGCGCTGCAGTTAAAATGATAATGGCAAGTAAAATCACGGGGCCCCACCTGTCCAAAGGTAACTTCATTTGTCAAATCACACGATCCCTACGCTTGCAGCAGCCCTACTCCCTCATCTTCTCGCGTCTCATCGAACCGACTAGCCGGAATCGCCCCGCCTACCATGGCAGGAAAAGCCCCGCCCCCGACTTTTAAATAGTACAGTATAGTAATTTTGTATCCATGGATTGCGCCATGGAGCAAAGCCTCAAGAAAACGGCGGTACACATGTACGAAGTATACAACACGCCCGTCGCGTTCGTGTCGCACCCCAGACGGTCGGTCGGTCTGGCACGCCGCTCTCCGAATGGAACGCGCGTCATATTGCGTTTGCACACACATGTGGGACCGCAATTGAGAACCGACCATTGGCACACTCCCCGGCCCCGCAAGTCGGGTGAGTTAATAGAAGAGTGAGACGAGAGATAGTACTACTAGAGAAGTGTTGTAGGAGTACATACGTTGGTACATGGACGATCCCTGCAAGACACGGAAGATCAGTTCGTCCATGCATGTGACCAGACTCCAACAGACACGCCTGGATGGGCTATCGTCTACATATCATGCAGGGTGTGTTGTACAGGGCTGTAGTTCTGGTGAGAAATCTAAAAAAAGGTTTCTTGTCATCTCGCAAAATTAGGTGTCATGTGCTTCGGATCACTGCGAGGGTTAAACATCGACAACTGAGTTGGGCTAGTCATTGGGGGCACATGCACGACGACTACTCGGCTGCCACCTAGGTCAAGCCGGCTATGTTAATTAGGACATCTATTGACGGACCCCTTTTCTATGAGTTTATCTTTAATTTGAGCTTTGATCCTCGTCTAGTTTGTCCATCGGGATTCATCTTGTCTCCTTTGGGCAGTGAGGTTATGATTTCTTGTCATGTGGCATTTTTTCGTGTTACATGTTATAATCCGATGCTTCAGATCAAAATGACGACAACTGCGCCTCCGGGGCACGTGCATGAAGACTTCTCGACAGTCATTGCCGAGGTCAAGCCGGCTTCGGTAGACAAAAGAAAACTAGTACTCCACTATATAGGCAGGAGCCTCCGCGCTTGCTTGCTAGTGTTGCTCTCTTCACACGGTCTCGTCCTCTCCAGATCTAAACACGACAGCGGTGGCCACACACACTCTCTCTCTCTCTGCTCCCCGCTGGTCACAGATCCAGCCGGATCCTCTCCGCCGGGGAAGGCGAGCAGGTGCAACATTCACGCGGTCGTCCTCGACGACGGCTCTTACCCACTGCCGGCGCGTCCCGATCAGCGTGCCTTGCCGTTCTATCCCAAGCATCACTGGCGAGGGAGGGCCTCCCACCCCTTCTTCCTCACTGCCATAGTGTGGGCAGATCTGGCCTCCCGCCGCCCACCTAGCGACATCCCGGCGATCCTCAGGTGTAACTTCCTTTGAAACCGGCCTTGCTCTACTTCCCGAGCTCCTGACGTCACTGCATCTGTATCTTTTACTATTTCTCAGGCCCCCTCATAGATAGGATCGATCGGCTGTTCGAAAACCGCCTAATTTTTTACTGTTGAGAGGTAAAACTAGTTCATGCACTCGAATCTAGTACTACTTGGTTCAAACAAGGAAGAAAGGGGGTGAGGGTGGGGGAAGATTTGTTACCTGAATCTAGTACTTGGTCGAAAGAGGAAATAATGGGGGCGAAAAGTAGCGAGGTGGCTATCCAACTGGTCTCTAGGTCTAATAGGGAAATAAAGGGAATGCAGTACAAACTCAATATAAACCCGATCTATTGGTTGAAAAAGAAAAGAAAGTGGGGACCAGGGGACAAGTCAACAGAGTAAGTCCAGCACTAGATTTGCTAGCCTTACACAGTATAAGGTGGCTATATACCGAACAAAAATGGGACCAGCCTAGATATCCTCTTCTGATGTTTGTTGCCCCGAGCCGCTCTTATGTAATGCCACTGGTTAAATGTAGCAGTCGCACTGTTAAAAGTAAGGACACGTTAAACCAATGGTGTTTTCTATGTAATGCCTCCAGTAATATGAATCAATGGCACTTTTTTCATGTCCTGCTAAATTTTCCATTAAGATAAGTTGCTTCTTTTCGTTAGAGATGCAAGCCCCGTCCGCCTACTCTCCCGTGCCCAAATACCGACTCTGTAGCAGATGTTAATGTAATGTTGCTGGTAAAATGAAGCAACGGCACCATTAAAGTAATGTCGTATTTAACAATTGTCATAGTTAATCCTAAAGCCTACACTAATATCTAGCAATGCTGCTAGAAATTGCTACTGTCCTTGTACGGTTGCCATTCAGATAAGGAACATGCTTTTTTTCATTTGGTGCATGTTTCATCACTTGTTAGTCACCCTCCTTTCCACTTTTTTGTGCAAACATAGATATACATTTCACGCTTGATCTTAGTTGAACTACACAAATGATATCCAAATTATAGTTGAACATTCCAGGAGCTTCACGACAAACCTTGATGTTGCTCAATTTTATTGCAACTAATGAATAAGAAGCTCTGTGGGTTTCATTTTCTGATGGAAATGGAACCGGGGTTGGAGCCCTTTTCTTAAAAAAGAAGAAGAAGCTGCTAGCTCATGGGACATTGCTTCATTTTAGGTGAATTGCACCAAAAGGTCCCATGAATTGAATCATCCATGTTGGTATTTGGTGTCATCCCTTCTACGATGGCGTTGATTGCAGATATGGTTCCCATCACGAGGTATGTTCCTTTTGGTGCGACCGTTTGCCAAAGATCCTGCATGTTGATCCTGCTCTTGTGCTATTGTTTTGGCACTGCCATGATAAAGCAGTAATGTTATTATTTTGCACCTTAATCTAGTGGCACTATTAATTTGAGGCAATGTTTTGGCACCGCTAGTGCCACTGTTTTTTTATATATCGAAAGAGGGGGTTCCCTCCGATTTCATTAAAGAAACCCAACCATAGAGAACCATTATCCGACAACATCTCAGTGTAAACGGGCAGTTATGCAACTACTACTAGAACAGACTGAGTACTAGCAAGAGACAAGTTCGCCACATAAGCTAGGCAGGTAGGGGGACGCAGCACCAGCTCGATCAAGTTTGGATTACAACCCAAATGCTACCACAGAAACATCAGGGGGAAGATAGGGACTGAAAGAGCCGACTTGACATCCCGCCTAAGCACCCGGCCTTCATCCTTGCGACGACGGTACACCTCATTTGCCACACCTGCTCGACCCTAGTGTCACCGATAAAATGAAGTAATAATCTGCTTAAAATAGAGCGAGTGTCCTATCTATCATATCATTTACAAAGTAGATAAAGAAAGTGATTCTCTTTGTTAATGTATGTTTCATCAACTAGTCCCATTGTTAATGTTTAGCGTTTACGCAAGCTGGGGTGCTTAATTTTAGTTGATCTGCACAAAAATAGAGATTTGAATGTCTCAAGGCCCCTCCTTGTACTACCGCTGTACATTGATGTTCATCACTGGCAGAAGGTGTATCGGGGAGACTTGGGACGATTTCCAGTATGAGGCATGGCGTACCATATGAGGCGTCGCATGGCCCATCTCGCCCTTGCAGCATGTCATACTATGATACTATCACAATATTTTCTTCTATTTATTTTGCGTGTTTCATCAACTAGTGCCACTATAATGTAATCACGCTTTTTCATTATCTGCGCAAACATGGTTATTCAGCTGCATTTTGGTGGAACTGCACAAATGTACGGATGGAACCGGCATATATGCAAAGTGCGAGGTGAGCCAAGTAAAAATTACCGACACCAACCATGCTCCATACACGCATTGGCATCCACCACCACCAGTGGGATGTGTGGCGCTCTACGTGGGACGGATCTTTCTCGGCAGCAAATCCTCTAACCAAATACTAGTAGCTTATATTGGCAGTTTTCTAGGGAGTACTCTTTTCTGAAAGAAGCACCAATATATTTTTCTTTATTTGTACACAGTGTCACAACTTTGACCCAAAGGTCCAGATCTATTTAAGGTGATTGGCGTAGTACTCGAAGACTGATTGTAAGCATGATTTTCATTAGCTGTCACACTGATTGTAAGCATGAGCAGGTGGAAGATTAGGTTAGTGCGAAGCTTACCTTAAACCCTACCGCGGCCGTTGAAATGAGGCAAGCGTCGAGGGAACCGTGGATAATGGCGGGGAAGCGATGTCGCGCCATCCGGCCTCCTCTTGCGGTGGGAGAACAAATACTCCTGTGGCTCCAATTGGCTCTGCACCCTCACGAATGGCACACCGTACTTGATCGATTCATTATCCTCTGGGTGCTCGACCTTCGACCTGTACGCCAATCACCTCCACCTGACTTTCGCCTCGGGCGAATCTCTCTTCTCCATCACCCAGAGGAGATACTCGATGAACTCGAAGGACTGCAGCATGACTGCCGCTGAGGAGTGCATGTACATCACCACCCTCGTCACCGCCGTCTCGCTCTTTCGCATACATTGCCACATGGCCCTCACCATCCTAGAAATCTCCCACTCATTGTCAAACCAAGTAAGGATCTCCTTCAACCTGGCTAACTTTGCCTGGTTGCCGTGATAATCTGCTGATTATTCTTTGCATCCTCTCCATAAATGTCCTTCTGAGTGGTCCGGTGCTAGCTTTGGAAGATGGGAGGAGAGACAGTGGTCTTGCAATAGAGAAGAGGGAGAGGCGAGATGGTGGTTTTGGAATGGAGATGATGCAGAGGATATGATACGGGGCTAACCCGGTGTAGGTCGATCTTTCACGTTTGGAGTGGGATCCCTCGAAGAGCACGAAGAACAAGGGGAAGAACGGGGAGAAAGCACAAGGGAAAACACATAAGAACAAGTCCAATCACACATCCACTAGACAATCAAACACACAAGATCCACAAGGTACATGAACAACAAAGGGAAAGATACAAGGTAAGGTTCATCTCCAAGAGGAGGTCTTGATGCTATCCTAGGCGGATCTTCCCACGAAGGGGTCTTGATGATATCCCGCAGGATCTTCTCACATGGAGGTCTTGAACTGTTGGGGAACGTTGCAGAAAATTAAAATTTTTCCTACGGTTTCACCAAGATCCATCTATGAGTTCATCTAAGCAACGAGTCATGGGAGAGAGATTGCATCTACATACCACTTGTAGATCGCGTGCGGAAGCGTTCAAGGGAGCGGTGATGATGGAGTCATTTTCGCCGTGATTCAAATCACCGATGACCAAGTGTCGAGCGGACAGCACCTCCAGCGTTCAACACACGTGCGTGCGGAGCAGACGGCGTCTCCTCCTTCTTGATACAGCAAGGGGAAGGAGAGGTTGAGGAAGAAGGCTCGATGGCAACCTGACGGTGTGATGATGGTGGAGAGGCGATACTCGTGGCCGCCAAGCACTCAGCGGAGGAGGAGAGGTGTTGGGGAGGGAGGGCTGCGCCTTGGATGTGTTTGCAGCCCTCCCCTCACCCCTCTATTTATAGGGGAAGGGGCAAGGGGGCCGGCGCCTCTAGATGAGATCTAGAGGGGGGCGGCGGCCAGGGAGGGGGGCTTGCCCCCCAAGCAAAGGGGGGCGCCCCCACTAGGGTTCCCCCCCCCCCCCAACCCTAGGCGCATGGGCCCAAGGGGGGGCGCCCAGCCCTCCAGGGGCTGGTTCCCTGCCCCGTGTGGCCCATGAGGCCCTCCGAGAGGGGTGGCCCCTCCCGGTGGACCCCCGGAACCTCTCCGGTGGCCCCGGTACAATCCCGAGAGGACCCCGAAACTGTCCGGTGTCCGTTTGACAACTTCCCATATATAAATCTTTACCTACGGACTATTAGGAACTCCTCGTGACGTCCGGGATCTCATCCGGGACTCCGAACAACATTCGGTAATCACATACAAGTCTTCCTAATAACCCTAGCGTCACCGAACCTTAAGTGTGTAGACCCTACGGGTTCGGGAGACATGCAGACATGACCGAGACGACTCTCCGGTCAATAACCAACAGCCAGATCTGGATACCCATGTTGGCTCCCACATACTCCTCGATGATCTCATCGGATGAACCACGATGTCGAGGATTCAAGAAACCCCGTATACTATTCCTTTTGTCAGACGGTATGTTACTTGCCCGAGATTCGATCGTCGGTATCCCAATACCTCGTTCAATCTCGTTACCGGCAAGTCACTTTACTCGTACCGTAATGCATGATCCCGTGACGGACACTTGGTCACTTTGAGCTCATTATGATGATGCACTACCGAGTGGGCCCAGTGATACCTCTCCGTAATACGGAGTGACAAATCCCAGTCTCGATCCGTGTCAACCCAACATACACTTTCGGAGATACCTGTAGTGCACCTTTATAGTCACCCAGTTACGTTGTGACGTTTGGTACACCCAAAGCACTCCCACGGTATCCGGGAGTTACACGATCTCATGGTCTAAGGAAGAGATACTTGACATTGGAAAATCTCTAGAAAAACGAACTACACGATCTTGAGCTATGCTTAGGATTGGGTCTTGTCCATCACATCATTCTCCTAATGATGTGATCCCGCTATCAATGACATCCAATGTCCATAGTGAGGAAACCATGACTATCTATTGATCAACGAGCTAGTCAACTAGAGGCTCACTAGGGACATGTCGTGGTCTAAGTATTCACACGTGTATTACGATTTCGGATAATACAATTATAGCATGAATAAAAGACAATTATCACGAACAAGGAAATATAATAATAATCCTTTTATTATTGCCTCTAGGGCATATTTCCATGATCTCCCACTTGCACTAGAGTCAATAATCTAGTTACATTGTGATGAATCGAACACCCATAGAGTTACGGTGTTGATCATGTTTTGCCATGGAAGAGGTTTAGTCAACGGATCTACGACATTCAGATCCGTATGCACTTTGCAAATTTCTATGTCTCCTACTTGAACATTTTCACGAATGGAGTTGAAGCGACGCTTGATGTGCCTGGTCTTCTTGTGAAACCTGGGCTCCTTGGCAAGGGCAATAGCTCCAGCGTTGTCACAGAAGAGTTTGATCGGCCCCGACGCATTGGGTATGACTCCTAGGTCGGTGATGAACTCCTTCACCCAAATTGCTTCATTGCGCCTCCGAGGCTGCCATGTACTCCGCTTCACATGTAGATCCCGCCACGACGCTTTCGCTTGCATTGCACCGACTTCTTGCTCCACCATTCAACATATACATGTATCCGGTTTGTGACTTAGAGTCATCCTGATGCGTGTCGAAGCTAAGCGTCGGCGTAACCCTTCTGAGGAGCTCTTCGTCACCTCCATAAACGAGAAACATGTCCTTTGTCCTTTTCAGGTACTTCAGGATATTCTTGACCACTATCCAGTGTTCCTTGCCGGGATTACTTTGGTACCTACCTACCAAACTTACAACAAGGTTTACATCCGGTCTGGTACACAACATGGCATACATAATAGATCCTATGGCTGAGGCATAGGGGATGACACTCATCTCTTCTTTATCTTTTGCTATGGTCGGGCATTGAGCTGAGCTCAATCTCACACCTTGCAGTACAGGCAAGAACCCTTTCTTGGGTGATCCATTTTGAACTTCTTCAAAATCTTATCAAGGTATGTGCTTTGTGAAAGACCTATGAGGCGTCTCGATCTATCCCTATAGATCTTGATGCCTAATATGTAAGCAGCTTCTCCAAGGTCCTTCATTGAAAAACTTTTATTCAAGTAGGCCTTAATGCTGTCCAAGAGTTCTATATCATTTCCCATCAAAAGTATGTCATCTACATATAATATGAGAAATGCTCTGAGCTCCCACTCACTTTCTTATGTAAACGCAGGCTTCTCCATAAGTGCGCATAAACCCAAACGCTTTGATCATCTCATCAAAGCGAATGTTCCAACTCCGAGATGCTTGCACCAGCCCATAAATGGATCATTGGAGCTTGCATACCTTGTTAGCATTCTTAGGGTCGACAAAACCTTCCGGCTGCATCATATACAGTTCTTCCTTAAGATAGCCGTTAAGGAATGCCGTTTGGCGTCCATTTGCCATATCTCATAATCATAGTATGCGGCAATTGCTAACATGATTCAGACGGACTTGACTTAAGCTACGGGAGAGAAAATCTCATCGTAGTCAACCCCTTGAACTTGCCGATAACCTTTAGCGACAAGTCGAGCTTTATAGATGGTAACATTACCATCCGCGTTAAATCTTCTTCTTAAAGATCCATTTGTTTTCTATCGCTCGCCGATCATCGGGCAAGTCTGTCAAAGTCCATACTTTGTTTTCATACATGGATCCTATCTCGGATTGCATGGCTTCAAGCCATTTGTTGGAATCCGGGCCCGCCATCGCTTCTTCATAGTTCGAAGGTTCACCGTTGTCTAACAACATGATTTCCATGACAGGGTTGCCATACCACTCTTGTGTGGAGCGTGTCCTTGTGGACCTCTGGGTTCAAGAGCAACTTGATCCGAAGTACCTTGATCATCATCATTAATTTCCTCTCCAAGAGGTGTAGGCACCACAGGGAACATTTTCTGAGCTGCACTACTTTCCGGTTCAAGAGGTAGTACTTCATCAAGTTCTACTTTCCTCCCACTTACTCCTTTCGAGAGAAACTCTTTTCGAGAAAGGATCCGTTCTTGGCAACAAAGATCTTGCCTTCGATCTAAGGTAGAAGGTATACCCAATGGTTTCCTTAGGGTATCCTATGAAGACGCATTTTTCCGACTTGGGTTCGAGCTTTTCAGGTTGAAGTTTCTTGACATAAGCATCGCATCCCCAAACTTTTAGAAACGACAGCTTAGGTTTCTTTCCAAACCATAATTCATACGGTGTCGTCTCGGCGGATTTAGACGGTGCCCTATTTAAAGTGAATGTAGCTGTCTCTAGGCGTATCCCCAAAATGATAGCGGTAAATCGGTAAGAGACATCATAGATCACACCATATCCAATAGAGTGCGATTCTGACGTTCAGACACACCGTTATGCTGAGGTGTTCCAGGCGGCATGAGTTGTGAAACGATTCCACATTTCCTTAAGTGTGTACCAAATTCGTGACTTAAATATTCTCCTCCACGATATGATCGTAAGAACTTTATTTTTCGGTCACGTTGATTCTCTACCTCATTCTGAAATTCCTTGAACTTTTCAAAGGTCTCGGACTTGTGTTTCATCAAGTAGACATACCCATATCTACTCAAGTCATCAGTGAGAGTGAGAACATAACGATATCCTCCGCGAGCCTCAACGCTCATTGGACCGCACACATCAGTATGTATGATTTCCAATAAGTTGGTTGCTCGCTTCATTGTCCCGGAAAATGGAGTCTTGGTCATTTTGCCCATGAGGCATGGTTCGCATGTGTCAAATGATTCATAATCGAGAGACTCTAAAAGTCCATCAGAATGGAGCTTCTTCATGCGCTTGACACCAATGTGACCAAGGCGGTAGTGCCACAAGTATGTGGGACTATCGTTATCAACTTTACATCTTTTGGTATTCACACTATGAATATGTGTAATATTACGTTCGAGATTCATTAAGAATAAACCATTGACCATCGGAGCATGACCATAAAACATATCTCTCATATAAATAGAACAACCATTATTCTCGGATTTAAATGAGTAGCCATCTCGCATTAAACGAGATCCTGATACAATGTTCATGCTCAAACTTGGCACTAAATAACAATTATTGAGGTTTAAAACTAATCCCGTAGGTAAATGTAGAGGAAGCGTGCCGACGGCGATCACATCGACCTTGGAACAATTCCCAACGCGCATCGTCACCTCGTCCTTCGCCATGGTCTCCGTTTATTCCGCAGCTCTGTTGTGAGTTACAAATATGAGCAACGGCACGGTATCAAATACCCAGGAGTTACTACGAGTAATCGGTAAGGTACACATCAATTACATGTATATCAAATATACCTTTAGTGTTGCCGGCCTTCTTGTCCGCTAAGTATTTGGGGCAGTTCCGCTTCCAGTGGCCCTTCCCTTTGCAATAAAAGCACTCTGTCTCAGGCTTGGGTCCATTCTTTGACTTCTTCCTGGCAACTTGCTTACCGGGCGCGGCAACATCCTTGCCGTCCTTCTTGAAGTTCTTCTTACCCTTGCCCTTCTTGAACTTAGTGGTTTTATTAACCATCAACACTTGATGTTCTTTCTTGATTTCAACCTCTACTGACTTGACATTGAGAATACTTGAGGAATGGTCTTCACCATCCCTGCATATTGTAGTTTTCACAAAGCTCTTGTAGCTTGGTGGGAGCGATGAAGGATTCTGTCAATGACCGCCTCGTCCGGGAGGTTAATGTCCAGGGGACGGTTGTTGTGCAACCCGGACATTTTGAGTATGTGCTCCTTGTGAGTAACTGTTTTCCTCCATCTTACAACTATAGAACTTGTCGGAGACTTCATATCTCTCGAACCGGGTATGAGCTTGGAAAACCATTTTCAGCTCCTCGAACATCTCATATGCTCCGTGTTGCTCAAAATGCTTTTGGAGCCCCGGTTCTAAGCTGTAAAGCATGCCGCCTTTGAACGAGGGAGTAATCATCAGACGAGACTGCCAAGCATTCATAATGTCTTGGTTCTGCAGGATGGGTGCTTCACCTAGCAGCGCTTCTAGGACATATTGTTTCTTGGCTGCTATGAGGATGATCCTCGGGTTCGGACCCAGTCCGAATAGTTGCTGCCATCATCTTTCGACTTGGTTTTCTCTAGGAGCAGCGTTGAAGTTCATGTTGACATGAGCGTTGGCCATTTGATCTACAAGACATATTTTGCAAAGACTTTAGACTAAGTTCATGATAATTAAGTTCATCTAATCAAATATTTAATGAACTCCCACTAAGATTGACATCCCTCTAGTCATCTAAGTGTTACACGATCCGAGTCGACTAGGCCGTGTCCGATCATCACGTGAGACGGACTAGTCATCATCGGTGAACATCTCCATGTTGATCGTATCTTCCATACGACTCATGTTCGACCTTTTGGTCTCTTGTGTTCCGAGGCCATGTCTGTACATGCTAGGCTCGTCAAGTTAACCCTAAGTGTTTTGCATGTGTAAAACTGTCTTACACCCGTTGTATGTGAGCGTAAGGATCTATCGGACCCGATCATCACGTGGTGCTTGAAGCGACGAACTTTAGCAACGGTGCAGTTAGGGGGAACACTTTCTTGAAATTATTATAAGGGATCATCTTATTTACTACCGTCGCTCTAAGTAAACAAGATGCATAAACATAATAAACATCACATGCAATTATATAAAGTAGTGACATGATATGGCCAATATCATATAGCTCCTTCGATCTCCATCTTCGGGGCTCCATGATCATCTTGTCACCGGCATGACACCATGATCTCCATCATCGTGTCTTCATGAAGTTGTCACGCCAACGACTACTTCTACTTCTATGGCTAACGCGTTTAGCAATAATGTAAAGTAATTTACATGGCGTTCTTCAATGACACGCAGGTCATACAAAAATAAGACAACTCCTATGGCTCCTGCCGGTTGTCATACTCATCGACATGCAAGTCGTGATTCCTATTACAAGAACATGATCTCATACATCACAATATATCATTCATCATTCATCACAACTTACGGCCATATCATATCACATGACAATTGCTGCAAAAACAAGTTAGACGTCCTCTAATTGTTGTTGCATCTTTTACGTGGCTGCAATTGGGTTCTAGCAAGAACATTTTCTTACCTACGAATAACCACAACGTGATTTTTTGTCAACTTCTATTTACCCTTCATAAGGACCCTTTTCATCTAATGCGCTCCAACTAAAGTAGGAGAGACAGACACCCGCTAGCCACCTTATGCAACTAGTGCATGTCGACCGGTGGAACCTGTCTCACGTAAGCGCACGTGTAAGGTCGGTCCGGCCGCTTCATCCCACAATACCGCTGAAGCAAGAAAAGACTAGTAGCGGCAAGCAAGTTGACAAGATCTCGCCCACAACAAAATTGTGTTCTACTCGTGCAATAGAGAACTACGCATAGACCTAGCTCATGATGCCCTTTGTTGGGGAGCGTTGCGAGAAAATTAAAATTTTCCTACGGTTTCACCAAGATCCATCTATGAGATCATCTAAGCAACGAGTCATGGGAGAGAGATTGCATCTACATACCACTTGTAGATCGCGTGCGGAAGCGTTCAAGGGAGCGGTGATGATGGAGTCGTACTCGCCGTGATTCAAATCACCGATGACCAAGTCCGAACGGACAGCACCTCCGCGTTCAACACACGCGTGCGGAGCAGACGACGTCTCCTCCTTCTTGATCCAGCAAGGGGAAGGAGAGGTTGAGGAAGAAGGCTCCAGCAGCAAGACGACGGCGTGATGATGGTGGAGAGGCATTACTCGGCTGTGGCTTCGCCAAGCACTCAGCGGAGGAGGAGAGGTGTTGGGAGGGAGGGCTGCGCCTTGGATGTGTGTTGCAGCCCTCCCTCACCCCTCTATTTATAGGGGAAGGGCAAGGGGGCGGCCCGTCTAGATGAGATCTAGAGGGCGGCGGAGGAGGGGGGCTTGCCCCCAAGCAAAGGCGCCCCCACTAGGGGTTCCCCCAACCCTAGGCGCATGGGCCCAGGGGGCGCCCAGCCCTCCAGGGCTGGTTCCCTGCCCCTTGCGGCCCATGAGGCCCTCCGAGAGGGTGGCCCCTCCCGGTGGACCCCCGGAACCTCTCCGGTGGCCCCGGTACAATACCGATATGCCCCCGAAACTTTCCGGTGTCCGTATGACAACTTCCCATATATAAATCTTCACCTCCGGACCATTCCGAAACTCCTCGTGACGTCCGGGATCTCATCTGGGACTCCGAACAACATTCGGTAATCACATACAAGTCTTCCTAATAACCCTAGCGTCACCAAACCTTAAGTGTGTAGACCCTACGGGTTCGGGAGACATGCAGACATGACCGAGACGACTCTCCGGTCAATAACCAACAGCGGGATCTGGATACCCATGTTGGCTCCCACATACTCCTCGATGATCTCATCGGATGAACCACGATGTCGAGGATTCAAGCAACCTCGTATACTATTCCTTTTGTCGACGGTATGTTACTTGCCGAGATTCGATCGTCGGTATCCCAATACCTCGTTCAATCTCGTTACGGCAAGTCACTTTACTCGTGCCGTAATGCATGATCCCGTGACCACACACTTGGTCACTTTGAGCTCATTATGATGATGCACTACCGAGTGGGCCCGGTGATACCTCCCCATAATATGGGTGACAAATCTCGGTCTCGATCCGTGTCAACCCAATGACACTTTCGGAGATACCTGTAGTGCACCTTTATAGTCACCCAGTTACGTTGTGACGTTTGGTACACCCAAAGCACTCCCACGGTATCCGGGAGTTACACGGTCTCATGGTCTAAGGAAGAGATACTTGACATTGGAAAAGCTCTAGCAAAACGAACTACACGATCTTGAGCTATGCTTAGGATTGGGTCTTGTCCATCACATCATTCTCCTAATGATGTGATCCCGCTATCAATGACATCCAATGTCCATAGTCAGGAAACCATGACTATCTATTGATCAACGAGCTAGTCAACTAGAGGCTCACTAGGGACATGTCGTGGTCTAAGTATTCACACGTGTATTACGATTTCCGGATAATACAATTATAGCATGAATAAAAGACAATTATCACGAACAAGGAAATATAATAATAATCCTTTTATTATTGCCTCTAGGGCATATTTCCAACATGAACTCCATGGGAGTGGTAGTCTCTCTCTCTCAAGAGTAGAGGTAGGAGCAAAGCTCACCTAAGAATGAGCTATCATATTTGCTAACCCTAGTACGGAGCTAAGGGACAAGTATATATAGTCCAAGGGGTAAGTTGGGGGATACATGGGGTGAAACCCCTCATCACAAGACAAAGGCAGGGCGGTTGTAATGGGATGTGTGAGCGGTTGTACCGCTAGGAGCTCAGGTACCTGTTTCTGGAGGTGCTCGCGAAGGTAGGGAGCGGTTGTACCGGTGGTAGGGCCGGTTGTACCGGTCTAGACGCAGCTGAGGGGAGAACCGGGGTTGTACCGGTCTTGCATCGCTCGAATACAGAAGCTCGGCCAGTAGTTGGGCGGTAGTCGAGCGGTTGTACCGCCCATGTGCCTTCAGCGGTAGTACCGCCTGGTGTGGGCAGTAGTACCACTCGTTCCAGACAGGGCGGGTCCTCTTCTTCCATGCCTCACTCGCGGATGGTGTAGTTGTACACTTGTGCTCACACTCCTCCTCGTCCATGGTGTTCCGACAATACCTATGTATGCACATGAGTGGAGTGTCAAGTAGTATACCATCCTCGAAGGGGTCAAGTGAACACGTGTAAAGGAGAAGATTCACCTTTATGTATGAGAGGTAGAGGTCGCACGTGTCTCTTGCCAAACGGACTCTTGACATGGTGATGACCGTAGGATGCTCCGCATCATCCCCTCCCCCTTGGGAAAGATCCGACCTCGGATCGAAAACCAAATCACCATGGGAAAGAGATGGTGTCGCCGTGTAGGATTGGTCAATCACCAAGTTCTCGTCATCTTCAAGCTCGCAATGGGCACTCTCCAATGTCGCACCGTCTTGGGATTCCTTCAAAATGAGCAAGGACAACAAACACTTGGAAAAACAAATGTGGTTAGCATTAGTGCAAAACCAAGCATTCAATAGGTGATTCACCAAACAAGTGTTGTCATCAAGCATAGCATATGGTTTGACAAAGGATTGTGACATGGCATGTAAGCACATAAATTGAGCACAAGCAAAGATATCATGGGGACAAGCATGTAAATGTGAGGTAGAGATGCAAATATGTGTGACAAGAGCATAAGCATCCACCTCAAGGTTATAGCAAGCATGCATAAAGCGCTCGACAAATGGTCGATGGTAGGCATAGGAATCATTCACAACACCAAATAATATGAGATGTCTAAACACATGGGTCAAGTGCAAGACAATCCAAGCATAATGTGCATAGGGTGTAGTGAATATAGTGTGGCACTCAACACAATATAAAGAGTAATTGTTCATCATGTGTGAGGCAAAGTCAAACATGAGACAAGCAATGGGACATGGCATATGTGAAGAAGTGACATTGTTGCAACCAAACATATGGTAGGAGCAATTAATCCAACAATTGGACGCAACACACAAGGCATATATATCATGATGCATGGAAATGTGGCAATCATGGGTGAAAGCAATATCTCGAATATGCGTGCAAATGGTGCAAGCAACACATGAAGTATGATCCACAATATCCAATCTCAAGAATGATGTCACCTTGAAGGCGTGTCCTTGTGCATTCTTCACAATGTCAAGTGGAAGCAAATACGGTGTAGAAGCGAGTCGTGGTAGAATGTATGAGGCTCGCTCTCAAGAGCTCGAATGGTCAACTCACGTGAAGTGGAAGTCGACACAAAGTCCAAGTATCCTACACATGCACAAAACAAAACAAAGAAAGTATGCGCATGGTAGACAAACACATGATCCATCATGATGGTTCTCATCTCTTGCACATACCCATTAGAAGCACAAGTGCATGAATAATATGATGCAACAATGGCTATATCACTAGCACTAGGTATATGGTGCAAAGAAGTAAGACAAGCATGCTTCACAAGGAATATGTCAATATCTCCAAACATATGTGAGAATGCTATGGGGGAAATCTCATGAGCAAGACTATAAGCATTGTTGCACTCAATACATGGCAAGTCATCGAGCATGAGAGAGGCAACATATGGAGATATGTGACAAGAAGCAATAACAATAATGTGCAAAGCATGGAAATGGTTGTCATCAACCGCATGAAATGAGCAAGTATGAATCATGGGTGATGCAAGACAAGCAAGCATATCAATCATGTCGTGCAAACTAGTGGAGCGAAGATGCAACACACTAGAGTAAATCATGGCAATCATGTCATGTGAGCAAATAATAGGCATAGTGAGTGCACATGACATATCGCAAGAACGAACACAAAGCAAGATCATAGCATGATCATAAGCATTGGGCACAAAGTAAACATGGCAAGAACAAACAATATCTCCACCAAGCTTGCAAATACACATACGAGTACTAGAATCAATCACCATGTGTAATGCAAAGCATGGGTCACAAATGCATGGCAAAGGCATAGGAATGGGCATATCATGCAAAGTGAACATGGCAATATGGGCAAAGGATATATAATGGAGAACAACCCATAGCCAAGTGAGGGCCATGTAGAAGAAATGTGAAGTCTTTGCGCGAAGAGAGCGGTGGGAAAAGACAATCCATGGGATCCCAAATCATCGTTGCTCTCTAGAGCTCGTTTTGTCAACTCGTGGAATTGCGAGGTCGACAAGTATTCATGGGTACCTACACAAAAGAGACACAAACCAAAGAAATTGTGCGCGTGGTAAATGTACACATCATCCATCATGATGTGTATGTGCACGTGTGAGTTAGCACAAGATAAGCATCGCTCAAAGAAATTTGATGCATGGTATAAGACCATGTCTTCCATCATGAAAGAATAGTTATTATGTATGACACGATGGGGACACCAATTGAGAATGCAAGTATATGGCACATCAATAGCATGTTTGTTCATGGGGAGCATATGGTGCACACAAGTATGGGGATCATGCAATGAATGGGATGGATCAAATTCTCCTAACATGTATGAGGAAACTATGGGGGCCTCCTCGTGAGTAATAGCGGAAACATCACATGGAGAAAATGGACAACATCCAAAACAATGCATATCCGAAGCTAGGAGGGCATGGCATGGCATATGAGATAAATGATGCAAAGGGAGCATATCAATATCATCACAAGAAAAACAAATGCCAATAACCATGGGCTTGTCATCTATGCCATATGTGCAAATTGGGTTTATTTTAATGGCATATGCATAGTCACTATGAAGAGATTGCAAAAATGGCATATGATTGATCTCATGCATAGCATATGACAAGTCAAGCGGATTAGCAAACATGATGTGACCTAAAGAATTTTCACAAGAAATCCTATGTAACATGGCATCACTACTAATAGACTCCACATGAGAATCATCATACTCATCATAAATGGGCAAATTATCATATGGGGAAATCATACTAGCATGAAGCATGGTACTAGGTGGATCAACATCATGCAAGCAATCAATCACAAGAATGTCCACTAGTGGGACTAGAGCATCACCGTCACCTTTGTTACCTTTGTCATTCCACTCAAGTGGTGTAGGTGAGGTGGGAAAGACCAAATGGTGGTCATCTTCATCTTGATGGAACCATGTGGGGGGTGCATCATATTCCACCATGGCCATCATCTTGTCTAAAGGGAGGACGAAGTCATCGATGATCGGCGCGTCATCATAAATGGGACCTAGCACCAAATGAGAAGACACAATAGAGGTAGAGGTCAAGTCGTTAGTGTTGAAAGTGGCCTCACATGACCTATCAACTATCTCACTCTCTCTATGTGGTGGTTCACTCACTCCCTCAAAATAGGTGCACTCAAACTCACGTATGGTGGAGTCACTCATCTCACTCAAGTGGTGGGGGTTGTGGCTCTCCTCACATGAGATTTGTGGCAACACATCATATATAGGGCTAGTGGTGAAGGCACTCTCACTCTCAATATGGTGGCACAAGTCACTCAAGTCATCATACGTCGCCGTGGTCGAGGTGAAATACTCAACCATCTCATCGCCGTCGCCATGGATGAAGGCCGAAGATGGCACATCATCACTCTCCTCCATGACCGAAGGGAAAATCCCATGCTCGATCATCTTGTCATCGTTGTCGTGGATGAAGGCCGAAGATGGCACAACATCACTCTCGCCTCCTAAGATGGAAGCATCATCCTTGCTCTCCACCTTGTCGCTCGCCTCCAAAGCGTGGTCCTTGAAGGTCTTCGTAGTCGTACTTGTCGCCGCACCATCTTGAAAAAGAGTCAAGGTAGACTCGGCATCATCAATGCCACAAAGAGGGATGGCGGTGAAGTCGCACTTGGGAGCATCGTCTTGGAGCTTGTCGGGCTTGGACATCGTGGTGGTACTAGCCTCATGCTTGTCATAGAGCTTGGTCACCACGAAGTTTGCTTGGGGTGGAGAAGCCTTGGCCTTCATGAGTTCTTGTTCCGCCTTGAGAGCACCAATGTAGTAGTCTTCTATGGACTTGTAGTTCTCGAGGAAGATAGTCTTGGAGATGTCGTTGTTCAATCCCATCATGAAGTGGAACTTCATCGAGATGGGGTCGTCCACGCTTGACTCGTCAAGAAGGCAATCTTCATCTCCTTGAAGTCTGGCGTCGATGGACTTGGATCCTTGGATGGTGTTCTCCAATTGGCGAAGAAGTTGTTCCGTGTAGGTTGGAGGCACAAACTCTTGCCGCAAAGCTCTCTTCGTCTTGGGCCAACTCCTGTCGTAGTACTCTAAAGGTGTGTGAAGCCACCAAGTTGAGGCGTAGTCGTTGAAGTTTCTTGTGGCGCACTTCACTTGATCTTCGGTACGAACTTGATGTAGCTTGAGGTAGTCGTCCATCAAATGCTCCCACTCGAGGTACTCCTCGGGTTCGTGAGTCCCATAGAAAGGAATCACGTGGTCGATGTCGAGGTCGTAGTAGCTCGTGGAAGTCGCGGGCTTGAGCTTGGGGAGCTTCTCTTGAGCGTAGTCTTGAGGTTCTTGTTGGCGAAGATGTCGTATGTCCGTAGGCGAAGATGCCTTGAAGTCGCTTGGTGAAGATGCCAAGGGAGATGGTGAAGTCGTTGAGCGGTTGTTGGTGTTGAGCTCTTGACCTTCACGTTCTTGTTGGTGATGGTGTCGATGCCGATGTGATCTTGCCGTAGATGGTAGCTCGGAAGCATGTGCTCTTGAGCGTCTTCTCGAAGATGAGGAAGATCGCTTGTAGGACTTGATGAGGGCTTTGATCTCCTCCAGTTGAGCTTGCATCTTGGGTCGGAGTTGTTTTTCGTGGCATCGAACTCGTCGTTGTTGTTGTAGACCGAAGGTGAAATGCCTTGCCTATCCATCACAAGACTCGAGTAGGGGTGAGTAGGAAATGAGATAAACAACACCAAGTTACCTTTTCCCAAAGTTGAGGATGTATCCCGTTTCACTCAATGTGAGATGAAAGAATAGTGGAATTGGTATCGGACCTGTTCACTCACACCTATCAAGTAAAGCTTATGGTAGAGCTCGGTGAGGATAGTGGCACAAAAATTTGATGCAAAATGTTAGCAAGAGTCAATAATGTTGAAAGAGATTCACAAATTTGCAAGTAAAACAAGTAGGCCAATAGCAATATGTGGCACACGGAAACACACACACGGATAGATAAATGGGGTCGTGCAACCAAGGAATGAGCACAAAATGTGGAATCCACGGAAAACGCTCGTGTTGCACAACTCAGGAGAGACGCTAGCACGATTGCTCAATAGGCGGATACGACACTTGTGCACAACCTATAAGATGCAAAATGGATAAACTTTCTATCCCAAGTATGCTATGTATGTATGGTTCCCGGTGTTCCTCACACAATGATCCAAGATGATCAAGTATGATACCATATGATATATTTTGATGCTATGGCTATAGCTTACAAGCTCTTTGCTCACTCTTTTTCTTTGCTTAAAAGCTTTTTTTTTGTATGGCCACTTTGCACAATGCACAAACCAAGATAGCAATTGTGTATATGCGGGAACAAACTTGTGACACCAGATATGATACCAATATGATACTGTATGTATGCAATGGATGGTGTAGATCACTAATGTGCACAAGTAACGTGGCCCGGCAATACTCAAATGGCTAGTCTCGATAGGCAAGTGACGCAAAATGGGCTAGGGGTTAACAATGCAATTGCAAGGGAATATACAATGGTGTCGTCGAGGTTACCGTCCTTGGTGATGATGAGAGGCGGTGTTGCCGATGTCGACCCGTTCCTAGTTAGCCGAAACACCCTAGGAAACGAAAAAAAACGCAAACTCAAAATCTCAAATGACAAATGTCAAAATGGTGGTAACGGAAAGCGGTGGTGGTTTTGCACTAGGCAATGCGGAAGTGGAATGGTGGGCTATACACGCGTCGAAGTTGAAGTTGTCATCCCTAAGTAGCCGAAACACCTTAGGAGACACAAGCCACAACTCAAAAAGCTCAAACAAAATTGGTTTAAGTTCGGGTGGAAGTGTATGGTGGATAAGCCTATGCAGAAGTGGTGGTGGTGGTTGAAGAAGAAGCAATCATCCCTAAGTATCCGAAACACCTTAGGAGACTCGAATCACTACTCAATCAACCACTAATGATATGGCAAGCAAAATGGGTTAGGTTGCGGAAGTCGGTGGTGGCTATGCGGATGATATGGTGGAGGGCCTAGACAAACTTGCTAAATTTTGGAAAATTTGATGGAGTCAAATGGTGTTGGTAGTATATTTGTGGGATGGGGGATGTCAATAGCTTCTCAACGAGCTAAAGAACGCGAAAATCGGACTCCGGATGTGGAAGTTATGGCCGAAACGGTGAAACTCGGAACGCTGAAACTGGGAGGGGCGGTTGTACCGCTTGGTGGGGCGGTAGTACCGCTTGTGGTGCTCAGCGGTTGTACCGCTTGGAGGGGCGGTAGTACCGCTCGTGTCGGGATTTTTCGCAGATCGAATCGGGGCGCGATTTTGGGGCGGAAATGGATGATTTCGTGGGCAAAATTGGATGGATTTCGTGGAGGAAAGATGGGCAAACTTGGGGAGATGCTAGATCCACTTGAAACCAAGCAAATCCACGGATCAAAATCAACAAAACATCATCAAAACTAACAAATCACAAAAAAAATTGGGGCTATTTTTTGTGGGGATTTTCGGATTTAGGACGAAAACAACAAAATCAAGCTAGAAAACACGGGGTAGGGGCTCCAAAAACGTGATCAACGTGGCTCATGATACCATAGGATACGGGGCTAACCCGGTGTAGGCCGATCTTTCACGTTTGGAGTGGGATCCCTCGAAGAGCACGAAGAACACGGGGAAGAACGGGGAGAAATCACAAGGGGAAACACTCAAGAACAAGTCCAATCACACATCCACTAGACAATCAAACACACAAGATCCACAAGGTACATGGACAACAAAGGGAAAGATACAAGGTAAGGTTCATATCCAAGAGGAGGTCTTGATGCTATCCTAGGCGGATCTTCCCACGAGGGGGTCTTGATGATATCCCGCATGATCTTCTCACATGGAGGTCTTGAACTCCATGGGAGTGGTAGTCTCTCTCTCAAGAGTAGAGGTAGGAGCAAAGCTCACCTATGAATGAGCTATCATATTTGCTAACCCTAATGCGGAGCTAAGGGACAAGTATATATAGTCCAAGGGGTAAGTTGGGATACATGGGGTGACACCCTCTCATCACAAGACAGCAGGGCGGTTGTACCGGATGTGTGAGCGGTTGTATCGCTAGGAGCTCAGGTACCTGTTTCTGGAGGTGCTCGCGAAGGTATGGAGCGGTTGTACCGGTGGTAGGGCCGGTTGTACCAGTCTAGACGCAGCTGGGGGGAGAACCAGGGTTGTACCGGTCTTGCACCGCTCGAATCTGAAGCTTCGGCGGGTAGTTAGGCGGTAGTCGGCGGTTGTACCGCCCGTGTGTGCCTTCAATGTAGTACCGCTTTGGTGTGGGCGGTAGTACCGCTCGTTCCAGACAGGGCAGGTCCTCTTCTTCCTTCTCTTCCATGCCTCACTCGCGGATGGTGTAGTTGTACACTTGTGCTCACACTCCTCCTCGTCCATGGTGTTCCGACAATACCTATGTATGCACACGAGTGGAGTGTTAAGTAGTATACCATCCTCGAAGGGGTCAAGTGAACACGTGTAAAGGAGAAGATTCACCTTTATGTATGAGAGGTAGAGGTCGCACGTGTCACTTGCCAAACGGACTCTTGACATGGTGATGACCGTAGGATGCTCCGCATCAGGATAGGAGATGGTTTTGCAATGGAGAAGAGGGAGAGGCGACACGGTGGTTTTGGAATGGAGATGATGGAGAGGAGAGGAGGTGGTTTTGCAATGGAGATGAGGGAGAGGCGAGACAGTGGTTTTTGAATGGATATGATGGAGAGGAGAGGAGGTGGTTTTGCAATGGAGAAGAGGGAGAGGAGCGTGCGGTAGCGATTTAGGATTGGATGAGAGGGCCGACGCGTTGTGACTGGATCAAAATCAATTTACCCTTCAATTAAGAAAGCGACCCCACATTAACTAGTCTCCCTTTTATTCTGGGTCATAATTGACCATGATTTTCGCAAATAAAATATATGTTATACGTTGCAAAAATAATATAATTTGAAAGTACATTCATATATGAACCAAATGATACAATTTTTGGTGACATGCATTCACATTTTGCTTGTAAAATACAGTACGTGGTCAAACTTTGACCCAAAATATGCAAAACAAAAAAAATACTTCCAAGACCAGCGCCGCTCTTCCGCTCTTCTCCTATTAAACCACCGTCGTTCCTCTCTTGTTCCAATCTAAATCCAGCGCCGCTCCTCTCCTCTTCCATTTCAAAACCACCGCCCCTCCTCTCCCTTTCCAATCCAAAACCAGCGTCGCTCCTCTCCCGTTCTAATCCAAAACCAGCGCTGCTCCTCTCCTCTTCCATTCAAAAACCACCGCCGGCAGTGAAGGTCTTGTGGAGAAGTAGATCGATGGAGGAGTACAACCGATACGTGAGGATCGAGACGGCGACCACTGTGAAGCTAGCTAGGATGTTGGAGATCTGATCTTGGTTTGACAACCAGGACCAACTTGCGGTGACGGTGACATCCATGGCCAAATATCTGCAATAGAGCGAAAAGGCGGCGATACTCCCGGAGGGAGTTGCACGGGAGTAAATAGAGCTGCTCCTTGGGCCATGGAGCAAACAGATTCATCGAATCCGATCATGAGGGAGCGATGGTGGGAGTATCGACCCCAGATGGAGCATCCACCAGAGATTGAAGGATCGAGCATCTATAGGGTGCCGTTTGTGAGGGTGTCGTGCGGAGCGAGCGGTGGAGTCTTCGTCGACCGAACCCAACTGCAAGAGGAGAAAAACAGTTGGCCCGACGATGCTTCCCCGCCATCCTCTCCCTCGCCATTCACATCGTCTCACGGGGCGGCTGTCTGCCGCTGAGGAATAGGAGGGATTGCCCAGCCCAATAGTTGGGCAGGTTGTGAATTGTCAGGAGGAGCTTAGGGTTGTCAGTATTTGCATGTTATGAATTGTGTTTTGTGTTGTGTATGTTGAGAGTACTTTCAGATATGAATGTCTTTTGAATTTCAGATTTGCGGTATTGAGCATATGAAGTATTTTATGAATTCTAGAGATCTATTTTTAGCACTTAAAAAATGTAGTTTCATAGGAGTATAAAAGTGAAGACAATGTGATTCTTAGAGAAGAAACTGCAAGTTTCAGTTTCAAATAAGAAACTCCAAGTTCGGGCCAGATAAGAAATCGCAACTTCGAGGCAGAGCATTTATATTAACATGGCCTTTTCAAACAGTGTTAACATCATGTTGGAAGTTTTATTCATGGTCGAAACTGGAACTACCAGCCAGTTAACATCATGCTGACCAACATCCATGCATAGCGCATCTTCATATGATGCACAGTCAAAAAGATATGCTATTTTCAAAATACCCACACAATGTCGAGTGTGCGAAAAACAGAGAAAACGAGGGACGAAGTTTTGGCAAGTGTTGGACGTGGTGTGCATAGATGACAATTGGGACCCACATGTCAATAAAGGCAGAGGCAAAAAAATTGGAGATATTTTCTCTGCACAGGTGGAATCGAACCCGGGCGGAATAGCTGTCGGGTAGTGTCACTCGACCACTAGGCTAGTTCAGTTGTTTTGTTACTAATAAGACACTTCCTCAGGTGGTCGGATCCCCTCCTGCGCCTTTGTGCGCTCGCCGCAACGCCGCTGTCTACCGTTGTGAACATGCTGAACAAACGAGAGGAATCTGGAGAGGACTGTACGTGGAGAGGCGGACAGTCAGGACCCACCAGGTCTATGGTCGTACGCAAGCAAGTGCCTCATCGAAAAAACACTTCCTCCTAATGCTATACTGACATTGGGGCCCACGGGTTTGTCAACATAGTTACATTTTTTTAGGTGCTTCAACGTAGTTACTATAGGAGATAAATTCACAACGGCCGGGAGGCAGGTATCATTTATTATCATTGGGGCAGCAAGTATACGCTGGGGTTTGGGCTGCCCCATCTAGGCTTTCTTTTTTAACATGCGCAGCCCACGACCTCGGATGGGAGGTCCATAGGCCTGTTTGTATTTTCTTGAGGGTCGTCATGTATCGACTGGCCTATGGACCTCCCATCCGAGGTTTTATTTTTCCTTAAACATCGGCAGCCCAATTTATGTTTTTTTTAAGAAAACGCACAGGTCTATTCTATATTTCTATATAAGAATAGGAACGCCTGGTCCAACTTATGTTTCCCTTCTAACTATATTATATATATTTAAATTAATTTATATGTTATTATATATTATTGTTATTGTCATCAACTTATAAAAATAATTTCTTAACAATAAAATCCTGGATTTTTTTGGCAACGAAAATCCTGGTGATTGTGTACAAAAGCTTGGTAAGATTTAAGGACCAATGTAATAATAAATCACTTATTATTTAAATATATATATATATATAACAAAATGCTCAGCCCCTGTTTATTTTCTGATAACATTGCTGCGCCCACTCCAACATTATAATTAGAATCAGCCCAGCAAAATCGTGTATTTCGAGAAAGTGCAAATGGCCTGTAATTTTTTAGGAAAAACATAAATGGGCCGCATGGACGCTACACTATTTGTTCACCCAGCCCAGCTAATGGACTGTAATTCAAAAAAAGATCAAATTGACTGTAAATTCTACCCCGCAAAAAAAGACTGTAAATTCTGAAAAAAATGGGTTGAATACGTGCCACATTTTTGGAGGCTGAAAAGTCGTTGTCAACTTAGTCAACAAATGATTCTGACATCGTTAGCCATTGGATTTACATCCAACGGTCGGCATCCATCTTCAATCTCTTGTCTTCTTCCTCCAGCACCGTCGGGACCACCTGCTCCCGCCTCCTGCTGCTAGCAGCTCTGCTTAGCACGCTTCACTGTGAAGCGCTACTCCACCGTTGGCCAGGCCATCCCTTCACCCCTCCACACCTCCTGTTCTTCTCCGCCGACTGCCGAACCACACCGTACCAGAACCAGTTAACCCTCATACACCTCTCCGTCTGCGACTCTACTCCCGCGTCTTCCCATCTCCGGCTCGTTGTTGTCCGGGGCCTCGCCGTCGTCCACCACCTTGGATGTGCTCTAAGCGGAGTGGTCAACATGGTTAACGGACGACACCATCGGAAGTAGACTGTGCGTGGAGAGGCTGACAGCTGGGTCCACGGCCGCACACAAGGAAATGCCTCCTTATTACGTGCAAAATAATGATTCCTCCACTGACACCGGGACCCACCGGAAGGGCGCCTCAGATTTTGCAAAAAAATGTTCCCACCGGCCGATGGTCGACCCACCAGCCTATAATACCCCTCGCTATTGGGACCCACAATAGTGGGAGGCTGACTTGTGGGCCAACTAAGTTGACGGGGATGGAGGGCTTTGTCAACTTAGTCAATATGAACGATTCTAGCTCTAGTGACCGTACGATGTCCATCCAATGGCCATAGTGCTTCTTCAACCTCTGGTCTTCTTGCTCCAGCCGGCCAAACCAGCGTCGGTCGTTCCTCATGCTCCTGCCTCGCGTGGCCGGCTGCGATGCCGCAGAGGCCTCACCGCCCCCTACTACTCCCACCGCTGGCCAGGCCATCCCTCTACTCACCCACACCCCATGTTATTCTGTGGCGACGGCAGCCTCACACAACAGCGAACCAGTGAACCCTCATACTCCTCTACGCGTGGGTTTCCACTACCGCGTCTTCCCCGGCTCTACGTCATCCCCTTCCTAAGCCTCGCCGTCATCCACCGCCCTGGTGCTCTCGGCGCGGCGTGGTCAACATGGTCAAGGAACGACTTCCATCGGACGTGGATCAGACGTGGAGAGGTCGATTTGGGTCCACGGCCGTAGCAAGGAAGTGCCTCCTTATTATGCGGAAAATAATGATTCCTCCAACTGACAGCAGGGGCCGACCGGACGGGCAACCGTATTTCGCAAAAAAAACATTTCCCTCCTGACTGCTGGGACCTACCAGCTACATCTTCGCACGGAAGGAAGTGCATCCGGGCAAAAAAAATGATTCGCCCCTGTCGGTGTCAAAACCGGCGGATCTCGGGTAGGGGGTCCCGAACTATGCGTCTGTGCAGATGGTAACAGGAGACAAGGGACACAGTGTTTTTACCCAGGTTCGGGCCCTCTCGATGGAGGTAAAACCCTACTCCTGCTTGATTAATATTGATGGTATGGGTAGTACAAGAGTAGATCTACCACGAGATCAGAGAGGCTAAACCCTAGAAGCTAGCCTGTGGTATGGTTGTTGTTGGCCTACAGACTAAAGCCCTCCGGTTTATATAGACACCGAAGAGGGCTAGGGTTACACAGAGTCGGTTACAATGGGAGGAGATCTACACATCCGTATTGCCAAGCTTGCCTTCCACGCCAAGGAAAGTCCCATCCAGACAAGGGACGAAGTCTTCAATCTTGTATCTTCATAGTCCAACAGTCTGGCCAAAGGTTATAGTCCGGCTATCCGGACACCCCCAATCCAGAATCCTCAAGAGCCCCGAACCAGGCTTCAATGACGATGAGTCCGGCGCGCAGATTGTCTTCGGCATTGCAAGGCGGGTTCTTCTCCAAATTCCATATGTCCGCTAAATAGTGTCCGGCTTCTTGTAAATGCTGCGCTCCTTGGCTTCCACGCCTAGTAATGGCCACCTTCCACGTGTCAAGCGAATGTGAAGAGCTAGGGTATTTTTACATTTACCCCCCTAGCCATGTAAATGAGCTGCCTATTAAAGAGACGAGCATCCAGATCCAAACCTCACCATCCTCCCATAGCGAGCTTTCATCAGAGCGCATCCGACAGAGATCCATTCCATCATGGCCAGTGGACGCAGCCCCTCCTCTCGCTTTCCCAGCTCCAAGCCTGGAGATTGGGAGAGATGTTCTGTCCCGCACAGCAAACTAGTGATGCTTCAAACCAAGGGATTCCTCCCCCCCGGCCTACATGGTCCCGGTTCGAGCCGGGCTTGCCACCTATAATGGCGGAGAGCAAGCGGAGAGCCTTCCCAATCCCTCCAAGGGAGAGCGGGTATGCCTTGTCCCTTATCTGACAAGAGGGCTCGAATTTCCAATTCATCCATTTCTCCGGGGTCTCCTGGAGTTCTACGGCCTCCAGTTGCACAACCTCACGCCTGCCTCCGTATTGCATATCGTGGGCTTCGTAGCCCTTTGCGAGTTGTTTTTGGGCTGCGAGGCTCATTTCGCGTTGTGGAAGAAGTTGTTCTGCCTTGTGCCCTGTTCTCAGGAGGGGTCAATATATCAAGTGGGTGGAGCCGAAGTGTGGTGCATCGCCGGGACCGGATATCTATCCGAAACTCCGAGGAAGACGTCCGAAGACTGGCCTTCAGAATGGTTTTATATAGAAGACGTCCCCCTCCCGGATCCTATTCGGATCGGCCTTCCTGAGTTCGACAATGCCCCTTTGAAGAAGCGCCTGAGCTGGAGTCCACGGAGCCCCCAGGAGGAAGATGACAGGGACATTCTTTACCTGATGAGCCGGATAAGCTTGCTAGCTCAATCCGGATTGACCATGGTCGAGGTCATGGCCATATGCATTATACGGGGGGTGCAGCCGCTTCAATATAGAGGCCACCCCATGTGGGATTTCAACGGGGAGGATGACGCCACCCGCTGCAGCCGTAAGGGGCCGGAATCGGTTGCCGCTCTAGTAAAGATCTTGTCCATTTTGTACAAGGGAGAAGAGGAGGAGTTCCTCCGCGTCAATCCATAGGGCGGATTTTCTATGCACAATCCTCCGAGCTGGGTAAGTTGATACTTTTCCTTGCCCATCCGTTTTGTATTCCCATAGTTAAGTATTCTATCTCGATTTTAACGCAGCAGCTGCGCAAGGCTGTAAGGGAGATGAACAACCCTCCTCCACAACCCGAGGATCCCAAACGGTCCCTTGACCCGGACTCCCAAGAGGATCTGGACATATCTGTGGAGCTGATCGACATGGTATTTTACCAATTGAGCAAGGACAACGCCTTGGTGGCCATTACGGCCGATTATCCTGGGCTACTTCCGGCCTCACAGGTAACTGAGACCGAAGTCCCAGCACTTCGAAAAGGATCCGTCCTTGGCATATTTTTGATTACCGTATACCAACGGTGTTTTGCAGGGGAGGCCCTCGAGGCGGAATACGGAGCCTGCGGCGACTAGCCAACAAGGGGCCGCGAGGCCAGGCAGGCTGAAAAGACACGCAGTACGGATTGAGACACCGGCGCAGTGGTACGGCCGCTGTCTTATTCCAAGGTATTATTTTCAGAGGCATACTAACGCCCGTGCTTTCTTTAGGAAAAAGAGCGCTCGCCGGACTATATCCGGAGAGGTTGCCAATCGCGCCTCCACCAGTCAGGCTCCAAGGCCGGATCCGGCAGCGGAGGCGAATACGAGGCGCGCGCCGGACGATCCTCTGACAGAGGATGCGGACAGACTGTCCGCCACCAATTCCGAGGTGGAGAGTGCTATGAACCACAGGCGTCGCCGGACTGTTCTTCGTGACGCTTGTTTCTCCCAAGAGGCATTGGATGCCTTCAACTCGGGAGATGTGTACCTCCGTGCTGCTCAAAATGGTCTAGCCAGAGCCACGGAGCAGTATGTAAAAGACATACGGGTGAGAAAATTTGGTGATTATATATACTAGTAGCCCCTGAGACTTAAAACAGTTAGAATAACTGATTTGAGGATCATTTGTTATGCAGGTTCTTACGGAAAAGAATACCCAACTGTCCCAGGAGCTGGAAGAGTGCAAAGCCCAACTTCAGGCCGCACTAGCCGCAGCAGGGGAGCCCAAGGAGACCCCCTCTGGTAATATATGCTTCAAATGATAAATACCATATAACGTGCGGCGTATATGCAGATCTGACGATAAAATTGCAGATGACGCCGGAGTAAATTCGGATAAGCAACACCTCTTACGCCAGCTAAAGGCTGGTGAGAGCGTGCTTACAAAGGTGAGGCGGGAGAAGAATGATCTTCTAGATGCCAACACCCAGCTGGGCGTGGAACTGAAGGATGTCCGTGCCCAACTGTCGGACTCCGTTAAGGAGAATTGGCGGCTTCGACGCGGCATTTTTAGTAAGTGCTTGAACGAACTTTGAAAAAGAGTTCGGCGAGGAAGTCGGCTGACAGAGTTATGTCTGTAGGTATGCTAACAGGTCGTCCTGCAGAGGAGATGCCCGGTTCTACGGGTGACCTTCTTCCCGAGCTCTCACAACTGCATGAATGAGTTCAACAGGTGATGCAAGGCGTCGCCCAGGCCTTTTGGCCATCCGTCTCCGTGCCCGAAGGCCTTGGAGAGCTTGCGGAGAAGCTGAAGGGAGCACGGCGGCGCTTCCGATTATGGAAGATATTGGCCTGCCATCAAGGTGCCAGGGAAGCCTGGGCCATGGTGAAGACGCGGTACACGAAGGCTGACCCAAACCACATGGCCGAGGTCGGACCTGTGGGGCCTGATGGGAAGAAGATCCCTGTTAGCTTAGTGTACGCCCAAGTAGAATTGGCCGCAAAGTATTCCCAACAGGACTGTAGACTAGACAGCCTATTGGATGGTATTGAAGAGGAATTTAACCAGTCAAATTGACTATGTAATTTAAAGTGACATGTATAATGCCTTCTAGCCGGATTGTAGATCTTTTGTCATGGCGGACCTTTTCACTTCAACCTCGGGACCCGACGGTCCGGAGTGTGTCCGAATACCCTCTCGGTTATGTAAGAACCGGGGAATGCATGGAGACCAGGCGTAGGGGTCATTAGTGCTTGAACAGACAAGTGCCCAACTAGTTATGTTATATTACATGGTTAGTAAGAAACATCTTCCAGGGAGAATAGTTCCGTTAAGGGTTCCTTTCCCTGGGAGGCATGCTCTAAAGTGCATGTCCGGACTGCGAAAAGAGACGCAGAAAAAACATCTGGGGGCGCATAAGTAAATAAGTGAGAAATCATCTTTTAGTTCACCGACCGAATATTCCCTTAAGAATGCTAGCTTTTGGCTTCACCAAGTCTGAGGTACACATCCGGCTGACCCGGCAGTAACAATCGCAGAGGTGCTCCCCTTATGCCCTAGCCGAATTAACGGGAACGTAGGGCATAAATACAAGAGCCAGGCAACCCAGCTTGGCCAAAACTTAAGTCATATCGATGCATATAATGGTGAATGAAAGGTAGATGCGGAAGTATAACACATGTGTTGAGCATGAATCCCGTATGAATAAGCTTCTGTTAAAGAAGCCCCCAGGTATAATGAACGCGGATAGCGCGTCAGTTGTGTGCAAACAAGGCGCACATGAGCCCTTAAAGGCTGTAAGAAAAAGGAAGGGGAGAAGGAGAGAAATATAAGACAGATAGTGTATAAAAAATGGACAGAGGAAGGAGACGAACACAGAGTCCGGCGCTAGGCGTAGAATCTTCGGAGTCGGGCTGCGTTCCATGGGTTCGGCTCGAGTCGATTATCCGATGCATCCCGCAGACGGTACGCTCCACCAGTCAGGACTTGGTCAATAATGAAGGGACCTTCCCATTTGGGCTTCAGTTTGTCCTTTTTCTTATCCGCAGCGAGAACTAATTCGCCAACATTGTAAGTTTTGGCCCGTACTTCTCTGCTTTGGTATCTTCGAGCCTGCTGTTGATAGAATGCGGAACAGGCTTTCGCCACGTCACGTTCCTCCTCCAAGGTGTCCAGACTGTCCTGCCGATCGAGCTCGGCTTCTCTTTGTTCGTACATGCGCACTCGAGGTGAGTCATGAATTATGTCGCAGGGCAGAACCGCCTCTACGCCGTATACCATGAAGAATGGTGTGTATCCGGTAGTGCGATTCGGCGTGGTCCGCAGCCCCCAGAGTACGGAGTCAAGCTCCTCTACCCAGTGCGTATTAGATTCCTTGAGGGACCGCACTAATCTGGGTTTAATGCCGCTCATGATAAGACCATTTGCTCGCTCAACCTGACCGTTAGTGTGTGGGTGATAGACTGAAGCATAATCGAGCTTGATGCCCATGTTTTTGCACCAGAGTTTTACCTCATCGGCCGTAAAGTTCGTGCCGTTATCCGTGATGGTGCTGTGGGGGACGCCGTAACAGTGTACGACCCCGGATATGAAGTCTATCACTGGTCCGGATTCGCCCATCCTGACAGGCTTGGCTTCTATCCATTTGGTGAACTTATCCACCATGACCAGCAAGTATTTTTTCTTGTGGGTTCCTCCTTTAAGAGGTCCAACCATGTAAAGCCCCCAGACCGCAAAGGGCCACGTGATGGGGATAGTTTAGAGGGAGGTGGGTGGCATATGGCTTTGGTTTGCAAAAGTCGGCAACCAACGCAGCGTTGGACTAAGTCCTGAGCGTCTGCCCGGGCCGTCGGCCAATAGAAGCCTGTACGGAAGGCCTTGCTTACAAGGGCCCGGGCTGCAGCGTGGTGGCCGCCGAGTCCGGCATGAATTTCTACGAGAAGATTCCGCCGTTCCTCTTCGGAGATGCACCTTTGAAGGACTCCGATGGTGCTTTTCTTATAAATCTCTCCCTCATGGACTTTATAGGCTTTAGATCGCCATACTATGCAGCGTGCCTCGTTTTGGTCCTCGGGGAGTTCCCGCCTAGTTAGGTAGGCTAGGAATGGTTCTGTCCACGGGGCGATGACGGCCATTATTGCGTGGGCTGAAGATGTTATATCGTTGGCAGAGCCTCCAACTATATCAGAGTGTTCGGTATCGGGCAGTGCAGTTGGGTCCGGGCTGTTATTACCGGATTCCCCTTCCCATACTACGGATGGCTTGAACAGCCTTTCCAAAAAGATGTTGGGGGGACTGCATCGCGTTTTGCGCCGATGCGTGCCAGGATATCTGCCGCCTGATTGTTTTCCCGGGCTATATGGTGAAATTCGAGCCCCTTGAACCGAGCTGACATTTTTAGGACGGCATTGCGATAAGCTGCCATTTTCGGATCCTTGGCATCAAAGTCTCCGTTTATTTGGGATATCGCGAGGTTTGAATCCCCGTGCACCTCTAGGCGTTGGATGCCCATGGATACTGCCATCCGGAGACCATGTAGGAGGGCCTCATATTCGGCTGCGTTGTTGGAGTCCGTATACATTATCTGGAGTATGTATTGAATCGTATCTCTGTCGGGACGCCAAACGATGCCAGCCCCCAGACCAACCAACATTTTGGAGTCGTCGAAGTGCATGATCCAGTTGGAATATGTGCCGTACTCTTTAGGGAGTTTGGCTTCCGTCCATTCGGCGACGAAGTCGGCAGAT
The DNA here is from genome assembly GCA_021605145.1 of Aegilops bicornis. NCBI lineage: Eukaryota > Viridiplantae > Streptophyta > Magnoliopsida > Poales > Poaceae > Aegilops > Aegilops bicornis. Next base: position 306,880,290 of record CM038669.1, read on the forward strand.
ACTTGCGACTTGATAGCTCGCCGTGGCTTGTAGGTTATGTCGAACGGGAGGAGCTCAATGGCCCATTTGGCAATCCGGCTCGTCGCGTTAATATCATTAAGTGGCACTTCCGAGGCTACTGTTATCGAACACTCTTGAAAGTAGTGTCGCAGTTTCCGGGATGCCATGAATACCGCATACGCTATCTTTTGATAATGCGGGTACCGTGACTTGCATGGAGTAAGGACAGTGGACACATAGTAAACCGGCTTTTGAAGGGGGAATTTATGTCCGTCCATTTCTCGTTCGACGACCAACACTGCGCTCACAACTTGATGAGTCGCCACAATGTATAATAGCATTGGTTCACCAATGTTTGGCGCGGCCAGGACTGGGTTGGTTGCCAATATGACTTTTATTTCTTCCAGTCCGGCTGTGGCGGCATCCATCCACTCGAAGTGTTCGGTGCGCCCAAGGAGGCGATAAAGGGGTAATGCCTTTTCTCCCAGGCGGGAGATAAAGCGGCTTAGAGCCGCCATGCATCCAGTCAATTTTTGTATTTGTTTGAGGTCTTTTGGGCTATCCAATTGTGACAGAGCTCGGATCTTAGCCGGATTTTCTTCAGTTCCTCTATCGGATACAATGAAGCCCAAGAACTTTCCGGCTGGTACGCCGAAAACCCATTTTTCCGGGTTGAGCTTCATGTCATATGTTCGGAGGTTATCGAATGTGATCCTCAAGTCGTCTACTAGAGATTCGACATGTTTGGTTTTGACGACCACGTCATCTACGTATGCCTCCATTGTTTTGCCGATCTGGTTTGCCAGACATGTTTGAATCATGCGCTGATATGTTGCGCCGGCGTTTTTTAGCCCGAAGGGCATTGTGTTGAAGCAGAAGGGGCCGTATGGTGTGATGAATGCCGTTGCGGCTTGGTCTGGATCTGCCATCTTAATTTGATGGTAGCCGGAGTATGCGTCGAGGAAACACAATGAATCATGTCCTGCGGTGGCGTCGATGATTTGATCGATGCGGGGGAGGGGGAAGGGATCCTTTGGGCAAGCCTTGTTGAGGTCCTTAAAATCGATGCACAGGCGCCAGGATTTGTCCTTCTTTGGTACCATCACCAGGTTTGCTAGCCAGTCCAGATGTTTTATTTCTCTGATGAATCCGACCTCCAATAACTTGGCTAGTTCCTCTCCCATGGCTTGTCTCTTAGGTTCGGAGAAACGCCGAAGAGCCTGCTTGACTGGCTTGAATCCTTTTAGAATATTTAGGCTATGCTCGGCCAGCCTACGTGGGATTCCTGGCATGTCTGAAGGGTGCCAGGCAAAAATGTCCCAGTTCTCGCGTAGGAACTCTCATAGTGCGGCGTCTACATCAGGGTTTAATTGTGCCCCGATGGAAGCTGTTTTTGTAGGGTCCGTTGGATGGACTTGGAATTTGACTATTTCGTCCGCCTGTTTAAAGGAGGTGGACTTGGATCTTTTGTCGAGTACCACATCGTCCCTATTCACCGTGGAGCGCAGCGCAGTCAGTTCCTTAGCTGCTAGGGCTTCGGATAGTGCCTCGAGGGCCAGTGCGGCTGTCTTATTTTCGGTGCGGAGTGCTATGTCCAGATCACTAGCAAGAGTGATGATTCCGTTGGGCCCGGGCATTTTGAGCTTCATGTACCCGTAATGGGGTATGGCTTGGAAGATTGTAAACGCCTCCCGCCCTAACAGAGCGTGGTATCCGCTACTGAACGGGGCCACTTGGAATGTAACCTCTTCGGACCTGTAATTATCCAGCGTGCCAAACACCACATCTAGTGTGATTTTTCCTGTACAGCGCGCTTCCCGATTGGGGATTATTCCTCTAAAGGTTGTGCTGCTTCGCTCAATGCGGTTCCAGTCTATTTCCATTTTTTGAAGGGTTTCCTCATAAATGAGATTTAATCACCGCCGGCCCATGAGTACCTTGGTGAGTCGAAGCCGTCCACTATTGGACCGAGGACCAATGGTGCTCGGGTTGTTCAGAATTTAGGTTAACACCGGCATTAAAAGTAATAGCCGTGTCACTCCATGGGTTTATTGTTGCCACATGGTAGACTTCGGCAAGGCCGCGGAGTGTTCGTTTTCGCATATTATTTGATGCGAAAGTCTCGAAGACTGTTAATACCGTACTGCTAACCCTGGGATGGTGCTCTGTGGCTTCTGGAATTAGAAGATCTTCACCACCTTTTGCCACCTGCCGGAGTATCCAACATGCTCTAAGGCTATGAGTTGGTATGGCTCCTCTGTCATCGTTAATTTCTGAGGTCCATTGAGCCATCCCTCCAAAGACGGTTCCATGCCCCGTAGAGGGTTTTTGCTTTTTGGTGTTTAACCTGTGTCCGGCGACATCGCACCCTTTTATTTTGGACTGGGTTCGTGTTCAGGGCCGGATTGTCCCAAAATTTTATTTCGGTTTTCCAGGCGCTTTCCATTGCACAATACTTTCATACTATGGACGCCAAGTCGACGAAGCGTGTAATTTCACGGCGACTTATGGCGTTGAGGATTCCCTTGTCCGTGCAATTATTGCAGAAGAATGAGATTGCGTCTTCCTCACGGCAGTCCTTGATCCTGTTCATTACCAGGAGGAATCTGGCCCAATAACGGTGTACTGTTTCTTGGGGCTCTTGCCTAATTTGGGATAGATCGCTTATGTTTGGGTGGGTGGGTGGAATTAAATCCGAAACCTCACCCAATATGAGACTCAGGGGCCAGGGAGTTTCCGAACTCGGAAGTTTGGATTCTTGGATGCTGTCCAATGAATCTGGCCCGCTGATCCGGGCTGGTCCGGATGATCCGGGCAGGTCAAACTGCTCGGGATTTCTTCTCGGGGATGAATTTTTGGGCGGAAATGGAGGATTTCGGGTGCAAAATTAAGGAGAATTCATGGGTGGAAGGTGGGGAAACTTGTGGAGATGCTAGATCCACTCGAAACACGGCAAATCCATGGATCAAAATCAACAAAACATCATCAAACCAACAAATCACAAAAAAATTGGGGATATTTTTGGTGGGAATTTTTGAATTTAGGACGAAATCAAGCAAAAGAAGGCTAGAAAGTAAGGGTAGGGACTCCAAATTCATGATCAACGTGGCTCATGATACCAAGATGATGTAGGGTAGAACCCTAGGTGTCCGATCTTTCACGAAATGCAGGGGATCCCACGAAGAACACAAAGAACATGAGGAAAAACGCGAGGGAAACCACGAGGGAAAATGAGAGGAAACACTCAAATCAACAAGAAACGATCACACATGTGCTAGATCCATGAACACAAAGAGAGATACACGATCCAACGTCAACAAAGGGCGATACAAACGGTAACTAGTTCATCTCCGTGAGGAGGCCTTGAGTCTGCGAGGGATCTTCCCGTGAGGGGTCTTGAATCCAAGCGTGGATCTTCTCTGTAGAGGCCGCGGTCTCTCGATGGAGGAGAACCACATGGATGAGCAAAGCTCTATCTCTAAAATGAGCTAAACCTATGCTAACCCTAAAAATGGGGAGGAGGAGGTCTATTCATAGTCTAAGCCATGAAGGGGTAAGTGAGGGGGCAGAATGGGTACATGGGCCTCGGCCCGAGTCATGCTCGCACGCAAGGACCGGATGATCCGGATGGGGGTCCGGCTGATCCCGGCATGTCCGGATGATCCGTGTCTTCGTCCGGATGGTCCGTCTTCACGTAGAGGTTTCACGGGCTCTCTGACTTGCGATCCGGGCGGGGGCGCTGCGGATCCGGGCATCGGGGATCCGGATGATCCGGACGGAGTCCCGGATGATCCGGCTTCAAGTGAATGGTGTAGACATACACTTGCGCTCGCACTCCTCCTCGACATCCATGAAGCTCTGACAATACCTATGCAGGCACACGGGAGAAGTGTCAAGTAGTATACCATCCTCGAAAGGGTCAAGTGAACACGTGTAAAGGAGACGATTCACCTTTGTGTATGTGAAGTAGATGTCGCACGTGTAACTTGCCAAACGGACTCTTGACATGGTGATGTCCGTAGGATGCTCCGCATCAAAGGGCCAGACTAAACTCTTGCATGCTCATATCCTACAAGCGTAAGCATCAGCAATAGTGGAGCACACTACACATCGCCATTAGGAACTAGCACTAAACATGGAAAGTATGAATGGATAGTATGAATGAGCACTACCACATGTACAGACGGATGAAATAGTTCAACACAACATCACCAATCATAGCAAGGATTTCAACAAACTAGCACACATACTAGCATACTACACATCAAGCATACTACCAATCCATCCATCACCACTAGCTATCAATCCTTGCCGACATGAAAACAACTCCTAGCATGCTTCAAATCCATCACCACTAGCTACTAGAACATAACACTCACACAGATCGGCGGTGTACAATGTGACCACATGGTCACAAATCTTACCCTACCACATTCTCACAAATCTAGCTAGAACGACTAGAGAGAAGGGGGTGATTGAACTCACAGACGCCATCGGAGCAGCTCGAAGGAGGTGTTGAACATGTCGGAGAAGAGGAGGAGTCGAATCGCCTCGTCGTCAACCGATGGCCAGAGCAGGAGCACCGCTTACCTGATCGTCATTCTCGATCCGCACCGGAGGGGCTTGAGAGGGGGATGGCGGGAGTTTTGTGAGGTGAGGATGGCTATATAAGGCAACCGATTCGACGGGCGGTGACACCAATTTTTTTTGTCGCTTTTTCAGAGAGGCGCGCGAACTCGCGCCATCTCTGTGGACGCAGGAGGTCAGTGTGCGTACCCCTCCTCTGCATCGCTCGTTCCTGGCTCACTGGAAACGATTAATTCGGTTGTTCCTAGAGGGCCCAACTGAGGAGTGATTTAAGTTGCGTGCGGGCCAAGAATCCAATGCAGGCCCGGCAACCAAACAACCCATTTTCTTCCTGCGCGGACCTGGTTGGTTTTGATACGAGCAACCAAACGCATCATGCGGGGTTGTTGTTCCTTACTTTATATGCAAAAAAAGTTGCGAGAAGGACCCCATATTATATTGAAAATAAACAATGGTACAACACAACCCCAGAAAATTAGAAAATTACAGCCAACACCCTCAGGGACCAATCCAACCACATCTCCATCGTGGGATAAGGGCACGTCGTCGTTGTCATTGTCGCCACTCCCTTCTGGTGCGAGCGAAACCTATGGTTGTGCGTACGGTAACTGAGAAAATTCCATTCTTCTCCCACACACACACACGCCCAGTTATCTACACCATCCCTCCTCGGTCTAGCATATTTAAGATAGCATCTGCATCAGGCACGTAGAACACTTCTTTCATGACTACACATTCCATTGACCGAAACATGGTTCAATCAAATCAACAGTCATCTAACCCGACGTATCCACAAAGTATACCCATTGGCTTCATCGTGGTTGTGCTAGCGATGCATTGATCACGCCATGTCTCTATTGTTCTCCTATCTTCGACATGCCTAATAAGGCCCTTGCGCATCACGTCACTTCCCTGACAAATAGCTCGCCAAGTTGGAGAGCCCTCCTTGGGATAACCTGTGGTGAGGATATCTCCTATTGGATAGTATCTACCCTTCAACACCTGGGCACAAAGGCTATTGGGATTCTCAAGCGTAGCATCATTAAAGACTTCTAGGTCACGAAAGCCTAGCCCTCCTTTAGGTTTAGAGACAATTATCTTCTTCCTGACCATCAGTGCATACCCCTCTTATCAAGTGATCTTGTCCACTGGTACTTGGATATATTTGTCATTAATTTCTTGCACAACCCTTTAGTTGGTTTGAAACCACCCATAGAATAGGTTGGTACAACTTAAATAAACTGACTTGAGAAGAACCTCCTTTGTTGCACAAGATAACTTTTCCTCACACCACCCTTGCATCTTCCCACGCGACCTTTCATTTATATGCTAAAATTTATCGCTCTATGATTCTTCCTGCCGCCATTGGAGACCAAGGTATTTCTCTGTGAGATCCTCTAAATGGATATTCAAAGCCATCTTCACCTCCGTCCTCGAGGATGCCCCAAAGAACACCAGAATCCTATGCTTGCTTGCACTTTGGCCAGAACCAAGCAATAATTTCCTAAGATCTCATTCAGACGAGAAACACTCCAAGCATTTGCTTTCATGCACACTAAACAATAATTATGAAATAACAAATGGGAAATCCAAATAGCACTAGTATGACCTAAATGACCATGTCGATCCAACCACCATCATGATTGTTTAGCATGCATGATAGTCCTTCAACGCACAATACGAATAAGTAGGAGAGTTGGCATCCCCTACCTTACACACCTTGATGGGTGAAAGGTCAACAAAAATTCCCCCATTGACCTTCAGTTAAAAGCTCCCTCACAAAACACAATGCATGACAAGTGAAATCCACACTTCATAAACCCAAGTTGATAGAGGCACGGGTGTCCCGATCTTCCAATGAGATGATAATTATGATTTGGTCGAGTCGACTTTGACGATCCGACTACAAGCATGCATGACGTTGCGCCTCAGCAATCACTAAACCAACTCCTGGAGGTTACTGATGATGCCAGAAGCACGATCAACCAGACCATGAAGGTATATTCCTGCAAGCAATCAAAGAACGAGCAAGAATATGGTAAAAACAATCTAAATATTACGAATATAGATGAAGTGTTGATAAAAGTAGGGTTCCAATAGCGGTCTTGGCCTAGTTGTTGGACACAAACGAAGTACACGAAGTTGCAGCAATGGCTAACTTTTAACTAATCAAAACCCAAGTCTAAATGGCGCCTTAAGGGTTGTATTTATAGGGGAAAGAGAGGGGATTCGTCCACCCTTCGCAAGATGGGACTAAAACACCTCCTGAATCGTTTCCCCTACAATACAGACTCTAAAAATAGCCTACGAAAAGGTTTTTCGAAATTACATGGGTCCGGCCCAAACGTAAGGTGATGCAACACCTATAATAAGGTATGGATGAAATTTTATGAAAGGTCATCTTGTATGTTTCGTCCACGTCCTTGTATGTCATCAGTGTGGCTCCAAAATGCTGAAAACTCCACTGGAAACTCCGTTTTTGTCCCCTTCGCGCACGCCTTCATTTCCACGCTTGATCAAAAACTCCAATGTTCATCCTTATTGTACATGCTATACCTTTCAATCGTAAGCAAATCAAATTTATCCAATTTAGACACCGTCATATTCTCATGAACATTAGAATCATTACCAAGAAACAAAAGTACCTACTAATTTAATTGACGTGCGTGATCTTCACTATTGTTTAATATGTGTAGCAGCAGGGGTTGTGGGTATAACTGTGATAGTGATGTCTTCATCCTAAGTTGTTGCATAATACCTTGCAGATAAACCCATCGAACCCGGTTGTAAACATTCATCATATCAAGTTTGGTAATACACCATCCTTGTTTCTCTTTATTTTGCCTCATAGAATAAATACATTCATAAGATGTGAGCATATTATCAACTATTTTAAAAAAATGTTCACCATGTACTCGAAAATGTTCACATGTATTAAAAAAATGAATGACCTGTATTTGGCAAAAATGTTGAAGGTGTATCTAAAAAATGGTACACCAATATTAAAAAACATTTAACGTTTATTCAAAAAATGTTTATGACATTTTCGGAAAATGTTAATGCACTTTAAAAATATGTTCGTGGCATTTTTTAAATGGTCATACAATATACACAAATGTTCTCGTCATCTTTTAAAAATGTTTCATACTGTTTAAAAAGCCACATAGAAAACGGATAAATAAACACATAGAAATAGAAACAAAAGAAGAAGAAAAACCACGCAAAAGATTTGAAAACCACTCCATATAACCTTTCAGAATAGCTCCAAGGATGTTGGGCCGGCGTGTTTAGTGAAACACTAAGAGCAACTCTAGCGGACCCCGCATCCCGCCGACCCGCAAAACGCGTTTGCCATTCGCGCAAAACAGCTTTTGCGGGCCGGCTTGGGCTAGCACAGATGCAGACCCCCAAAATGGATCCGTAAAAAGGCATATTCGCGGAATATGCTATTTTGCGGGTCGGCTATGCGGGTCTGCTCTTTGCGCTGCTGCATCCCGCATATCATCAGCCCGTAAAAATCAAATCCAACATAATTCAACAATCGAAAACAAACTGAATTATTCAAATCGAACATAAAACAATAATCATCCACGTTACAATTAATTATTCAAATCACCGTAGCAAACTTGAATAATGCAAATACAAAACTTAGTCACTTGTCATGAATACAAATACAAATGAATACAAAAATCAGTCACTGTCCAGCCCTTTACCAATGGTGCTCAATGAGATTTTCCTGAAGTTGAAAGTGTGTGTCTGCATTTTCAATCTCCTTGTATGTCTGAAGAAAAGCTCTAATGCGGTTTGGGTCTCTAGCTGGTTTGACACGGCTACCCACATTGTCGTAAAATAATTCTAAGTTCATTCTTCTCTCATCTTCAAACATCATATTGTGCAGAATAACATAGCATGTCATGATGTTTTTCAAGGTTTTCTTATCCCAAAAACGAGCAGGACCACGGACAATGGCAAACCTAGATTGCAAAACATCGAATGCTCTTTCAATGTCTTTTCGGGCTGCCTCTTGCACCCTTGCAAATTCACATTGTTTTTTTGTTTTGGGTTCTTTGATGCTCTTGACAAATGTGCTCCAATGAGGGTATATACCATCTGCAAGATAGTACCCCTTTGTGTATTTATGCCCATTGATAGTGTAGTTGCAAGTAGGAGCATCACCACTAGCAAGCCTAGCAAACAAATGAGAGCGTTGCAAAACATTGATATCATTAAGAGTGTCCGGCATACCAAAAAAGCAATGCCAAATCCATAAATCCTCGGATGCAACGGCCTCTAGCACAATTGTTGCATCACGAGGCTTGCCACAATACATTCCTTGCCAAGCCTTGGGGCAATTTTTCTAATTCCAATGCATACAATCAATGCTACCTAGCATGCCAGGCCAACCTCTCCTCTCATTAGCTGCCATCAATTTAACTGTGATAGTGATGCCTTCATCCTAAGTTGTTGCATAATACCTTGCAGATAAACCCATCGAACCCGGTTGTAAACATTCATCATATCAAGTTTGGTAATACACCATCCTTGTTTCTCTTTATTTCGCCTCATAGAATAAATATATTCAGAAGATGTGAGCATATTATCAACTATTTTAAAAAAATGTTCACCATGTACTCGAAAATGTTCACATGTATTAAAAAAATGAATGACCTGTATTTGAAAAAAATGTTGAAGGTGTATCTAAAAAATGGTACACCAATATTAAAAAACATTTAATGTTTATTCAAAAAATGTTTATGACATTTTTGGAAAATGTTAATGCACTTTAAAAATATGTTCGTGGCATTTTTTAAATGGTCATACAATATACACAAATGTTCTCGTCATCTTTTAAAAATGTTTCATACTGTTTAAAAAGCCACATAGAAAACAGATAAATAAACACATAGAAATAGAAACAAAAGAAGAAGAAAAACCACACAAAAGATTTGAAAACCACTCCATATAACCTTTCAGAATAGCTCCAAGGATGTTGGGCCGGCGTGTTTAGTGAAACACTAAGAGCAACTCTAGCGGACCCCGCATCCCGCCGACCCGCAAAACGCGTTTGCAATTACAAGAAAACAGCTTTTTATGGCCGGCTCAGCCGGCATGTATGCACCCCAAAAGGATCCTTAAAAAGGCATATTCACGGAATATGCTATTTTACGGGTCGGCTATGCGGGGTCTGCTCTTTGCACCGCTGCATCCCGCATATCATCAGCCTCGTAAAAATCAAATCCAACATAATTCAACAATCGAAAACAAACTGAATTATTCAAATCGAACATAAAACAATAATCATCCACGTTACAATTAATTATTCAAATCACCGTAGCAAACTTAAATAATGCAAATACAAAACTTAGTCACTTGTCATGAATACAAATACAAATGAATACAAAAATCAGTCACTGTCCAGCCCTTTACCAATGGTGCTCAATGAGATTTTCCTGAAGTTGAAAGTGTGTGTTTGCATTTTCAATCTCCTTGTATGTCTGAAGAAAAGCTCTAATGCGGTTTGGGTCCTCTCTCATCTTCAAACATCATATTGTGCAGAATAATATAGCATGTCATGATGTTTTTCAAGGTTTTCTTATCCCAAAAACGAGCAGGACCACGGACAATGGCAAACCTAAATTGCAAAACACCGAATGCTCTTTCAATGTCTTTTCGGGCTGCCTCTTGCACCCTTGCAAATTCACATTGTTTTTTTGTTTTGGGTTCTTTGATGCTCTTGACAAATGTGCTCCAATGAGGGTATATACCATCTGCAAGATAGTACCCCTTTGTGTATTTATGCCCATTGATAGTGTAGTTGCAAGTAGGAGCATCACCACTAGCAAGCCTAGCAAACAAATGAGAGCGTAGCAAAACATTGATATCGTTAAGAGTGTCCGGCATACCAAAAAAGCAATGCCAAATCCATAAATCCTCGGATGCAACGGCCTCTAGCACAATTGTTGCATCACGAGGCCTGCCACAATACATTGCTTGCCAAGCCTTGGGGCAATTTTTCCAATTCCAATGCATACAATCAATGCTACCTAGCATGCCAGGCCAACCTCTCCTCTCATTAGCTGCCATCAATTCTTTGTGTCATCTTCATTGGGTGCCCGAAGATACTCAGGACCAAAGACACGGACGATCACTTTCGTAAATCTACGCACAGACTCAATTGTGCTATCTTCACCAATGCGAAGATACTCATCAGCATAGTCAGCCGGAACGTCATGCAATCACCCGCATCGCTATGGAGATTTTTTGATTTGCACTAAATCTCTTTAAGCCCACGACATTTCTTCTTTGAGTAAAATACCGGCAATTTGCCTCGCAAGCTTCAACAAGTTTCACAAAGAGGGATTGGCGCATTCGGTACCTTCTGCGGAAGAGGTGTGCAGGATAGGTAGGATTCTCCGCAAAATAATCTTGCATCAACATCTCGTTCCCAAAATGGCGATTCCGAGGAATGCACAGACGCCCAACAGTAGTTCCTCTCCTCCTCTTCCGGTACTCATCTTCATGCTCCTTCACGACAAGTGCCATGACTAATGGTTGCCGCCAAAAGGTCGCAAGCATGGTCTCCACATCCGAGTCATCCAAATCGGACGAATCGGATAGCAAGAACTTGTCGCACGGGGTCAACTCCATCTACACGCACACCGGCGCGTCAATCTACCACACAGCTCGCAAAAATCACAAAAAAGAGACTAACCGGTGGCGGGTGATCCCGGGCGGCGACGAGGGGGGTGCGCTCAATGGTGGTCGATCCCCAGCGGCGGCGGCGACGGGGGGAGGCTCTTCTCGCCGGATCCGGAGGGGCGGTGCAACAGACCGCTGGGAGGTGTGGGCGGCCCATGAAGCGATTCCGCCCGCATATATGGCCGGAATCGCCGGCGGCGGGCGGGCAGAAGCAAGGGCGGGCGGCGGCGGAAGGAGGGGGAAAAGAGCGCGGGGCTGAAATGTCCCTCCCGCCAATTGCTTCTCTATGATGCAGCGCACCGCAGCCGCGGGGGCGAAACCCACGTTTTCCCGGGTTGGGGTCGGAATTTGCCGCGCCCCCTAAATTTTTTGCGGGCCGGGGCGGGATGCATGGTCTGGTCGAGCAGGCTTTCTGGCCCGTACCCGCATTTTGGCGGTTATTTCGCGGGTCGGCGACGGATGCGGGGTCTGCTAGAGTTGCTCTACAGACGGCAGGCTATGTCTAGAAGTGAGATATGCTACACGGATTCCTTAAATCATTTGTTTTCTTTTGAATTATTTGAATTGCTTACCACATATGTCACGTGATCTTAAATCACTAGTTAAGGGATAGTCTTTTGCAAAAGACACTCCCACATTTTTTGATGGTGACTAGTATCAGTATCATTTGTCACAACCAGTGAGTTTTGTGTTTTCTTTCATAGACTCATTTTTTAAAATATTTTATCTCTTGAACCATGCGTTTAAATCATGAACCTTTTTCACCGTCGCATTTTCGTGTCGAGATTTTCGCAACTAGGTACCATGTCAATAGATTTAGACTTTTTTCTTTCGGAAATCCGGAAAAGCAAAAACGAAAACAAATCATAACCGGTAAATCACAAAAACCCAGAAACTGGAAGCCTCCCGGTGCCAATTTATGCTTTTCATTTCTCAGAAAGCATAATTTGTGCTTCACGCAGAAGCACGACTCACGAAAAAAAATCATTTTTGCCCTGAAAAAAAATACCCCCAAAAATCTCAAAAATACGTGCAGAAAAAGAAACTGTGCTGCCGCGGATGCCTCGCATAGTCGCATCTTCCGGAGCTTTCATTCCTCCTCCCGATACGAATCGCCGGCCCAGCGCGAACCGATCCAGACGCGAATTGGTGAGAAGCCAAGGAAAAGAAAAATCCGGAGCGCCACGTACCCCTTTCTCCTTCCTCCCTCCCGCAGCTGCGAATCTCCTCCGGCGCTGCCTCCTTCCTGGGATCAATCGCATCTATTGCGAACGACCAGCCATGGTAAAGCGCCCCTCCCCTCCCCCCTCCCCCGATCGATTCTTTCTCTGTTCACGCTGCGCACCTACGTGAGTTCGTTGCTGGTAATTAAGATCGATAGGTAACTTGTTGGCGCTAATTGGGGCCGAGATCTCCAGGACTCAGGAAGGGCAGGTTGTTAGTTGGTCTGTCTAGTAGGATTTGTGTGTCTGTTTATCTGACGCGAGGACGCTGTTACCACTAAATTCACATGAGAAATGGATTGCTGGATAGGGGTTTCAGGGAGTAGTACGCAGTCTCACGGGATCTATCTTTACAACCACGGTCCACGGATGACCTCCGTTTTACATTACCATGGTTGATGACAGATTTTACATGGAGCAACATATCCCATACACCCACCCTTTGTGGTGTACTTATGAACTAGTCCTTTGATTTGGGCATCAAGGAGGGCACTAACCAATCCCATTGGATGCCTTGGATTTTTTTTCTTCCAAAAAGGAGGTCAAACCCCTGGCCTTTGCATCATACGATGCACACAGCATCTCTAGTGAAACAATGTATCGGACATCCAAAGTTGTACAAGGAGATATAGCAAGGCCCAAACACAACCGGTCAATAACGAGATTACATCACTCTACGCATAACCTATTACTGGACCTCAATCCAAACCAGTTGAATGTATCCCATGCTAATATCTCTCAACATTTGCACCCAAAGGCCATAGGCGCCTGATTTTCTGCATGTTGGAGAGAGCACCACATATGATGGATTTATTCTGTAGCTCGGAAGATAACCTGCAAATATTTTGGAAGTTTTGATCTGTTAAAGACACAAATCATTACACAATCCCAAATTGCCCACAATAAGGCACACACTCCCACATGGATTTGTGCCTTAAATTTTGGATGAACACTGGCCAACTAGTCTCTGAACAATTTGGTATGCTAGTAGACACAGACAAAACATGATACTTTGGATGTAAACCGCAAATGTGTATAGGCACATGTTTTGAGAATATATATGTGCCATAATATCTAGGAACATATTAAGAGTTCCAATCTTCTAAGGATTTGGTATTATAAAATTCTCATTTTGAATCCAAGCAACTATTATGAGAAACTGCCATTTTTGTTTTCCTTCTATGATTAGCATTGTTCTGAATATCGGCCAGTTAATCGGCATCTAGGTCAGTTAATCGCTACTCGGTGGGTCACCGAATATCTGATTAACTGATTTATCGGCAATTTGCGTATTTATCCCTACTCGGGACCCGACCGTTATGGTACCAGTTACCGATCTCCTAAACATTGATTAGAACTTTATTTTCTTCTATTTTCATGATGTTGGCATGCTTGTCCGAGCTGGTTTCCCAGTTATCGTTGTACAGTTCCTTGGAGAGTCTACCCAACGATGTTATGATCAGGGGTGGAGCTATGTTGGGCCAAACTGGGCCTTGGCCCACCCAGCACAGCTGAAAATAAGGAAGGATGATAGAGAAACTGGGCCAGGAAAACAAGTGATATGTGTAATTTCTTATCCTGGCCCACCTTGGCCCGCCCAACATTCAGCCTGAAGCTCCGCCACTGGTTATGATGATGTCATCACTCGCAACCTGGTAGGCTGCAAAGCAACTGCCAACATATCTTCTTTCTCACCACACATTTTGATTTTGCTAATGGTTCAAATGTGTCGAGGTCAACAATTTCTCAGAAATATGTTATCTTGCCACATCACACCAGATCCACAACTCTTCAATGTTGATGACATCTTGAACCCCTCTTAACACTACTTCATCTTCCAATCTGTGATCATTTTTGCATTGAGTTCAGTCTATTGGTTCCTATTGTTCTTAATTTGTGCCATACTTGCATTGTTGCACCGTAGTCCCCTGAATCTATGTGACCAACCAGTATATCTTACTCTGATATTCTCTATTGTTGTAACTTGTAAGGAGTGCTTGCTTTTTATTTAGAGTGTAGATTTTTCGTATCATAGTAATGACAAGGTTGCCTGTACTTTTCACCAATGAATAGTACTGTGTATCAGTTTTCTCACGAATAGTATTTCTGAAATTAAAACCAATAAGAGATGACTGAGCAACTATACCCCTGAACACAGTTATAATCTGGATGCACCGAAATAATTAAGCAGTGCAGATCTTTCTCATTTTACTCCGACTGATGGGATAATTTATGGCGTCTTAGAGCAAATGTGATGGTCCTTTTAACTCGTGTTAATAGTATATTACTCATTTATATGAAATCAATATAGGTCATGCATAATTGCTCCGAAAAGGTTGGCACGGCAGATGTATTCTTGTTTCTGTGATTCGGCAATTGAAACAACTTCGAATTAATTAGCAAGTGTGTGGTGCTGACGTAGTTACACCTCAGTTTCTGCGCTTGTTTATCTGATTTAATTTTGGGCCTATAGTGCAGTATCATATTCACCAAAACTTAATTTCACCAGGGGCATATTGTTGATTTACTGTTGGGTAGATTCTGGATCTCTACGATCTGACACTCAGGCATATTGTCGAAATGCATGAGACACTCATTTACATGTAGTTTCTTGTAATTTCAGGCCGGGAAGCTAATTGCAAACCTTATTGTCATGGGCTCTGGGATTATAGGAAGAGCTATGCTTCAGGCATACCGAAAAGCACTTGAAAGTAAGTTCCTTATGATCTTTGTTCTAACCCACACCTAAAGATGTCTTTACCTCCTTGTCCTGGACATAAAAGGATGGGAGCTTGATGAAAAACTACAGAATTTTGTAGTCAATGGTCACTAATCTGGAACTTTGCTGAAAACAAGTGAAATGAGATGGCAATTTTGTGTTATGCTTGTAACTTATCAGGTTCATAAAATAAAATATTTGTCGTAACAATCTTATTTAGTTTCAGTTGTTTTAGCATTTCTGAAGTAAGATAGAAATGTTGGCATTCGGGTTGCAGCTTTTGGTGTGTTATAGCTTATCCTAGCTTTTCATCCTTTTGACGTAGTATTACTACTTCTGTTCGTTTATAGATGATTGCAACTATGTTTTTAAGGCGGTAAGGCGAGGCAAGGCGCTGGGGGGGGGGGGGGGGGGCCACACAGCCAAAGCGCTAAGGCATAAGGCAAGGCGACGCCTTAGAGAGTTCTAAGAAGTAGCATTGAGCAAAATTTGGTAGGCAACTGCAGGAAAGATAATGGTTGCTTGCTGTTGCCTGCTGTCCTGAGAGGAGCAGCTGCAGGAGAGGAGGGGGAGGAGGAACTGCAGGAGAGGAGGGGGAGGAGGATCTGCCGGAGAGGAGGAGGGGGAGAAGCTGCTGGAGAAGGGGGAGAAGCTCAGATCCAGCTGCCAGAGGTGGGGGTGGGGGAAAACTGAAACTAGTTAGAGCTCTCTCCCCCCCCTGCTAGTAACTGTTGGCGCCTAGACTCTGTTTCCCGCCCTTTTCTTCCCGCCCAGAGATCTGTTTCCCGCCTGAACTCCCAGCCCTGTCTAAGGCGTCTTCATTTGCCTAAGGCGGGAAGAATGGCGCCTAGGCGGACGCCTTGGACGCCTTATGGACTAAGGCAGACGCCTTAGGCATGCACGTAAGGCAAGGCCGACGCCTTGTGACCTGGGGGCGCCCTGACGCCTAGGCGTCGCCTAAGCGACGCCTTAGGAACGCCTTAAAAACATAGGATTGCATTGGGGATGCAGCTTTTGGTGGATTACCACTACAAGTTTAGCCTTATAAAAACAAGTTTAAACATTCAGGGCTTATATTGAACTTAGGTTATCTGCAGACTGCATAAAATTAAAATAGTAGGCTTGTTATGCTATCGAACTCATGGTGTACATAAATTTGGCAACGAAAAGTATATTCTTTGTTTTACCAAAAAGAATGGGATTATCTTGATAGCTTTTTATTGCCTAGTGTTCACATGCAATACACCAAACCTTTGATTTACAAAAGATACGATTATAAGTCTGCTTAGAATTTACTCAAGACAGACCTAAGATTCGTTTAGAGTAAAAAATTATACGTAAGATATCATGTGTTTATCAGTGTGTCATAATAACAGTATAGATATTTCACAATAAAAGACAGTACAGATAGGTGCTTTCAGCCTGTGTCTTTTGAACATAATATATATCCTGCTATAATGAGTCTGTACAAGATGGTTATTACCTGCCAAACTCTGTTCTGTGACTATTTTATCCGTAAAGGGTTAGGAAATTTATTATACATATGCACCTCCTTATTGTTATTTTTTTAGATCACCTCCTTACGTAGATTGCTCCATTATTCTGCTAGATGCAAATAAAACTGGTGTGGCCCATGAAGCAATCAACAATATCCGTAGGGCCAGCAAGACAATGACCGAGCAAGAAGCGAGGCAGATATTGGGTGTGACTGAGCAGTCGACATGGGAAGAGATTGCACAGGTCTTCTCTTATCTTCACTTGTCTCCTCGCTATTCGCATGTGCAGTGCTGACTACAACCTCTTATCAACCATGTTGAATGCAGCGGTATGACAAGCTATTCGAGAGAAATGCGACATCTGGGAGCTTTTACCTCCAATCCAAGGTTCACCGGGCCAAGGAGTTCCTAGAAAACGTGTACCAAAAGAACAAGCAAGATGGAACTCCGACCTGAAATTCGCATCTTTAGAATCCACTGCCTAGACACTGTTACTATACTCCCTTTGTAACAAAAAAAACGTCTTATATTTTGATACAGAGGGAGTATATTCTTTCCTCCCTCCTGAGAATGTACATACCAACAATGGTTGCTGTTGTTGTATCATCAATAAAAATTGAGCACAGCGACAGTGAGCTCTTTAGAGAACTAATTGTAAGCCATCACTGAATTCTCGTATGGCATTCAGTATGAAATTTTGCTGTTTCCATTTGATGATTCCATGAGCCGTAGCAGCCGTGCTCTTGCACTATTGGTCCATTCAGTGACATCTTCATTCATGTGAAAATGGAACCATTTCTTCTCATGGTCGGGATATTTTTCCGTCAGGGGCCTGGAATGCAAATTCGTTTTGAAAACTGCAATATGTGTTGTCTGTTGTGCCGATGGTCTGGTGTTAGGCCTTCGGGTTAGGCTGCCGAACAGAGCATATTGTACCCATTTTTGGTCAATGAGCTTCAGAATTCTGTACAACAGCAAACCAGTCAGCAGGCACTGTCTCTCGCCGATCCAAGATTTAGACGTGCCAATGGCCTGAATTTTTAAACGTGTTGAGCAGGTTGAGCTCGTGTAGATCTGTACTAATAAGAGTTGAGGTGAACAATCCGAGCGATGAGCAAATGGACGGTGGATGCTTTGAATGGGCATGACATATTTTCCATCGGCAACGTGTTTTTTTTTTTTTGCAAGATTCCGATACAAAGTACCTCAAATATAATGAAAAGGGTATGCCTAGGAGTTATGTCACATCTAAGCTGATGCCAACTCTGTTTGTAATAAAAAGTGTTGAACGGGCGGTACCTCCGAGATGTGCACACGTCTCGATGACGTCTTCGCCTTCTTGATCCAGCAAGGGACGATGGAGAGGTAGATAGGATCTAGGCTAGCACCATGATGTGGTGGTGGTGGTGGTGGTGGGAGCGGAACTGCAGCATGGATTTGCCAAGCGCTACGCGAAGGAGATGGGAGAGGTAACGACCAGGCAAAGGGGTGAGCCTCCCCCTTGCGCCCCACCTTATATAGGGGTGTGGGAGGGGGCGGATGCCCCCCCCTCCGAGCCAGGGGGCAGATGCCCCCTCCAAGCCGGGGTGTGGATGCTTCCCCCAGGTCGCATGGACCTGGTGGGGTGCGGCCACCTTGCACCAAGTAGGCCTAGGGCGCTTACTAAGGGTCCATGTGGCCCTCTGGGCAGGTGGGCCCCTTTGGTGACCCCCGGAACCCTTCGGGACCTCCGTTACACTGCCGGCAATTCCCCAAATTTTTTCGGTACTCCAAATATCACTTCCCATATATAAATCTTTATCACCGGACTATTTCAGAGCTCCTCGCGATGTCCCGGATCGCATCCGAGACTCCAAACTAATTTCGGACTCACCATATGAATATCCCAATACTACGCTAGCTTTACCGAACGTTAAGTGTGTGACCCTACGGGTTGGAGAACATGCAGACATGAACGAGATCATCTCTGATCAATAATTAGTAGTGGGACCTGGATGCCCATATTGACTCCCACTATTCAATGAAGATCTTTATCGGTTTGAACCACAATATTGAGGATTCAGTTAATCTCATATGCAATTCTCATTGTCCGGCGATATGTTACTGGTCCAAGATTTGATCGTCGGTATCCCCATACCTAGTTCAATCTTATTACCAGCAAGTCTCTTTACATGTTCCGTAATACTCAATCTGATCCTTTTTAGTCCGCATATAAGTTTTGTCTGAAGTCAACGTATCTCTACTTTGACCAAACTTATAGAAAAAAGATCAACATTCACAATGCCAAATCAACATTGTTAGATTCATTATGATATTTTTTAATATAAATTTGGTCAAACTTTGTAAAGTTTGACTTGACACAAATCTAATACGCGGAGTAAAAAGGACCGGAGGGAGTAAAAGATCCCCGTGACTAAACACATTAGTCACATGCTTGCAAGCTATTCATGATGTTGTATTACCGAGAGGGCCGAGAGATATCTCTCTGTCACATGGAGCGACAAATCCCAGTCTCGATTCATGCCATCCAACAAACACTTTCCGAGATACCTGTAGAGCACCTTTATGATCGCTCAGTTACAAAGTGACGTTTGATAACCCATAAAGTATTTCTCCGGCATTCGGGAGTTGCATGATCTCATAGTCTAAGGAACAGATACTTGACATGAAGAAAGTTGTAGCAAATAAACCAAGTGATCTGATGCTAAGCTTACAGTTAGGTTTGTCCATCACATCATTCTCCTAATAATGTGATCCCGTTATCAAATGACAACTCATGTCTATTGTTAGGAAACCTTAATTATGTTTGATCAACGAGCCAGTTTAGTAGAGGCTTACTAAAGACATGATATTCGTTTATGTATCTACACATGTATTTTAGTTTTCGGTCAATACAATTATAGCATGGATAATAAATATTTATCATGAACAAAGGAATATGATAATAACATCTTTATTATTGCCTTTAGGCATATTTTCAACATTCCCTCACTTACACTAGAGTCAATAATCTATTTTACATCGTAATGAATCTAACACCCATAGAGTTTTGGTGCTGATCATGTTTTGCTCGTGGAAGAGGTTTAGTCAATGGCTCTAGCACATTCAGATCCATCTAAATTTTGCAAAGCTCTATGTCTCCTTCCTTGATGTAATCAACAATGGAGTTGAAATGATGTTTGATATGCTTGGTCTTCTGGTGAAACCTGGGCTCCTTGAAATGGCAATGACGCCAGTGTTGTCACAATAGATAGTCATGGGATCCAATGCACTAGGGACCACTCCTAAATTGGACATGAATTCCTTCATCTAGACTCCTTCATGCGCCCCTTCCGAAGCAACTATATATTCCGTCTCACATGTAGATGCTGCTACCACACTCTGCTTGGAGCTACTCTAACTGACTGCTCCACCATTCAAAATAAATACGTATCCGGTTTGAGACTTAAAGTCATCCGAACCAGTGTCGAAGCTAGCATCGACGTAACAGTTTACGACGAGCTCTTTATCACCTTCATAAACGAGAAACATTTCCTTAGTCCTCTTTAGATACTTGAGGATATTTTTGAACGCCGCCCACCGGTCCACTCCTGGATCACTCTGGTACCTCCCAACCAAACTTATGGCAAGTCACACATCAGTCAGGTACACAACATGTCATACATGATAGAGCCTATGGCTGAGGATAGGGGGCGACTTTCATCCTTTCTCTTTCTTCTGGTGTGGTCGGGCTTTGAGTCTTACTCAACTTCACACCTTGCAACATATGCAAGAATCCCCTTCTTTGACTGGTCCATTTTAAACTTCTTCAAAACTTTGTCAAGGTATGTGCTTTGTGAAAGTCCTATCAGACGTCTTGATCTATCTCTAGAGATCTTGATGCCCAATATGTAAGCACCTTCACCGAGGTCTTTCTTAGAAAACTACTGTTTAAATAAATCTTTATGTTTTCCAGAAGTTCTATATCATTTCCAATCAATAATATGTCATGCACAAGCAATATTAGAAATGCTACAGAGCTCCCATCACTTTCTTGTAAATACAAACTTTTCCATAGGCTTGGATTATCAAAGACTTTGATCACCTCATCAAAGTGAATATTCCAACTCCGAGATGCTTGCACTAGTCCATAAATGGATCGCCAGAGCTTGCATACCTTATTAGCATTCTTAGGATCGACAAAGCCTTCTGGTTGCATCATATACAACTCTTCCTTAAGGAAACCATTAAGGAACGTAGTTTTGACGTCCTTCTACCAGATTTCATAATCGAAAAATGCAGCAATTGCTAACATAATCCTAACAGACTTCAGCATCGCTATAGGTGAGAAAGTCTCATCGTAGTCAACCCCTTGAATTTTGTCTAAAAACCCTTGCAACAATTCGAGCCTTATAGACGGTGACATTACCATTAGCGCCCATCTTCTTCTAAAAGATACATTTGTGCTTAATGGCCTTTCGGTCATCGGGTAAGTCCACCAAAGTCCATAATTGGTTTTCATACATAGATCCTATCTCGAATTTCACGGCCTCTAGCCATTTGTCTGAATTTGGGCTCATCATTGCTTCTTCATAGTTCGTAGGTTCATCGT
Organism: Aegilops bicornis; assembly: GCA_021605145.1. Taxonomy (NCBI): domain Eukaryota; kingdom Viridiplantae; phylum Streptophyta; class Magnoliopsida; order Poales; family Poaceae; genus Aegilops; species Aegilops bicornis. Next base: position 306,901,605 of record CM038669.1, read on the forward strand.
TGTCCAACAACATGACTTCCAGGACAAGATTATCATACCATTCAGGGGCGGTACATGTTCTGGTCGACCTACGAAGTTCAGTAATAGCTTGATTTGAAGTTTCATGATCTTTATCATTAGCTTCCTCTCTAGTTGGTGAAGACACCACAAGAACATCTTTCTATGTTGCGATAATTTCTAATTTGAGAGAAGGTACGATTACCTCATGAAGCTCTACTTTCCTCTTACCCACTTCTTTCGAGAGAAACTCATTGTATACAAAGGATACATTCTTGACAACAAAGATCTTGCCGTTGGATCTGCGATAGAAGGCATACACAATGATCTCTTTAGGATACTCTATAAAGACGCATTTCTCCGCTTTGGGTTTGAGCTTATCAGCCTAAAGCCTCTTGACATAAGCATCGCATCCCCAAACTTTAAGAAACGACAATTTATATTTCTTGTCAAACCACAATTCATAAGTTGTCGTCTCAACCGATCTAGACGGTGTGCTATTTAAAGTGAATGCGGCTGTCTATAATGCATAAACCCAAAATGATAGTGGCAAATCGGTAATAGACATTATAGAACACACCATATCTATAGAGTACGATTAAAGCCGGACACACCATTACGATATGGTGTTCCAGATGGCGTACTTGTGAAACAATTTCCTATTGTCTTAAATGCATACCAAATTCGTAACTCAAATATTCAACTCCACGACCATATCATAAAATTTTGATTTTATCTTCTTGTTACGATTATTCTCTACTTACTCTGAAACTTCTTAAACTTTTCAAATTGTTTCAGACTTGTGTTTCATTAAATAAATATATCGGTTCAATCTCTTAAAGACGCTCATAGGATAAGGTGTGTGTGCGTTCATAGGATGAGTGTATGTGTGTATGTAGAGGCGCCTGTCCTGTGTTTTAAAAACCTGTACCCTCCTACTCTACACCTTTATTTGAATCAATAAGTTAATGCCGGGCACATTTCTTCCACGGACCCAAATTCCTAGAACCCAGAGAATAGCCGTGCGTGGGATGCGTGTACCAATGGCGGGCCCCACTTCTAGGCTGAGGGCGTCGGAGGCGAAGCGACGAGCCGACGATGATTGTGACGGCGGGGCGGGCGGGCGCCTGAGTTGTTCACCACCTACCCTCCCCCGTCTCTCGAAGACTTTCCACCCAACTGATCACATCAACAGCAACAGCTAGGCACAGCCCACGAACAAACTGCCGTTGAGAAGACCAACCATTTCTTCCTCCCCGGAGACACGAGGAGAACCTCGACGACTCCTCTCCCTCCCCTCCCCACCTCAGTCCCGGACTCCCGATCGGAAATTCTCGGCGGAGGCGCTGCATCTTCCTTGGCGGAGGATCTCGGCGACCGGCGGAGAACGTGGACCGGCATCACACCCACTGATCGAGCAAGAGCCGAGAGGTACGTACGTGCGTCTGTTCGTTTCTCCGGGTGGTTTTCCAATCTCATCTGCTGCGACGCCGCCTATGGTAGCAATACGGCGTAGCTGCTTACGATCGATCCAGGGGAAGGCACTCTCTGTTCTTTCGTCGATTGCAGCCAAGTTATCAGCTGGCCGTCTGGGCAGCGCCGATCAGTCGGCCCGTAGGCCGCGGCGGTGCTGCTTCTCCGCAGAATCCGCGACGTGTTTGCCGGCACTACTACAGCACTGCTACGTACGCCGCTAGATTACTGGACGAGTAGAGCCAGCGCCGCCGCCTGCTACGGACGGGACGCGTACTTTTCGTCTGGCCTCCTCGCCGGCGCCGTGCGTGCTCGAGTGTACGCCACGAACCAACTGCGCCCTGGCACGTGGCGCCCATCGGTGGCTGGCGTGGCGGCGCGCTGAACTGGCCTCCCCATTTGTCCTACTAGTATGAGCCCAATTGTTGGCAGGTGTCGCCGTCCGTCCGTCCGGGCGGAAATATCTCCGCCTGTTTCTACTTCTTCCGGGTGACAAGGAGAGGATAGTGTACGTTCAACTCTAATTGCCTTCTTCTCGGAGCAAATGGCGCGACCGGATTTATTGCTCGCGCTTTGTTTCACCTCGTATAACTATAGCATCGGATCCCAAGTTCTACCACATCCGATCTGGAGATTGTACTGCCTGCCTCTCTCTGCTAAGGTTTGACTTGCACATACATTAACTAAACGTGGTTAAGGAACTTGCCTCATCTCCCCGGGATAAAAGCCGGTACACTTCAATTCAGATTCAAACTTTGTATAGTACACCCTCTGTAAAGTAATATAAGAGCGTTTAGTTCATTACTTTAATGATCTAAATGCTTTTATATTAGTTTACAGAACCGATCTAAAAAATCTCATATTAGTTTACAGAGGGAAGTCCAGCAATACACACTTTCTATTGGAGTAGTACGTTTGTGTAATACAAATAATTATAGGTTTTATTCGCCGGTTCAACTATTTCATTTGCATATCAACACCTTAATTCCGGACGACAAAGGTTTATGATTATTGACAACATTTCATGGAGTAACGTTCAAATTCCAGTTTCCATGCCAAGTCAAACCAAGGAGTACTCAGTGAGCTGTCACACACGTGGTGACTGGTGGCAAGTGAGTATTCAGACGTATAGGAGGAGCATCATCCGTAGCATCTTCCGGTACTCGATGTGCCTAACAGTCCATTCTATGCTCTGATGTGACCTCCCAACGAATGCGCAGACCAGTCATCAGTACTACGAAACACTAGAATTGACACTTCAAAGCTACCTTTGCCTTGTCCCAGTTGTGTACCACTCGCCCATGCCACTGTCTGTTGTAGTGTTGCTGATAACTGTTGTGTGGCAGCACTCGCAGAATGCTTATTATACAGATGAAGCCAGGTGAAACTTTAATTTGTTTTACTGCTTGAACGTGGCAATGATTTTCTACGGTGCCCATGTCAACGCTTCGTTTCCTTAGGCGAACTCACGTGGTTCCCTGACACGGATAACCGTACTATAAAAAATTTGTCAACTTAACCATCTTCTGCTCGCTCCTACTCCAGGGAGTATATGATATAGCTTGTGATTCACCAACTGGGCCTTGATCTACCACCAGGGACAGGGACAGGGAGGAAGCGGCTCAGAAGACGAAGAGGAGATGTCGTCCGACGGCGGGGGCTCCCAGATGGGCGTCGCCGGCGCGCTGGGCCTCTCGGTCACGTCGTCAGTAGCCATTGTTATTTGCAACAAGTACCTCATGAGCACCCTCCAGTTCTACTTCGGTTAGTACAACTTTCAGGGTTTCAGACTCGGTGCTGCTGCTGCTGCTGCTGTTTACTGCGTCCGACAACACTTTTGTCATCAAGTGCACACAAAGGACATTTCGATCTTTGAACTTTCTGATCTGTGTGTGCTTGAAATTTGGATATGCAGCGACGACACTGACGAGCTGGCACTTGCTGGTGACCTTCTGCACGCTTCACATAGCGCAGCGCCTGCGCTTCTTCGAGCCAAAGCCAATCGACGCGCAGACTGTCATCTCCTTTGGGTTTCTCAATGGAATCTCCATTGGCCTCCTCAACCTTTGCCTTGGCTTCAACTCAGTTGGCTTCTACCAGGCAAGCAAGCCACCCAAACTGCTGATGATAGCTCATACCATTTCGTTTGTTTTCTTACTCGTGGATTTGCTATGATTGTCTTGCTGCAGATGACCAAGCTGGCTATTATACCGTTCACCATGCTCTTGGAGACCATCTTTCTGAGCAAGAAGTTCAGGTGATTCTCAGATTCCTTCTCGCATTAGGCTTTTTCCTGATCATCTTGTAACAAGTTCAGCCATTCTCATGCTCCACAATCATTAACCGTGCAGCCAGAGCATCAAGGCCTCTCTCATGGTCCTCCTCCTGGGAGTTGGCATCGCATCGGTCACCGATCTCCAGCTCAATCTCCTCGGCTCCATCATCGCAGTGCTCACCATCGCTGCGACCTGTGTCTGCCAGATTGTATCCTTCTGCTCTGCCCCTCCATGAAACTCAAGCTATCTAAGCTAGCTGTTAGCCTGTTACACATTTGCAGTTGCACCCTGAATATTCGTGTTCATGCCATCTTCCTTGACCTTGAACAAAGCTGACCAACCAAATCCAGAGGAGGCTCAAGGTGTCTTCCACTCAGCTACTGTACCAGTCCTCCCTGTACCAATCCGCCGTGCTGCTCATCACCGGCCCCTTCGTAGACAAGCTCCTGACAAAGAAGGACGTCTTCGCGTTCGAGTACACATTCGAAGTCGTGGTACGTACTATATGTGCAGCAGCAGCAATAACTGAACTTGTTGATGTGAAAGCTGAATAAATTTGAGCTGCGCTGAACCAACTTTCTGGGCGCAGGTGTTCATCCTGATGTCGTGCGGGATCGCGGTGAGCGTCAACTTCAGCACCTTCCTGGTGATCGGCACGACATCGCCAGTGACGTACCAGGTGTTGGGCCACCTCAAGACGTGCCTCATCCTCTCCTTCGGCTACATCCTCCTCAAAGACCCCTTCACGCTCCGCAACCTCGCCGGCATCCTCATTGCCATCTTCGGCATGGGCCTCTACTCCTCCTTCTCCGTCTCCGAGAGCAGGAAGAAGACCGAGGGCGCCACGTTGCCCGTCAACACCCAGGTCCGTACTTTTCCTGATACGTTTGTATCTGAATCTGGAATGGCGTATGACAAGGTTTTAACTGGCGTGCGCCCTTGCAGATGAGCGAGAAGGATTCGGCGCCGCTCCTTGGCACGAAAACCTCGCCGTGGCAGGAGAGCAACGGGGTGGAGAACTTTGACGACGTGCCACGCACCGCGAAGAGCGCGTTTAGCCGGCAGCTGAACCCGTAGCTTAGGATGGATATGCTTTGGTAAGTTGGTATAGCAGCATCGGTATCTATTCTTTCCCCTTTGGGGTTTCTCCTACAATGATGAGAATTGCTCGATGATGAAAGTAATGGTGGTATTGTAAGGTGGTTCTAGGACCTAAAAAGTTCTGGAAGTAATGTAGGACCGCAAGTGCCAACTTCTCCTACAATGGTTGTATGGCAGGGATATCGCAGAAATTGCACCAGAAATTTTCCGGAAGTTCTGCAAAAGGTGCAATTTATTATGACAATTCTCTCGTTTACAAACGCGGAAACAGCGAATGTCAATCTTTTTTTCCAGAGAAAACGCAAGGCTTGTCCTCGATACATTGATAGGAAGAATAGAGTTATAGTTGCACAAGCTTAGAGCATCTCCAGCCGTTGCCCCCAGGCCGTGATTTTACGCGCCCCTTGGGGCGAGCTAAAAAATCGCACGGAGCGGCGGGTTCTGGCCGCTTCCAGATCGCCCTCCAGACGCGGGTTTTTATTTTGAAAAAAAATAAATTCGGCAAAGTTCGGCTAAATTCAGAAAACTTGACATAATATTCAACATGTTTGGTGTTACATAAGTTATTTTAAAAAAACCAACTACGGGGCGAAGAAGTCACTGAGCGTGGCGAAGTCGCCTACATCCTCGTCGTCATCGTCGGCCTTCTCCTGATGGCGCGGCCGCCCCTGCCCGGCGTCTCCATGGCAGACCGGTGACGGCGGCACGTCGTCGTCGTCGCTGTCGTCGAGGACGACCACGCCTCCTTCGTCCCGGCCACGGTGCCGAGCTTTGAAGTGCTCAAAGGCGAGGAGCTGGCGCTGCAGCTCCGTCTGCGCGCCCACTTCAGGGCCGCCGCGTCGTCGAGCTCCTCCTCCTGGACGCCGCCGGCGAGCCCGGGCTCCGTCTTTGGCTTGTCGTAGCGCGGAGGAGCCGAGGAGGGGGCGCGCCTGCCACCCTCGTTGATGACGATGCCGGCGCTGCGGGTGCGCCGGCCGAGCGGCGTCTCCGCGGCGGGCTCGGCCTTGACGCGGAACAGCGCCGGCGAGCCGGAAGAGTGGGAGGAGGAGCGGGAGGACGACTGAGAGGAGGAAGAGGAGGAGGAGCCGAACCTCCTGGGCGCCCATGCCCCGACGCTCTGGCGGAGGGGCGGGACTGGCACGGCCGCCGCGGCAGGGTATGCGAGCGGCGGGTCATTGCCGCCCTTGACGTACGCCAGCACCTCGTGGAGTGTGCGGCCGGGGACGCCCCACCAGACGACGCGGCCGTCGCTGTTCTTGATGCCGCCCACCACCGGCGCCCCGTTGGTGGACGCCAGCCGCTGCGCCTGCCGACGCTAGAAGTAGTCCGCCCACGCCGCACGGTTGTCGGCGGCGTGCTGGCGGAGGGCGCGCTGCTCGTCGGCGAGGCCGAGGTCGATATACCAAAATGGGCGAGCTCGCGGCCAAGGACGACGCGGTGGAGGAGCTCAGTCCTCGTCGGAGCTGACGAGGTCGATGAACTTCTCCCTCACTCCTCGCGGATGCGCCCCACTCGTCGTCCTTGTCCTTTGCGGCAAGGTTGGCCGCGACCGCCTGCTTGAGGATGAGGTCTTTGAGCTCCTCGTCGTGGGGCCGACGCTCCGCCTCCTCGCGCAAGCTCCGTTCGGCAATGGCGGCCGCGACCGCGCCGACATCGGCCACGAAATCTTCAGGCCCGACGACCCTCGTGCTCGATCTCCTCCGGCTCCTGCTGACGGCGACGACCTCGATCTCCTCCGGCTCCTCCGACCACTCCCTCTTCACGGGGAGAAGCCTCACGCCGAAAGAGGAAGAGCTCGCGGCGTGGGAAGATCTCGCGGCGAAGGACGAGCCAGGGGCCGAGGAGGGCGTACGCCCGTGCCGACGGTCGTACTCCTCCGTCTCGCGAAGGAGGAAGCTCGGCGGTGGCTCGAGGCCCTTGTTCTTCCACTTCCTTGCCACACACTTCCTTGCGCCGTCCGAGCGGACACGCCGCTCGCACTCGGGGTCGCCGCCCCAGCCGAAGCTGCTACCAGAGTTGCGGTTGGAGCTCCACATGCGGCCCCACATGGCGGTTAGAGACGGAAGGGGGCTCACCGGCGGTGAGAAATGTGAGGGGGGAGTGGGGAATTGCGGCGAGACGCGGCGATGGGGGGATAGGGTTTCGACCAGCATCTGCCCCGCGAACCCGTAGATATACTGCTTCAGGGGGCGGTTTGCGGGTTGCGGTAAAAATATTTACGGGCCGGACGAGTATACGGGCTCTGTTCTGGCCAGAAAATTGGCCCGAGCCCGTATACTCGCCGGAATTTTGCGGGTTTGCGACATATACAGTGTCTGCTAGAGTTGCTCTAATGCCCATATACGTGTATGGTAAGAGCATCTATGGCCAGCAAATCCGACCCTCCAAAAGTCCGCGGACGCGACCGGGCACGTTCGTGAACAGTTACCGGTCACGCCTCAAATATTTAATTCTACAACCGGACACCTCAAATTCATATAACATAAACCGATGTTTAAGCGGAGCTCGTCCGGCGGACGGCTGCACTCCCAGAGTGTTGGTCCCGTCGCCGACAAGGTATAGTAGGGCATGGGACACGAGCCGGCTCACGGGACTCAAGGTGCCGCCATCTCTCATGCCTTACTCTTCCTCGCCGAAGCCCGCAACCCGAACGATGCTGGTGGACGTCAGATCGATGATGGATCCGTCCTAGGACGAGCCGGCAACATCCACCACTATCGTCTTAAATAAAACTAGGATGGTGACAACCTGGTGCATTGGGCCTAAACCAAACTGGGCTGTACGCCTTTCTTGGACAGGAAAGAAGGCTTAAGAAGGCTTTTGAAGGCTCCACGATATCCGGCGGACTTTGGCCTGTGACAATAAGAGTGGCTCGAGACATAACGACGAATGGACTCTCATGATTACTTTGCGGGATCCTCCCGGGAGCATGCGTCAACATGTATGTAAAGAGAAGACCTCGATCTCGGGGAAGATGAGAGGCAACCCATGCCCGAAGGACGGCTACCAGCTCAAGATGGCAGGTTGTGGGTGTACGATCGGTCCTCGGGCGTAAGCTCCGGTAGGATCCGTGTGGACAAATTCATCCGCAACGGCCGCAGTAAGATTCGTCTGCTGTCTACACTGCACTTTCTGATGGCAATACCTCTCTGTCATCCGGCATTATCTTGAAGGAGGAGGAAGGTAAGTACCCAGGGGGTAACACACTGCCCCGGGAGGTCGTCATCATCACTCATACAAGCATGCCATGAGCGACCATGCCACCAGGGTACAAGCTATGATAGCCTATTTCAATGCATATTCAACCAATTGGAGCCTCCAGCAGGTCCTCTATAACAGACACATTGTAGCTCTCTACCATTGCAATAAGAAACAAGGTAAGAGTAGGGTATTACATCAAGAATGTGGCCCGAACCTGGGTACTTCTTTGTCTTCATCTATAGTTCATCCCACCATCGTTCATCATAACTTAGGACTGTTAGACGTGTTCAGTCCCTGGCTGAACTCTCAAAGGGTTGTGGCTCACAACTCATATGTAGGTTCTTAGAAACCGACATTTGGTGCACCACGTAGGGGACCGAGGTGTTCCTACCAATCCTAATTGGCATCCATCGCCTATCCGAGTGCTCCCTCCGGCCGGCACTCCGATAAGGTGTGAAGCGGGGGATCTCCCCGTTCGCCTGCCCCAATGAAAAGCATCGTCAGTCGGCATCGTTCACTCCAAATGACCGCCATGAAAGTAGACTCATAGACGAGCGAGGCACCTCGCCGCCTGACAGACGATCAAGGTGCAAGCTGCGAAGCGCTTTGCCGACTCCTAGCTACTTTGGTGAGTGGGCGAACAAGGGCCACGATGCCACCCCTAGCCAAGGAAGATGATGTTCTGCGCCGGGGCTGCGCCCGCTACGCTCCAACCTCGATGGTGTGGAACACGAACTCGTACTTGGAAGGGCACGCCGGTCCTTGCCGGGCGACCAAGCACTTACATGAATCCATGGTCCAGCCTGCGCCACGGGGAGGCGCGCGCTCATCTCCAAATTGCAAACCTTGCGGTTGCCAAAATACCGTGGGCCAAGGGTGCCAACGTGGCGCAGTAGGCCCGTTGGTCCCATGATCGTGGCAAACCATGGCGAAAGATGTATGGGTCTCCCTGAAGGTGATACAAAGGAGGAGGATAGAGCTAATCCTCTCACACTGGCGAGGAGACGCCCTTCCCGATCTTGGCCTTTCTGATTGAGCAATGCGGGAGATGCCTACCAAAGTCTTGCATCGCTCACCCTGGATTCCCGGCGAAATAAGAAGGCCCCGACACATGGTTCCCCTTGTCGGTGTCAAAACCGGCCGATCTCGGGTAGGGGGGTCCCGAACTGTGCGTCTGAGGATCGAAGGTAACAAGGGACACAGGGAACACGATGTTTACCCAGGTTCGGGCCCTCTTAATGGAGGTAAAACCCTACTTCCTGCTTGATTGTCTTTGATGAGTATAGGGGTTACAAGAGTTGATCTACCTCGAGATCATAATGGCTAAACCCTAGAAGTCTAGCCTATATGAATTCTGATAGCCTCTACGGTCTAAACCCTTCGGTTTATATAGACACTGGAGGGGCCTAGGGTTGTACAGAGTCGGCTTGCAGAAGAAGGAAATTACATATCCGGACGCCAATCTTGCCATCCACACATAGGAGAGTCCTATCCGGACACGGGGAAAGGTCTTCTACCTTGTATCTTCACGGCCCATCAGTCCAGCCCATATCACATAGCCCGGACACCCGAGGACCCCCTAATCCAGGACTCCCTCAGTAGCCCCTGAACCAGTCTTCAATGATGATATGTTCGGCACACAGATTGTCTTCGGCATTGCAAGGCGGGTTCCTCCTCCCGAATACTTCAATGCAATCTTCTAAATAAAAGAACTGTATCCGGCTCTGCATGACAGTCACAACCCTCAACCATGTAGGCAAAATGTTTAATCAAAATAATGTCTCATTAACCGACAACTTTTTTTGAAAACGCCACATTTGGCCTCTTTAACATTTCGAACCGTTTTCCACCTCCCACTTCGCGTTTCGAGGCGCGGCCTCCATTGACACGTCTTGTCAAAACAGAGATCATGTCCGCTTATTGCGGGATCCTCGTCAATACGGTTTTGGGTAATCCAACCGTGTCATTCGCACGACCCCTTGGGAACAGGAGAGTTTTAAGGCTTGAGGGGGGGGGGGGGCGCTTGATATTCATTGCCTATGTAAGTGGATAAAGATCCCTCTTTTCTCCCATGCCTTCTTCCTTCTCCTACTTTCCCATCTTCAAGCTCCAGAGCCCAAGTTTCGATCCTACCCATCGCCGCCAACCTCTCCAGTCATGTCCGGATCTGGCTCGAAGGGCATGTGGCAGGCCTCCTCCGTCACGGAGAAGGACGTAAAGGATCTCCGGAAGGCGGGGTACCTGTCTGCGGACATCGCGCACAGGCTCCCTACCAAGGAGCAAGTCATCCCCACCCCGGAGCGCGGCAAGAGGGTTGTGTTCATCCCTCACTTACTCCGCGGACTAGGGTTTCCCCTTCACCCCTTTGTCCGCGGCCTCATGTTCTATTACGGGCTAGATTTCCATGATCTAGCCCCAAATTCTTTCCTCCGCATCTCGGCATTTATCATTGTGTGCAAGACGCTACTCCGCATCCCCCCACACTTCAGCCTATGTCTAGAAGTCTTCAATGTGAAGCCGAAGGTGGTCGACGGGCAGCATGCGGACTGCGGCGGCGCCATGGTGAGCAAGCTCCCCAACACCACTTGGCCTAAAGGGGCCTTCGTAGAGACCGTCAAGGTGTGGCAGCAGGAGTGGTTTTACATCACCGAACCCTGCGGCGCCAGGTGAGCAGCCAATCCAGAGTTCAGATCCGGACCCCCTACGTGGTTCGTGTTGTGGACCAACAAGGGTCTGGACTGGGGGTCGACCGCGGAAGTGATGACGCTGCAAAAGCGCATGAAAAACATGATAAGTAAGAACACCAGTCTCACTAACGTGATTCAGGTGATGCTCTTCCACCAGATCCTCCCCTGCCAACTCCGGCCTCTCCACATGTGTGAGTTCAATCCGGAGGGTCCACGGACCCTGCAGCGCTTCTTCGGCAGAACACACGAAGAGATCTGGAAGCTGCTCTTCAAGGCCCAGAAGACGTGGCCGAAGAAGACCGAAGACATCGGCCTCGATGATGTATACTACACAACCTTCTTCTTGTAGATGTTGTTGGGCCTCCAAGTGCAGAGGTTTGTAGGACAATAGTAAATTTCCCTCAAGTGGATGACCTAAGGTTTATCAATCCGTGGGAGGCGTAGGATGAAGATGGTCTCTCTCAAACAACCCTGCAACCAAATAACAAAGAGTCTCTTGTGTCCCCAACACACCCAATACAATGGTAAATTGTATAGGTGCACTAGTTCGGCGAAGAGATGGTGATACAAGTGCAATATGGATGGTAGATATAGGTTTTTATTATCTGAAAATATAAAAACAGCAAGGTAACTAATGATAAAAGTGAGCGAAAACGGTATTGCAATGCTAGGAAACAAGGCCTAAGGTTCATACTTTCACTAGTGCAAGTTCTCTCAACAATAATAACATAATTGGATCATATAACTATCCCTCAACATGCAACAAAGAGTCACTCCAAAGTCACTAATAGCGGAGAACAAACGAAGAGATTATGCTAGGGTACGAAACCACCTCAAAGTTATACTTCCTGATCGATCTATTCAAGAGTCCGTAGTAAAATAACACGAAGCTATTCTTTCCGTTTGATCTATCCTAGAGTTCGTACTAGAATAACACCTTAAGACACAAATCAATCAAAACCCTAATGTCACCTAGATACTCCAATGTCACCCCAAGTATCCGTGGGTATGATTATACGATATGCATCACACAATCTCAGATTCATCTATTCAACCAACACAAAGAACTTCAAAGAATGCCCCAAAGTTTCTACCGGAGAGTCAAGACGAAAACGTGTGCCAACCCCTATGCATAGATTCGCAAGGTCACGGAACCCGCAAGTTGATCACCAAAACATACATCAAGTGAATCAATAGAATACCCCATTATCACCATGGGTATCCCACGCAAGACATACATCAAGTGTTCTTAAATCCTTAAAGACTCAATCTGATAAGATAACTTCAAAGGGAAAACTCAATCTATTACAAGGAGATAGAGGGGGAGAAACATCATAAGATCCAACTATAATAGCAAAGCTTGCGATACATCAAGATCGTGCCGAATCAAGAACACGAGAGAGAGAGAGATCAAACACATAGCTACTGGTACATACCCTCAGCCCCGAGGGTGAACTACTCCCTCCTCGTCATGGAGAGCGCCGGGATGATGAAGATGGCCACCGGTGAGGGATTGCCCCTCCGGCAGGGTGCCGGAACGGGGTACCGATTGGTTTTTGGTGGCTACAGAGGCTTGTGGCGGTGGAACTCCTGATCTAGGTTATTTTCTGGAGGTTCCTGTATTTATAGGAATTTTTGGCGTAGGTCTCACGTCAGGGGGGGTCTCCGAGTCGGCCACGAGGTAGGGGGCTCGCCCAGGGGGTAGGGCGCGCCCCCCAACCTTGTGGGTGCCTCGGGACTCTTCTGGCCCATCTCCGATACTCCGTGGGCTTCTTCTGGTCCAAAAATAATCTCCGTGAAATTTCAGGTCAATTGGACTCCGTTTGGTTTTCCTTTTCTACGATACTCAAAAGCGAGGAAAAAGCGAAACCGGCCTTTGGGCTCTAGGTTAATAGGTTAGTCCCGAAAATCATATAAAATAGCATAAAAATGCATATAAAACATCCAAGATTTATAATATAATAGCATGGAACAATAAAAAATTATAGATACGTTGGAGACGTATCTCGACAACGCGAATCCGGCCACTCCGGTAAGTGTGTTATTCGAACATACACTTGGTCCATAAATTCTTAGGCAGAGTTTTCCGTCCCTCTCACAGGGCTAGACAGCTAAAGCGGAGCGGATCAAGTGTCCGACACTGCTACTTGGAGATCCGGCCATGCCCCAGCTTACGAAGATGCTAGTTCCGGCGCCCTAGCAGCCGCCGGAAAAGAAGGCCAAGAAGAAGAGCAAGGAGGCTAAGGGCGGCCTCCGCCGTAAGGGTACTTCGGACGCAGTGTCCAGAGAGACTGAAGCCCTCTCCTCCCACGAGGGAGATGAAGACGAAGAGGAGGAGTAGGCTAAAAGTGACTCTTCCCTCAAGGGGGGGGGGGGAAGAAGAAAAGGGCAGCCTCCGTAGACCCGGAGGAGGGGGTGTCCAAGAGGGGGAAGATAACCCTCTCGGATGGTTCGGATTCGGATGCCGAACCCATCCCCAAGAGGCACCCCAGGGCAAAGCCCCTGGCCGCATCGTAAGTATCAAAGGAAACTTTACAAATATTCGACCCTTTATGTTTTCAATATAACATATTATGCTGTGTGTATTTCAGTCTTGCCCGCGACCTCCCCAATCCATCGATATCTGAGGGGAGCTCGCTGGCGCCAGAGATGGTGGAGAGCGAGATGCCTTCGCAAGCCTCTCCACCAACCACCGTGGATGACACCGAGGTATTGTCCCAAAGGGCCTCTCCGGGCCACGGAGAGGTGAGGGAGGCCGGCCCCCTAACCAGTCCGGCCCCCGGCCGAACACTATTCCGGAGACCCATATGGCTCCGGAATCAAGCGAGCAACCCCCTTTGAAGGAGGGGGGAAAGTCGACTCCAGTGGTGACCTCCACTAATCTGGAGGCGCCGAACGCTCTGGTGGAGGTACTATGACATGCTTCCATCGTGGAGGAGCACCGCACCCTGATGGGTGTGGTGGTTGAGAAGGTTCAGTCCACCAAGAGCGGGCTGAACGAAGCCATCACCAGCTTGCTAACATGCTTCGAGGTATGTGATGTAATACTCTTAGACGCTTTTCATATGAAGGAAATATGCCTGTATAAGATAGTTGCCCTTGAGATTGTGTTCGGATTTAAAAAAAAGGCCGATCAGAGGATCACATAGTATTCAAAAGAGGTGACGTACTTTTCTATTTTATAACAGGCTTCCCTGTTGGCGGCAACCACCCAGGTGGCTGAAGTTTCCGAAGTCAATCGGAAGCTGAAGCTGGCTGATGAGGAGATCGTCTGCATTAACAAGCGGTTCGATGAGGCGCAAGGTATGTTTAAAAGAGCTCTTATATGCCTGAAGTGATATACAAATTCAGAGTTAAGCTCATACACTGCTATGGATATGATTGCAGGTAGCGCGGCCGAGGTTGAGACCCTCAAGAGCGCCCTTGCCCAAGCCAAGGAGCAGGCAAAGGCGAGCAAAGCGGCTGCGGCTTTAAAGGCCGAACAGGTCGCCCGCCGCCAACACGAGGAGAGGGTGGCCGAGGTAGAGCAAGAGCTGAAGGACGCCATCGGCAAGTGCGAGGCCTTGGAGGAGAAGAGTGCGGCCCAGGCGGTCGATCTCGCCAAGGCCCTCCAAGAGGCCAAAGAGGCGCGGACCGAGTCCCGGGCGGCTCGGGAGGAGATCTGGTAGGCCGAATAGATAGTGGCTGGTAAGCCCTTTCTTTTGGAGAGTATATTTGGCAGTCAGAGATATGCCTTGCTCACTCGACCGTGGAGTTCTCCAGACACCTTTGCAGATCTTCTGAAGAGTGCTGCCGACGCCATGCAGTTCTTCCGGGCCTAGGAGGGGAACACAACGGAGAAGATCTTCTGGTCATAGTTCCTGGCGCCGGAGCGTCCGACGCTATTGAACAACCAGATGATGCAACTGGCGAAGCTGCATAGGATGTCCGGCTTGGCCATGAAGGACGTCATAGTCTGGCTTTGGCCAACCGAACTGATTCCTAGCAGCTACTTCGGCCTGGTGAAGCGGCTCGCCGATGCACTGCCCCGAGTTGAAGCTGTAAAGCGCTCAACATGCATAGAGGGTGCGCGGATGGCCTTTGCCTATGTCAAGATGCACTGGGCGAAGATGAAGGCCACCGTCGTGGTGACCGAGGGCCCACCCAAAGGCAAGTACCACCGCAAATCGGAGTGGTATTTTGACGACGTCTTGGAGGGTGCCCGAATAGTAGAGGGCCAATGCTCAAAGGATATCATGTTTGAGTGAATGTAATATATTTATCCAGACTTTGTGTTATGAACCAGGGCCTGTAATATATCTATGCTTTTATCTGAAATTACTTTCCTCCCGTGCGGCCGTTTTTAATTCTTAGAGTTTGCTAGTCGTCGGCTTCAGCCCCCACGTAGATGCTACAGGGGTGTTCGGAATAGCGTACGATCACACTTGAGCCAACGTCTTGGTCCGTAAAGGAGGTGTCTGCGCAGCGAACCAGGCAATCAGACTATGCGGCTTTATCACTTTCACTTAGCCATAGGAGTTTGACGGTGGGACTAGGTACTAGCCCTTGGTGCGTATGCGGCTATCCGAACTGGGATGCCTTAGGCGCGTGACTAGACGAAGGCTCGTCCTTTGTATAATACGGAAGAAATCGCAAGAGATTTATAGCAAGTCGTCGAATCGCCGACCAGCTCTCGCCGTATCATGACAGTCAGTTTTCGTCTTTCTCTACTGAGGTGTTTGACCGGACGAATAAGAAACACAATCGCAGTATTTCTCCCTTTACTACCCTAGCCGAACAAGTGGAACATAAGGTAGTAATCACAGGAGCCGGCAACCCAACAATTGACCAAAGACATGATTCTGAGCTGATGCATATAATGCAATATTCGGGACGCCTAAGTATACTCTAGAAGTATTCGGACTTTCTTTGGGAATATGTGTGGCCGAATAGAGCCCCTGGCATTTAAGCCGTACCAAAGTATATATGGCAATCTGACACAAAGAAGGAATACAGATTTATGAAATAAACCAATATCGAACAGGGGTTGGTGAAAAACCGTTTCCGTTATAGTCTGATTGATACGTCAAAACGTGCTATTACAGATAATGCCATAAAGATCAAGGGTATTTTACATGTCGAGAATTTGTACACAAGGGAAAGCTATATACACGGCCAAAAAAAGGAAAGGTATTCTTGAAGATTCCCTTGGCGCCCTGCCGCACGTCTACGCCGTTGTTGCCTTGGCGCCGAATCCTTTAAGAGGAGAAATCGACGATCGCGTGTATAGAGGGGGCCTGTGAAAGAGCCCTTGTACGACCGTGAAGTGATTAGGTTTTAATGAACCTGTAATATGAGAAAAAAAGGAAGGGGAAAAAGGTTAAGGTCCAAATAGGGCCGAGCCGCACTATGAACCTCATCCGCAATGTGCCTCCGGCGTTGCCCTAGGTATTTTAAGTGCGTAATTATGCACACGCGGTACATATGCCGCGGTTAGATGGGGCGATTTATGAAGGCGAAACTACTAGTGCAAACCTTTTATGTACCAAGCTGTCGTTCTGCATAGTAGGTCGGACTCGTTAAAAGTGTCCAGGGGCTTGATGGTCGATGGAGTGTTCGGTTTGATAAGGCCACTCTGTACCTCGACTGCGAGGGCTGTGGTATGCTCCTCAGTACGGAGGGAGCGCTCCATATTTCCATTAACTGTTATAACACCATGTGGTCTGGGAATCTTGAGCTTTAAGTAAGCATAGTGCGGGACTGCATTGAAGCGGGCGAAGGCGGTTCGTCCGAGCAGTGCGTGATAACCACTGCGAAAGTGGACAATCTTGAAGATCAAGTCTTCGATTCGGAAGTTGTCCGGTGAACCGAAGACTACTTCCAATGTTAATGAACCCGTGTAGCGGGCCTCGACGCCGGGTATCACTCCTTTAAAGGTGGTGTTACTAGGCTTGATTCTTGACGGGTCAATACCCATTTTACGAACAGTGTCTTGATAAATCAAGTTAAGACTACTGCCGCCGTCCATAAGGACTCGGGTGAGATGGAATCCATCAACGATTGGATTGAGGACCCGGGCTGCCGAACCTCCGTGTCGGATACTGGTCGGGTGGTCTCTATGATCGAAGGTGATCGGGCAAGCTGACCAAGGGTTGAATTTTTGACGACCGGCTCGATGGCGTAGACGTCCCTTAGTGCGCGCTTGCGCTCCCTCTTGGGGATATGAGTGACGTATATCATGTTCACTGTTTTTACCTCAGGGGGAAATTTCTTCCGCCCCCCTATGTTCGATGGGCGGGGCTCATCATCGTCCTCGCTTGGCAGCTCTTTCCCCTTATGTTCGGTATTTAACTTACTAGCCTGTTTGAAGACACAACAGTTTCTGTTGGAATGAATTGCAGGCTTGTCGGGGTACCATGAATCTGGCAAGGCCGATCGAGTATTTTGTCTAAATTGGATGGGCCGTCCCTATTTCCCTTGAATGACTTCTTCCGCTGACCGGGTTTACAACCGCTGAATCCGGCATTGACCGTTGTATCTTCGATTTATACATTGTTGTTCCGATGCTTGTGCTTGTTATGTCGCGGCCGTCCGTTGCCGTCCCTGGCTTCAGAGGTGCCGGGGTTGCTGGTACTGTTGCTTCTACGAGCTAACCAGCTGTCTTCTCCCACACAGAAGTGGGTCATGAGTGCGGTAAGAGCTGCCATAGACTTCGACTTTTCTTGGCCGAGGTGTCAGGCAAGCCATTCGTCGCGGACTTATGTTTAAAGGCCGCTAGGGCTTCAATGTTCGGACAGTCGATGATTTGGTTCTTTTAAATTAAGAACCGAGTCCAGAGTTTGCGGGCTGACTCTCCGGGTTGCTGGACTATGTGACTAAGGTCATCGGCGTCAGGTGGCCGGACATGAGTACCTTGAAAGTTGTCTTGAAATGCATCCTTCAAATCTTCCAAGCTGCCAATGGAGTTCTCTGGGAGGCTGTTTAGCCAGTGCCGTGCTGGTCCCTTTAGTTTTAGTCGGAGGTATTTAATGGCGTGGAGATCGTCACTGCGAGCAATGTGACTATGGAGAAGATAGTCTTCAATCCATACGGCGGGATCTGTCGTTTCGTCGTATGCTTCAATGTTTACGAGTTTAAACCCTTCCGGTAACTGGTGCTGCATTACCTCATCGGTAAAGCATAAGGGGTGTGCGGCGCCTCTGTATGTGGCAACGTCGCGACGGAGTTCGGATGACATCCGTGTTCGGTTTTCAACCGGGGTGAGGTTATGCTTATCGCGCCAGCCTTGATGGTCATCATGTCGCGTTGGAGGACGCCCCCTTGGTCCATAGATTGATCTGGCCTGACTGGCTCTATTGTCCAGGTCCAGGCGTAAGTCGTAGGTGTAGCCCGGAGCCGCTACCTCTTTGCCTCGACGGCGAGGTGGTGCGGGCCGGTGTTCGGCATAAGCAGCTGCTTTGTCTCGCCCACGTGGTGGCCGGTCTGGTTCATCAGCACGATTATATCTTGATGGTATTGGCTCAAGGGCCTCGTCATCGAATTGTGGCAGTAGCCGACGCTTCGGATAACTCTTTGTTGGGCGCTCGAGGCCATATTCCTCGGCAGCTAGGACCTGGGTCCATGTGTCGTTGAGCGCATTCTGTTCGGCTTGAAGCTGTTGCTATTTCTTTTTTAGGCTCCTCGCAGTTGTGAGTAGCTATCGCTTAAAGCGCTCTTGCTCGAGGGGTTCCTCTGGCACGATGAAGTCTTCGTTGCCGAGGCTGACATCCTCCTTGGAGATCGGTAGATAGTTACTATCCTCGGAATCCTCATTCCCGACCGGCTCGTAGGGGTTAACTTGTCCCTCCTCCCATTCATCTTGCTCGGACGCAGGCTCGGTAGGGTGTTCGGGATCTTTGGCATCGTCCTGAGTGTTGTTGTCTCCGGTGCCGACATTGCTTTCCTTTTTGTGGCACAATTTTGAGCGGCGCCGCTGACGTCGATGTTTCGATGGTGCCTCGACGGGCTTGTCCTCGATTGGATCCTTGCTGCCATCGTTGTTGTCTTTTTTGGGTGTATCCACCATATACACATTGTATGTGGAGGTGGCCGTCCAACGCCCGGTGATGGGCGGATTTCGGCCTGGTTCATCTCCGGCATCGTTTTCCATACCGTCGATGTCTTCGGAGGCGTAATCTAGCATGTCGGTCAAGTCCTCGACAGTGGCTATTAAGTGGGTGGTAGGTGGGACGCAAAATTCCCCACTCTCAGCCCCTAATCCGGGTTGGGCGCGGTTCGGAGGTGATACTTCCGTAATGGCGAAATATCACATTAAGTTCAGGGCCTCGCTTAGGAGCGAAGGCCGGACGGGGAACCGAGCTCCTGCGGAGCTGAGTATGGTACAAGACACCTGGCCGTGCTCAATGGGCGCAGACCTTGATAGTTCAGAGCTAGCTTCCAGGGGTGAGTTCGGCTCTCCGATGACAAGGAGAGCCCTGCTTGATTCCAGGCTTGCCGAAGATATAGTCACCTCTGGGTCTCCGGCAAAGAGCTCCATAGTAGGAGAGAGTCCGGTGGGTTTCAAACTCTCATCTTCGGACTAGGTGGTCTGCTCTAGATCTAAGGCTAGGGTAGGGATGATTGCTGACTCTCGCTCGAGGCTAGATAGTGGATCCGACGGGTTTCCTTCTTGAGGATGAGGAATAGCGGTCGAGGCCGTGAACCCTTCGAAGATCAAGTCTCCTCGGATACCGGCGACGTAGTTTAGATTTCCAAACATGATCTGATGACCAGGGGCGTAGCTATCGATCTGTTCGAGGTGGCCAATTGAATTGGCACACAGATCGAAGCTGCCAAACACGAAAAGTTGACCTGGGAGGAAGGTTTCCCCAGAAACAGCATTGTTGTCGGTGATCGAATGAGCCATCGAACCTTCTGGCGACGACACAGTGGAACTCTCAATGAAAGCACCAATGTCGGTGTCAAAATCGGCCGATCTTGGGTAGGGGGTCCCGAACTATGCGTCTGAGGATCGAAGGTAACAAGGGACACAGGGAACACAATGTTTACCCAGGTTCGGGCCCTCTTAATGGAGGTAAAACCCTACTTCCTACTTGATTGTCTTTGATGAGTATAGGGGTTACAAGAGTTGATCTACCTCGAGATCGTAATGGCTAAACCCTAGAAGTCTAGCCTATATGGATTCTGATAGCCTCTACGGACTAAACCCTCCGGTTTATATAGACACTGGAGGGCCCAAGGGTTGTACAGAGTCGGTTTGCAGAAGAAGGAAATTACATGTCCATACGCCAATCTTGCCATCCACGCATATGCACTACAAAAAAAATACACTTCCGTGATGATACGTGTTTGTCACAGAAGGTCGCGTTTTCTGTCAGTCATGTACATCCATGACAAATTTATGACAGAATCAAGATAGTCATACTGTCTTTGTCGTAGAGAAGTGTTCCATGACATTGCCAAAATTATCATCACGGAAGTGTCCACTTCCATGACGATAAATCGCGCGTCCGCGAAGTGCTTTTCGTCCAAGGGTGACCGACACGTGGCATCCACCGTAACGGAACGCCGTTAAGCTATCGGGTCGGATTTTGGATCCGATAACCCGTTAACAGCCACGACCAATGCCGATTTTCCACGTGTAAAATTCTCATTGGCTAATGGATCCAACGGTCGAGATGGGCCTATGATATGTTGACACGTGGACCGGCCCAAAAGTGGCCCACAAAGATTAAATGGGCCGGCCCAACTGAAGGCCCATGAGATTTAGCGGACCATAATGGGCTGGCCCAGCTAAAGGCCCACAAAATTTAGTGGACCATAATGGGCCGGCCCAGCTAAAGGCCCACACGATTTTGTAGACCATAATGGGCCGGCCCAGCTAAAGGCCCACAAGATTTTGCGGACCACAATGGGCCGGGCCAGCTAAAGGCCCACAAAATTCTGCCGACCATAATGGGCCGCCCGACTAAAGGCCCAACATTCTCTGTCAAACCGCCCGTCAACGGCCTGTCCTAAACTTGTCATCAACGCGGCCCATGGTCACTTGGCCCGTTAACGATCCGCTAAGTAATTGGGCGAATTACGGCCGGTGTATTCGGGCTGTTAAAGGTCCGCTTCATTTGGGCCCATTTACTGCCATCAAAACTTTCGCCCATAAACGACCATGAAGGATTTGGGTCATATTCGGCCATGTCTGACATTCGGCCTGTTAGAGGCCCACTATAGCTTTGGGCCACTTTCGGCCGCCGGACGTAAACCATGGGCCATATGTGGCCCAACGTCATATCGGGCCCATTAACGGCCCATATAAAAATGGCGATAATCTAGCCCGACCAAAGTTCCGGCCTGTTAAAGGCCCGTGTATTAGGTCGGCGCATTTACGGCCCGTCCGAATTTCGGCCTGTTAAAGTCCAGTGGGTTATTTGGCACAATCAGGGGCCCAATCTCACTTTCGGTCTATTAACGACCCATGTATTTTATGGGCTCGAGAATTTACACCTGTAAACGGCCTATTTTTACTGAGGGCCCAAATTATGTTTAGGCCTGTTAAAGGCCCACTATGGGCACAGGCCTACCAGAAAAATATGAAAGCTTATGCTTTGATTTAGGCCCAGATATTTTAGTGGGCTACATGCCAATTTCGCCCGTAATCGCTTTTTAGCCCAATTGGAATGGGCCCGACGAATGTTGGCTTGTTGGGCTCCTACGAAGCTTTCGGCCGATTACATTACTAAGATAAACCTACACTATACAAAAATAGCGTCATAATTACTGCAGCCTGAGGCAGCATCATAAATGTTGTATCACAACAAAATAAATTCCAACCATACAACAAAAGGCTTGTTGGCATAAAGTTTCTGATCCTTCCGGATAAAAGCACCATCGGATGTATAGAAGCACAGATCATTTGACCTGAGTGCTAATGTTTCAGTCAGAGAATCGATGGAGCAAAGACGGTCTCCACCTTTTTTCCGCCATTACTCTTGAACAACGAATGTCCGATAGTCCGGTTTCAAAACCATTCATATCTTGACGACATTTCTCAACCACTATTCTTGTTTCCAAACAACGTCCATTAGGGATTGGACTTGTATGCGGAGCATGATACATCACTACATCTAGCAGGAAGATTTTGTTCAAGAGGCGATTTGGACGAGGTTACCTTGACAATCAACCCGAATTACGCAGAAGGTGCTTTTTGCCTTTGTTAGTGGAGAGATCTTGGCCTTAGCTGCAGCAAGAGGTGACATTGTGCTGTAGTAGCCTCGTCACCTTCAGGTGGTTGTGGCTGTTCAATCATTTGTTCCATAGCTTCCTGAAAGTTTGAACTTGTAGATTAGTGTACCAGATAAGTTACCAATGAGAAAAAACAAATAAAGTAGGTTAAACATTTATACATAACTTATTTTGGTGAACTACTGTAATACATTAGCATGTATTGTAGTGCCAACTACATAATAAAATCACTTTCGGAACATATGTCCATGTAGCATGCCCTCTTGTATTGTCTATTTCCTCACATTCGTTGACATCTAAGGATAAAGAGACATGGTTTAAAGTAGGATGAACATAGTATGACATCATTCATATCATGGGCAAATAGATATAAAACAAACAGGCTATTTTATCATTGTGTGCATGTGAACATAACAACTAGATTACAGATCAAGACCAAAAGAATATCCTTCATCTCTTTTAAACCATGTAAGGTGAAATGATACGTTAAGACAACTGTGAATAAAAGTGAACAGAGTAGCGACATTGGCTGCAAACCAAGTAGTTAAATGAACACATCACAGTACCAATCAGTTCAAGGCAGGAGGAGTAAGGACTTACAATAGCGGCTTGAACTGGTGTGCTCATGCCCTTCATCTTGCTGGTGTGGCAATCCTTGAAGATTTGTACTGCATTCGGTTCAGGTTCTTTTTGGTCCGCACGGGATTTCCTCTGTATTTGGAACAAGTCAATATAGATATGATAATATGGCACCAAAAAGAAGGAAATAGCAGCTATTTACAAGAGCCTCGCAGTGTGCAATATAGCTACGAGATCCTGTTGTCTGTTGGAATTTCACTTTAGAACGGTTGGTTTTGTTCTTCAAACAGTTAGCCTAGAAGAAGATACACTTGTAAGGCACATACATAAATACAAGTTCAATATGTGGTCTGATCAAATACATATAGCCTACCTGATACTTTGGGTGGAGACCGGTGTTTAACGAGGGCTGTCCGATCTTCATACGTAATATATTCCTTTGGAGATGTTTGGGCGATTTCATTGTTAGCCTTGCCTTCAAAGTGAGATTTTCTTAGGTGGTATCGAAATCGTCCGCAGAAAGGCATCGAAAACACGAGTGCATGCTTGTCTAGTTGCATCATCTTTCGGATCCAACTTGAACCTCATCTCGTTGAAAAAAGAATGTGAGTCTTATTAGGAGGAAGCTAGAAAGTATGGGACAGAGCAAGACAATATTACTAATTGCGATGAATAACATTACTTACGGATAAATGGTCAAGGAAGGTGTTAAACTGGGTATTGTCTTTCTCATTCCCATACTGGATCCAAGTTGGAAGGATACGGGCATGACACCTAACGGCAACGACTGCCTCTGATACTAACTTGGCTGACTCTGTAGCATCACGTGGCCTTTTTAAACCTGCCTCAAAATGGATCTCCATTCTTCCTCCTTTAGATTTTGTTAATCTGTCAAGCATTATCACTGATGTCTGTTTTCGCTTGCGCCGTGGCGCTAGTTCAACAACGAATATGGGAAGTGTTAGTGTACATCAAACTGTGAGAGTACATATAAAGGAGCATGCAACTGCAACTTGACTCGGTCAGGTACCGTCTTGGTGTTGATGCTCATGAGGTTCATCTGATCTTGCCAAGTCTGTTGTGTCGCCAGTTGCTTGGAAGTAATGTTAGGTGTGAAGGCAGCTTGGGAACCGCCGCCCGAGCAAACGAACGAGTAATCGGTTGAGATCTTTGATGCAGTTGAAGCGGATCTGCATTTGGTGGAGCAGGTGATACTGTGTTTGTAGATTTAGCCGGTGGACTTGGACCTTCTACTGCACTATAAGTACCAGCAGAGTCTCGACGACATAACCGTTTCCGTTTCACCCGACGAGTAACAGCACTCCCTACTATATTATTTTCCTTGCTCTTTTTTGACTTTGCCATGTCAAGTATACCCACAACACAAAAAAATAAAATCACTCTTCAGAACTCATTGATGCATGATACAGACAAGCAATACTTTGATGTAAGACAACCGTATGAGGATGGAATATGTAAGAAAAACAGGACGACATGACATATTCACAACTACGATGTGCAAACTAAGCAGAAGGATTTTCAAGAAAATAGAAGTAATGCAAGCTAGACACCGTATGAAAGATGCAACCAATATTACTCTGCCAAGTTAAAAGTGTCTTGTCATAAGTGGCAATTCGAAAAATAAGCAGTACAACATAGAAATCAATGCAAGATGCAACCACTATCAAACTGCCATGTTAAAAGCGTCCAATCATGAGTGACTGATGCGGGATACACAACAACAATACTTTGATGTAAGAACATGGTATTATAGATAGATGCAGTGTATTCTAGACATAGAAAGCCATGTCATATGCACATGTATAACATATAAACTCAGCAGGTGCAATTTAATCAAAATAGAAGAAATACAGGCTAGACAACATATGCAACATGAAACCAATTATCACGTTTGTCAACTTAGAGCAAGCACCTACGATGGTGGAGTATGGGAGATGAACTCATCATGTAGACTTGGGACTTCAACTTCATTAGCAAAGAGCAGTGGCAAATCTAGAGAGTCTCTGTTTGCGTCGGTGCGGAGGACCACCAACATCCCCTAACTTACTATTTTCCTTCCTATTTTCTGATATTGCCTTATGAAGTCAAAACCACAAGAAGATGAATAAAATTAGCTCTGCATAACTGGTTGATGCATGATACAGACGAACACTATCATGTAAGGCAAGTGCAGGATAGGAGGATGGAATATATACAAAAAAAGACAGCGTTTCATATTCACACGTACGATAGAGTGTCTTATGGGTAAGTAATCGTTGCAGGTATAAGTTGCAAGCTACGCAGATGCAATTCAACATAATCAGAAGCAATACAAACTAGACATCATACGGAAAACACAACCACGTATAACAGTTCCAAGTAAGAGCAAGCACTTGTGATGGTGGAGTAGGGGAGATGTGCTCATCATGTACATGTATGTTCTAGAAACAGGAACACGTGTCATATTCACAGGCATTATGTGTAAAGTAAGCAGATGCAATTCAAGTTAGAAGCAATACAAGCTAGACATCATACGCAACATGCAACCACATATAATAGTGTCAAGTTAGAGCAAGCACCTGTGATGGTGGAGTAGGGGAGTCATCATCTACACAGCTACGTTGACCGGCCCAAATTTTGTGTTGTCTTGCGAATCTTGTTGGGAGGATGGCAGAGTAGAATCTGTAGAGACCCCATGTTTGAGTTGCTCTGAAGGACCACCATCATCCACTGCCGGACTAATTTCCTTCAGCTGTAATGATTTTGCATTGTGAAGTCAAACCGATAAGAAAAAGGGATTAGAAACAACGCAAGACACCATATGGAAGGTGCAATCAATATCACTCTGCCAAGTTAAAACTGTCTCGTCATAGGTGGCGTTCATCAAACTAGAAGCAATACATGCTAGAAATCATATTCAAGACGCAAACCAATATCACATTGCCAACTTAAAGGTGTCCCATCATAAGTGACTGATGTAGGACACACAAGAAGAGTAGTTTCATGTAAGAACATGGTGTGATAGACAGATATAGTATGTACCAAAAACAGGAAAGCGTGTCATATTCACATGTATCATGTGTAAGCTAAGAAGATGTAGTTTACACTAATTAGGAGCAATATGAGCTAGACACCATACGCAACATGCAACCAGATATCACACTGCCAAGTTAGAGCAAGCACCTTGGATGGTGGAGTAGGGGAGCGGAGACTTGGACCTTGTAATGCACTATCAGTACAAGGAGAATCGGTGCAGATGCTCCGTTTACGTTCTGCTGCAGAGGACCACCATCATCGCCTTCCTTACTCTTTTCCTTCCTCTTTCTTGATTTTGCCTTGTCGGTCAAACCCACAAGAAAAAGGAATAAAATTTGCTCTTCGTAACTCATTGATGCATGATCTTGACGAACACTACTTTCATGTAAGGCAGCCACATGATAGGAGGATGGAATATGTATGAAAAACAGGACGGCGTGACATATTGACATATATGATGTATAAAGTGTAAACTAAGCACAAGGTGCTTGAACTTGTTAGAATCGATGCAAGCTAGAAACCATATGAAAGATGAAACCAATATCACTCTGCCAAATTAAAAGGGTGCCCTAACAAATGTATTTGACCAAATTAGAAGCAATACATGGCAACATGCTAGAAATAATATGCAATATGCAACGAATAAAGGTGACTCATCGTAAGTGATTGATGCAGGATACAGAAGAGAGGTAGTTTCATGTAAGAATAAGGTTAACACATAGATGTAGTGTGTACCAAAAATAGGAAGGCATGTCATATTCACAGGTATAATGTGTAAACTAAGCATATGCAATTTACCCTAATTAGAAGCATAACAAGCTAGACAATCAGATGCAACATGCAACCACATATCACATCGCTAAGTTAGAGGAAGCACTGTGATGGTGGTGTAGGGAAGTCTTGGTCTTCAGTCTGAGCTATGTTCAATATCTTCATTTAGGCTTGCTGCTTTCTTGAGAATCATGTGGAGAGGATAAAATTGCATTCTTTATAAGAGTATTGCGTCTCATATTAACCAACGCTACGTGGATTGTCTCATGATAAGTTTATAGACGCAGGATACACAAGAACATTAGTTTGATGTAAGAACATGGTGTGATAGGCGATGTAGTATGTACCAAAAACAGGGAAGGCGTGTCATATTCACATGTATAATGTGTAAGCTAAGGAGATGCAATTTAACAAATTAGGAGCATTGATGAGGGATACACAAGAAAAGTAGTTTGATGTAAGAACATGGTTAATAGAAAGACGTAGTATGTACCGAAAACAGGAAGGCATGTCATATTCACAGGTATAATGTGTTAACTAAGCGGATGCAATTTACCCTAATTAGAAGCATTACAAGGTGCGACACCATATGCAACATGCAACCACATATCACCGCCAAGTAAGAGCAAGCACCTGCGATGGTGGTGTGGGGAATTGCAGTGATCAACTAGAGAGCTAAGTTGATTATCTTCATTTAGCCTTCTTTGTTTCTTGAGAATCATGTGGGGAGGATGACACTGCACTCTTTAAACGAAAGTATGGGGTCTCACAAGAACTCCACCCGGGTGACTGTCTCATCATAAGTGATTGACGAGGGATACAAAAGAGCATTAGTGCGATGTACGAACATGGTTAATAGACATATGTAGTATGTATCGAAAGCAGGAAGGCATGTCATTATCAAAGGTATAATGTGTAAAGTAAGGCAGATGCAATTTAACCAAATTGGAAGCAATACAAGCTAGACACCATATGCAACATGCAACCACATTTGACGGTGAAGTTAAAGCAAGCACACAGGATGGTTGTGTGTGGAAATTGAGATCATCAATCGCAGAGCTACGCCATCTTGTCTCCAATCACGACATCGCACCCGTTAGATTTGGGCAACGCTTAGTGCTTATCTTCAAATTACAATCGAGCGACTTACATCTTTTCTTTTTCGCATTGATCAACACCGCGTCAGAGTCTGGAATACCATGCATAAAAAACAATAGTGTGAGTATGGGTGAAGTGTGTGCACAATTAGTACAGTGTAAAGGTAGCAGATAGCAGGTCGGTGAGAAATAAATGACGGGAGACATATGATAGCTCTACAACATGCATGGCACACTAAATTACTACAGGATTCTATGAAAATAACAGTCAACTGAAAGCAAATAGGTCAATCCATTTTTTCTGCATCGTCCGATGTACAAAGAACGGGCAGATCGCCTTCATCTACCTCGGCCCGGTCGGTGTTGACGGTCTTCCTCGAACGCCAGCGACCACCGGCCCAGTATTCCCCCCCTGCGCCCTCCCCTCGACCTCACCACACCGCCGTGCTTGGCACCGCCCCCCCGGCCATCCATTCAAGCCCCGCCGACCTCCAGATCGGGCGAAAGCAGCTCCTGCGCCCCACACCCCGCTTCCCCGGGGAGCAGGCGGACTAGGTGCTCCGCGCGCCTAAGCGGGTGCTGCTTCTTTTAATTGCGGTTCAACTGACCCTGAATTGAAATCTAGGCGGGCTATCGACCTCTAGCAAAGGTGAAATTGTAAAAGGGAGGAAACCTTGTGCATTTAGTATCACGAAGAAGATGCATTAAGAAGCACTCAACTAGTTTCTTTTGTGGGATGAATACGGTGTGAGCGGAGACGTAAGACTTGCACGAATATGGGAAGAGGAGTACCTCTTTTCGCTTGGCAAGAAAGTGTCCTCCTTCTGTTTTTTCCGACGATCTTCTTGTTGTTCGCCGGAAACCAGAAGTTGTGGAGGACGGTGCAGCCTTGGACGAACCCATGGCCAAGTTGTCGAGTGTGGTGCGGTGGCTGTCTGTCGGCGGCGGGAAGCAGATCCAAGGTGGCGAACGACGGCGTAGCGGGAACAGCTCCGGTGCGGTGGCCGATTGTGACAATGGAGCCGCAATAGTGAGGTGCGGGACGGCGTGGTCAGAGTGATTCTGGTATGGCGCACGTCAGCGTTGGCGTCGTGGAGGCAGCTCTGCCTCGGATTCAGCTGCTAAGTCCTTGAGGGCGTTGCGGTTGCGTTGGACGACGACGTCGGGGTACCGGCTCCGGCGTGATGGAGGAGGGCGGCGGTGGATTGGCCACTATGGGGTGGAGGACGGAGGAGGCTGGGGTTTCGCGGCTGGTGGAGAGGGCGTTTTCGCGCCCACGGAGTATGAATGGGGAAACAGAGGGAAGCGGGGAACTAAGGGGGAACACTGTTTTGGTTTGAGACGCGCTTGTTTGAAATTTGGGGAAAGTTACAAACTTTCCCCCCATCTAAAATTTCGG
Source organism: Aegilops bicornis (assembly GCA_021605145.1). Classification (NCBI taxonomy): domain Eukaryota; kingdom Viridiplantae; phylum Streptophyta; class Magnoliopsida; order Poales; family Poaceae; genus Aegilops; species Aegilops bicornis. The sequence goes on from CM038669.1 coordinate 306,930,439, forward strand.
ACATTTGCGGGTTGGGGGTAGGACAGGCATGTCAGGTGTCCCAAATGTGGGCGGGATAGATTTCGGCCGAGCGCATGGATAGGCGCCCATGGCATATGAATGCTTCTCTGGCGTCTTGGTGAAGTTACAAACCTACCCCGGTTTAGACCTTTGGACATCAGGCCGATAGGCTACACGGGCCAGAGTCAGGACAGTAATTTCCTACCACCAAAACATTAGTCTCGCGCGGTTTCGGGTGACCAGAGGCCTATTTGGCGCTTCGTTCAATATTTGGGAGAAGAAGCATTAACGTTTTCGGTTCTCTTGAATTGAACTTTCAGGATTTGTCAAACTTCACAAATCTTTACTCTTGAAAATCCTAAAGCTACGATTATTTTGGAATGGAGGGGGTACATTTGAATATACATTGTACACGAGTATATATTAAAAATATGCAACTTACCTCGGTTCATGCATGGTTCGAGATATAATCTCCTTGGTTGCAAAAAAAGTTAGATATGCGTATGAATATATATAGCATGTTCAAACTCACAACAAAGATTGATGCCCCCTTTTACATCTGATTTACAAATGCCATTATCTCGGGTTCAAATAGATGAATGCACTTCATATGAATTAGAATCTTCGAAACCCCCTTTATGTTGAATTCGACATGTATTCTATTTCGTAGCTAGCAATTTGGAATGTATCCATGCAAGTGACAAATGTATAAAGTTCTTCACACTAACAACATGGAGTGCACTAATTAATGTTTATATATGAATTGCAAAAGCATCCATTGCCTATATTTCAAACCGCTCTCACTCTATGGATCGATAATATGAAATAAACACATGCACATGCTAGAATTCAATTGCAGTTGAAGAAAGAGCCTACTCCGGTATCAGTATATTAGTGATAGGGGTGTGTACAAAGTACACATGAATACTAAGCATTGTGCGTGTGTGTATACTATCGACGAACTAGCCCCCAAGCTTGTATAACATACTAAGGGCCTAGGGTTACAAATCTTATATAGTCGGCTTATCACCAGTTGGGATAGAGTCCTCCGCGACTCTGGTAGCTTCATGTTGTACGCCGAGTCCTCCACATGGGTCTTCGTTTTACACGTCTAGGTCCAACCTATATGTGGCGCAGGATGGAACCGACCCATGAGTCTTCATGTTGACCCACCACAACTAGAAATTATGTGCCCACCACACCACACACGCAATCAGCCACTAATAAAATAAGCATATACAACAGTACAACGGTATCTAGCTCATGATACGTCTCCATATTTTGTTGATGACACTGGCGGGCTTTGCATTTGATGTGTGCTCCGTATTTTGTTGACGACACTTACGGTCATTGTATTTGAAGCGAAAGCACGATATGGTCACTGGACTTCAGAATAAGCTCATCACGGTCACCACATACATTTTGTCGTGCTAACCAACATGTGGTTGGATGGTTAGAGGACAGGTGGTTTCTCGATCCCACCAAGGTTAAAGTCCCGTGCTCGCATTTATCTTGTGTTAATTTCAGTATTTTCCGACGACGCACGCTCGGTGGGAGGAGACATTGCACTCGACTACGAGGCACCTATGGTGACTTCAGAAAATCTCAAGATCATATATGCTTTGGCCCACTCTCTCGTAGGGTGCTCATAGGGGTAGGGTTCGCGTGTGTGCACTTATAGCGGTGAGTGCTTGCGGCGTATATATGAGCCCTTGCGTCTGCACCATGTTAAACAAATACATATCATGATTATACGGTCACTTTGGCTCACCCGCATAACTCCGTATTTTTGATGACATAATCAATTGACCACCAAGCGTTCCCACGCGGGCGCAACTAGTGTTGCACCATCGGGCGCCAGAACCGGGGGCCCACTGTCAGCCCGTATATGAAAGAAAGAAATGGTAGTTTGAGTGCAGACCGTGTTAATAAAATAGGAGTACATTTTAGGGTGATCGACGGTCATCGCTCACCATACAGACTCCGTAATTTGTTGATAACACGATCAATTGACTACCAAACGGTCCACATTCAGCAGCACACATTACCATAGAGCCCACCGGTCCGTAGCGTATATGAAGGACAAAAATGGTAATAAATTAGTGGTCGGTGGGTATTCGAAGTCGTGGAGACCTCTGGTTGGCGATCACCGCGGTTGGGGGGTGTTCATTGGGCGGTGGGGTGGGGATCCCGGAGAAAAGCTCGGCGGGGGGCTAGAGGGATGGCGGTGCGGCGGCAGACCGGCGATGGGGAGTGATCTCGGGAGGCGGGCCGCGGGCGGCGGGGCGGTTCGGCCGGTGGTGGCTGGCGGCTCGGGGCGGAGTTTGATGATAAACCGGAGGCCCTTGATTTCGTATCCAACGGCTGGAAAATCTAATGACCAGAGATGAAAAAGTCGATCGACGCGTGTATCCTCACCCCGCACGCACATTACGCACGCACGCAAGACACGCACGCATGTAGGCGTGCAACACTGACACGTACACACGCACGCATGCTGGCGTGCAACACTGACACGTACACATGCACTCACGAACACACGCACGTATGCACCCATGCATGCAACACTGAAACGTACCCTTGCACGCACGCAACACTCGCACGCCTGCATGCACACAACACACGACGTAAGACACACGCTCAACCTATACGCCCATGCACCCTTTGTTAAGGACATGGATTGTTACGGGTATTAATCAATCTTATCTGTGATAAGTAGAACATTGATGTTTGCAGCGGTCTTTATGAATCACAACGTATCGAACAGGCTATCAACATAGTAGGCTTAGAGCAGGTACAATAGAACACAGTCAGCAGGCTATTAGCAGTTCCACGTCATCAAATTCATAGCTGGAAGAGAGAGAAGGAAGAGAAAAGGAGGGAGCGGGCGCTTGGGCTATCGCCGACTCGAGCGCAAGAAACAAGAAATCGAACCTGCATGCAACCCGCATGCAGTATGTGAGCCTCAAGGCCTCTCCTTTCCACCAATGAGCATGTGCCTTCTTTTCTTTTTTCACATGCAAGCATTAAATACCAGTAGCTAGTTTACAACCCATCTATTATATTAGCTGGCTATTATAAAGGCTCCAAGTGACATGGCATTGGTATATAGCCAACAGCTGGCTTTCTTATTAACCATGCCCTTATCTACATGAAAAAGATGACGTCACACTCAATGAACAATCATCGGTTTATGAAATGCCCGCTTTTGACCGCCCTGGCCCACCAAAGGTTCCTCTCAGCGCTGCTGCGTTGGGTCATCGACATGCAGGCCATGCACCCAAAGAGCCCACATGTCGCTGGAAGAACGGCGCGGTGTCCTAGGTCGAGTCGAGGGCGCCACTCGCACGCCGGGCTGAACACGCCTGCGCCGCATTCAAATGCCTCCATGAAACCCGCCTGTGGAAGCCGAGAAACCCACTCGACACACGTCCGTTCATGACCGGCGGCGCAACGCAACGCCGCCGAGCTCCTCCCGTCCGCCGTCTATTTAATCTCCTATTTAAACGAGGCCAAACGCCGGCCAAGAATCGCACACCTCCGCCGCTCCCCTATCTCCTCCACCATTTTGTCCACTGTTACAATGGCTTACGAAGGTAGTTATTCCGCATCCAAGCCGGCTGGGTAGCCCGCCGGATACGAGATATGCAACTCGCTGATCCACCTCCCTCCCCTCGCCCGACGGAGCCAGTTGCCGCCCCAAGCCGGCGCGCGGTTCAACAACTCACCGCTCCAGGCCAGCTCGACGAGGAGCGGTGCACGGGCATCGTTGCTGCCGTCCACGCCACCGCCTCGTACCACGTCTCCCGTTTCTGTGGCCGAGACTCCCATGCCGGTGGCCGAGCCATGCAGGCAGCAACAGAAGCTGGGTGCGCGGAGAGCGGCGAGTCGGTGGCCAGCGCCTCCGCGTCCGCCGCCATCATCGAGGAGAAGTAGAACACAGGAGGCCGCCGCCGCTAGGGTCCCATGAAGGCCACCGCGGAGGCGACGCCGCGCACAGCAGGTGTCTTGCGGATCCTTTTGTTGTGAGGACCTTCGTCGACCCGCATGGGCTCCACAGAAGAGGGCAATGCTAGGATGAACTTCGAGCCGGTGCCGCCATGGCGTAAGTAGTCGCCAATATTTTGGCTACCCCGGCAAGATCCAAACAGCCCTCCCAACAGATTCAAATCCCTCGCTCGCGTGGAATTTTGCCATGTGTTGTTTTCATGGACTAGCAATATGCCCGTGCATTGCACGGAACATCAAGATGCATTTTTTTACAAACTCCTGCATGCATGCAAGGGATAATTAATGTCCTCCTTTGCTAGTACGACGAGGCAAACACCATTAATATTGCATCGATTAGTGTTAGTGGCCTTGTATATCTGCAAATTGTAATTTTGATAGTGGCCCCTTGTATATAAAAATGGAGGGAGAAGGATGAGAGATAAGGTGAGGAGGAGTGGGGCGTGGTGGTGACTGGTGGTCGGACTGGGCGGAGGCATGGGGATGGACGGCGCATTATGTCTAGGTTTGTATCTCTCTCACAGACACCCACGTATGTGGGGGACGTGCACGAAGAGAAGAGGTGCACGCATGGCACACGTACTCCCGTCTCTTTCCCAACCACACCCGTGCGGGTACACGGTGGAGCTCATTTCTGTACGAAAAAGGCAGCCCACGTGGTAATTTGGCACGTGTATTGGTTGTCCACTTGGTGGAGGGAGGATCGTCTACCACGTGTGAACAAACAAATTGCGACTTGACGCGTTATGTTAAATTAAAAAAAGAGGCAAACCATGTGGGGCCTACCTTAGAGGCAAGGCTCTATACACTGGAGTACTTTTGATGTGTCCCGTCAACTCGCAGAATTAGGAGAAGCTTGCTTAGTACGCCGTCTCCCCCGCCCACTGGCGCGGTGGCTTGCAGGATGAGGTGAAGCTTGCTCCCTCGCCCACGCGCGCGGTGGCTCGCAGCACGAGGAGAAAATTTTACTACTCCCTCCGTTTACTCCTCGTCCCTACTACGTACTTTGGTTAGTACTTCCTCCATTTACTTATACAAGGCCACTATAAAAAATACATTTTGCATCTATACAAGGCCACAAATAGTAATCGAGACAAAAGTTACTACTCCCTCCTTTCCAGTTTATGGCTCAATTTCAAAATCTCTCCAACCAAGGTAGACGGTGAGTGGTCGAATTAACTTTGTACTTGGACAAGTAATTAGTACGCTCATTTTTCTCAAGAAGTTGTGTTTACCGAGGCATTAATTAGAACGAATGCATGAATGACCACTAAATTTCCATGAACTTGTACATGCATTGGTTAGTTTCCTCTTGACATCTTTGGCGTCGGGTGATCTAACGCACCTCGAAATCCAACATGTAATGGTACTACTAGTAGTATACTAGAATTGAGACTTATCAAACGGAAAAACGAATGTTTTTTAGATGAGCCCTATAAACCCTAGTGGGTACGTACTCCGTAAAAGCAGATTTTTCCAAAACTAAGTCGCTCCCTTTCATGAATTCTGTAGTATACTCCTCCGTCGACCTCCCTTTCATGAATTCTGTACTTCTTGTCGCCGACATGTGGGACATATATCAACCGGGTCGACGTGTCAAGCACCAAATAACATTGCCGAACAACAGGGGGGACGCACCCCACTCATACCGGCCCAGTAGTAGTAATGAGCAATGAGACATCAAATCACAATGCCGCACTTTCCCAGATGGACGAAGCAACCATTATTTCACACTTCGGTTCGCCATCATCTCAAACCACGTACTAGTATTGCTTCTGCCTCAAGAGGGACACGCAGATCGCCTTTGGTACATCATGACACGTGGGACCGCATGATCCATGCTCCCCGCCGATCGCTTCGGTAAAATCACCTCATTTTTACTATACTTCCTCTCAGACGATTTACTACATGGCATGCACGTCGTTCTAGGTTGAGAATTTAATCGGCTATATATGTGATGAACAGTACTCTAGCCTTTTAAAAAATGTATACTTACATGCAAAAAGAGTACTATCGATGGATTGCGCCATGGAGCAAAAATTGAAATAAAAAAAGGTGGTACATATAGAGAGCGCTCGTCGCCAAATTATGCATATAGTACTATTAAAAAAGCTAGTACGTGCTTAATTGGGGGTGCTAAGTTCAATTAAAGAAATACTAGTAGTATGTACATACTGAAGAGTTAAAGTAACGAGAAGAAACATAACATAGTTCTGCTGGGGGCTCAACACAACACACCCCTCAAATTAAACTAAGCACACCTGAAATTAAACTATGCAACTAATTCGGTAGACACTGCATTAGAAGTTTAGAACCACCATGAACAACGACACTGCCACCTTACTCGGAGTCCTTGTCCACGTCCTCGACTTCGTCCTTGTCCCTATTCCTCTTGGCCGATACTTCTTTGCTTGAACCGCACACTTGGCTGTTGCTCTTCATCCAACCCTTGTAGATATTGAAGCAAAGGTAGCCATCCATTGCAGCATAGTGGATGTGGTCTATATCTAGTACATTCCGCTGCCATGCATGACGATGAAACATGTATGGAGGTTTCTCCAGCCACTGCATTTAAGGATGAACCATGGCTCCTGCCAGGTCAAGATTGAAGGTGACGAGAGGGCACCACCGATTCTTATGGAGGTCGAAGGGTTGCCTACAACGAGGCCTATCGACTCCAGACTTCTTCGTCGTTCAGAAAGTCTATGAACGAATTTCACTGCTTTTGTCCTTGAGGAAGTTCTTAAAATCCTGGCACTCAACGTCGGCATGGCATATGTGGTAGACCAAGCAAACATTATGTACGCAAAACCTGGATCACGGCGGCTTTCTTCCTCTCTTCGCCCTTAGATCCTTCTCTCGCCCCAGACTGTGGTGTACTCAACATCTAGCCCAGCGACCCACTCATCATCTGAGTTTTCGAACATGCGTCTGAAGCAAGAAAGGCATCCTTTCACCGTCGCGGAAGAACGGGTGTAGATGATGTCGAACTCATCGCTGGTGATGGTTCTAACCTTGTACTCACCGCCGATCGTGGAGATTTGGGACGCCATGGATTTGGGAGGAGGGTTAGGATTAGTGGAACTGCCGCAATGTGAAAGGGCGGGACGACTAGGAGCGAACCGCCGTAGTATTGAAGGACGTCTTTGGGACGAGTAGGAGCGAATCGCCAGCCGCGGCGAACGACAGGGTAGTGGCTTTCCATTCTCCCATGATACGGGCTTCCGAGAGCCCTTGGATCTGAGATCGAACGGTTGCATGGTGTCATTCTAGACCTATGGGTGAATATCCTATCTTGGAGGGTTATTCTGCAAATTTTCAGCAACTTAGCATGCGTAATCGCTTGATCTCAGATCCAAGGGCTGCCAGCAGCCCGTATCATGGTCGCGCCTACCACGACCGTCGCGTCGCTCGCGTGGTCGCGCCCTTGGAGAATTCACACGGTGCGTTAGGCTATCTGATGTTGGCATGTCATACATAGTCATCACTTAGTCACTCATACTACAACAAGGTTGGCTATAAGTGTATTTTTTTACTCCTCTCTATCTCTTTCTTCGTACTCAAGGAAGAAACGGTGCTAGTAAGCGCGCGTATTGATTGCATTTGCCAAGGAGTGACCTCTTCCAATGAAATGGTGTTGCTAAGTTTGCTTCATTTAATTAGCTATAGACTCAAAAGTCTTTTCAACTAGGTACACGCGCTTAGCACCGTTTCTTCCTTGGGTCACCAAACTAGTCTCTCTCTTCTTGATTAACTTGCCACATCAGACTTTATGCCTATGTGGCAAGCTTAAGCACCTATAGGAGCAAGTAAAAGTAAGTACAATAGTGCGCTTTACATGGCATTTTTGCATATGTGGGGGAAAGAGAGGCAAGGAAAAAGTGGAGAAGTGGGCTCTCATGCAAGAGCCAGCCTCTACTACATGGTGGAGCATTGGGAGAGGCACCTGTATGGAGGTGGTCAAGAATCTGGGAGACTCATGCCGGTCAGAGCGCCAGCTTAAAATGATAATGGCAAGTCAAATCACGGGCCCCACCTGTCCAAAGAAGAACTTCATTGTCAAATCACACAGCCCTACGTTTGCAGCAGCCTACTCCCTCATCTTCTCGCGCCTCTGTCGAACCGACTAGGCGGAACTGCCCCGCCGCCTACCGCGCAGGAAAAGCCCCGCCCTCGACTTTTAAATACAACTACATCCGCTTAAGAATCCAATGATATACTTTTTGTGACATAGTAACTCATATTTAGTTAGTCAAATGGATGACCTAGAACTACCTGCAGGCCCTATAAACCGAGACGCCTAAAAATAAAAAAACCGAGACGGAGAGGGTAGTTCAGCATGTATCTTTTTAGATCAATATAGTCAGGATTCACCAAGGAGCAAAACCAAGTGGCAGGATGCTCCTGTCGTGTTGGCGTAGCAACTCAAGCAGGGTCAATCCATTCACGAAATGGCGACACACTTAACAGGACCCCTTTGGCCAACATGTGGCTCATCCACCGTCTTGTTCCACGTGCGATGCACCAAATTACAGTTCAGAGAAGCAGTTGGAATTGGAGGCACCCCGGTCGTAGCGCCGCAGTAGTAGAAAATGAGCGACGAGGGGTCAAGTCACAAAGCCCCACCTTTCCCGCATTAAGCTAGACAGACGAAGCAACCATCATTTCACTCTAGGGCGCAAGAGCATAGAGAAAAGAGAAAACAATGATGCGTGCGGCAGCTACCTAGGGCACCCTAGGGTAGGGGTCTCCACTATGCATCCTTTTTGAAAGCGCCTCCACTAAAAATCGGCTTCTCCCTCGTCCTCTTGAAGAAAACCGATGATGAGTGCGGCGGTAGGGTTTGTAGGAGTACTACGGCGTGCGGGGCCACGTCGTAGTAAACGGGTTCGAGCCGACGCCTTAAATATTGTCGGCATTCTGGGAATGGGGGTCCCCAGACTTGCCTGCCTGCGGCCTGCGGCGTGGCTCAAGTGGGGGCCCAGCGCGGCCCATCTTCATCAGCACAAACTCAAGACCCTCGCGAGGGGCCAATCCTCGCGGGGCGGATGACAGGAAGCTTCCCTAAGAGCAGCCTCATCAGGCAGGCTCACGAGGAGGCGGAGAGATCAAGGCAGGGGCACCTCGCGAGGAGCCCGTGACGCAAGCCATGCCGATCAAAGACCAGGCGGGCGCCAGGTGGGCGCCGGCCTGCGCAGTGTCCTTGTTTCCCCTTCGGTGCAATGGGGCCAAGCACATGCCGAGGCATCAGGCAAAGGTTACCATTCCGGTGCAACGAGACCAAGACCAGCAGAACGGCAGGATGGAGGTCACCGTGGAGCCCAAGACGGCGTCATCACCAGTGCTTTTGGCAGCCGAAGACCACCTTTGGTGAGGATAACTTGTACTAGATGTTCCCTTTCAAAATGGCCAATTGTTGGCGCCCTTCCCGCTCATTATTTGGGGAGAGGCCCAGGGCCTCTATAAATAGAGCTAGCCACCAGAGAGTAGAGGCATCTAGATCGAATCGGTTAGAGAGACCAAGTAGAACACACCGCACCAGCTCAAGAACACCTCTCGTGAGGCTGTTCTTCCTCTGTACTGTTCATCTTCAGCCCTGGAGGCAATCCACCACACCACACACTAGAGTAGGGTATTACACCACAACGGTGGCCCGAACCAGTATAAATCTCGTGTCCTTTGTGTTGTTCATCGTTTCCAGCTTAGATCGCACGGGGAGATCGGACGTAGATCGGTAGGGGAGAGATCTCTATGCGCACCCCAGTGTTCGAACCTCAAGGGTCTCCCGGAACTCGAAATCTGACATTTGGCGCGCCAGGTAGGGGTGCGCCGAAATCCTTCTTCCTCCGCATTGCGTTCCATCGGCTCGCCGTTCAGATGTCAAGCGACCCGGCTGCCAACGCCGACCGCTGGGCGGCGTGGCCGCCCACGCCAGATCGCCGCTCAGGCGACCTCAACCTTGCGCCTCGGGCAGCTCAAGGCCCGCAGGGCGCCGCAGGCGCGGCGACGCGGCGGACACCGCCTGCCCTCACACCACGGCAGTGCGGGCCGCAGCAAGGGCCTCAAACCACGCCACACCTGGCGTCGTACACCCGACGGAAGCGGCGAACTCGAGGCCACGCCACGGTGGCCCGCGAGCTGCTACAAAGGCCGTTTGGAGGGCGGCCGTGACGTGTTGTTGGAGTGAGTGGCCGAGCTCCTGGACGTCGCCGCCTCAGGAGCACCCCCTTTCTGCGTCCAGCTGCCGCCCCAGATCCAGGGCGGGCCATATGGCGACATTATGCGTGCTCACGCAACTTCAAGCGGACTCCCGGGCCAGTCCAGTGCCAACACCTCTGTCAGCACCGGGCGACAAGTCGCGCTGACCCCTCCTCAGGCCGGTGAAGGGGCGCACGCCGCAACCTTCGGCTTCGGTGGACCGCCGCACCATCACCCCCAAGACGACGCTCCAAGCCAGACTGCGTGGCATTCGGGGCGCTACGCCGAGGCCCGCGAGGCGGTGGCCCCAGAAGCTTATGTGCCCCGCATGGTGGATCAAGGGCGCGCACTGGATGAAGATCATGGCTCATTCCTCGGGCCAGGCTGGGACGAGGAGGCGCCAGAAGCTGAGCTCTTTCAGGAACCCCAAGAGAGCCTCGACAACCGCACCGACAGCAGCAACTATCGGGTACCACTCATCCCTCAGGAGCAAGCTTATGCTAACCATGGGTTGCAGGAGGTACAGGTCGCCGCAGCAGAAGGCTGCCCTAGTGCAGCAACCTCCTATCCATCAGGAGGAGGGCGCAGGGGGCTGCAGGAGAGGGGCCGAGATCCGGGTTCGCCCCCGCGGCGATCGGAGCAAGGCGCTCTCAGGAGGTAGGCCCTCTGCCGGGAGGTGCCTGTGGCCTGCCCCCGGCAGAGGACTCGTGGTCGTCGGGGGAACCGCTGGCGACCGCTCTACCCCATTGGCGTCGTCCTGGTTTCTGGTCGCCGTCAATGGCGTTAGAGCGAGGCGCAAGGCGGGGCCCTTGTCTGGCGATATGAAGCAAGGCCGGTACCTGTGAAGCTCGCCGCCCTTGACACTCTCATGTAATAATGAGTGGGGCTGTACACGCCCCGGAGTCTCCGGAGAGCCGCCCTCGGGCCTCGGGGGCTCCCGCCCACGCCCAGTGGCAGCACTTAGCTCCGCGCTGGTGAGAAGACGTCAAAGACTAGACTAGGTGCCGGACGCGTCCTTTTGCTTTTTGCTTCTTCCTTGTTGACAAGTTTCTTCGGTTTGGATTTAAGTTGGATTTGAGTTCGAGACTTGCGTGCGTTTGGGAAGGGGTGTTTAGTCTCGTTCGAGCAATCTCTCGTGTTCTGGTTTCGGCTTTACGTCCAAAGTTAGCGTCGGCTGCCCCCCCTCACGAGCCCCTCGTGAGCCGGGCCGGGCCAGGCACGTCTACAGCCGGGACCGCTGTCGCCGCACCCTCTCCGGAGGTTCTCACCGCAGGATCAGCAGGTTAATCAGAAGACACCCGAGGTGTAGCGGCCCCCCGCAGGCCCACTCAGGACTCGTCAGGGTCGAAAGGTAAACAAATTAGCTGAACCATCACCAGGCTAGCGGCTAAGCTCACACGCAACGTTATGTTTACCAGGGTACTGATCACAAATCTTTACATGAGGGGCCTCCCCTCCCAAAATGCTCTTACATTCTTCAGGGCCGAGCCCGAGTCTTCTTTGTGCAGGATAAACAACAGTGACATACGGTTAGTCAGACATATCACTCTCCGCGTCTTCTGGGGCATCCTCGGAAGCGTCACTAGTGTTGCTAACATCGTCGCCGCCACCGCCACCGCCAGCATCTCTGTCAGCGCCAGGCTCGTCCACAACGCCGCCTTCATCAGCGGCCACGATCACACCGTCATCATCAGACGCAAAGGCCCCTACGAGGGCGTCCACGTTGTTCTCCACCCATTGCGCCAGGTCGCCCCGGACGGCTATGGGCACGGGTGCGATGGCAGCGTCGAAGTCGAAGTGGGGGTCCCTTCCCTGCAGATAGCTGAAGACACGGGAGAAGGCGCGCCCGAGCAAGGCTCGGCTCCTCTCTTCAACAAGCCAACGGGACCTCTCGGAGCGGTTCTCCAGAAGCGTCACCACGCTGGTGAAAAACTGAAGGTTGCCGGCGTAGTTGGCCTCATGCGGCTCCTCAGCGGCAGCCTCGCAAATGTTGCCCAGAGCTGAGTTGGCCCTCTCCCTAAGCGTTCGAAGCATGGGAGCATGCTCATGCTCCAGAACCCTCCGCTCACGGATCTCGTCCTCGTTCCGCTGCGCGATGGCCTCGGCGTCATCAACCCTCTGTTGGAGAAGAAGCAGCTCAACCCGGGAAGAGATCAGCTCCGCCTGTGCTGCGCCAAGGGCGGCTGCGGAGGAGTCCGCACGCCGCGTCACTTCATCCAGCTTGGCCTTGAGGGCCGCGGTCCTGCCCTCAGCCTCAGCCCTGATCAGCCCCAACCTCGTTTCGTATTCGCGCTCAAAGGCCGAGCGAGCTTCCGCCACGCGGCGGTCGATCTCTTCCTGGACCCGAGCTTCGCGCGCGGCAACGTCGTCCTCCGCCTGGGTCACCAGGCGCTCCCTCGTCTCCAACCGCTCAAGGTCAAGATTGTGCTCGGCGGCCTCCAGCGTCAGCGCCTCCTCGCGCTTCTGAAGCTCCGCCCGGTCAACGGCGGCCCCCTGCATCGACTCAAGGGCCACTTGGCGCAGTTCCACTTGCCGCTCCAGGGAGCTGCTCCAGGCTTGAAGCTCCCATGCGCGCTCCTCCGCATCCTTGCGCCGTCGGTCTGCTTCCCGAGCCTTCTCGACGGCCTGGGAGCAGGCCTCCCGCGAAGCCGCCAGCGACTCTTCAGCCTTCGCGTTGTCAAGATCACGTTGGTGACGCGCGAGGGCGACGGCTACCTTCAGCTTGCGCCTCTCCTCAGCAAGGCGCAAACCCTCGGCCTCGAGGCGCGCATGCTCGGTAGCAAGCTCTGCCCCGATCCGGCTCACCACATCCGCTGCCCCCTGGAGAAACTCTTCGCGAAGGGCGTGACGCTCCCGAGCGCGCCTAAGCACGTCTTCTGCATCACCCTCTTCCGCCGGAGCATGCGGAGGGCCCCGAGGCGGCAAGCCCCCTCCAGGCGTGGGGCTGGCGCCCCAGCCATCGTCGAATGGACCTCTCTGAGAGTCCGGCCCAGCGTTGGTCCACCCACGGAGGAGGAGCCAAAGACAGACTTCAGCCATTCACCATCTATGATCAGAGGAGGAGCACGGGGCAAGCCTGATGTGCCCCAGGAGGACTCGTGAAGAAAGGACAGCGGGCGCGCAGGCTTGAGGTGCCCTATGGAACGGACCAATCCACCAACCAGTCCAGCAGCAGGGATGCCGCTCGAGCTCGGCGATTCCGGAGCCAGCGAAAAAGGCGAAGCTTTGGGGGCTGACTCCCGGGCCGGCTCGGTGAATTTGGCAGGGCAGGGCCTGAAAGGCCACAATCAGTCGCAAGGATAGCAAAGCAAATGAGCAGAGAAAGAAGAAGACTTACTCGTCCATGGCAAAGTACTTCCTGCGCTTCAACAAGCGGCAAGGGCGGTCGTTGCCACCCAATGCCTCCTTCCTCTTGCGGAGGGCCTCGAAGTCTATGCGGAACCGACCTAAGCGCGCGGCGCAGGGGACGGCTTGTGGCGCGGGAGAAGCGTCAAGATGATCAGCGCCGGAGGAATCTGCCTGGGGGCGCCGTCAGGCGTCGCCTCGCGAGGAACGGCTGGGGCCTCGGCAGCCCCGGCCTCAAGAGCCGTAGGCCGCAACTCTGCACCAACCGCCGCTCCAGGGCGGGCCTCGGGAGACGCCGCCTTCGAGGCTTCTCGCGGCGTTGGCACCTCGACATCAGTCGCCTCAGCTCCCGCTGGTTCTCGTCTCCCATACATCACCGAGGAGGAGGACCGCCAGGGCGGCGGGGAGCGACCACAGTGACTGGGTTCTCGCGGGGCCCCGTGAGGCCAGCCGGACGCAACCCCCACTCGTCGAAGCTGGGCATCTGCCTCACAAAATCGGCTCTGCCAGAGCAAAGATACAAAGGGGCACCATCACGCCGAAGGCTACCTGGGGAAGGGTCACCAGTCAAGACCCTGAGCATCGTCCGCAGCACTTCAGGCGCCAAGTCTTCCTCCTGAAGACGCATGCGGTCTCTGTGCCCTGCAAAGTCCCACATCCGGCGAGAGTGGTGCTGGAGAGGAGCAATGCGGCATTGGAGGAACTCCTTCACCACCTTGGGCGCTGACACATTGAGCGCCCTCAGACTCTGGAAGCGGTGCCAGACGAAGGCGAGCCGAGGGCTCGCGAGCATCTCATGGTCCCAGCCCGGATGGGGAACAACATGCGAGGTCGGGTGCGAAAGCATGGGGTTGGGCACTCCGACGTCCATGTACCGCTCTCTGAACCTGGCCTCAGGAGGAGGAAGGCCGAAGTCGATCCCCGAAGCGGCCGTCTCTGGCACAGCGAAGAAGCTCACACACCCTGAGCACTGAGTGGGGTTGCTCAGGGCGCAAGGAAAAGAAGTGGCACAGCAGGGCAACGGAAGGAGGAATGCCTATCATCGCCTCGCAAACGAAAGCAAAGACATCCATAAGGGTAATGGACTCCGGCCCAAGGTGCATCATGCAGATCTGGTAATGGGAAAGCACCGCATTGAAGAAGGCGGAAAAGGAGGGAACCAGACCCACCCATAGGGCGTCGATGAAGAATCGGACCTCCGTGGCAATCCTAACAAGGGAGGCATGGGATGCAGGCCAAACTGAGGTCCTACCGCACTCATTGAAGACAGTGACGAGGGCGGAGCGGACCTTGTTCAAAGCTTCTGGATTGAGTATGATCGACCGATCAACGGCGGGGGCCACAGCCGGAGGTGTGCAGGGCGAAGGCGCGGGCTTCTTTCCCTTTCCCTTCTTCATCGGCGCCATGGCGGTGGAGAAAGGGAAGAACTCGAGCCGGATTGGCGGCGGAGGTTGGAGCTCGGAGAAGAAGGAAAGGTAGGAGGCGAGCGAGCAGCGGAAAGGAGGAACAACTGTGTGCAACTACGGGTCTGCTTAGCCGGGTGCGTAACAAGGCGTCGTGAGGAAGCGCAGACGCCCACGTCCAATCAACCGCCATGTGGCGCCCAAGGCCGCAGGCTCTTGGGGCCCACGGCGCTTCGCGCTTGCCCCTTCGCTTCTCTGCTAAGCCAAGCCCGGGCGCGCCTTGGGCCCGGGGGCTACTGCCGGCGTTCTGGGAACGGGGGTCCCCAGACTTGCCTACCTGCGGCCTGCGGCGTCGCTCAAGTGGGGGCCCAGCGTGGCCCATCTTCATCAGCACAAACTCAAGACCCTCGCGAGGGGCCAAGCCTCGCGGGGCGGACGACAGGAAGCTTCCCTAAGGGCAGCCTCATCGAGCGAGACTTCGCGAGGCGGAGAGATCAAGGCAGGGGCACCTCGCGAGGAGCCCGTGACGCAAGCCATGACGATCGAAGACCAGGCGGGCGCCGGCCTGTGCAGTGTCCTTGTTTCCCCTTTGGTGCAAAGGGGGCAAGAACAGGCCGAGGCATCAGGCAAAGGTTACCATTCCGGTGCAACGAGACCAAGACCAGCAGAACGGCAGGACGGAGGTCACTGTGGAGCCCAAGACGGCGTCATCACCAGTGCTTTTGGCAGCCGAAGACCACCTTTGGTCAGGATAACTTGTACTAGATGTTCCCCTTCAAAATGGCCAATTGTTGGCGCCCTTCCCGCTCATTATTTGGGGAGAGGCCTAGGGCCTCTATAAATAGAGCTAGCCACCACAGAGTAGAGGCATCTAGATCGAATCGGGTAGAGAGACCAAGTAGAACACACCACACTAGCTCAAGAACACCTCTCGCGAGGCTGTTCTTCCTCTGTACTATTCATCTTCAGCCCTCGAGGCAATCCACCACACCACACACTGGAGTAGGGTATTACACCACAACGGTGGCCTGAACCAGTATAAATCTCGTGTCCTTTGTGTTGTTCATCATTTCCAGCTTAGATCGCACGGGGAGATCGAACATATATCGGTAGGGGAGAGATCTCCGTGCGCACCCCAGTGTTCGAACCTCAAGGGTCTGCCGGAACCCGAAATCTGACAAATATGTGTGGGCCGCTTGGTTTTACGGGAACGAGGCAGCATTTTGGGTTCGAGGACCAGTGGAGATATAGTACGTACAAAAAATTGTGGATGTAGGTTCGACTGAAAAGCAATGATGCATGGGCCCTGCATTTTGATATACCCGGGGCCGCGTGAAATTTGCTACTCTACTCAAAACTAGTAAGGTACACATGTATTGAACGCATGAGAGTTCGAAACCAAATTATGAATAAATACACACTATAGCATGTAAAGCTTTGAGTCATATATGCATGATGTAGATGTTCATTTAGTTCTTATAGTTCATCTCATTCAAAATCAATAAGTTTTATAAAAATGTTAAGATTCTACATGTGCAATTTGGTACACGAAAACTCAGTAAAAGTTTGCGAGTTCGAATTTTCAATAAAGCTATATGCACTGCATTTCGGAACGGAGGGAGCATACGGCAGTTGCTAACACTCACGTGGAAGATTTGTGTGTAGGAGGAGTGGCTATTCTGTTAAATGACATGGCAAACCGACAATCGCCGGATGCCGATCTAACGGTTCTTATGGCGTTAAATCGGGGAAAAGGCTTGTGTGTAACGTTTGTCGGATAATGATTTATGGACACATGCATTGCATTGATACGTGCCCCCCTCTCTCTCACGCACACGCACCCTCACGAGTCACGACTCTCCCGAGTCCTCTCGCAGACTCGCACGTCGCACCCATCGTCTATCTGCAGGTAGACGCCACACACATATGTGCTCTTCACACCCTACCCTCAGAACTTCTAAAAAACAAAAGACGGCGTTTACATTTTATTTTAGCTCACACGTCACACACTTGTACTATTACTCTTGCGGCGAACGTTCTTTGGGCATAGTATATTGTACTCTCACGAAGAAGCGGTGCATGCACGCACTAGTTCTCTCACACCCACTCATGGTACACGAGAGCGCATTTTTTGAAGCTGGTACAACAAAATCACTCCACTATATATAAAAGTAGGAGCCTTAGCGCCTGCTTTACTAGGGTTCCTCTCGCTCACTCTCTCATGCTCTCCAGATCTAAGCAACACATAGGTGGCCACACTCTCTCGGCTCACGGCTGGTCACAAATCCGCCGGACAACCTCGACCGGGCAGGGGTGTAGGTGCATTGTTCACGCTTGTCGTCATCGGCGAGGGAGGAGACCAACGGCTGCTCGCTGGCGTCGATCGGGCGTGCCGTTCTCTCCGAGAGAGCGCCCGGCTCGGGAGGGCCTCCGATCCTTCTTCCTCCCCTGCGGTATTGTGGCCAAGATGCGGCCTCCCGACGCCTGCCTTTTTGCGACATGCCGACGACCCTCGAGGTATATTTGAAACCTGCCTTGATCTATCGCCTCAGCTCCTTCGTGTGGATCCTTTTCTACTTCGTCCGTTGATCCAAAGCCACCTAGACATATAATATTATTAGAAGTAAAGCTATTTCATACATTCGACTCAAAGCGTTGGTTCAAACAGGGAAGAAAGAGGGAAAGCTGTAGCATGAATCTAGGACTTGGTTCTAAGAGGAAACGGGGGAAAGTAGTAATATCTGTCACTTTTAAATAACCGTATTTCTTATTTGCGCAAACAGGGATGTCTGTCTCCATATCGTTTCGGGATGTCTGTCTCCGTATCGTTTCTATCTGCGCAATCAAAAGCACACACCTCGCTTTTAGTACAATCACAAGAAATGAGATGGCTATCCCTCGCTGCCGTCGTCTAACCTCCCGTCTTCAAGGTATCCCTACATTGGTAGTAACTAAGGTAGAATGACCATCGCAATCTAAAAGAAGCTGATTCAGACGTTTTACTTCCCGATTGCAGGCAGGACGAGCAAAACAACTGCATCCTAGTCTGGAATGCACTTTCTACCAGATCATCCATGCACCAAGGACTAGCTGGCATGGCTGCACAACGGTATTTTGGACAGGTGCGCGGATAAGAGGCAATCTGTTCTGCTTAATTCTACAAATAGCGGTGCTTAAATATAGTGGAATGCACAAGAATTTCACTGGTCGATTACCTTTGCATGGTTCAGTTCAGCATTCGAGCTGAGACCACAATTATAATTGGTTATTTTGGAATGAGAGAACCTAACCCTGAATGGTGGCAACAAGAAAGAACCAGAGTGAACTCCAGGAAATTTAAGCCTGCCGGGATGCCCTTTTCTCAGAGAGAAGCCTTGCTTGTTTTTTCCTGATTTGTAAACCTTCTCACAACTTTGTCTTTTGCTATGAACTAGTATATGTTTGATATGTTCTATGAATCATTGAGATGTATAAAATTGCTTAACTTATGCTTTTCAAGTTTTTTATGAAGAAGAGTTTAATGTGAGTGTTCCACATGAGCGCTGGACTAGCGTGTGAACCTTTGGAATTTATTACATTGTGGCCTCAGTAACTGCATGAACCATTGTAACAAGATACATAGTTGCTTATATGTCAGACAACAGATTATTGATTGTTAGCTGGTCGATAGCCTAGTGTTGAAGCGAGCTGAGCCAATGTGCCGTGGTTTTGCACTGGCGCTTATAAGTGGGGTAGCACCAACAGTGTTTACAAGTACTTATGTATACGTCAATGCACGGTTCTCGAATGAGTGCTCTATTTCATCAAAACACACACTGCTCGTATGATAAACCGTGACAACTTATGTCTTACCATGCCATATTCATGAAAAAACTAGTGAGGACGCATCTATTTTGGCAACAATTATGATGGTTCTCACATGATTCACGGGCACACAAAAGTAGCAGCAGTTCCCATAGACGGATTCAAAAAGAGTACTAGCCCCAGAGAGGTCGATAACAGGCAAGGTTCGGATAAATAGACACAATCCAAACTACTATTAAACACTAGCTGGGGCAACTATTTCATGCCTCGATCTAATTTGGGCTGGACACAAGACGGACCTTGCCATGAACATCATCGAGGATGTCCCGCAGTAGCTCAATCCTGTGAACCTTCATGAAGACAACCTTGTGGCCTTGCCACTGATAAACTTGTTTGTGGAAGCATGCCATGTCATCTTCCTGCGTAAGATTGACAAGAACAGTATTCCTCATGCATTTAAGGAGTAGCTTTGAACTTCTTGTGCTTCAAAGACACCACGGACAACACGCCGACAACGGTGAGGCTGGAATACAACTCTTCATTGGTATAACCGCAAATGGCTTCGAGGATCCAACAACCTAAGAACTCTGTTTTCCCAAAGGTCGTATATTCAGGTCGTCCGCCTCATAGCGAGTGACATGTACAACCACACAATCCTTATGCGCATCAAGGCTCTAATTGAAACAGAAACAAATTCTGAATTACTTTTCAATATAAGAAACACAAGTTATTTAAACCACTACGTATACCATGGCATCGAAGCTAATAAAATTTTGCATTATTAATCACCACATACTTCCTTTTCTAAAAAAATCACCACATACTTAGATGAAAAAGCACAATCGAGATCGGCAAAGAAGGAAATCAGCTTGGGCAGCTCAGCGTGGGGGGGGGGGGACACATCCTCGAAGGGGAAAAACTGCTCCTGCAGTGCCACGGGGGCTGTAACCTCAAACGGGGCGTTGATCATCTCAGTATCTGGGGTCGCCTCGGTGGTTGCCTCCATCTTCTTGGAGCTCTCTGTCTCGTGGGGATCAACCTCCCGCGTCTGCTGCAATATCGGCAGATCTTTGCCTGGTTCTCCTTGGTCCATAATGAACCTGACGAATACTAGGAGACCACTGAAAGGAAAACACAATCACAATGACAATGAAACAAAAAAGAGAGTGAGGATCGGTTTTTGCTTTGCAAAAGTTCTTTTTTTCCTCTGAACGAAAATATACCAACATCACGGACCCGCTTACCTTCCCTTTGTTCGGAGAGAAGAACAGTGGCATATGCAAGTGTTGCCTTTCTTGAAGACGGCGAGGGAGAAGGGGATTCAGCGAAGAGTGAAATGATGGTTGCTTCGTCCGTCAAACTTAGACTGCGGGGAGGTGGGGTTTTGTGATACGACGGCTCGTTACTGCCGCGCTATGACCGGGGTGACTCTCCGCCTGCATACTGCCTTCTAATTTGGTGGATGGCATTTGGGCCCGCGTGCTGCATGGCCCGCATGTCGGTGAACAAAAGTATAACGACATTCAGTAGAGGGAGACGTTTCAATGACCTAGGAGGAGCCAGAAGCGCTAGACTGTCTCCAGTGTACTAGTAGTAATTGTTTTTTACGGGTAGTCAGAGAGTGTCTCCACTGTACTAGTAGTAATTGTTTCTCGGGTTCCAAGACAAAACAGCCCATCCACACTAGTAAATAGTAAAATCAATTAAAAATCCCATATATTTACTGAATGAGAGGCGCTACCCACACCCAGCACACCGCCCCCCCACCCAAAAAAAAACCTGGGTGCTCTTCTTCCTCCTCGCTCCCACCCACCTCACGTCAGCTCACTCCACTCGTACCCCCAAAGTCCTCACCTCACTCCTACAGAAAACCCCAGCTCCCCTTCTTCCTCACTCCTACAGAAAACCCTCAGCTCCCCTTCTTCTTCGCCCTTTTCTACAACTAGGCTCGTCATTCGTTACTCTGCTCAAATCCGTGGCCTTGACGCGACGCCTCGAGGAAAATGGAGTCGGCCGACCCCAGCCAAGAAGATGAGGCTCGCCAACCAAGCGACGCCTGTGTAGATCCCGCACCAGCGCGAGGAGAAGCGGCGACCCGCCCCACCGGATCCCAGGAACTCAGAGAATCTCGGGTGGACCGCATCAGCGATCTCCCGGACGCCATCCTTGGGGAGATCATCTCGCTTCTCCCCACCAAGGATTGCTACCGCACCCAAGTCCTCTCAATTTGGTGGCGCCCTCTATGGCACGCCGTTCCCCTTAATCTCGACTGTCATCAGCTATCTCTCTTCAATGATTTTGAAATCCCCAGAGCCATCATCTCCTCCCACCAGGGCTCCGCTCAAAGCCTCTGCATCCCGTCATGCTACCTGAGCAAGCATACAATGCCCTGCATGGTGGACGCCTGGCTGGAATCCCCTGAATTCACAGAACTACAACTGCTTGAGTTCTACTATTCCCCTGGAAATCACATACCACATACCGAACGCCATGAACTTGTGCCCTCAGCACCGATGTCCATCTCGGGGTTTTCGTCCTCTCTCCACACCGCCACCTTTATGTTATGCTACCTACCGCATAACTCGTACTAAACCTTTGACTCCCATTTCTCAAGAAACTTTCACTTGTGCGGGTTCGTATATCGGAGGCCTCATTGCACAACATCATCCACTCCAATTGCCCTGCGCTGGAGTGCTTGGTGCTTGTTTTCACAGTTAGAATCGGTTGTCTCCAAATAAAGTCGCCTAACCCTGTAAGAATTGGAATTTCTTTTGACGGAAGGCAGCTCATCATCCAAGATGCCCCTTCACTTCAAAGGTTGATCCTTGATTCTAGTTATTCACCGTTGCAAATAACCATCCTCTCTGCGCCTAAACTGGAGACCTTGGGTGTAATACATGATCTCTATGCCCATTGCAATATGGTGTTTGGCTCCACAGTTCTTCAGGTACTTTATATTATCATCTACACTTGTAACCATAAGCTGCATTTTAAATTTCTGCGCATAATTTATATATCATCTTGGAGTACACATTTTGTACTAATATTATGTTCTATGCTCAATGAAGAGTTTCTCCATGGATGGCCTATCAATGGTGCTGGATTATGTCAAGATCTTATATATCCAAATGAATAGTTTTGATCTTAACAAGATTATTGGCTTGCTGCAATGCTTTCCATGTCTGGAGAAGTTGTATATAAAGGTGATAATTTCACGCACATTGGAAGCCCGCATATAGTGTACTAGAATTAACCGTTCAATTTGTTGCTCTTTCGACACTCTTCTTTTTAGACCTTAACTTTTTCAATCTTCATGTCTATTTATGCAACAGGACGGGTAAGAAAGTTATAACCAATCGGTGGATTCGTAAGCATCGGGATTTTCTCACTTCTCATGAGATTAGATTGAAGACAATAACGCTAGAACGATATGTAGCCAACCGTGCAAACACAAGATTTGTCACATTCTTCCCCTTTGAATGCGAGGTTACTATTGTCCATCGGGCTTAAGTTTATCGGCAGCATGGTTTTGACGGATGGGTATGTCGAAGAGCAAAAAAAGGAGTTTACGGTGGGCGAAGAGCTTACGAACATGCCGGGCTTCTGCTTTACAACATATTGTGGTCATAATCCGATAAATTTTACGACCCAGGATGTTCATTCTATGGACTGACCGATCCATTTGATCGTGACTGCCAAAACAGTCTTGGAGTTAGATGTTGTTGCCCTTTTCAATCTGCTTTTTTGTAAACCCGATGAACAATTAACCCTCGTGCTTTTTGTACAGTTTGTAAGCTGGAGTTAGATGTTCCTACCCTTTTCAACTCATTTGTGGATCGCCATATTTTCTTTGAAACAAGGAAAATGGCTTGCCATTCGCTTAATTTAGAGTGAAATATTGTAACAAATCCAAACCAAGGGAAATAACATCACTCTTGTCGGCTGCTTGAGCTCGCGTGCATTCTGAAGCCAAGTGATTAGCCCCCACCAGCACCCACAAACTTATTTTGAACTAGCACATCAAATGGGCTGTAAATTTTCATAGGAAAGGCTGGACATCTGGGGCTCACGCCATTGTCAACGTAGTCAATAAACGAGAGAATTACACTACGGGCAAATGACACTGTGGGACCCAAAGAAGTTGTGATTTTTTGAGGAACAAGCGGTTGTTATTTATACTAGTTTTCTGACGGATCGAGGGTAACAACGGGTCTGCGTGCGGGGCTGTGGCCCGTCTAGCTGTGGTTTTATTTATGTTTACCACATCATGAGCCCAGTTGTGTTTTTTCTTCTTTGAAAATGGCTAGCCAGTTCTATTTTTTAAAGAAATACCCAAACAAGGCCTACTTGCTTTATCGGCCTATTGGCTGCAAATCTGTCAAGACGACGAGAGTTTCATTCGGTTTGTCCAGAAATGGGCTGTACATTTTTAAAACACATCAAACCGGGAATTAGTTTCAATTTTTTTTCATTACAAGATCTTAAATTCCATTGATTTTTATGCGTGGACAATTATTTGGATTTTATATTTATATAAATTATTTTTCAAAATAGTTTGAATGTGAATCAATATTTACGGATTAAAACAGTTGACCGCACTGAAATATGCAAAATTTCGTATACTTTTTATCCCTGGCCACAATATGGGGTGTGATGCTAACAAAAAGAAGATGGGCTCCAAAAAAATCTTAAGAATTAGCAAATGGGCTGTACATTATTAGAAATAATGGCAGATGGGCTGTATGCTGTTTTCCACAGATTTGAGGCTCACTTGTGCGCCTACTACAGGTGTTGACGCGTATGCTTTCATAAAAAAGGTTGGCCTTTGCAACGCCTGTCAACTTAGTCAACACACGAGAGCGTTGGCTGTTGGATGTCCATCCAACGGCTGTCGTGCTTCTTCAATCTCTGCTCTTCATGCTCAAGCCGCTCAAACAAGCACCGACGGGACTGCCTGCTCCCTCCTCCCGCGGTCGGCTATGCTGCCGCGCAGGCCTCACGGCCCCATCGTACTCCCATCGCTGGCCTAGCCATTCGTCTACTCACCCACACATGATGTTATTCTCCGGCGACGGCAGACGAACTAGTAAACCCTCGTACTCCTCCGCGTGGGAAACAACTGCCGAGTATTCCCTGGCTCCGTCTCGTTCCCTTCCTAGGCCTTGCCGTCGTCCACCGCCCTGGTGCTCTCGGCGTGGCCTGGTCAACGTGGTCAATGAACGACATCCATCAGAAGTGGATCAGACGTGGAGAGGCCGACAGCTGGGTCCACGGCCGCACGCAAGGAAATGCCTCCTTATTACGCGCAAAATAATGATTTCTCCACCTGACAGCTAGGACCCACGGGAAGGGCCTCTCAGATTTCGCGAAAAAACATTCCCCGATGTGCGGTCGGACCCACCAGCTATATCTTCGCACGCAAGGAAGTGCCTCCTTATTACGCCCAAAAAATGAATACCCTCGCTTTGGGACCCACCATATTGTTGGGCTGACTTGTGGGCCTACTAAGTTGACAGGGACGGAGAGCTTTGTCAACTTAGTCAATACTCCAGTGACCGTATGATGTCCATCCAACGGCCATAGTGCTTCTTCAACCTCTGGTCTTCTTGCTCCAGCCGCCCAAAGCAGCGTCGGTCGTGCCGCTTGCTCCTGCCTCCCATGGCCGGATGTGCTATCGCGGAGGCCTCATCGCCCCCATACTACTCCCACCACTGGCTAGGCCATCTCTCCACTAACCCACACCCCCTGTTATTCTGCGGCGACGGCATCCTCACACCGCAGCCGAACCAGTGAACGCTCGTACTCCTCTCCGCGTGGGCATCCACTGCCGCGTCTTGCACGGCTCCACGTCGTCCCCTTCCTAGGCCTCGCCGTCGTCCACCGCCGTGGTGCTCTCGGCGCAGCGTGGTCAATGTGGTCAACGACCGACTTCCATCGGAAGAGTATCAGACGTGGAGAGGCCGTACCGGGTCCACGGTAGCCGCAAGGAAGTGCATCCTTATTCCGCGGAAAATAATTATTCCTCCACCTGACAGCGGGGACCCACCAGACGGGCCACCAGTATTTTGTGAAAAAAATTGTTTCCCCCTGACTACTAGGACCCACCGGACGGGCCACCATATTTCGCGAAAAAAATGTTCCCCCCGCTGTCAGCTCGGACCCACCGGAAGTGCCACCTTATTACGCACAAAAAAATGAATACTCCCCCGGCTAGGTGGGATCCACCTTGCTGGGAGGCTGACTTGTGGGCCTACTAAGTCGACGGGGACGAAAGGCTTTGTCAACTTAGTCAATATGAACGATTCTAGCTCCAGTGACCATACGATGTCCACCCAACGGCCGTAGTGCTTCTTCAACCTCTGGTCTTCTTGCTCCAGCCGCCCAAAGCAATGGTCGTGCCACATGCTCCCGCCTCCTGTGGCCGATCAGGCCTTTGCCGCAGAGGCCCCAGCCTACTATTCCCACCGCTGGCCGGCCTGCGGTGACGGCAGCCTCACACCGCAGCCGAACCAGGTGAACGCTCGTAGTCCTCTCCGCTGGCTTCCACTGCCGTCGTCCCTTCCTAGGCCTCGCCGTCGTCCACCGCCGTGGTGCTCTCAAGGCGTGGTCAACGTGGTCAAGGAATGACTTCCATCGGAAGAGTATCAGACGTGGAGAGGCCGACAAATGGGTCGACGCCACATCCCGCTTTTTTTTGTGATTTGCCAAGTAAGTCGCTTTATCGAGGCTGTTGGGCTGCAAATCTTTCAAGACGAGGAGAGATTTCATTCGGTGGCCGAGAAAATGGCCCATCAAGAATGAGAAATGGGTTGTACATTTTAAAACACATCAAACCGGCAATTAGTTTCAAATATCTTTTTTTCATTTCAAGATTTTAAATTACATTAATTTTATGCGTGGAGAATTTGTTGGATTTTATATTGATATACATTTATTTTTAAAATCAGTTTGAATGTGAGTCGAAATTTCGGGATTAAAACAGTTCGGACCGCTTTGAAATATGCAAAATTTCGTATAATTTTTTAATCATGGCCACAATATGGTCTGTAATGCTAACAAAAAGAATATGGGCTCCAAAAAAACCTTAAGAATTAGCAAATGGGCTGTAAATTATTAGAAATAATGGCAGATGGGTCGTATGCTGTTTTCCACAGATTTGAGGCTTTCCTAAAAAAAGGTTGACGTACAAGCACTAATCGTTGGATGTCCATCCAACGGCCGTCGTCTTCTTCAATCTCTGCTCTTCTGCTCAGCCCGCTCAAACAAGCACCCGTGGACTACCTGCTCCCTCCTCCGTGTGGCCGGCTGTCTTTGTCGCGCAGGCCTCACCGCCTCGACCAGATTCCCCATCTGGCCTAGCCATCCCTCTACTCACCCACACCTGCTGTTATTCTCCGGCGATGGCAGACGAACCAGTAAACCCTCGTACAATCGTACTCCCCTCCGCGTGGGAAACAACTGTCGAGTCTTGCCTGCCTCCATGTCATCCCCTTCCTAGGCCTCGCCGTCGTCCACCACCCTGGTGCTCTCGGCGCGGCATGGTCAACGTGGTCAAGGAACGACTTCCATCGGACGTGGATCAGATGCGTGGAGAGGCCGACAATTTGGGTCCACGACGGCAGCAAGGAAGTGCCTCCTTATTACATGGAAAATAATGATTCCTCCACACGGGAGGACCCACCGGACAGGCCACCGTATTTCGCGAAAAACGTTTCCCCCACATTGCGGGACCCACCAGCTACACCTTCGCACGCAAGGAAGTGCGTCCGGGCAAAAAAACGATTCGTCCCCCTGACTACTGGGACCCACCAGCTACACCTTCACACGCAAGGAAGTGCGTCCGGGCAAAAAAACGATTCGCCCCCCTGACTGCTGGGACCCACCAGCTACATCTTCGCACGCAAAGAAGTGCACGGCCAGGACCCACGGTCGAAGCGTATGTAGCGTTGTCATTCAGACGCGAACGTAATGCGTACATATCGGTCAATGTAGAGGCGCCGCGACGTGTCGTAGTAAAGGTGCGCGATGTCGTAGTAGAGGCGCCGACGTAGCATGTACACGCACGCATACAGCGCCGTGGTGCAAGAAAGAAAATACGGCCACGTATGTGTACATACGGGCGGGGTCTCGAACGCCTACTCGCGCATACGTACAGCCAGGGCTCGTGTACATGGCTGGGTCGGAACGAAGAAACAGCATCGTCGTCGTGTTCATGGGGAGGCAACGGAATGCGTCGTGTTCATGGGGAGGCAACGAAATGCGTCGTGTTCATGGGGAGGCAACGGAATGCGTCGTGTTCATCGGGAGAGCTTGGATGGAACAGGCGATGGAAACGAGGCATGGCGTACCGCAGAACGGAGGAAACGGCCTTGTGTTCGACCGGCCATGTTCGAAACGGGATCCTGTTCACCGGGAGGGGTCTGGCGTACCGCAAAACGTAGGAAAGGGACCTCCTACGGTCGAAACGGGGGTCCTGTTGATCGGGAGGGGTGTGGCGTACCGCAAAACGGAGGAAACGGACCTCCTACGGTCGAAACGGGAGTCCTGTTCATCGGGAAGGGTGTGGCATACCGCAAAACGGGACTCCATGGGATACTGTTCATCTCCACCGTCGACCCCCTCCAGCCTCCACGAGCACTGTTCATCCACCGTCGACCTCCTCCAGCTTCCACCTGCGACTGTTCATCCAGCCTCCACTGCGCTCTACTCCACCGGCTACTGTTCAACGAGCCCTCTCCACGGGCTCCTGTTCAATCACCCCTCCACGGGCTACTGTTCATCCTGCCCTCCACCATCTACTATTCATCCAGCCCTCCACGGGGTGGTCACATTCATCCATCCTCCACGGGTCCTGTTCATCCAGCCCCTACCGCTCGATCGATCGGGGTCTTGTTCATCCAGAGGCAACACCACGGGTCCTGTTCATCCACCCCCATCGAACCTGTTCATCCCCCCGCAACACTCACTGCTCATCCAGAGGCAGCATCGATCGGCTTCAATTAGCAGCAGAGCGGGCGAATCGCTCGATCGGGTTCGATTAACGACCATCGATCGATCGCTTAGGTTCGATGAACGAGTAGCTGCAGTGCAATCGCCGGGTTCGATTCGAGCCCAACGCCTCGCCGGGTTGATTAGAGCCAACGCCTTGCACACACGCCAGACGTGTACGAGAACGCGCATCGCTTCGCCCCCGACCTCCCACCGTGAACCGGAACTCCCAAAAATTTCCCGCCTCGCTTCTACCATGGTTTTTTCCGTCATGGATGGCCCAAAGAATGTCATGCAGCTGCATCTCCGGCCCGCCCAGGACAAAAGGCCCATTTTCTGTCATGATTTTTGTCATAGAAGTAGGAGCCCACCACATCTATGATGATACCGGGTTTTATCACAATTATCGTCATAGAAGTGTCATATGTATGACAGAAAAAAATTCGTTCGGCCCAAAATGTCACGGATGTGTCTTTTTTTGTAGTGAGGAGAGTCCTATCTGGACACATGGAAAGGTCTTCTACCTTGTATCTTCACGGCCCATCAGTCTGGCCCATATCACATAGCCCAGACACCCGAGGACCCCCTAATCCAGGACTCCCTCACCCCCATCCCTTCATCCTTCCGGAGCCCGGCAAGCTGCCCGGGGGCAAAAGGCGCTCTGGCTATGATAAAGGCACCCAACCTCTCGGACGCCCTTCTCAGAGTCGTGAAGATCAACTCGACGTGAAAGTCGCCCTGCCACTAGCACCTGTCTGGGCGCCCACTCACTAGCTGAAGGCACACACGCCGGATCAATAAAAGGGTGTGGGCAGGCTCCCAATCAACAATAAGAAGCCTCGGCAATATATCCATTCTCTATCTACCGTATGTCCATGCTCAAAACTGGGTAATCGGGGTGTGTCGCGCCAGACGCGGGGTGAAAAGTTCCCGGAACCTCTCTCGCACGGACCACTTTCCTCGGGCTCTTTGGAACCTGCTTCTCTCTCCTCATGGAAGAGTCGGTGCATCGCGCCCTTTGCATGATGGGAACATCTTTGGGTCATGTCCCGACAAACCTCTTCCCTCCGACCGATCGCCCAAGACTACTCACCCATGCGGTCGAGCTACAATAGAGCGTCATGTCCCATGTGATGTAAACACTCCTGTGATCCGTCCCTTACGAATCACTTTCCAGACGCTACAACCTTGGTGTCAACCCCCTATAGCGGGGTCAAAGACGTGTCCCCCACCTGCTGCGAGGGGAAAGCTCTCGGGTCCTGTCGTAGAATTAACACGCCAGATGTCCTTAGTGTCAGGACTTAGTCGCGAGGCCAACGCATCTATGTGGTAGCTTGAGAGGGGTTGAGCGGAATCGAGAGACGCAACACAAGACAGGGATTTAGACAGCTTGGGCCCCGGAAACATCATCCGCAATAGCCCCACGTGCTGTTTGAGGCTAGGTCTCATTATGGTCATGAGGGAGTCGCCGTAAACCGGCTCTCCTCTAGTTGTCTCTAGCCCTAGATATTGTTGTTTGCTTGTAGCCTCTCCCTCTTTGGGGAGCCCTGCCCTCCTTATATATGTTGAAAGGGCGGGTTACATGTGGAGTCCTATTAGGACTAGGACTAGCCTATCTTGTATTACAAGTCGGATACAAGTCCATGTCTAAGCTCCTTGTAAGACAAATATACCACACGCATTTCCTCATAAAACGGCCCACCGTAGATGAACCGGCCTTCATTAAACGCCAGTCAGGCCACCGGGTCTTGCCGCTCCTCAGACCCGCCTGCCGGATTACCAATGAACCATAAACCGCCGGGTCGCCAGTGAACCGCCAAGTGTCGTGAGTTCTTCGTAATCGCCAAGTCCGGCGGGTTATACTTCCGGCGGTTAACGCCAAGGTATATCCTCGACATTAGCCCCAGTTTAATTTGGATTTATCCATGTTAAACTGATCCTGTGAAATAAACACAAGAACAAACTTGACAGATTATGCTCCGGTTTAAGAATTCTTGTAAACGGCATCCGATCATCCTTAAATCCTTGTCATTTCCTCCTTATATAAAATCCGGTTTAATAGGCCAGCTTCATAATCAACTTGCGACATTGGTTTCTCATAGAAAATATATTGTGAAGGATAACTCCTTTGATTCAACTCCCAATGCTTAAAAACAATATCGTTCCTTGAAATATTCATCCAATCTTCACCGGTTTAAGGGCGTAAAACTTGCGGTTTATCATTGCCAAGATCACCGGTTTATAAATATTGATGGTACGGGTCATGATTGTTGCGGACATCGGTTCATGATTGTTTGCCAACGTCGGTTCATGATTATTAATGACGCCGGGTTGCAGCCACAGGGCCATAATGATTGGTGACGCCGGGTCAACCTAGTTTGCTCAATCAGAGAATTTGAAAATATTTCCTCGATAATAATATAATATCTGTAGCCCCCAAGTCTTTGAGCGTAACAAAGTGGTAGCTTAAGACTTTTGCTTCAATATAAATACTGCCACTTTCAAAGAAATCCGTGTTGTTCATCCCAAAGGACTAGCAAAACTGAATACTCCATACTATGTAGCCCCCAAGTGCGGGTTGTCCTGCTTGCGACAACCTCGGGACTTGTAATTGTCTTATACTCATAAAACTTCCACCAGTGTAGCCCCCAAGGGCGGGTCATTATGTAATAATGAGCAGGGACTTTGTAGGTGTAATCATGTAGATTTGAGCAATGATGTGTAGCCCCAAGTGTCATGGTGCATGCTTGCGGCGACATGAGACTTGCACATTTGATGTAATCTCAATTTAAATAATGTAGCCCCCAAGTGCCGGGTCGTAAGCCCGCGACTCGGGACTATTCCTTCAATTGCAGAATAAATCATATCCATTAATAATATGATAATCATTGCGCTAAAAGCGACTTTGAAAACCTCAATTACAATATTGGGTATTGATAACCATAATAAAAATCCAGCCATGTTGGCTATTAAAGATAACATAATCTGGTATGAAAAATCATTATTCATTAAATACCATAATGAAAATTCAGCCAAGTTTGGCTATTTGAATAATATAACCCAATGATTTATAAGCGCATGATTCCAATGGCATAATCCAAATAGGTCTTGGCGACTTATAGTCCAAAGCCAGCCGGGTTAACAAACACCGGATAATTTCTCATCATATCTTGGCGACTTATCGTCTTAAAGCCGTGCCGGTTTAATAAACACCGGATAATTTATCATCATGCTTTATTCAACTTTGTCTACGCATACAACAAGTTTAAAGTGTCCCGGCAGTTTACCACCGGACGGGTCATAATGCCCAACAGATAACCCAGTGTTTATAACCAAGGCTGCACTTTTAAGAATAATCAATGAAATATATCATACCTGTGATATTGAATCACATCATTGGTTTACCAATTTTTTGTAGTAAGGGTGATGACCCCAATCTTGAGTAATGATAACTCCTTTCATACTGTGTCGGTTTATGATAAAACCGTACCGGGTTGTGATAAACACCGGTTTAACCATATACAATACTGGCGACTTATAGTCAAACCAGACCGGTCGGATAGTCTCCGGATTATGATTTGATCATGTACTGACAATTTGTAATTGAAAGTCAAGCCGGGTTAATGAACACCGGTTTACTCCATATATAAGATGGTTAAAATCAAACCGGGCAAATAGTCTCCGGATTATGATTTGACCGTGTTCCGTCAATTTGTAATTGACAGTTTGAACCGGATTAATAATGTCGGTTTGAAAACACAAAAAAAGAAATAATTTAAAAGAGAACAAAATTCAAGCAAAGGCAAATATAAAACCATTGCAAATGAGGCTTTGAGCCGATCAAGAGGCATTACCATGGTCGGACACGACCAAGCCCCCAAAAGGCGTAGCTATGGTTCGAGTCAGCCAGGTCCCCAAATGATGCATTGGCATTACGCCGATCAAGAGGTGTAGCGATGGTTCGGGTTCGACCAAAGCCCCAAGTGATGTGGCACTAGGCCGATCAAGAGGCGTGACTATGGTTCAGACGTGACCACAAGTCCCCAAGTGATGCTGTGGATTTTCGCCTACCAAATGGCGTTGCTATGGTTCGGACACGACCAAGGCCCCCAAGTGATATTGTGGCATTGCGCCGATCAAGAGGTGTGACTATGGTTCAGACATGACCAAGCCCCCAAGTGATCAATAATATGATAAGCCAATAGGGCATGATACCCATGTTTGAACCGCGCATCATGGCAGCAGGTCCTCTTTGGCACCCTTTAACTTTTTGCAAGAGATAAATCCTTCTTGAACCGGGATTTTGAACCGGATATTGAGAGCTTCAAAGCTTTGTGGGAGATATCTTCCCCTTGAACCGGATGTTAAACCGGATACTTGAGAGCTTCAGTGAGACTGACTCCCCTTGAGCGGATTTTAAACCGGAATCCTTTTCGATGATCCGGAACTTCTTGCTTGAGCCGGGATTTTGTAACTGTCATATACTTATTAAGCCGGAAATTTTCTCGACGGCCTTCAAATAATGATAGCCTCCGGGACCGGGTTATCTTTCCCTCCATCGTCCTGGGGTTCTTAAATTTGCTGGCAAGATTTGCTTAGTCATGTCATCGTAGCCCCCGAGTCTCAAGGTGACTCGAGGAGTTGGCTTGAAACTCTCCATATTTGGTGGTTCACGACTCATTGGTGTTGATAACACGATGCAAATCCACATAAGGTTGTGATGACTGCGGCGGGTTATAAATGATCCCGTATGAGCCGTGGTCAAGAATCTCGCCAATGGTTCCTTCCAAATGGCGATTTGAAGTTAACCAAACTGTAGTGGCGGCGATTTGTGCGCTGCCCATTGAGCCATCCAAAGGCAAACGGCGGTTGATTGTATATGATAATTTGCCTCCTTTTGTTGAAAGAAAACCGGGCTACCCAAGTTGTGACTTGCTCATACCCAATAAATAGCTCATGCAGATGATGCGGCCGGTATGTTGATGTAGACCAGCCGCGAGAGACGGACGACAAAAGCGACCGCACATCGAGGTAGCTCGGATAGATGAATCGGCCGGCATTGTAAACCGTGCGGACGGGAAGATCTTCACCGGTGTTGTAAATCGACACGGACGGGCGAGTTAATCGCGGTGCGGTCCGGTGAGTCGAAGTAGTCCGGCCACAAGGTCGGCGTCTTGCACACATATTCTTTGATCATTGTGGCACGGTCATACGCTAGCACATGACAGTAATTACGCAATTTATATATCCATGATCCGGCCATCGGCTTTACAATGACCAATTGTCCTGCATATAAAATGCAAAGACCAAAGTAATTGCTCTCTGACAAAAACAATATGTGCTAAATTATACTTAGAGGGATATCACCTGATTCGCGAACAACAGATGAGTCGGCCGTGGCATTGTAAGTTGGTGCGGACGCTGCGTGAACCGCCGTGAGGGCAGATGAACGAGTCATCCATGGCATTTGTAAAGCGGCGCGGGTGGCGATTCAAACATGATGTTGTTTAACCGGTGTATATGCACGAATCGGCGGCAGGAGCGGACGGATGTAATCCGAACATCGGGGAGGCGACTTGCACGTATATCCGTCAAGCATCCTAGCACGGACAAAACCAATGGAAAAAGTGATGTTGATGCGCCTTAGGCGACACCCTTTCGTGAACGGTCCTGCAAAAATATTACAAGACCAAGTAATTGTTCTTTGATAAAAACAATATATGTTTACTAAAATAAACTTTAGATGGATACCACCGACTCATCCGGACAGTAAATGAGTCGGCTGCGGCATGAGCCAGTGCGACAGGAAGTCGGCACGGTATTGTAAACCGACACAGACGGGAGAATCGGCAGCGACGCAGTAGGCGGCGTAAACATCGCGAGTCGGCGGCAAAGCGCGGACAGTTGTAAACCGAACAGCGGGCGGCGATTTGCACGATGTATTCGCCGAGCAACATGGCACGGAAGAAAACCGGTGTAAAATTATCTTTGGCGCGCCCTCCATATCCGTGGCATAGCTATACCGTGGTCATGGATAATTATCCCGATGTTTGAACAAGAGATGATCTGGTCATATCGCCATAAACAGTAAGCCATTGTCCTGCTTTTCTTGGACAAAATATAACTTGTACGTCCGCCGAAACACACGCTGACGCGTCGGTCATGCCAGAGCTGCAGCGGTGGGGAACGGCCGGTCAACCCAAAGCGGGTTTGACTTCGATTGTGGATGTAGTACGAGACTTGGCAAGATGTGCTAGTATGGTAACTAGACTTTTGGATTTGTTGGATGCATGTAGATGTAGCACTGATGGTCTTCCCATGAGTCGTTGTTTGTTTCAACTTTCTCAGGTAGTTGACTTGCTTTTGGTAGTTGATGTACCAATCCGTCTCAGGATTGATTTTTCTAGCTGCAATTTGATGGTAGTGGCACGCGGTTTGACAGCGGTCACCTCAACAAACAAATGACTGCCGCCTTGGCAATTTTCCCGTGATAGAGAATCCTGTTGGGTCTGCATTTCTAACAGCACTTCGAATCAATCTGGTTTCGGATTAGACTGCCTGTCGGTCTTGTCAACTCGGGCGAATTCGCTGGTTTCCTCATTGGAGACTTGGTCCTCCTTGGTCGGCGCCTTCCAAAGAAGACACCAAGATCAATCTGCTCAGATTTCTTAATTGTACAGGAACAACGCTGCCGGTCTCGGTGGATCGTAGGATGGTAGTAGCGAACGCACATAAGCGTAGCGATCCTAAATCTTCTTGAACCTTAACCTTGCACTATCCGCTCCAAAAGTTAATCACGATTCTACGATGAATTTTACCGGCTCTGCTCAAAGTTACCCTATGCCGGGTTATCCTGCTTGCCTCTTCTTCTTCTTCTTCATCTAGTCAACTGGGAGCTTCTCGATCCATATGAGAGATCCCTCCAAGAACTCAACACCACCGTAGCAGGCCCCACGGTGGGCGCCAACCGTCGTAGAATTAACACGCCAGATGTCCTTAGTGTCAGGACTTAGTCGCGAGGCCAACGCATCTATGTGGTAGCTTGAGAGGGGTTGAGCGGAATCGAGAGACGCAACACAAGACAGGGATTTAGACAGCTTCGGGCCCCGGAAACATCATCCGTAATAGCCCCACGTGCTGTTTGAGGCTAGGTCTCATTATGGTCATGAGGGAGTCGCCAGAACCGGCTCTCCTCTAGTTGTCTCTAGCCCTAGATATTGTTGTTTGCTTGTAGCCTCTCCCTCTTTGGGGAGCCCTGCCCCTCCTTATATATGTTGAAAGGGCGGGTTACATGTGGAGTCCTATTAGGACTAGGACTAGCCTATCTTGTATTACAAGTCGGATACAAGTCCATGTCTTAGCTCCTTGTAAGACAAATATTCCTCACGCCTTTCCTCTTAAACCGCCCACCGTAGTTGAACCGGCCTTCATGAACCGCCGGTCAAAGGCCACGGGTCTTGCCGCTCCTCGACCCCGCGGATTACCAATGAACCATAAACCGCCGGTCGCCAAAGTGAACCGCCAAGTGTCAGCGGGTTCTTCAGGT
Organism: Aegilops bicornis; assembly: GCA_021605145.1. Classification (NCBI taxonomy): domain Eukaryota; kingdom Viridiplantae; phylum Streptophyta; class Magnoliopsida; order Poales; family Poaceae; genus Aegilops; species Aegilops bicornis. Next base: position 306,965,731 of record CM038669.1, read on the forward strand.
AAATCGCCAAGTCCGGCCGGGTTATACTTCCGGCCGGTTAACGCCGCGGGGTATATCCCCGACAGGTCCTGTCCCGTTTGAGCAAAATTTCCCCGGGCCAAGAAAACCTCTGCTCCTTCCCTTGTGTGGGGGAGTTTCTGCAGTGTGCTACGCCTACCGCTAAGGAAAAGTTCCCTGGACCTCTCCCATGCGGACCGCTTTCACGGGTTGCTGGGTTTCATTGTCTTTTCCCTGTCCATTCTAGCCAGTACGGCGAATCCCCACTTGCTCTATCCGTGTGGTATGACGAGAAGAACCAAGAAAATAACAGATACTCTCGGAACATCTGTTGAAGTACAGGCCATCGCGTACATCAGCATACGCCGCCCTGCCTACCCAACGACATGATGGCCTGGTTCACTTACAAAAAAAAACAAGTAGAAAAAGAAAATGGGTGCCGGAGACCCCGAGGACGAAGGAACTTCAGGCCCTGTCGGAGTTGGCGTCCTTCTCCCGCTGCACTACCGCCACAAACAATGCCCTCCAGTGTGCATTAGGCCATCCTCCGGTCCTCGACCATCTGCTCCCCTAGCACAACCCTCAGCATGAAGTGGGGGGAAGCAACATGGACGCCAACAAGGACACGTGTGGCCACCACCCGCATGACCACCTCCACCGCCACCTCCTGTGCCGCCACCCTCAGCTGACAGAGCTCCTCGACCCTGGCAGCAAGGTGCTGGAAGAAGACCGTCAGGTGGTTCAGCTTTCCCTCATCGAAGGCGGCGTACGGGATGAACTGCTAAAGGTCGAGGACATGCATGTCCTCGTTCAGCCGCTGGTACACAACGTGAAGCGCTCCCACACTCCCGTAGTGGTCGGCGTGGAGATGACCTAAGAGTTGATCCATCTCACGGCGGCGGATCTTCTCCATCTCCAACTCTCCATGCAACTCGGCGGTCTCGTTCCCCAGGTGGAGAGTGGTCCCACTGAGGGTTGCACGAAGCCCCCGAAGCTTGATATCCTTCACGGTAAGACTTGACTGCATCTGCTCTCTCTCATATTTGTTGTCCCCATGAACCATCACGAGAGAAGAAGGGCAAATAAGGGGGAAGAAGAAGGAGAAGAAGACGGGGAGGCTTGAGGGCTTTGGAGACGGGTGACAAGAGGTGGACAACCCCCTATGTTTTATAGGCAGAAGGGGTAGGTGATGGACGCTCTTGCTTATACAATGCACATGCCCCACCTTCTCCCCTCCCCATCGCCCCGGTTCCCAAGCACCTCGTCTCGGGAGCCAAGGCACTGCCCGCCTAAGAGGTGCCATTATGATTGATAGCCCGAAATGATCGGGCGACAAAAAGGCATGATGACAGTGGTGTGTTTTCCCAACACCGGGTAACTCATTCCACGCATCCAGCCCTCGTGATATTTGGGCCGTATCCGCCCCGTATGTTCGTGCGTAAGTCGCGCGGGCCGTATGGGCCCGGGGTCTACTCTACAAGCAACTGGCCTGGCGTGGCCTGGATTCCGAAGACGAGCCCATTCACGATGATGAATCGGGGGCTCATGGAAGGAAATATGTTTTAAAATAAGAAACTGCGACAAACCGACGTAAATATGGCGTCCCATACGACAAACACGTCCGAGAACCAAGACAAGCGCCACCAGACACCGAAAGTAGTTACAAGCAAGTGATATTTGGAAGTTCTAGGCTTCAGAGTTGGCATCCTCGCCCAGAGAGCCCTCAACATGCGTAGAATCCTCCGGGCATATCCATCATTGTCGGGTGTAAACACACGAACAAGCTCCTCAACAAAGCTGGCGGTCCCTGCCCTCAAAGCTTTGGCCCGTGTACCCTTCCCAAGAGGCTTCACTAGCTCTGTGAATGGGAAGGCAGGGTTGATAAGATGAAGATTGGTGAGGACATTCCCCCTAGCTAGCATCGTCACCTCCTGAGCTTCGGCCTCAATGGTCTCCAGGAACTCTTGCGCGAACGCCTCCAGCTTGGTGACGAATTCCTTGAAGAACAAGGCGTAGCACCCTACCTCATCGGCCTAAAAGTTAACAGACCTCGAGAGGGCCATCCTTAGCCTCCCAGCAATCATGAAGACAATGGTCTTGGACCTCCTTGAAGACATTGCACTCCATCTTGCGCTGCCCCCGAAGCTGATCCGTTTCTTCACCCTGTTTTGTGAAGTCGCCTACCACCTGGGCATTTTGCATTTGAAGGTGTGATAGCTGCCTTTCGAAGTCTAGAGTTTACGCAAGGCCTCATTACGGGCCTTTTCATTGACGACCGCCAAAGACCACACTTCACTGACACAACCCTTCAAGGAGCCCAGCTGTCTCTCCAGGCCCGCACATTTGGCCTCTAAGGTCTTACTTTTCTCCATGAAGCGTGTCTCCTAGAGGGTTAGCTTCCGCTGATATTCAGAGTGGGCATCTTCCTTCTACTTAAGAAGAGCATCCGCAAGGGTCCTCTTGTTCTGGACCTCCTGCTTGTCGCGACGTTCCCGGAGTCGAGCGTCGGCGGCATCAACATTGGCTTGATGAGCGGTCTCCCGGCGCGAGCCGGCAGCCTCACGGCCTTCAAGCTCGACCTTCTGGGTATGCATAACCTCGTGAAGCAACTCCAGTCGTTCTCTCTCGGTGCGAATGTCTGACGCTATTTTCTCAGCCACCACCTCACGTGCTATTATGACGAGCTCCCGGTCGGTCACGGCCGCCTCACGGGCATCCAGAATACCCCGTTGCTGACGGGACGAATCTTCCTGGAGCAAAGGCTCCGCTGTCTGCTGGGAAAAACCATCATCACGGGCAACCACATCCTCCTCCGATGGACAACGAAGGCTTGGGGTTGGGTGCGCTCCTCCGGTGACCTTCCTCAAAGGGCCAATGGCACCAAAGCCTGGACTACGTGCAGGCGGGTGGCCTCATTGTCTTGGAGGGCACACTCAGAGCAAAGAAAATAAGTCTTCTAGGCTTCACGCAAGAGGTGATGGCCTCGGGCTAAGACAGATTTCTCGGCCGTCGGGACGGTGTCAAGACGATCGATTGCCAGATGCGCTATCTTGAAGGGGTCATCAGGTGATATGCTTGGATCTCCACCATTGCCTCCACTCAAGGTCAACATTGGGCCTGGAGTCTTGCCGATCCTGGAGACCAAATGTTGCGTGAGTGGTTCCCAAAGAGACTTCTCGTCCCTACCGGATGTACTCGGGGGTACTGGGGCAGCTAGGAACGTCCCCGACGCACTATTGGAGTGGAAGAAGCCCGTCGAGCCCTCCAGCAGAAGGGTCACGCTGACTTCTCTATCTCCCGGAACCCCCAAAATTTGGACACTCACCTCATCGGCATCTCCAAACATGCCCCTCAAAAGAGCATTGCCGAGCACTTGTTGACCGGCGGCAGGCCGCGGGGTGTCTTCACCCAGCAGGTCCTCCTCTGGAACCCCCGTTGATACGTCTCCAACGTATCTACAATTTTTTATTGTTCCATGCTATTATATTATCTGTATTGTATGTTTCATATGCATTAATATGCTATTTTATATTATTTTTGGGACTAACCTATTAAACTAGAGCCCAATGCTAATTTCTGTTTTTCCTTGTTTTTGACTTCTACAGAAAAGGAATATCAAACAGAGTCCAAACGGAATAAAACGTTACAATGATTTTTCTTGGACCAGAAGACACGCAGGAGACTTGGGGAGAGGGCCAGAGGAGTCTCGAGGAGGCCACAAGCCTCTGGGCCACGCCCCAGGGGGGATGGCTTGTGGGCCCCTCGAGGGTCCCCTAACCCTAATTCCAACTCTATATATTCTCAAATATTCCCTGAACATCAGAAGCGTCCACAAAAATAGTTTTCTGCCAACGCAAGCTTCTGTTCGCGTGAGATCCCATCTTGGGGCCTTTTCCGGCACTCCGCTAGAGCGAGATTCAATCATGGAGGGCCTCTACATCAACCTTGTTGTCCTTTCGATGATGTGTGAGTAGTTTACCATGGACCTACGGGTCCATAGATAGTAGCTAGATGGCTTCTTATCTCTCTTTGATCTTCAATACAATGTTCTCCTCAATGTTCTTGGAGTTCTATCTGATGTAATCTTCTTTTGCGGTGCGTTTGTTGAGATCCGATGAATTGTGGATTTATGATCAGATTATTTATGAATATTATTTGAGTCTTCTCTGAACTCTTTTATGCATGATTAAGATATCTTTGTATTTCTCTTTGAACTATCGGTTTGGTTAGGCCAACTAGATTAGTTTTTCTTGCAATGGAGAGGTGCTTAATTTTGGGTTCAATCTTGCGGTGTCCTCATCCAATGACAGAAGGGGTAGCGAGGCACATATTGCATTGTTGCCATCAAGGATTAAAAGATGGGGTTTATGTCATATTGCCTGAGTTTATCCCTCTACATCATGTCATCTTACTTAAAGTGTCGCTTTGTTCTTATGAACTTAATACTCTAGATGCAGGCAGGAGTCCGTAGATGTGTGGAGTAATAGTAGTAGATGCAGAATAGTTTTGGTCTATGCCTGATGCCTATATTCATGATCATTGCCTTAGATATCGTCATAATTATGCGCTTTTCTATGAATTGCTCAACAGTAATTTGTTTACCCACCATATGTTTTCTTTCAAGAGAAGCCTCTAGTGAAACCTATGGCCCCCGGGTCTATTTCCATCATATATTTTCAGCTCTATAAACAAAAAAATCCGAAACTATATTGCTGCAATTTATTTATATTTACTTTAGTTTGGTCTTTTGTTTATCTTTTATACCTATCTCTATTAGATCTCACTCTTGTTCGTGACCGTGAAGGGATTGACAACCCCTTTTTCGCGTTGTGTGCAAGTGTTTGTTAGTTTGTGCAGGTGCATATATTGGAGACTTTCTTGTGCCTCCTACTGGATTGATACCTTGGTTCTTAACCGAGGAAATACTCGATTCTACTTTGCTGCATCACCCTTTCCTCTTCAAGGGAAAATCAACGCAAGCTCAAGAAGTAGCACTCGTCGAGGCCTCCGTACAATGGGTGTGAGAGAGAGCGGGTGCCAAGATTGATAGGACTCTGGATCATCTTTGCTCCTCCCTGGCGGTGCAAAGGGGGTCACCTAAAAAGGGAAAAATGATCTCATAAGAAGAAGGCTCGACTTGTTAAATGGATGAAGGCCAAGTCAGCGCAAACGGGCTAACCCGTCCTCTCAGGGCCGCAGAGTAATCCACGAATTTCCAACTCCCCGCCGTGGCCATGGCCTTCGGGAAGTGCCTTCCCAAGCAGAGCCGATGTTTCATTCCTCTCGGCGGCCTCGGGCTCCTCCGACCCCCCGGCCTTCGCCTCCAGAAATGAGGCCTTGGGCCGGAAGGTGCACATCCTAAAGGGATAAGAAGACCGCTCAAAGAATAAAGCAACAGTAGAGAAAGCGGAAGAAACTCACATACCCGTGGCATGCCATTGCCTCTTCGGCAAGTGTTTGGCGAAGGATAAAGCAGGGGGCGCCTTGTCAAGAAATGCGTCGGACGGCCCTGAAGTTCCGGGTCTCGACACAGACTTACTGATAGTCGTGCCGCTGAGGGAGTCTTGGACTAAGGGGTCCTCGGGTGTCCGACCTGTTATTCATTGGGCCGGACGGATGGGCTGCGAAGATACGAAGGCCGAAGACTATACACGTGTCCGGATTGGACTTTCCTTGGCATGGAAGGCAAGCTAGGCGACCAGCCGTGAAGATTCCTTCTTATGTAACCGACTCCATGTAACCCTAGATCTCTCCGGTGTCTATATAAACCGGAGAGCGTAGTCTGGATAGGCGACGTTCATTACCATATACACATAGGCTAGACTTCTAAGTTTTAACCATTACGATCTCGTGGTAGATCAAATCTTGTAACACTCATATTCATCAAGATCAATCAAGCAGGAAGTAGGGTATTACCTCCATAGAGAGGGCCCGAACACAGGTAAACATCGTGTTCCCGTCTCCTGTTACCATCGATCCTAGACGCACAGTTCGGGACCCCCTACCCGAGATCCGCCGGTTTTGACACCGACATTGGTGCTTTCATTGAGAGTTCCACTGTGCCGTCGACAAAAGGTTCGATGGCCCCTTCAATCGTCGATGGTGACTTTGTCCAGTGACAAACCTTTCTCCCCGGACATATCTTCGTGTTCGGCGGCATCGTACTGCTCGCTTGGCCATCTGGAGCAGATCGACAGCTACGCCCCTGGCCATCAGGTAAGATTCAGAAGCTTGAACTGCGTCACGGATATCTGTGGTGACTTGATCTTCAAGGGATCTGAGCCTGCGGCGATCGCTCCCCCTCACCCTGATGAACGTGACTTAAATCTGTCATCGGATCACACCCAGGAGTTGGTTCCTGCTGCTGCAACGGCCTTAGAGCCAAAGCAGATCGTGCCGCACGGACTCAATGCCCTGCAATATTCGCTTTAATGGAACTTCGGATGTGTCTCCGGCTATAAGTTCCGGACTGTGTACGCCCGCGGACACCGAGCTAGATCGGTTATCGATCTTCGAGTTCAGCGTCGCTGACGTTTTCTGGCACTCACCTTTGGGTGACGTGCTAAAATCTTTAAAGAATTTGTCCTTGGAGAAGGACTCACAGCCAAACTACGTCCGGTTCGAGCTAGAGACGGATGATGAAGAATTTTGCTTCCCACCCGCCACCCACTTCATAGCCACTGTCGATGACTTAACCGACGTGCTTTACTATGGATCCGAAGACATCGATGGTATGGACGATGATGCCGATAAGGAGCAAGGCCAAGACCCGCCATTCACCGGACGATGGACGGCTACCTCTTCGTATGACATGTACATGGTTGATACACCCAAAGGATCTGGCGACGACGAAGAAGAGCCAGAGGCGAATAAAACCTCTGAGACGCAGCCCAAGCGCCGGCGCCCCAAACGCCGTCCTAAGCCTCGTCGCTCAAAGGACGGCAACACCGGCACCAGAGAGAATAGTACTCCAGGCGACGCCAAAAACAATGAAGACCCTGTCAGAGCTACATTCGAACAGGAGGAACATGACAACAGGCAAGACAACCCTGATGAACAGGCCATAGAAGATGACTGGGAGGATGATAGTTAGCGTCCACCCTCTGAGCAGGAGACAAGCCTCGGCAACAAAGACTTCATCATGCCTGAGGATCCTCTGGAGCAGGAGCGCTTTAAGCTTCAGCTCATAGCCACTACAAGGAGCCTGAAAAAGAAACAGCGGCATCTTCAAGCTGAACAAGATTTGCTCGTCGACAGATGGACTGATGTCCTGATAGCCAAAGAATACGGCCTCAGGCGCCCAGCCAAGAGCTACCCGAAACGCATACTGCTACCTCAATTCGATGAGGAAGCACAGGAGCACACATCTCCCTCGCGTAATGCGGAGCGACCACCACGTGGTCAAGACAGGGCGGCCGACCGGCCACCCCGCGGCCGGGATAAAGCGACAACTCAGGCCGAACAGCAGCCTGCCCCACCGCCTCGTAAAAATAGAGACGGAAGAGTTCGGGGTCACACGTACGACCTCCGACAGATCCTGGACGATAGAACATGACATACAAGATCGATCTACAGATCGCGAGGGCATGCCTCGAGGCACGACGACGGCTACCTATTCGGACGTGATAAACCTAACCACGCCCGGGCCGAATACCGCAGACGGACTCCATCAGAGCTACGCCACGACGCGGCCCGATATAGAGGCGCCGCACACCCTCTCTGCTTCACAGATGAAGTACTGGATCACCAATTCCCCGAGGGGTTCAAGCCTATCAACATTGAATCATACGACAACACAACCGATCCTGCAGTATGGATCGAGGATTTTATCCTCCATATCCACATGGCTCGAGGAGATGACCTCCACGCCATGAAATACCTCCCATTAAAACTCAAAGGACCAGCTCGACACTGGTTAAATAGCCTGCCTGAGAATTCCATCGGCAGCTGGGAGGACTTGGAAGAGGCTTTCCTTGATAACTTCCAAGGAACTTATGTCCGGCTACCAGATGCCGATGACCTAAGCCACAGAATTCAACAACCTGGAGAATCAGCCAGAAAATTTTGGACTAGGTTCCTAACCAAAAAGAACCAGATCGTTGACTACCCGGATGCCGAAGCCCTAGCGTCCTTTAAGCATAGCATCCGGGACGAATGGCTCGCCCGCCACCTCGGCCAGGAAAAGCCAAGGTCCATGGCAGCCCTCACGACACTTATGACCCGCTTCTGCGCGGGAGAGGATAGTTGGCTGGCTCGCAGTACAAACACAACCAACGAAATAGGCCCCTCCGAGGCCAAAACTAGCACCGGCAAGCTCCGGCGCAATAGACAAAAACGTCGAAGCAATGGCGATAACACCGATGACACTATAGTTCACGCCAGATTCAGTGGCTCCAAGTCCGGCCAGTGAAAGAAGCCCTATAAAAGGAGCAGCGGAGGACCATCCAGCTTGGACCGCATACTCGATCGTCCTAGCTAGATACACGGCACCCCAGACAAACCGGCCAACCATACTAATAGGAATTGCCGGGTCTTTAAAAAGCTAGCAAGATAAACAGCAGAAACAAGGAAGGGGAATCACAGAGCAAGGACGATGACGAGGAGCCCCGGCAGCCGAACACTGGAGGGCAGAAGAAATTTCCCCCTCAAGTCAAAATGGTGAACATGATATACGCTACGCACATCCCCAAAAGGGAGCGTAAGCGAGCACTTAGGGACGTCTACGCGGTAGAGCCATTCGCCCCAAAATTCAACCCATGGTCATCATTCCCGATCACCTTCGATCGTCGAGATCACCCAACCAGTATCCGCCATGGTGGTTCAGCCACACTAGTCCTCAACCCAATTATTGACGGGTTTCACCTAACACGAGTCCTGATGGACGGTGGTAGCAGCCTCAACCTGCTTTGTCAGGACATAGTGTGGAAGATGGGCATTAACCCCTCATGGATCAAACCAACAAAGACTACCTTTAAAGGAGCCATACCAGGCGTAAAGGCCCGTTGTACGGGCTCAACAACACTGGAGGTAGTATTCAGTTCCCCGGATAACTTCCGAAGCGAAGAACTAATCTTCGATATCATCCCATTTCGCAGCAGCTATCATGCCCTGCTTGGACGAACCGCATTTGCTAGATTTAACACGGTGCCACATTACGCTTATCTCAAGCTCAAGATGCCCGGTCCACTTGGCGTCATTACAGTAAATGGAAACACGAAACGCTCCCTCCGTACAAAGGAGCACACCGCCGCCCTAGCAGTAGAAGTACAGAGCGGCCTTCTCAAGGAGCATTATAATCCGGCTGCCGAGCTCCTGGACATCATTAAGAGGGTCCGGAACTCACTGCAACAGGACAACTTGGCTCGTCACGAGCCGAATTAGCAACTTGGCCTCCGTCCCAACCCCGATGAGGCCATGGCATTAAATACCGTGCGTAAATAAATTACGCACTCAAAACCCCATGGGTATCGACAGAGGCATAACTCGGTCGCAATCCACAGTACGGCTTGACTGACACTGGGATTCACATGCTTTTACTTTTTTACAGGTTTTCTTCTCTTTTCGAGGTCTACACGGACAACCCGCCAGCAGAACACACCAAGGAGGAAGGGAGCTCTGGCTTACAAGGGAATCCCCAGGTGGTCTCTACTAAACTATTGCGATAGTTGCTTTTCATACTCGCATGTAGCTCGCCCTTGGTGGCGGCATGTTAAACAACCTTACTTGCTTATCGCATTACTTGTACAAAGTACGCCTCGACGTACTAGTTACACCACAATGGTGAATACACGGTAGCGTCAGCTTATTAATTCATTTTCCTGTCTCCTCACCTTGGTATTAATTACTCATTGCACACGTACACCATGGTACGTATTACTACGCCAGGGGCTTCATCACACCCCACATCACGGCAATAAAATTCCGAACACTTTTATAGTATAGTTCGGCACCCCGAACTTATAGCATTATATGCATCGGCTCCGAATCATGTCTTTGGTCAATAGTTGGGTTGCCCGGCTCCTGTTCTTACTACCTTACGTTCCGCTACATAGGCTAGGGTAGTAAAGGGAGAACTACTGCGATTGTGTCCCGGTTCTTTCGGACGAGCACCTCAGTAGAGAAAGCCGAAAACTGACTGTCATGATTCGGCGAGAGCCGGTCAACTGTTCGAGAGGTTCCATATCGTTGGAGATTTTTTCCGCTTCTTGCGAAGAATCGGTTCTCCCGATTAGGTGTGAATAAATGCCCCTAATTCGGCCTTCTGAACACCAGGGGCTTCGTCAACTTTTTTAATTGTCAAACTCCTATGGGTAAGTGAGGGCGGTAAAGGCCGCATAGTCTAACTGCCTTGTTCGTCGCGCTAAACACCTCCTTTAAGGACCAGAATGTAGAGTAAAGACTGTTTAGATTCATCCCGAACACCCCCGTACAATCTACATGGGGGCAGAAGCCGACGACTGGTCAACCCTCAGATTTAATAAACGGCCGCACAGGAGGTAAAATTTAAATAATAAGCATTATGCTACATAACATCCTTGTTCCATATTACAGGACAAGGTAATACACATGCTCTCATGGGAATATAACATCCTTCGAACATTGCTCCGCCACAAGGCGGGACCCCTCCAGAACACCATCAAAATAGTGCTTGGGTCGACGATGCTCCTTGCCTTCTGGCGGTCCCTCGGTCATCAGCTTCTTGTCATCCAGCTTTGCCCAATGCGTCTTGACGCGGGCAAAGGCCATACGCGCACCTTCAATACAGACCGACCGCTTCACGGCTTCGAGCCGCGGATAGGCACTCACAAGCCGCTGCACAAGTCCGAAGTAGCTGCTAGGTATAGGATCGGCAGGCCACAGCCGGACTATCAGGTCCTTCATGGCTAGCTCTGCCAACCTGTGCAACTCGACCAACTGCTTTAGCTGGTCGCTAAAGGGCATCGGATGTTCGGATCCCAGATGTTGGGACCAGAGTAGCTTCTCCATAGACATCCCTTCTTCGGCTCTATAATGCTCGGCAGCATCGGACACACTATGCAGCAGATCCGTAAATACCCCTGGAAAATCCAAATTCAGGATAAGTACAAGGAAAGGTTTCTTCTACATACCTGCTACGCATGGTGAGAAACTTACCCGCCGTAATCTTCTTTGCCGCCTGAATTTCCTGGAGGGCGTTTTGGGATTCGGCTCGTGCATCCTGCGCGCTCTGGCGGGCCTTGGCCAGTTCGGACTCTTGCGCCTTATAATTACGCTCCAAGGACTCAAATCTCTCTATCGCACCCTGGAGCTCTTGCTGTGCCTCGCCAACCCGGGCCTCGTGCTTCTCGCGCGAGACGCGTTCCTTGGCCACCTTGTCCTCGGCTAGCGCCTTTTTAAGGGCTGCCACCTCGATCATGGCCCCTAATAAAGTTTATGATACTTTAGTCTTGACGGACTATTCATTTTTTCGAAATGTAGCTACAGGCTACTGCATACCTTGGTTATCTTCCAGCTGCTTCTTCATGAGGCCGAGTTCCTCCTCGGCCCGCTCCAGTTTCTGCTTCAGTCCGGAGACCTCCGCAGCATGAGCAGTGGCAGCCTGAAGCGATACCTGCTTATTCACATAGACAACTCATTTTAGACTCCTGCGATATTTATTCTTGATCCTCTGTTCGGCTTTTCTTCTCGAACACCAAACAGAGCATCATGGGCTACTGTCTATACTGTGATATTTTCCCTACAATCACATTACTTACCTCAAAGCCCGATAGAAGGCTAGTGCAGGCTTCGGTCAGTCCGCTTTTGACGAACTGAACCTTCTCTATCACCGTGTCCATAAGGACACGATGTTCATCCACAATAGAGGCGCCTCGTAGCGCCTCCAGCAGATTATCCGGCGCCTCTGGTTGGACAGAGGTCACCGGTGGAACAGGCACATTCCCTCCTTGCAGGGAATGCTGTCCGCTGGACCCTGGAGCCGTGTTGATCTCCGAAATGGTATCCGGCTGAGGTCCAAAGGGAACTCGGGCCCCGTCGCCAGTACCCATGGGGACTTTTTTCCCCGCATGTCCGGCGGCCGAAAAGTCATCTTGGGACGTCATCCCGATGATCTCCGGAATCTCCACCGGCCTGGGAAAGTCTTTTTGGACACCACCTCATCATCACCCTTGGGTGAGACGGAATGAGCAGGTGGCGGAGATATGCTATCCATCTCCTTCAAGTCCAGCGAATCCTCAATTGAGGATTGCGGGGAGCCATCGCGTGCCGGACTGCAGTAACAAGGCTTACAATACGTCAATACTACAAACTAGGAAGGCCATATGATTGCGGATTCTGGTACTTACGAAGCGACCCGAGGCTTGGTCCGACGAGGTTGCTCCGGACTACTATCAATGTCCCACACAGAGTTATCCGCTTGGGAGCCTTAAACTCTCTTAGGCGCTTTCGCCTCCGGATCCGTGGGGGGGGGGGGCTGCTACCTCTTGAGCGTAAGTATTTCCCCTTGAAGAGGAAAGGGTGATGCAGTAAAGTAGCGTAAGTATTTCCCTCAGTTTTTGAGAACCAAGGTATCAATCCAGTAGGAGGCTACGCGCGAGTCCCTCGCACCTACACAAAACAAATAAATCCTCGCAACCAATGCGATAAGGGTTGTCAATCCCTTCACGGTCACTTACGAGAGTGAGATCGATAGATATGATAGGATAATATTTTTGGTATTTTTGTGATAAAGATGCAAAGTAAAATAAAAGCAAAGTAAAAAGCAAAGGAAATAACTAAGTGTTGGAAGATTAATATGATGAAGATAGACCTGGGGGCCATAGGTTTCACTAGTGGTTTCTCTCAAGAGCATAAGTATTTTACGGTGGGTGAACAAATTACTGTTGAGCAATTGGCAGAATTGAGCATAGTTATGAGAATATCTAGGTATAATCATGTATATAGGCATCACGTCCGAGACAAGTAGACCGACTCCTGCCTGCATCTACTACTATTACCCCACTCATCGACCGCTATCCAGCATGCATCTAGAGTATTAAGTTCATAAAAACAGAGTAACGCCTTAAGCAAGATGACATGATGTAGAGGGATAAATTCATGCAATATGATAAAAAAACCATCTTGTTATCCTCGATGGCAACAATACAATACGTGCCTTGCTGCCCCTCATCACTTTGGGAAAGGACACCTCAAGATTGAACCCAAAGCTAAGCACTTCTCCCATTGCAAGAAAGATCAATCTAGTAGGCCAAACCAAATTGATAATTCAAAGAGACTTGCAAAGATAACCAATCATACATAAAAGAATTCAGAAGATTCAAATATTGTTCATAGATAAACTTGATCATAAACCCACAATTCATCGGTCTCAACAAACACACCGAAAAGAAGATTACACGAATAGATCTCTACGAGAGAGGGGAGAACATTGTATTGAGATCCAAAAGAGAGAAGAAGCCATCTAGCTAATAACTATGGACCCGAAGGTATGAGGTAAACTACTCACACTTCATCGGAGGGCTATGGTGTTGATGTAGAAGCCCTCCGTGATCAATGCCCCCTCGTGAACTCGAACAGGCCCCAAGATGGGATCTCGTGGGTACAGAAGGTTGCGGCGGTGGAATTAGGTTTTTAGCTCCATATCTGATCGTTTGGGGGTTTGTAGGTATATATAGGAGGAATGAGTGCGTCGGTGGAGCAATAGCGGGTCCACGAGGGTGGAGGACGCGCCCTGGGGGGGGGGGGGTAGGCGCGCCCCCTACCTCATGGCCTCCTCTTTTATTTCTTGACGTAGGGTCCAAGTCTCCTGGATCTTATTCGTTCCAAAAATCACGTTCCTGAAGGTTTCATTCCGTTTGGACTCCGTTTGATATTCTTTTTCTGCGAAACTCTGAAATAGGCAAAAAACAACAATTCTGGGCTGGGCCTCCGGTTAATAGGTTAGTCCCAAAAATAATATAAAAGTGAATAATAAAGCCCAATAATGTCCAAAACAGAATATAATATAGCATGAAGCAATCAAAAATTATAGATACGTTGGAGACGTATCAAGCATCCCCAAGTTTAATTCACCTTTCGTCCTCGAGTAGGTAAATGATAAAAACAGAATTTTTGATGCGGAGTGCTACTTGGCATAATTTCAATGTGATTCTTCTTAATTGTGGTATGAATATTGAGATCCGAAAGATTCAAGACAAAAGTTTAATATTGACATAAAAAAATACTTCAAGCATACTAACAAAGCAATTATGTCTTCTCAAAATAACATGGCTCAAGAAAGTTATCCCTACAAAATCATATAGTCTGGCTATGCTCTATCTTCACCACACAAAGTATTTAAATCATGCACAACCCCGATGACAAGCCAAGCAATTGTTTCATACTTTTGACATTCTCAAACTTTTTCAATCTTCACGCAATACATGAGCGTCAGCCATGGACATAGCACTATATGTGGAATATAATGGTGGTTGTGGAGAAGACAAAAAGGAGAAGATAGTCTCACATCAACTAGGCGTATCAACGGGCTATGGAGATGCCCATCAATAGATATCAATGTGAGTGAGTAGGGATTGCCATGCAACGAGTGCACTAGAGCTATAAGTATATGAAAGCACAACAAAAGAAACTAAGTGGGTGTGCATCCAACTCGCTTGCTCACGAAGACCTAGGGCATTTTGAGGAAGCCCATCATTGGAATATACAAGCCAAGTTCTATAATGAAAAATTCCCACTAGTATATGAAAGTGACAAAATGAGAGACTCTCTATCATGAAGATCATGGTGCTACTTTGAAGCACAAGTGTGGTAAAAGGATAGTAACATTTTCCCTTCTCTCTTTTTCTCTCATTTTTTTATTTGGGCCTTTTCTATTTTCTTTTTATGGCCTCTTTTTTTCGTCCGAAGTCTCATCCCGACTTGTGGGGGAATCATAGTCTCCATCATCCTTTTCCTCACTTGGGACAATGCTCTAAAAATGAAGATCATCACACTTTTATTTTCTTACAACTCAACAATTACAACTCGATACTTAGAACAAAATATAACTCTATATGAATGCCTCTGGCGGTGTACCGGGATATGCAATGAATCAAGAGTTACATGTATGAAAGAATTATGAATGGTGGCTTTGCCACAAATACGATGTCAACTACATGATCATGCTAAGCAATATGACAATGATGGAGCGTGTCATAATAAACGAAGCAATTGGAAAGTTGCATGGCAATATATCTCGGAATGGCTATGGAAATGCCATGATAGGTAGGTATGGTGGCTGTTTTGAGGAAGGTATATGGTTGGTGTATGATACCGGAGAAAAGTGCGCGGTATTAGAGAGGCTAGCAATGGTGGAAGAAAGAAGGGTGCGTATAATCCATGGACTCAACATTAGTCATAAAGAACTCATATACTTCTTGAAAAAATATACAAGTTATCAAAGCAAAGTATTACGCGCATGCTCCTAGGGGGATAGATTGGTAGAAAAGACCATCGCTCGTCCCCGACCGCCACTCATAAGGAAGACAATCAATAAATAAATTATGCTCCGACTTCATCACATAACGGTTCACCATACGTGCATGCTACGGGAATCACAAACTTTAACACAAGTATTTCTCAAATTCACAACTACTCAACTAGCATGACTCTAATATCACCATCTTTATATCTCAAAACAATTATCAAGCATCAAACTTTTCTTAGTATTCAACACACTCATAAGAAAGTTTTTACTAATCTTGAATACCAAATATTAGGATTATTTAAGCAAATTACCATGCTATTTAAGACTCTCAAAATAATCTAAGTGAACCATTAGAGGTCAATAGTTTCTATAAAACAAATCCACCACCGTGCTCTAAAAGATATAAGTGAAGTACTAGAGCAAAACTATATAACTCAAAAGATATAAGCGACACACATAGAGTATTCTAACAAATTCCAAATCATGTATGTCTCTCTCAAAAGGTGTGTACAGCAAGGATGATTGTGGAAAACTAAAAAGCAAAGACTCAAATCATACAAGACGCTACAAGCAAAACACATATCATGTGGTGAATAAAAATATAGCTCCAAGTAAAGTTACCGATGGAAGTAGACGAAAGAGGGGATGCCTTCCGGGGCATCCCCAAGCTTTGGCTTTATGGTGTCCTTAGATTATATTGGGGGTTCCATGGGAATCCCCAAGCTTAGGCTCTTTCCACTCCTTGTTCCATAATCCATCAAATCTTTCACCCAAAACTTGAAAACTTCACAACACAAAACTCAACAGAAAATCTCGTGAGCTCCGTTAGCGAAAGAAAACAAAATACCACTTCAAGGTACTGTAATGAACTCATTATTTAATTATATTGGTGTTAAACCTACTGTATTCCAACTTCTATATGGTTTATAAACTATTTTACTAGCCATAGATTCATCAAAATAAGCAAACAACACACGAAAAACAGAATCTGTCAAAAACAGAACAGTCTGTAGTAATCTGTAACTAACGCAAACTTCTGGAACTCCGAAAAATCAGCCAAAATAGGAAGACCTAGACAATTTGTTAATTGAGCAGCAACAATTGGAATCAGTATGTTATCACGTTCTGGTGATTTTTAACAATTATTTTCGTGAACAGAAAGTTTCTGGAAATTACAGCAAGATCAAATAACTATCATCCAAGAAGATCCTATAGGATTAACTTGGCACAAACACTAATTAAAACATAAAAACACATCTAACCAGAGGCTAGATCAAATATTTATTCCTAAACAGAAGTAAAAAGCAAAAAAACCTAAAATAAAATTGGGGTGCCTCCCAACAAGCGCTATCGTTTAACGCCCCTAGCTAGGCATAAAAGCAAGGATAGATCTAGGTATTGCCATCTTTGGTGGGCAATTCTTCAATGAGACATCTATCATCCTTAGAACTTTCTTTCTTCTTAGTAATTATCAAACTTTTGGGCACACGATCGAAAAATTCATTTGTAGCAAATGGTTCCTTAATGATAGCAAAAAGATTGGGATGAATACTTATAGATTTGAGATCCATGATTTCCTTACTAGAGGATTCACCCTTATTTTTAGTAACATACATAAGCTTGGAAATTTTAGTAGGAGGACTTGGAGTATTCTTTACGGAAGAAAAAGCGGTTCCCAAATTGGTAATGATATCCTCAAGTTTATCGATTCTAGTGGAATCCTGATTTATTTTCTCATTAACTATGGGTTCCTTCTCTTTAATATTTTTCAAAGTGACTCCTACTTTAGACCCGTATTGAGTGATTCGGTTGTGGATCTCTTTATCCAAATTTTCAATTAACTCTATGGTAGCAACCTTATTTTCGATAATTTCAAGTCTTTGCATTACATGCTCCAAAGTTAACATAGTTCCATTAACCAAAAGAGGTGGTGAGCCAAATAAATCTATCATAGCATTATAAGAGTCAAAAGTATGGCTACCCAAGAAATTCCCTCCGGTAATGGTATCAAGAATATATCTAAACCAAGGATTAGCGCCTACATAAAAATTGCGGAGAAGAACGGAAGTAGATTGCTTCCTAGCAGATCTATTTTGAGCATTACAAATTCTATACCAAGCGTCTTTTAGATTTCCCCCCTCCCTTTGTTTAAAATTTAGAACTTCATTCTCGGGAGACAACAGAGAAGATAGAGGACTAGCCATAACGACAAGCAAACGAAAAAGAGGCAAACGGAAAAGAGAGGGCGAATAAAACGGCAAGGGTGGAGTGGGGGAGAGGAAAACGAGAGGCAAATGACAAATAATTTAATGCGGGAGATAAGGGATTGTGAAGGGTACTTGGTATGTTGACTTTTGCGTAGACCTCCCGACAGCGGCGCCGAAATCCTTCTTGCTACCTCTTGAGCACTGTGTTGGTTTTCCCTTGAAGAGGAAAGGGTGATGCAACAAAGTAGCGTAAGTATTTCCCTCAGTTTTGACAACCAAGGTATCAATCCAGTAGGAGGCTACGCGCGAGTCCTCGCACCTACACAAAACAAATAAATCCTTGCAACCAACGCGATAAGGGGTTGTCAATCCCTTCACGGTCACTTACAGTGAGATCTGATAGATATGATAGGATAATATTTTGGTATTTTTGTGATAAAGATGCAAAGTAAAATAAAAGCAAAGTAAAAAAGCAAAGGAAATAACTAAGTGTTGGAAGATTAATATGATGAAGATAGACCTGGGGGCCATAGGTTTCACTAGTGGCTTCTCTCAAGAGCATAAGTATTTTACGGTGGGTGAACAAATTACTGTTGAGCAATTGACAGAATTGAGCATAGTTATGAGAATATCTAGGTATGATCATGTGCATAGGCATCACGTCCGAGACAAGTAGACCGACTCCTGCCTGCATCTACTACTATTCTTGCAGCGATCGACCGCTATCCAACATGCATCTAGAGTATTAAGTTCATAAAAACAGAGTAATGCCTTAAGCAAGATGACATGATGTAGAGGGATAAATTCATGCAATATGATAAAAACCCCATCTTGTTATCCTCGATGGCAACAATACAATACGTGCCTTGTTGCCCCTCATCACTTGGGAAAGGACACCGCAAGATTGAACCCAAAGCTAAGCACTTCTCCCATTGCAAGAAAGATCAATCTAGTTGGCCAAACAAACTGATAATTCGAAGAGACTTGCAAAGATAACCAATCATACATAAAAGAATTCAGAAGATTCAAATATTGTTCATAGATAAACTTTATCATAAACCCACAATTCATCGGTCTCAACAAACATACCGCAAAAGAAGATTACATCGAATAGATCTCCACGAGAGAGGGGGAGAACATTGTATTGAGATCCAAAAAGAGAGAAGAAGCCATCTAGCTAATAAATATGGACCCAAAGGTCTGAGGTAAACTACTCACACTTCATCGGAGGGGCTATGGTGTTGATGTAGAAGCCCTCTGTGATTGATGCCCCCTCCACCGGAGCTCCGGAACAGGCCCCAAGATGGGATCTCGTGGGTACAGAAGGTTGCGGCGGTGGAATTAGGTTTTTAGCTCCATATCTGATCGTTTGGGGGTTTGTAGGTATATATAGGAGGAATGAGTGCGTCGGTGGAGCAATAGCGGGTCCACGAGGGTGGAGGACGCGCATACAGGGGGTGGCGCGCCCCTACCTCATGGCCTCCTCTTTATTTCTTGACGAGGGTCCAAGTCTCCTGGATCTTATTCATTCCGAAAATCACGTTCCTGAAGGTTTCATTCCGTTTGGACTCCGTTTGATATTCTTTTTCTGCGAAACTCTGAAATAGGCAAAAACTACAATTCTGGGCTGGGCCTCCGGTTAATAGGTTAGTCCCAAAAATAATATAAAAGTGAATAATAAAGCCCAATAATGTCCTAAATAGTAGATAATATAGCATGGAGCAATAAAAAATTATAAATACGTTGGAGACGTATCAACCGCCCTCTTCTTCCTCCCCACCTCAGGTGGAGAATCGTTTTATTCTTCTTCCTCTTCGTCATCATCATTGGACGAAGAGGAAGTCTGTTCCTCGGACGACATGTCCGGAGCGCCTTTTTGGCAAGGGCCTTTCTTGGCCCCTTTGGCCGCTTTCTTGGCCGTCTTCTGTGGCACGTCATACGGCGCCGGAAACAACATCTTCGTCAGAAGTGGGAATTCTTCCTCCTCAGGAAGCGGAGCCGAACAGTTAATCTGCTCCGCCACCTCGATCCAGGCTTGGTAAAGTAGGTGGAGGAACTCAGTATCCATCCTCAAAATATGCTGGTGAAGGGTGTACCTCGAAAACATTAAAAGACTTACCAGATTGGCATGGTGCTTTGAGCTAAGCCCATGATTTTCAGTCGTGGGCGGGGGCATCTCGCCGGCCTTGAAGAGCGCTTTCCAGATGCCTTTGTGCGTTGTGCCGAAAAGCACTCGCAGCGTCTGGTGCTCGGCGGGGTCATACTCCCACAAATAGCAAGTCCGACGTTGGCACGGAAGGATCCGGCGAATGAGCATAACCTGGATCACATTCACAAGCTTGATCTTTTTGGTTATCATGTTCTGGACGCTGGTCTGGAGCCCAGTTATCTCGTGCAAGGATCCCCAGGTCAGGCCCTTCTCTTGCCAGGAAGTGAGCCGCATCGGAACTCCGGATCGGAATTCAGGGGCTGCAACCCAATCGATGTCACGTGGCTCGGTGATGTAAAACCACCCTGACTGCCATCCCTTCACCGTCTCCGCGAAGGAGCCTTCGGGCCAGGTGACATTGGGCATTTTGCCCACCATGGCGCCTCCGCACTCTGCTTGTTGACCACTCACCACCTTCGGTTTCACGTTGAAGGTCTTCAGCCATAGGCTGAAGTGAGGCGGGATGCGGAGAAAGGCTTCGCACACAATGATAAATGCTGCGATGTTGAGTATAAAGTTGGGGGCCAGATCATGGAAGTCCAACCCATAGTAAAACATCAATCCATGGACAAATGGATGAAGGGGGGATCCCAGCCCACGGACGAAGTGTGTGAGAAACACAACCCACTCATGGGGCTCGGGGGTAGGGACGATTTGCCCTTTTGTTGGGAGTCGGTGAGCATTCTCCTTGGCTAAATAGCTAGCCGGCCTCCCGGAGCTCTGTGATGTCCTTCTTCTTAACGGAGGAGGCCATCCACTTGCCTCCAGCTCCGGATCCGGACATGATTGGAGTGCCTTCTCGAACGAGGAAAAGCTAAAGCTTGGGCGCTAGAGCTCGAGGAAGGAAGGACTAAGGATGAAGAAGGGTGTGGGTAAAGGGAGAGTGTCCTTATCCCCTTATAAAGGCCGCGAATATCAAGCGCCTCCACACTCGTCCTAAAAGCTCGCCTATTCCCAAGGGATGTATAAACGGCACGGTTGAGTTACCCACGCCCGCATTGATGAGAATCCCGCAATAAGGCGACACGATCTTTGCTTCGACAAGACATGCCAATGGCAACCGCTTCTTGGAACGTGGGATGGCAGAAGAAAAACGGTTCAAAATTATGACCGGACAAACGCGATGTCGTGTTGCAAAGAAGCTGTCAAAAAATTAGATTCGTGCAAATATTATATTATCTCTGTGGTTGTGTGTGGTGTATAACATGTCCGAATACAATCATCACGTCCGAAGACTATCTTGGAGTTCAGAGAAAGGGGAACCCGCCTTGCAATGCCGAAGAGAATCTGCACGCCGGACTCCTCGTCATTTAAGCCAGGTTCAGGGGCTACTGAGGGAGTCCTGGACTAAGGGGTCCTCTGGTGTCCGGCCTGTTATTCATTGGGCCGGACTGATGGGCTGCAAAGATACGAAGGCCGAAGACTATACACGTGTCCGGATTGGACTTTATTTGGCGTGGAAGGCAAGCTAGGCGACCAGCTGTGAAGATTCCTTCTTATGTAACCGACTCCATGTAACCCTAGATCTCTCCGGTGTCTATATAAACCGGAGAGCGTAGTCCGGATAGGCGACGTTCATTAGCATATACACATAGGCTAGACTTCTAGGGTTTAGCCATTACGATCTCGTGGTAGATCAAATCTTGTAACACTCATGTTCATCAAGATCAATCAAGCAGGAAGTAGGGTATTACCTCCATAGAGAGGGCCCGAACCTGGGTAAACATCATGTCCCCCGTCTCCTATTACCATCAATCCTAGACGCACAGTTCGGGACCCCCTACCCGAGATCCGCCGGTTTTGACACCGACACCCGCAAGGAAAGAAGGATCCACCTCCACAATTTCCTTGCCTGGGCTTCCCAGGATGCTAACAGAAAGGCAGTTGCAGTTAAATCATGTCGATCCAGGAAAAACGACGGATGAAAGAGAGAATAACAACTCTTACCAGCCCACGATGATGTAGGGCATACGACACCTCCATTTTGGTTGCCCGCGTGAATGCGTATCCCCCAAGGGAGGTGATCCTCTCTCTTACTGGTTGTCGGTGACGCGGCCCGCGCGAGCAAAACAGACGAGGAGCCCTCGGCGTCGCCGTCATCCCTCTCATCATCGCCTCTTTTTATGGTCTCTTCGTGGCGAAGTTGGGATGGCCTCAGCTGCTCCGAGAATGGGTTAGGAGGCCAACATCGCCTCGCCCTTTAGGACGATGCCCGACCTGTCGCACTCTGGCAGACCTTCTAGGATGGCCTCGCAAGCCCCATCGGCATGTAGCATCCAAACAGAGAAGGGAAGGCCCGGTCCACCTTCGACGTGGAACATGACCTTCATGATCCATTTTATCTTCTTATCCTCGATAACAAACAGGTGAAGGCGCCTCAGGTCTTGAGGTCCTTGGTACGTCCACATTGGAAGTTTTTGGGCTTGCAGGGGGCTGCCCGTATCCTGGAAAAGTCGTGGACCACCATGCGCCCGTCAAAGCATTTTTCCCTCAGGTGCTTGATACGCGTGAGCACGGGATTGAAAGCGTCTCCGCTCGGGCAGCTCGCCCACCCGTTGTGCTCCCCTGTTGAAGCGGTAGGCTCGTTTAGCCAGACAGACACCCGCAAGGCATCAATGAACATCTAGTTCTAGCGCCACTCATTCAGAGGTTCATGAAGTTTTAGAGAAATAAAATTGGCATCAGCCTCCTTCCTGGCAAGGCGGAAGGTTACACAACCTAAGTTCTGATTTCCCGGATTCCAGTGTACTAAGAAGAAATGTTGGAAGGGCTCCAAGGACGGACTCACCCCTACGAACCCCTCACATAAGTGGGAAAAGATTTCCAGAACGAGCACGACATTAGGATGAAAAATGAAGCACATGAAGTTGGAAATGTTCCAAGACCGCCATGAAGAAGTTGGAAAAGAGGGGAACTAAACCATCAACGAGGAAGTTGACAAAAATGGGGATTATGGTGCTACCCTCCATTGTGCTGCTAGCTGGAATAAGTTCCATCGCAACCCACTAGTGGTTCACACCTCCAACCGAGAACCTAAATTTCCTCAGGCTCCGGGCATCGAAGAATGTGGACTCAAGTAGAGCTGGCGGAAGCTCCCCCTGAACTACCTCCTTATCTCTTTTCCTCATTTATGCCTCTGATGCAGGATCACGGGACTCCATAGATAATGGGGAGAATCGACTAGGGAGCTTTCGGGCGGCGGCAAAGGAACAAGAAAGGAGCAAGACGGTCGGCTAGGCACCGTTCGGTTTCCCCCCTTTATAATCAAATAAACAGGCAGGAAGGCAACTGCTCGCCCAGGGGCGTGGCGACTGATACATCTCCATCGTATCTACTTTTCCAAACTCTTTTTCCCTTGTTTTGGACTCTAATTTGCATGATTTGAATGGAACTAACCCGGACTGACGCTGTTTTCAGCAGAATTGCCATGGTATTATTTTTGTGCAGAAATAAAAGTTCTCGAATGACCTGAAACTTAATGGAGATTAATTTTGGAATAAATAAAAAATATTGGCGAAAGAATCAACCATAGGGGACCCACACCCTGTCCACAAGGGTGGGGGGCGCGCCCTGCCCCCTGGGCGCGCCCCCTGTCTTGTGAGTCCTACGAAGCTCCATCGACCTCAACTCCACCTCCATATATTCAGGTTCAGGGAGAAAAAAATTCAGAGAGAAGGATTCATCGCGTTTTAAGATACGGAGCCGCCGCCACCTCCTGTTCTTCCTCGGGAGGGCAGATCTGGAGTCCATTTTGGGCTCGAGAGAGTGGGGAAATCATCGCCATCGTCATCATCCACCATCCTCCATCACCAATTTCATGATGCTCATCCGCTTGGGGGAGGCTTCTCCAATTACTTAACGCTTTGCTTGATCATCCTCTCAAGAAAAATGAAATTCTTGATATCTTTTATAATGGACTAACCGATGCTTCCAGAGACCACACAGTTATTTGTCTTTGGATTACATTTTCGGGGAAAGAAGCTGTTGAGCAAGCTGAATTGCTATTGAATAATATATTGAGTAATGATAATGATTGGACGCTTCCTGAATCAACTCCTAAGCCAACTCCGAAGAAAAGAGGTATTCTATTTCTCAGTCCTGAAGATATGCAAGAGGCAAAGAAATCTATGAAAGAAAAATGTATTAAAGATGAAGATGTTCAAAATTTACCGCCTATTGAAGAAATATGTGGTCTTGATAACCCGACACAGGTAGTAGAGGTAAAGTCTCTTTATAGATTTGATGAAGGTGATATTCCTCATAATAAGTCTGCTAGTCAATGCTTGGATGAGTTTGATAATTTTATTGTTAAACAAGAAAATTTCAATGCTTATGTTAGTAGACAATTGAAACATAATGCTCACATGCTTGACTACTTGGGTGATTATATGAGTATAACTGTTAGTGGTCTTAAGCTTATTAGTAAGCATGCTTCCATGGTTACAACTCAAGTAGACACTACAAAAAAAAGACACTTCCGTGATGATATGTGTTTGTCACAGTAGGTCATGTTTTTTGTCATGCATGTACATCCATGAAGATTTTATGACAGAATCAAGATAGTCATACCTGTGCTGTCGTAGAAGTGTTCCATGACATTACCAAAATTATCATCACGGAAGTGTCCACTTCCATGATGATAAATCGCGCGTCATAGAAGTACTTTGGTCAAGGGTGACCGACACGTGGCATCCACCATAACGGGTCACCGTTAAGCTATCAGGTCCGGTTTTGGATCCGATAACCTGTTAACAACCAGGACCAACGAGGATTTTCCATGTGTAAAATTTCCATTGGCAGGAGGAAACACGTGTTGGATCACCGTTGGGACAGATGCCATCCATCCATTGGACAGGAGGCGCCTATGATACGTCGACACGTGGCACGGCCCAACAAAGGCCCATATAGGTTAAAAAGGCTGGCCCAGTCAAAGGCCCGTAGTACTTACTCAGGTACTAGTGGGCCAGCCCAATAACGACCCATTTAATAAGGCCCATTTACGGCCCGAAGCCAATCTGGCCCGTTAATTGTTCGCCGAATATTTGGGCCCAATTACGGCCCAGTGACTTTCGACCTGTTAGCGGCCCGATGTAGACATGGGCCCATTTCAGCCCGGTGTGTCTTTCAGCCTGGGATTGGCCCGTGCTGCCCATGGGCCATATATGGTCTGATGCGACATCTGGCCCACTAACGGCCCGTGATCAAGGTGGCAATAGTTCAGTCCAACGTGACTTTGGGCCTGTTAAAGGCCTGTCGTACAATTCGGCCCGTAGATGCCTGTACTAAGCTTTCGACCTCTTAAAGGCCCATGATATCAGTGGGCCAACTAAGGCCCGAAATATGTTTCGGCCTGGTAACGACCCGTCATATAACTGGGCCAAAAAGGCCCGATCTACCTTCGACTTCTTTGAAGGCCCGTCGACGACTAGTGAAAATTGAGGCCCAACATGAATTTGACTGCTAAAGTCCCATGGTTTCTTCTGGGCCGTAACAGGCCACCAGAATATTCAGCCTGTTAATGTCCCAACGCTACATGGGCCAAACTAAGCGTTGGGTCCACAAAAGGCCCAACTAAAATTTGGGCCGAATATAGTCCAGAGTAAGTTGTGGGCCTGGCGCAAAGTGTGAAGGCCCCAATGGCCATTCGGGCCCAAGAAAGATGCAGGCCGGCCCAATTGTGGCACGCTAAAAACCAGGCCCGTTAGAGGCGAATGTTTCGGCCCGGTGGACTACATCAGATTTTTTTCAGATAGCGAATGATGGCAGTAACTAGTAGGAATTAAGAACAAACCTACTCTATACAATAAAGGAATTATGGCATAGTAACTAAAAATAAACCTACACTATACAATAAAGGATTTATGGTATATTACATCCAATGGGCATCGAAGTTCACCACGAGCGATCATAAAGCGCAACGAAGAAGCAGATTAGAAAAACTGGGCACTATTGCAGCGTAACAAAATAATACTGAACCGATACCACTTCCAAGACAGTTCAAGAAAGGTTAGCCTTGCACGGGAACTGTTGCGCAAGCTGCTGAGCAAGGTTGTGAGACCGGCCTAGCATGTCGGTCATAGCTTCCAGGTGTGGCTATTTAGCAATGAGGTTCTCATTGGTGTTCTCTACAATCTTTCTTATATATAGGACTTCAAGTCGAAGTTGAGTTGCAGAATGCCTTTCTGCTAGAACTTGGGACTGAAGAAGTCGAACTGATCCAGACAGCGAATTTTGTGAGCTTGTCTGACTACTAGTCTCAAGTAACTTGAACACTGCATCAAGACAAGACTTTGGGGTTGTCTCGCTATCTTCAAGATGTTTTGCCTTCTTTGGTGCAATATATGTTGGGTTTGTGTCACAGCCTTCAGCAGACTTGTGCATGCCATCAGGCATATCACCTTGAAACAAACAGAGAGATGACATGTTTTGCACGTGTATAAACAAGATGATAACTGTGCTGTCAATTCCATCAAATTTCAAATTAGAAAATAAAGAGTAAGTTCAAAATATCAATAGCATAATTTGGCATTGTTTCATAATGCGGGGAGCTTCACCACACTACTGGATTACCATGTCAACATAACAAGCATAGACGAAGGGCAAAGACAAACATTGTAACTATTTTGGTTAATGTGCATGGCATGTTGTTCATATCATCAGCCACATTAGTAAGATAAAACAAGAGATGACAAGGTGCAAATGTGGGATGCTTCACCACACACTGGATTATAGGTCCACAAAAACAAGCATACATATAGGGAGTATTGAGTAATGTGCATGGTATGAATAAGGAATTTGGTTTTACAAGTAAAACTTCGAACTTACGGTTGTTGCGAAAATGCATTTTGATAGAAAACAACAAACTAAACAGCAGTAAACGATAGGGAGTATGAGAAAATTAAACAGCAGTTGAGGATAAAGCCTTTAGAAGGACTGACTTACATTAATAGTTAACACCGGCTTTATAATGCCCTTCTCCATGTCAAGGGAAGGATAACTCAAAAATTTCAGCACACAATCTTCTTCATAAGCATTGCCTATACTCTACATTTTGTAGAGAGTAATTATAGATATGATAATACTGGAAGGGATAGAGGACAATGAAGATAAGATGTAGATTGATGCTAGATAATCAACTACCAATCCCTGGAAGTACAAGTGTTACAGGACAAAATTTACTGACAAGAGCAATGGGCTACACTTCTGCACTGGCATTGTCTGTGTATTCAACTTTTTGGTAAGATTAAATATAGATATGATATTTTTTAGTAAATGGTGGGCGAGGGAGATAAGATGCAGAATGCTACACAATGAACCAATCCCTCTACTCATAGTACAAGAGTGTTTTGAACACTGGTGTACTGCACAAAACGTTCTTATATTATGGGACAGAGGGAGTAGCTGTTAATGTAAGTACAGTGATAGACGATGTTCAGTCCTTACAAGAGGACTGCAGAGCTAAACCTCTTCAAAAGCATTGGGTTGATTCTAAATTTATGTAAGGGGCCATACGGATCTTATAATGTCCACCAAATGGACGATAACGAGGCTAACATGTGCAGTGCTGCTACATAATCAAATAGCTATGAAAGTAAGTATGGTCATAGAGGGCAAGAGGTACTCACAAGAGCAACACAGTGTGCAATATAGTTGCGAGATTCTGTGGTTCCTTGAGAATGAATGTTCTTCTGCTAACAGTTTTCATACAAGTGAGATGTTAAGGCAAATGCAGAAATGTAGTTCCAATTGTGATGTGATATCATAGACAGTACCTTACGCTGCAGACGAGACCAATGTGTAACAAGATTATTCCAGTCACTGTCTAATAAATGTAGCACCGGAGACTTTACAGAAATTTCGTTTAGAGGCTTGCCATCGAAGTGCGCTTGCCT